>OZ005656.1:245699140-246899140 GCA_963930645.1 Salticus scenicus
ATACAAGAATGCGTTTTTTTTTTTTTTTTTTTTTTTGCAATGATGTTGTTGCATTGAAAACAAAAACTTTGTAATTGACCAAATTTGTCAAGAGGGGTCGTATAAAAAATTAAAAAATGTAATTTTTTGAAAATTAACAGAAAGATATTTTTATTAACGTAATTTTATTTCCTATCTTATTTTGTACACTTTTGCAATTTACATTACCCTCTCATCTCTAAGAAGTAAAGAATTAAACCACGTTTCAATCTTTTTGGGACGCCCTGTATATTCATAATTGCGAATTCTTCCGGCTTTACCGAAGGAATGTATTATCGCTATTATTTAACAAAAATTTTCAGTGAAATTTTTCTAGTAATTATCAATTGTTAATTGTATTAGAAAATTCTATTAGAAAATAGTGGTGTTTATTCAAAAAAAAAAAAAAAATTGACAATTATGTGTGTGTATTTCCTGAAAACTAATTACTTTATATTATTCTTGTTTCTGCATAAGTTTTGGTTGTTCTTATTCATTTGATTGGTTGAGATCTTTAATAATTTCTATTTGCTCTTATGTGTGCCTGCTAAAACAGTTCAAAAATTAAATACATCGTTGAAAATTCATAGAAATGTTTGAAAATACTTATTGTAGCATACAGATGTATTTCTCCTACAAATGCACTTCTAGTTACAATTAATGCTTTAATCAAAATTTATTAACTAAAATGATAATTTCTAATTGCAATCCTTAAAAATACTTTCAAAGCAGGACCATTTTAATTTCACCTTTCTATTTCTTTGCATTCTGCAAAATCATTGCAGATCTTTTCCTCTCCCTGTAAACTGAGCTTTGTATATTGTTATACAACAAAATGCATTCTAATAATTTGAAATGAATAAGCATTTAATGCATTATAAAGTATTTAATACTAATGAAGCATTTACTTTTGCATTTTTAAAAGTAATTGTAGATCTCTTTTTCTCCTAATAAATTGAGCTTATGTGTATTGCTATACAAATCACAAATAGCAATGCAAATGCATTATAATAATTCCAAACGGAGAAGTATTAAATGCATTATAAAATATTTAATACTAATAAAGTACTTATTTTGCATTCTACAAAATAATTGTAGACCTCTTTCTCTTCCAATAAATAGAGGTTGAACGCATTGCTACATCATAAAATGCATTCTAATAATCTCAACAAACTTCTAATAATATAATACCTATTCATGCTTTAACAATCTTATATTTAGAATTAGATTTTTCATTTCAACTTGATTAATTAACAAATTTAAGGTTGAAAATTAAATAATTCTGTATAGAATAATAATAAGAAAAAAATATAAAAAACATTCTGCCCCACGACATTTTTCTCTTGAAATAAAATTATTTAACTTTCAATCTCACAGAAAATTCTTCTACAGATTTTACATATTTCGGTAAAATTGAACAAATCCTTACAGCTATTAATACATCTTTTGCGCCTCGAGCTCATCTTTAGTTCAATAGAAATCGGAATGAATCGCTGCGTTGCTGAATATTTTCAAACTATTTCTTTTCTATAGAACAAATTTAGACTAGTATATGCATCCAACCATGTCTCCTTACAGGAAAACTTTTGTTAAATTTTAATAGAATTGTGAATCTATAAATAACTAAGTTTTAGATGACAAAACCTGTGAGAATAAAAATGAAATAAAGAAAAGAAGATGGTTCCAAACATCTGTTTATATTCCTTTGTCTGAAATCCTTAATTTAGCTTTTATCGAGTCATTTTTTCTAAGGCAGCGCCTCTTTTAGTTTTAAGAGAAACAAGTATACGGAATCGATATATACACTATAAATGCAGCTACTCTCAATTGTTTTGATAATTCTTTTATCTGATAACAGATGTTTGTCAACTATATATTCGTGATGCGCTTATAAAATTTGATATTACATCTTCAATAATATTTCTTCACATTTATATGATTTCCTGTCTTTTTTATGTAGATATGTGTAGGTTGTTAAAGTTAGATAAGAGTTTTATTTCATACTTTATTTGTAGCTTTTATAATAACTTAGGGTTTGATGATTAAAGCATTACATGTCGAACAAATGACTTTTTAATATACAAATATTTTATTAAAATTATTTTCAATTCTTATATTATCGATAATTATAAATTCTGCAACAAAATTTACAAATGGATTTTTTTTTTTTTTTCTTAATTCCTCATTTGATGAAATAATTTTAAAATTTGGAGATGTGAAGATCAAGATCATCCCCATATTTAAATGATCTATAACTGTAACAATTTTAATATAGACCATATACAATTTTTTTATGCATTTCTGTAAAACTTAAAAAATATTAATCTTTTTTTCTTTATATATGTATGGTTTTCGATTAATTTTAACACAACTTTCAGATAAATTGAAAAAGTACTTTTCTTGTATGAAGAAAGGATTTCATAAAAAAACGGACAGTTTCTAGTAGATGAATGGATTTTGTTTAGCGTAACTTCTCGAATCAATACAACAAAATTGAGATTACAACAAATATTCTCAAAACAGTGTCCAGTGGAATTGTAAATTCAAAAATTCTTCTGAAAACATTTTTAATACTGTCACTCGTATCACAAAAGTCCCTATTTGACGAACGTTCTGGAAACAATTCAAGAAATCAATCACTGGTTTCGCGGGAGTAAAGCAAACAGCATCAAACAATCCACAGAACAGGGACCTCGTTGATTCACGATCACTGTTCAATTGCTTGAAACAAAGTTTCTAAAAGGAAATCGCTCAGAACAACTCTCTCAACACACACTAAAAACTGACTTATACTCTGCTTATAACTGACTTATACTCTGCTTCGACTGGTAATAGTCAACTTACCTTCTGTTTATACCTTTTAACGATGAGGTTTGGCGATAGTTCTGTCTAGAATTCCACGGAAAGTTGTAGATCTTGGCTCCTGTTTAATGTAGCGCTTCCAAACTTCGGGACTCTACAATTTGGCGAAAAATAGTGCCTAAATTATTATTTTTGCCAAATTTATTTGTCAAGTCATTAAATTCGTCGCCAAGACCGACCTTAATCGGAGCGAATGGAAACTTATCTTTATTTTCACCTTGACTGTAAAGCTACTTTTGCTGCAACAGGATAATTGATGCAGGGGAATAGATTTAATTCATTGTAACAATATTTTGTAAAATATGAGCGTTTGTTTGAAAAGTGCTTTAACTACTTTGTGAACAATTTAAAAAAACAAATAAATAAGTAATTATATACATATATATATATATATATATATATATTTGATAGCTAAATAGATATGGGTCAACTCATGCTGAAATGTAGTATAAAGATTAAAAAACCTGTCAAATATTATGAAAATTAAAAACGATATATTCAGATACTAAGGTGTTATTCAGTTATTGACTGAAATTCATTTTCAATTAAGAGTATATTTATAAATAGCTGTTTTCGTTGTATGTCAATAGATATTTATGCTAAATAAATAACATGATGAATTTTTATTTAAAAATTTTGAATTTAACAAATTTTGCAAAAATTTTTCTCGTCTAATTTGTAAAATAAAAATTATTACAATGTACATAATATATTTCTCTTCATTTATAAATGTGTTTGTATATTTAAAATATTAATGTATAAGAACGTAGTCAGTCTTTGTGCACAAGGTGTGTAAATAAAAATGTAACATTAAAACAGTTAGTATTATTACAATTATTATTAAAATTATGCATCAAAAATGCGGTTTCTTATTTCAATTAAAATTACTTTTCTTATCTTGCAGTGTAAAGCGTATGACAATTTACATATGTTTTTTTCTGTTATATATACTGAAAAATATTTACTATTCTTTATGTCACATAAAAACAGAATTCGTCGTCGATAAGCGTCACTCACTCACAAGTGAACAAGAAGGATGTTCTAAACGGCTTAGTGCATTGACGTCAGAAAAAGAGAGAGAAACGGCTTTCTGTAAAATATCGATGTATGGGAAAATATAAAGATATAAAAAAGCTTTAACTCCGAATAACCAAGTCCATCGCAAAATACAGCCTGAGGTATCTATACATTCGAGTGAAATCAAATCTCCGAACTAACTGATAAAACTCATAGATTGAAAAATGTACCATTCTGAACTAGATTTTAAGCAGGATTTGAAGTGAATGTTTGTATTCGTAAATATTTCTACTCAACTTCATAACTGCTGGCTGCATCTCAACTCCTAAAATTACGAGTGCCGTTTCGCATACATGTGATTTGAAGGTTAAAAAAAGTGATTTGAAGGTCAGAAAATATATATATATATATATATATATATTTTCTGAAAATTTCACTTTAGTTAATTTTCCAATTTCTATACTGCTTTCAATATATATATATATATATATATATATAAAACTCTATTGCAAAATCGAACGTACACTATAGTTTTTGACTTAATAGCTACTATAGTTATCTAAATCTTGCTCAAGGAAAGATGTACGGTTTCTGGTGAGAAATTCTTCATACTTCGAGCATTTTTTTTTTTTTTTTTTTTTTCTTTTTTTTTTACAAAATTTATCACTAATTATTTTGCTGTTAAACTTTTTGTTATGGATGGACAATTCTTTTCTGTTCAATTTGATTTTAATTCTGTTCTTTATTGGCGTATGGGTGTTTCTGATTCATTACTTTAATATTATGCGACTTAAATGCTACAAATCCATATGTAAAATATATGCTTTTGGAGGATGTTTCTAGTGCAGCTAGCTCCCTTCTAGTGATATATAATGTAAAATAACTTATGACAAGAATCGAGAGCAGAATATATAATGTTTTCAAATCTTTTTGTCATCTCATCTCTCTCTGTGTCTCACTATAAAATAAATAAAATAAATAAATAAATAAATAAACCTAATCCGCCGCGTCGGCGGTATATCCCAATTTATGTTGTATTGCTAAAGTCTGAAAAAAAAAATAATAAAAATAGCATACGTACACTTCAGCACTATTAAAAATGCTTTTCAATATAATGAAATTTTCTGTAAAGTAGTCCGACTTCTTAAACGATAGACATTAAAGAATATTTTATAGTTAGCATAAAAATTTCCTCTATGGCAGTTGTATCATGTTGTTAACCAGGTTGGCTCGTGATCGGAGGACTGCGGTTCCTATTCTCGAAGCGATCAAAGACCAGCATGCACATTAATGGTGGCTGGTACACATAAAATCTGTGGTAGCTGCAATGTCCACTGTGTTCCGTAAAATTAATATTCCTGTGAGTTACCGAAGCGATGCATCCATTTCCTCAGTGGAGGATCAAAATTGGGACAAAGTGTCTCGGACTACCCCTGCAAGTGTGTTCCAGATCTTCACCCATTGCTTACACTGAACCAAAAAAAAAAAAAAAAATCTCCGACTGGCATCCAAAAAATAAATGTTGGCTCTAGTAAAAATAATTCCATCCTTAAAAATTCTAGTTTCTTTTGTTAGTGAGTTCTAGACACCCGCTATTAAAATTCTAGAAAATTTTTCTATATTATCTTGGTCAAACTCGTTTAAAAAAATCTCTGTAAATAAATGTAAACACAAGAGGCGAGTTTTAGTAACTATAATTCTAGTTTATGGATCAATTCTAGAAATCAAATCAAGAATTTCTCGCATTACAAAGGATTCAAAATATAATGTAACGTTTCACCACCTAGAAAAGAAGGCTAGAAATTCTCGATCATTTCATCTCTATTTTTTTTTTTTTCTTTTTTCTTATGCGCATAATTCGGAAATCTACATTTCTAGTTTAGGAATTCAGAATGAAGGCAGTGTAATTTTTTTTTTTTTTTTTTTTTTTGCCTTAGTACACTGCGCACATAGTGTAGGGCGACCAGATTTTTTAAAATTGAATTTGAGGACAAATACGTGTCCACGGTATGTGTCCACGAATTTCGAGGATAAAATAAATAAATCACCTTAAACTGTAAAATCATAGAAATTTTTACGCATGAAAAACCTGAAAGAACTTGTATATATAGCTTGTATACATAGCTTATATATATATAATGTTTGTCCTGAGTGAGTGAGTAGTTCATCATCGCCCAGCCCAAATCCCTGGACCTAGAAGCATGAAATTTTGTGACAATGTTCCTTCTATTACGTAGACATTCACTAAGAAGCGATTTTACAGAATTTGCCCCCCAAGGGGGGAGAGAGGGCGAAACGTGATTTCACAAAATCCTTCATATCTCAAACAAAAAAAACAAATATATCAGTAAAATATTTGCTTTAAAACAAACCTAACACAAATATCTAAAAAGCAATTTCTGGAATTTCAAAAATTCAGTCCTCAAGGGAGGAAGGGGGCAAAACGTGATTTGTGCGCAAAACATGATTTCACATAATCCTATATATCTCAAAAAACAAAAAAAAAAAAAAAAAAAAAAAACAGATATACGTGAAATTTTTGCTCTAAAATATAGCTAATACAAGTACCTAAAAACTAATTTCTGGAATTTTAGAAATTGAGGCAAAACGTGATTTCAAATAATCCTTTATATCGCAAAAAGAGAAAAAGAAAAAAAAAAAAGATATATGTGAGATTTTTGCTCTAAAATATAGCTCACACAAATATCTAAAAACCGATTTCTGGAATTTTAGAAATTTGTACCATGTGGGGCGGAAAGAGGGTTGGGCTATACGGGGCCAAAAAAAAAAAAAAAAGAAAGGAAAAAAGAAAAGGAATACAGTTAGACCATTTAAAATTGGTACAGATAGGTTTTTTAGGCCTGCAAGTCGAATGAAGATATTTTTGAAAGTGTAAAGTTATTAGGAGGAGCGGGAAGGGGGAAGTGGCAAAAAATAAAAACAGAGTTAGATCTTTCAAAATTGGTACATAGAGGTTTTTTATACCTACAAATTCATTGCGGATATTTTCGAATTTGTAAAATTTTTAAGAGATCCGGGAAGGAGGGGAGGGACGAAGGGGCAAAACAATAGAAATAGAGTTAGACCGTTAAAAATTGGCACGTATAGGTTTTTGGGACCTACAAATCGAATATTTTCAAAAAAAGAAAAATTATTGGGACAGACGGGAAGGGGAGGGGGGAATGAAGGGGCAAAAATATAAGAATTAGAGTGCTGAAAATTACTAGTTTTATGTTTTACGGACCGATAAATCTATTGCGAATATTTTCAAAAGTGTAGAATTATTACGAGGGGCAGGAAGGGGGGGCGGCCGCAGAGGCAAAAATAAAGAAATTCAGATAGAACGTTAGAAAATAGTATTATTAGGTTTAAATGCCGAGAAAACGATTGCGGATATTTTTGAAAGTGTAAAATAATTAGGAAGGGTGGGAACGGTGGGGGAAGGAAGACGCGCGCTGTGCGCGCGTGTTTACGCTGAAGCAGGCAGTAGGGACCCGGACTGATTATTCCACCGATGAGAGAAGATTTTTTTTTTATTATTATTATTCATGTTTTTCAATGTCGCACAATGGCCTGCGCTGCCGAAGGCAGTGGGGAGATAAAAGACTGAAACAAATAATATAGTGTTTGTGAAAGCTGTTTTTAATCTTATTCAGAAGTTTTAAAATGAGTAAATATATATATATATATATATATATATATATATATATATATTTAAAGAATGACGCTATATTCTGTAATTGTAATACGGATACGAAATAAATAATGCTTCTATGAGCTGAGTGATCAATTCTTGAATTGAAACATCAAACTTTTAAGTGAATTACATTTTTAAAAATGTTAAACATAAACAAAAAACACTTTTCTATATATGTAAGCTTGAAAATACAAATATTACAACATACTTGTAAGCGTATAAATGTAGATGACAAAAGCACGTCTTCTGCAGAATATTATAAACAAGATTAATACTTTCTATGTAGGATCACAAAAAAAAATTCTGATACATTACAGAATAACTGCCAATAATTCTTCCCTTTTCTCAACGATTATTTTATTGCAATAACAATTGACTAACTTTAATTGGAGAATTTTAACCTAAATGAAGCAAAAGAATTTTCTTCGGATATAGTGGCATTATAAAAATTGAAGATTTGGCAATTATACATTATAGGTTATCAGTGGAAATGCTTGAAAAAACGTTTTTATTCATGCTATGCCTTTATTATTATTATTATTGTTTACCAAATTTTAATGCACTGTATACAATATATAGACAATATACAGAACTCTTAAAAGCTGCCGAAGCCATTGCTTTCTATTTGATACAATTATGTACACTGTAAAAAATAGTCTTTACAGCAGAATGTGCCGTCACATATCTGCTGTTAAATAGGGTAAATTTACAATGAAAACACCTGTAAAAAGAGACTGTTTTACAGATGTTTCTTATGGTTTTTATGGCTCTTTTTAATTATCTTATACAGTGTGTCCTAAAAGTTCCAGTACTCCAACTTAAACAATTCATTGTGTCCATGATTTTTTTTTAATATTAAATTTTATCGTCTGCTTATTATTGCATCAATCCTTTAATTTTTAGCGTTTGTTTCTTTTCTCGCTCAAGTTGTGTGAGAATAAAGTTTTATGTTATTTTGTTCTTCATAGTGAAATGAGTTTATCGCGCATTCAGAGAATTACACTGTTTGAAGCTTATTTTGAATGTAAATCGTATGAAAGATGCAAAGTTGTTTGGCGATATAAATATCCAGATGATGCAATACCGAGTAAAAATATGCTATATCAGCTCGTTCACCAATTTCGTAATCCAGATTCTGTGCAGGTGTGTACAGGTTTCTCTACAAGAAGTCACTCCAGCATGTTAAAACGCGTTTCTAAGCACATGCGCAAACGAGTTCAGCTTTGCCTCCTAGAAAAGGGTGGACATTTTGAACATTTATTATAAATGTAAGTTCTGTATTTTTTCCTCCTTTATTTTAAATGTGCCTTTTATCATTAGCATAAAAATAATCGTTTTAAGGTTTGTTGTTTTGTAAATAAAAATACATCAGCGTCAGTACTGGAACTTTTAGGACACACTGTATTATAAGTACCACTATAGAAGTTTACACATTTCAGTCATGTGGTACTACTTTTTTTTTTTTTCCCACACATATTTTGTACATTTAAATAAATAAAAAAAAATGCATTAAATTACATTAAAGTTGTAAAAAAAATATTTTCTTTAAGAAATTTAATTTAGACCTCTTTGAAATTTTTCCTCTTTACGTATTTGTAAACTCTTTGATTCTGTAACAAACTATTTCTTATTATGCAAAATTCAAGGTTGTCGATCGCAAATGTGACAACTCTTTTTTTACTATTTCAAAAAAATAAAAATAAAAAAAAGATTCTGATCTTAATAAAATAAAATAAAGATTGTGATGTTATTAGGGAAAAAATCCATTTTTGTTAAAATTACCGAACAAAAAAAAAAAAAAAAAAACTGTATAACATTCAATTTTTATTATAAATTATTCATTTGTACTGTAATTTTTTTTTTCCTTAATATTATCAGTAGCAGTACAAATGCATTTCGTGAGAAAGATAATTACACTAACAGATAGATAAAATACACTTTATTTCAAATAAATCGATTTTTTTCCTATTTATTAGTTAGGGCGGATGAAAAGGATTTAGTTCTGTAAGAAAAGCTGGAAAAGATTTCAAGATTATCGATTAGGTCGAGTTTCAGTCAGATAAATGTTATTGATTCTGAAACATTTCCTTCGTAACCGTAAAGGAAGACGTCTTGTCATTTCAATAAAGAGTTTTTACTATCAAATATTCTTCAGAATATTTCTTTGTGGATAAAATTTGTTTAGCGTAAAAAATGTATTTGATCTTTAAAAAAATATACAAATTGCGTTACCAGTAAGGAAAAAAAAAAAAAAAAAAAAAAAAAAAAAGATTGAAACTGAAATTGACACTACCTTCTCGTAATAGTATATTGCAAAGATTCTATAAAACAATATTTGTAAAAACAGAAGTTTCGCTTGTAAAAACCCAAATTGATTTAGGACGTAATGTTTTCAAATTTAGAGTGCGTGCATTTCCAAACCATGCGCATCACGGGAAAGGAATCTATACAATAAAAAGTTAAATAAGAAAAATATTCGATGGGTCGTGCTACAAAATAAACTGCATAAAAAAGAAGAAGAAAATAGATTGACTCTACTCGACTTTCCGAACATTTAGTAAATAATAGTTAAATATATTTAAATGAGAGAAATCACTAAATAAATAAAAATGAAAATCATAATAGGTGTTGAGTATTTATCCCCAAGTTGTATGTCGATTAATAAATTGTAATGTATCCAAAATATTTTGTGCATTCCTCTAAAAGAACTATCAATGGTAAGTTCACAATATCAAATATATTATTTCTCTTTTTTTTTTTTTTTTTTTTTTTAATAATAATAATAATAATAATAATAATAATTTTACTAAAATGAACTTTAAATAGTCTGAGCCCATAAATCGGAATGTATAAAATTTATAAAATTTCTGCTTTGTATCTCAGTAAAATATATTATTATTATTATTATTTTAAGTCCTATACTCATTTAAATCTGCATGTTTCTTGTGATGATAACCTATAACATGCCTACCAATTTACATTTTAATCGAATGTAGAGTTTGGATGCTAACGCACTTTAAAGAATTTGACTCAATAATTCGTAATGATAAAGAAGTATTTTGCGTCCGTATAAAAGACTATAAATCCCCCATTCTTAAAAATCCGTACAGACGGTGGCCTATATCATATTACTATTACTAACTTTTAGCTCAATCTGATAAGTCGTTTAGATGCTATCGAATTTCAAATAACTTTAATCCATTGTCCATAATTGTAAATATATATATATATATATTTCTGTCACTGTAAAAGAATTATTAGTCTTACATTCATCAAAATCTACACAAATCGTGCGATGGTTACCTATAACATACCTACTATTTTTCAGCTCAATCGTGCAAAACTTTTAGACGCTATCGTACTTTAAATAACACTATTCGGCATGAAAATTGCCCCCCCCAAACACCATTTTGGCAAATTCTTGTGTAAAATGACCTCTTGAATCCGAATATGACGTCCATTTTGCCCTATCACCTACCGTTTTTTAGGGACGGTCCCCTATTTTTATCACTTTTCGGTAATTTTATGGTTATAAATTTATTTTTAGGGGAGATGTAGGATTATTTTAACTGTTAAATGTCTTTTGAAGGATTACAGAGTTGGAAAATTCTAAAACATCAACATTTGCGGCAATGGGAAAATTTAGGGGGGATTTGCCACTGAAATTATATATTACATTTCTTATATTTTTTTAATCTATTATTAATCTTATTTATTAAACATTATATTTTTTAGTTTTTAAATGCTGAATTAATTTTTTTTCATTCATCGAATCAAATTCATGACCATAAAATTACCGACCAGTGAAAAAAATTGGGGGAGGAGGCGGTTTCCCGAGAAAACGGTGGGCGACTAAGCAAAATGGGAGTCATATTCAGGAGGTTCTTTTACGTAAGAATCAGCAAAAATAGTTTCGGAGGTCGATTTTTTTTTCTTTTTTTTTTTTTTTTTTTTTTTTTTTCAGCGCGGTGTAATTTGAATTCATAGATCATGACAAAGCATTTTTTCTTGCATCACAGAAAAAAAAAAAAAAAAAAAACTATAAGTCGTATACAATATATTAAAATCACACAATCAACTGATTGGGAAGAAAATCATATTTATTGAAATTTATTTTTCCGACTGAGTGAAAATAATGCCTGGACCGGGAGTCGAACCCCAGATCTTTGACTTACAAGGTCAAGGCTCTACCAATTGGGCTATCCAGGCTGACAACCGGTGGACATTACTCACTCAGTCAACCTTTAGGCAGAAACATATGGTCTATCATGTAGATAGCTCGACAGAAATAAGCCTCAGGTAACGGAAAACACCATTAAACAATGGGAGAAAGAAATACAATATATTAAAATCACACATCGCCTAAAGGTTGTCTGAGTGAGTAATGTCCACCGGTTGTCGGCCTGGATAGCTCAATTGGTAGAGCCTTGACCTTGTAAGTCAAAGATCTGGGGTTCGACTACCGGTCCAGGCATTATTTTCACTCAGTCGGAAAAATAAATTTCAATATAAGTCGTATACTTATAAAAATCTACACAGACGTACAACGATGACCTATAACATATGTACCATTTTTCAGATCAATCTTTTAAAGCATTTAAATGCTATTACACTATTAATAATGTAGGTCTATGAGTATCGAGAAATATTTAAAGAAAATGTATATTGGTTTATAATAGGTTTTCTCTCTTCGGTCATATTTTGCAGATTAAGTCTCATTATATCTGAATCTATGATTAAAGTAGATTGCCAACCACTACGAAACTATTGGACCGGGATTCGGATCCGGCACCTGGCGAATTAACCACTCGGCTATTAGATAGGCCACATATTAGGAAATATTAGGAAAAGGTGAAGAAAATGTGTTTAGAGGAAAAGAGGAAATGAAATAAAAAGATAATAACAGAGTGAACTGTAATCCAATGCTGCGGTTATCAGTAAAATTAACCGAAAAACTGTTTTTGGAATTGAAAATAACTTCGGAAACGTGATTTGGATAAGTTTATAAAATTCTTTTCCGTAGTTAAAATCTAAAGAAGCATCCAAAGATCGTAAACTGTGTTTTGCGTGTATAATAATGCTTTATTTTATTCCCAACCCCAATGGAATGTTTATCTATTTCTAATAATTAAATTCACACTTTTTACTTTCTATTAAATTTTATTAATAGCTCAATCTTTGTTTTGACAATCCAATTTGTAAAGGAGATTAAACATGTAATAATTTATTTTTTAAATATTAAAATGCATCGGAGACTAGTTTGGAAAAGAACTTGCGTTGTCGCTTTATTTTCTGCACTCGTGCCCACTTTGTTTGTCTGACGAAGAATCGTGGTTTTATTTCGACCCAAAACAGCTGTTGTGAGTTTTTGCAATTTATGTTGTTCATATATAAGGTTTTTTATTATATAATGATTTATTTTGTCAACGTGTACATGTATACAAGCCTCACAGAATTCCTATACGTTTATTTTATCATATTGTCTCCATACTTTTAAAATAATAGTTTTTTTACATAATATTTTAGCATCGAAATATTAAAAAAAAAAAAATCCTTTTAATGATAGTGATGACACTATAATAAAATGCAAATAACATTTTACACTATCATTTTCATTTAATGAACAAACTAGTGAAAGAACATAAAGCTCTAAATGCAAATCGATGCATGCAAATAAAACTAAGCACAATACGCTTTTTTTTTTTTTTTTTTTTTTATCACCACACGTATAGCAAATATTCGCTAACTTATTTTATTTGCTTATTTATTTATTTATTTTCTATTACATTTCCTTATTTTCCTTTGTTTGTTTGTTTAACTGTTATATCTTAATTCAAGAAAATTTCCCATTACCTTAAATTAAAATTAAAGAAAAAGTTAATTATCATTAAAATGCTATTATTATTATTATTATTATATACCTTTTTATTTTTCCATATTTAATTACCGGTCATTCATTCATATTTCTATATTCCTTTATTGAAATGTTGAAGACGAAATATTCGAACGTATAAGGTAACTAGGTATTATTAAAAATGCCATTAACTTTCAAATTTTCGTCTTGTTCTCAGCTATAGTGATATGATATCGAGCAATCCCATCGTCCTTGTAATGTAAATGTTTTTAAATTTTTACTTCCCGAATCATTTTATTTATTTATTTATTTATTTTTAAGTTTTATTTTTTAAATATGCATGTACAATATTATATATTTCTAATAAACTGAATTGATTAATTTTATTTGTTATTAACTTTTATTGTTTTCTCACTCTTTATATTGTTTTGTAATGTATTTATATGCATCTCATATCCAATCCAATCGGTAAAGAAGCGTAAACTTGAATCTGTAATAGTTTTTTTTTTTTTTTTTTTTTTTTTTAATTCGGTTATCTAATAATTTACTCGTATATAACAGGCGATCGAACCAAGTTGCGACAAAAATGTTGCGAAGCAATATAAGCAAATAAAGTTAAGAGCGGACAATACCTAATCTCGCCGGCAGCCTTCGCCCATGTTATTCTATGGGAAAGTTTGTTTACATAATTACTCATTACCTAATGAATATTTTTCAATTCTGTTTTCACATTTAGAAAATTCATAAGCGTTAAATTAGTACTTGTTTTCCAAAAATTGATTTTTTTTAATTTTAGTATTTCATTTTGCGATTAGAAAATGAGAAAAATGCATTTTGTGAAAAATCGCATTTTTTGAACTCAAAATTAAAATGTAAAAATAAAAAAAAATGAATTTTTCAAAAATGAGTACTCATTTAACGGTTATGAATTTTCTGACTGCGAAAACAGAATTTAAAAATACTCATTAGGTAATGTGTAATTGTAGCAACAAATTTTCCCATAGAATAACATGGGCGAAGGCTGCCGGCGAGATTAGGTATTGTCCCCTCTTAAGTGCAAGAATATTTTACTTCCCCCCCCCCCCCAAGCATATGCATAACAAATATTATCTTATCCCTTTTATTTATTTATTTATTTATTTTATTATGTAATTGCAAAAAATTTACAATGCATAAAGCACAGAAATATATATTTATATAAACTTTGAGGGAAATGCAATGCATTTTTCTATTTTAATTTCTTTATCTTCTCATTATTTCCGTGCTGATTTACTGAACACAGTTATATTTCTATAGTTCATTATTAAAATATTAAATCTAGAATATTCTAACATCATAAGATAACCGGGTCATATTGAAAATGCACTGAACTTTCAAGTTTTCATCTTTGTCCTAAGCTATTGTGGTGATACGACATCATGCACCCCCTTCTAATACCCCCCATCGTCCTTGTGACGTAAATTTTTTCGGAACCTCACTTTCCTTTTGTTAGGCTTTTAAATGTTAGCTCTAATATGAAAGAAATTCAAAAGAAAACAAGATCATCGCGCAATAGACACGCCTCCACCTGTGACGTCATGGCCATGCGTGACGATTTCGGATCAGCGGCAAAGTAAAATATTTTTAAAGACTCACTCTGCTCGCCTGCTCGCCAGATGATATTTAGAGTCAGCTAGCGTTTGATCCAAGATTTTGCTCTGAAACTTGAGTGTTTGACAAAATTTCTTTGTTTTTAATTAATATTCACCTGTCAATATTCAAAACTGGAGTCCTCTCTAAAAAGACCGTCGCTCGTTAGTGACATTATGCTACAATTTTTCATTGTGGTGAGTTTTAGTTTTTTACTAAAATATTTGTTGTTATGATTTTATTATTATTATGTAATATTAATTGAAGAAAAGAAATGTCTGTTTTTAAACTATCGATTTTTCATTAAAATATTGGCGACGTTTAATATTCAGTGTTTGTTTTGTACAGTGCAAATATTTCAAGCTCTTTTAGCTTTTTATAATTTATAATTTCATTTTTCTTTATTATTATTTCTTTATTACTTGTTTTTGTGTTCTTTATGCACTTTTTATTTATTTATTTATTATTTATTTATTTATTTATTTATTTATTAATACAGTGAATATTTTAATATATCGTATGACATTATATATAATTGTTATTATTTATTTATTTTTAACGTTAAAGTTTATCATTTCAAAATATCATGCATTTTAAAGCTAATGTATATAATATAAACTCATATATATATATATATATATACTCTTTTAAGGACTTTGTGTTATTTTATATTAAAATTCAAAATTATTTTCCATTAAATTGGCTTCTGAAACTTTAAATTAAATTCTAAATTTATTATATTTATTATTATTGATGTTGTCTGTTTTTTAATGAAAGTAAACTAGACTATTCATATATTGATTTTGAAATTATTTTTGTGATTTTCTGTTAAAATTCAAAAATATTTTATATTATTTTTTATATGTCTTTAAATTAATTTTACAAATTATTATATTTATTTTTATTATTGATATTGTTTCTTTTGAATTAAAATAAAACTACAAAATTATTTACAGATATTGATTTTAACGAATTTTTATTATTTTTATTTTACATTTGATTTAAAATTATTTTAGATTAATATTTTTACTAAATTTTTAAATTATTTTTGAAGATTATTATATTTATTATTATTGTCGATATTATTCGTTTTAAATGAAAGAAAACTGGACCAAAATTTAAATATGCGACATCTATCATTTTATATTAAATTTTAAAATTACTATATATATATTTAAATAATTAAATTAAATTTGAAAATAATTACGTTTATTTTTATTATTATTTATTTATTTATTTTAATCAAAGAAAATTAGTCTAATGCTTATATATATATCTATATATATATATTCATTTTAATTACTTTTTTTTTATTATATTTAAATAAATTTTGGAATTGTTATATTTATAATTAAAATTATTGGTGTTATTTATTTCTAAATGAAAAACTATACTAATACGTTAATTTTTATAATATTTAGTCTAAAATTACTTCGCGCGGAAATTTTAAAACTAAAATTCTGAAAAATATTCTTTTTGAAAAGAAACCATTTAAAAAATATTTCTCTTTACGCTTATTTATAACAATTTCTCTTCTAGAGCCAAGAACTTTTCATTTTATTTAAATCAATGTATTTTAAGGATATGTTTTTTAAATGCAATCAAGCATCAATAATTCGATAGCCTATAATCCGGCAGCACCTGTAATCGGGCACTGATTATCCCCCCCCCCCTTCCTTTTTTTTCTCCGCCCGTAAATTGTAATACTCAACGGATTATTCGCAGATGACCATGGAACATCATACTTGCCAACTTTTATGGACCGGCAGTAAAGCTTACGTAGTTTCATTTAATTTTACTGATTTATTTGTTAATGTTAATTTTTTAAAGATTAAGAAAAATGACAGCACAATTCAAAAAAAAAAAAAAAGGGGGAACAATTTTTTTTGTCTCGCAATCGCAAATTTAACTTATTTCAAACGTTATTTAATTATTTACGTTTTTGATAGGGCATGCATTAGGCTAGTATACATTTTTAAAACTACATATTTCTTTAGATGTTGTGATTGATCGACGATTTTGATACATTTTCGGAACCTATAATCCGGAAAAATCGGTAATCCGGTAGCATCTATTTCCCACCGGTGCCGGATTATCGATGCTTCACTGTAATAATATATTTTATGTGTTGATTTTTTGGTAATTGAAAAATCCACTGTTTTCTTCAAAATAAAATACCTTTAAAAATATTTTATTTCATAAGGAAATTTTTCTATATTATTTAATGTAAAAATTAAAATGTTATTGTTTTAATTCTTATTATTAGTATTATTTATTTATTTTTTTTTTCTTTCAAGGGTTATATTTCACAATACAAATTAATGAAATGGTGTAATTCTAAGATATTTCCATATGATTATTTTTAATAATTATAAATAAGCTCATTTTATTGCATTGATAATTACTGTAAAATATCTTAAAAGTAAGCCTCTCATTTTTCTGAAAATTTCTTCTCGATAAGTTTCAAAAAACTTCATTCATCGGACGAAAAAGAACTTACGCTCTGGATAAAAATTGGAATTGTTTCTGTTACAAATTGAAAGTTTTAAAAAAATGATTTCTTTCTTTCTTTCTTTTTTTTTTTAAGTTTATATTTGTATTTATAAATAAATGAATGTTACGAAAATTTGCCAGAAATTTTATCGATATGCCTCTTTTTGCGTTATCATTAGTTTTTAATTTAATATTAATTACGTTACGAATTCAAAATATATTTTCCATATAATTATTATTTTATAATCGTGTTTTTTTATTCCATATTCCATAATTATTTATTGGTTTATTTTATTTTATTTTATTTTACTTTATTTGTTCATTTATTTGAAAAAAAAAAATTAAATTTGATCAATTGATAGATTTTTATTTGATTATATTAATAAATGTTTTGCTTATGTACGTTAAAAATTATTCAATGTTTATCTTTATATTTACCTTTATTCTTTTACGGATTATTAACCTCAAATTTAAACATGCAACTTTAAAAATATTTTGTTATATTTAAGAGAATTAAATTTTTGTACTAACAAATTTTTAATTCTCTATTATAAAATGCAATAATATTTTGATCCACCTTTTTACAGTTATACAGGATAGTTATAATGGACAATATCCGTTTTTTGAGTTCGAGGCTAAGCCATAATGTGCTTTCTGATTCTCCATTTCCGTGTAAATTTCCAAATAAGACAGAATTGCCCATTGCGCAGCACTAGTGCGACGTAAAACCCAATCAACCAACCAACCAAATAAGACAGAAAAATTCCACTATAGAATCTGAACATTTCTCCATGCAATACAAATATAAACATTATAATGTTGTATTTTTCCTTGCAGTGGCCACGTGTGGTGGGCTTTATGACATAATACGGATAAATAATCTGTTAAATTTCTGCTTTAAATAGCATTCTACGGCTAAAACGGACGGGCGAGTTGCCATCAAATTTATTATGTGAACGATTCATTAGATGCACTCAAGGAATTTCTTTTAAAAAAAAGTTTAAGGCCACTAGGTGACGCTTCAGATGAAGGACCAGGAAATATAAGTCCCACTACACACTAAAGAAACATAAGACAATGTTTGATGCGACATACAACACATGCATGTTCTAAACAGTTTTCAGGAGATGAAGTTGTATTTAGAGCATGCGCGTGTCCGCCTATCACTTCTGACTTTGCCTCATGCCTCGTCAGTGCACGGCGGGCCTTACAAAGCAAATAAGTCGTACTGTATGCATGAACAATATGAATTTTTGCTGATTATATTTATTAAATTTTGAATTCTTGTGGCTTCTTCTGTTTGTTAAATTTGCCAAATTTTTAAAAAGTGCCCCCTGGTGGATATTTTCCGAAGCTTTTTTTTTTTTTTTTTTTTTTAGTTCCTCAAACGTATCGCACGTCCAACATATCAAATGTGGCTGTAATCTGCTTGTCTCTTTATGGACAATTAATAGCAGGACGTTGCTTATAACGGAAGTCCTTTCATTACCAGTTTGTATAATGTGAAACGGGATCGAAACAATAAAACACTGAATTGAAATACTAATGTTGTGATGAAATTTTGATATTTTCGTTTACCAAAAGGTATGACAAAATGGTACTAAATTGAAAATAATGCTTATTTACTTCGATAGAATAACAGTCTAATGTCCATGCACTGTAAAAATTTTTATGTAATATTACAGAACAATATTGAGGCAACTTACCATGTAGAGAAATACCACAATCATGTGGAGAAATGTTACCAGTTGTACCTGTGTAACCGTAGCTACAAGTGCTATGATTACACAGTTGCAACTGGTAACATTTCTCTGCATAGTTGTGGTAAATAAGCTGCCTCAATATTGTTGTGTAATATAGCAAAAATAAATAAATAAATAAACTGGAAAAAGAGGGGACGGGAGACAACTGAATGTTGATAAGTAATTAAATATATAAATGGAAATACTATGTAATAAAATGTGTAAATAATGGGTAAAAAAAAAAAAAAAACTTTTTCGATACTGTCTTTTTTTTATACTGATTATAATTAATTTTCTTTTCTTTTCTTTTCATTAAATATATATATTAAATTCTGGCAAAAGCAGAATTTAGTTTAATACGGAGAACTATTATTTATTGAAATTTTATTTTTCCGACTGAGTGAAAATAATGCCTGGACCGGGAGTCGAACCCAGGATCTTTGACTTACAAGGTCAAGGCTCTACCATAGCCTTGACCTTGACTCTACCATAGCCTTGACCTTGTAAGTCAAAGATCCGGGGTTCGACTCCCGGTCCAGGCATTATTTTCACTCAGTCGGAAAAATAAAATTTCAATAAATATGATTTTCTTCCTAATCAGTTGATTGTGTGATTTAATAAAAACTGGGGAACTATTAGATGTTTTTTTTTTTTTTTTTTTTTTTTCAAATTATAACATTGCTTTCAGATTATTCAATTATATTTTCGATAAATTTTCGATTTCGATAAATGACCAACTGTCGTAAAACTGACATCGTAAAAATCCGTAGATTGAGACTAATAGTCCTCCGTCCTTAAATACTTCTTAATAAAAGAATAAAAATAATTTTAAGGTGCTACGCTGTCATTTTTTATGGCAGGAAAGTCCTGTAATTTGAGGTGAGATTTTTTTTCGCAGCCTATAATTTAAGATATTTTCTTTAAAAAAAAAATCGGTATTTCGTTTTAATATCGCTAGAGTAGTACAATGAAAAATAACTGCTCCTTGAGGTAAAACAGTACGTACAGGCAAGTTTTATTTTCCCTAGTTTCATTCGAATCGAGTCTTTAAATTCTATTGAAGTTACAGAAGTGATTACGAAAAAACTATTTAATCTTAAAAATTTCCGCATCATCATCTTCAATCTTAAGACTTGATATTTAAAACAATTGTTTCTTTCAGAGATTTGCAAAAGCTTGTGTGTCCTTCAGAGATAAATGATATCAAAAATATATTTTTTAAAAATATCACCCATTTATACATTAAGTTTCTCACGTTCTGATGCTGTTTTATTTTACCGTAATTGTATCTGTCATTTGAGATTTGAATACATTATGTTAGACAAGGAATGCTTTCAGCGGCATAAACAGCTGATGCTATTCGATTACAGTTAACTAATGGTTGGACCTCTTAGAAACAATGGAGAACACTTAGATATATATAAGAACATTTCTTTACAGAAACTAAAATCTTTATCATTATTTTTATAATGAAAAAAGTTTAACATTAAATAAATAAAAGCTGTATATATATATATTGACATCGAACACTTTGGTTGATAATGTCAGGTGATAATGGAATTCCTTCGGAGAAGATTTCCAAGGATTTACCTACAAAGCATTAATGTAACACATTGAAATGTATGATTGAAAATAAGAAATAAAACAAAAAAATGCTAATTGTCATAAAAGAAAATTTTCAACATCCACGGTAGTAAAATAAATTTTTTTCTATACTTCCTCAGAATTTTCCCCTCTTTAAATTAGAGAGTGTTTTTTTTTTTTGTTTTGTTTTTTTTGTAACGATGTGTAGTTATCGGGGTTTTTATAATGTAAGATTTTTTTTTTTTTTTTTTAATATAAAAACAAAACAATATATAAGGTTGTACCTTATATTTTTTTAGGCATAGACTATTTTCTGTGATAATGTCAGATAAGTAATTTTTACAGAGAAGGTTTTTAATATTTTATCCGCATTGTATTAATATATCACATGAAATGTAGTATTGAAAATATACCTTTCGCTTCTAAACATACCAATAAGTTAACCCCATATATCTAGAACTTCTAATCTAGAACCCATAATCTAGAACTTCTTGATTTGCATCTTAACATTTAACCATTTGTGTAAAGAATTTGATGGGAAAAGATCCAAATTATATTGTTTTCAACCAAAGAAGTCTTTGAAGAAACTTGAAAAACGTAAGCAATCGTGGAATTGAATACCTGAACTTCTCTTCTCTGTCTAAACTCTTCATATCTGCACCTAGCTTGATAATATTAGATTGAGTAGCCTCCTAGTAACATACAAGGGTGCATGTATCGCAGTCGAGAAAGGATATTTTGAGGGTGGATCTCTCGATTGAGAAGCAGGCTCGGCCAGAAATTGAAATGCCTCACCATCGAAATTCACCCTTCCAGCGCTTCTGTTCATCCGCGATACACTAGCTTTACCCCAATTTCCTGCGTAATTTTATTAGTGTGAACTTCTCTTTATTGTTTTCTTCTTTGCAATCATATGTATTTTTTCATAGAAATACAAATGTAGTCCAAAAACAAATGGGAAAAAATATTCATCTTAACACTATGTAGTCGGGCATTTTCCCGCCAAATCGTGGCGTAGAGCGGGGATTTTTTGACATTTTCGCGCCAAAATTAGACTTTCGCGTTTTAGTATAAAAAGGGATATGACGAGTTTACTTGTTTCCCGCAAACAATGTGTTAAAACTTTATTGAAGACTACGCTGTTCCTTAAATATATATTGTGTTAACAATTGTATTCATTTTTTTTTTTTTTTTAATAGAACTATAGTGTAACCACGTTTCCTACGCCTAGCAGTGAGGACAAGTCGAAAATCTTGGAGGGTTTCCAAGTTGACCAGCAGGTTTGAATTTAGTAAACATCCAGTCATTCGGTATTCCCTTATCGCTTATTTTCTCTCAACGAAAAGCTTGTCTCCCCTATTTTACTACTGGACTCGTTGAATCCGCACTTGCGCAGAGGTTTCCATGGTCGCAAGAAATGTAGTTAAAGAGTATCTACAATATTGCTTTAAATACAAAAGCACTAGCATTCAATCAGAAATACAAATAAATATCAGTGTTATACCTAAGTTACAATTATTATTTGAAAATTCCATATTGGCAAATCAATAATAATTCATTAATTGCATGTACTTATTACATGTATATGTATATTAGAAAGCGATATATAATTTCATAATTTGCCCGATTAAATCTAAAATTGGGCCAATTTTTGGCCTCAACATATTTAATATAGCGCGAATTAAACTACTTTTCGAAATTGGAACTGTAAAAGAAGAACAAATAAAATCTTTAAAAAAAATTATTGTAGCGAACGTACAGTATGTAATGTTTTGTAACCAAAACATTAT
Organism: Salticus scenicus; assembly: GCA_963930645.1. Lineage (NCBI taxonomy): Eukaryota > Metazoa > Arthropoda > Arachnida > Araneae > Salticidae > Salticus > Salticus scenicus. The sequence goes on from OZ005656.1 coordinate 245,721,827, forward strand.
ATATCAGTTTATTGTCGGTTTTTTTTTTTTTTTTTTTTTTTTTTTCTCACTCTTTTTCTTTTTAATCTCAGTTTGAAAGTTTTTATCAAACTATTACAGTGTTCATTGTCTCTTTGAATACTTTACATGTACAGATATTTAAATCATTGAATAAATCAATAGAGATACATGTGATAAGCATGCGACTATACTTTTTTTTTTTTTTTTTTTTTTTTCGCGATATCACATATAAAAGACTTTTGCGATATACACTTTATGCTTTGCTTTAAAATTTTTTATTGATTTATCACATTTACATCTTAAGTTAAACGTCTGTAATCAATTTATTGTATATACCTTGTATCCCACTTTGAAATCTCTTTTAACACATTGTATCCGTTTAAATAGTAAATATCTAATTATATCAAGTTAACGCCACTTCCTCAGGCTTACAACGTTTGTTCTATATTATGTGATATAATATTTGAAATAAAAAGGCTTTATCTCGCATAATTACAAAATTCACACTTCTAAAAGCTTAGCAAGTATTTTTACAAAGCTTTAAAAAGATTTTGCCTAGCTGATAGCATAGAGGTCATAGAACTTTTCCCGATATCTTTCTTTACAAAAGGCGACTAAGATTTTAATGAATGAAATGTTCTTAAGACTATTCTCCATTTCTTATATATTTAGATGATTTCAATTTATCGTTTTATTCAAAGAATTTTAGCAATAAATTTTTATTCTGAATAGATTCCTTTAATGTGTTTTAAATTCCGCATTATTTATTCAAAGGATTTTTTTTAAAAATAAATTCCATGGAGAATGGATAACTTAAATTTAATGTAAGTAAATTTAAATTTATGGTTATTTAATCAGCGGATTTTCCTAATATTTTTTATTCTGAATAAGCATTTTAATGTATTTATTTCTTGTTCATTTATTTAAATTTGAATTCACCAATATTTATTCAAAGGAGTTTCGTAATAGATTTTGCCTTGAATAAATTTTCATGTACTACCCAATTCTTGCTTATTTATTTAGGATTTGAATTTCTTTATTTTAATTTTTCTTAATAAATTTTATTCTGGATAAGTTTTTTAAAGTACCCATTTCTTGTTATTATTATTATTACTACTACTACTATTATTATTACTTTATGGTATGGCTTTACCATTATTTATTCAGAAAACGCGCCATTCTTTAGCAAAACATTTAAGGATCTGGAGGCCGGGGCATAAATGACTAAGAGGTTTTTTCCTATCATCTTTAAGGTGTTATATATATATATATATATATATATATATATATATATATATATATGTATATACATATATATATACATATATATATATGTATATACATATATATATGTATATATATATGCTGAATAATCTGGTGGAGGAATGAGTAACGCTCTTGCCGTCAGTTTTGCGTTCAAAGCTGGTAGTGCCAGGTTCGATCCCAGGTCACGCCATCGACCTACCTGTCCGAAGTTTTTCGCGGTTTTCTTCGAAATTCGCGTAAATACGGGATAGGACCCCTTAGAAAGACCTCCACGGAAGGCATTCCACCTATCAGCCTAGGACCTTAGTGTAATCAATCGGCCGTAAGCCACACAACCAACCTTATCTTCAGTTGATAGATGCCGGGGGCAAATCTTCAAATCCTTTTCGAGGCGTGAATGTTCGTAGGGGACCAGAATGCATTTTAACTCTTAAATGCACAGTGAGTTAAAAACGAAACATTGTTTTTAACTCCTAATTAAAGTATTAACCGTAGTGAAAGTTTTACTTGTGGCTGTATGGTGCATCACTTTGGCCCATTCAAACTAAATGTGAAAATAAATAAATAAATCCACGTGTTTTTCAGTGCGACATTTGGATTAACGAATTGTTTTGGCGCGTACGAAGAAATTCGTGGAAGTTAGGAATGACAATAAAATAAAAAAAATACAAAAATAGAGATTTATTTCAAAAATTAAAGCTGTCTTTCTTTATTTCCTAATAATTAGTAAATAAATATATGCATATTTTTTCTTAGTAATTAAACGATATTATTTATGTTTGTACTACATGGTGTACCATTTTTAAAACCTGTCATTTTTCAAAATACTAAATAAATAAATACATAAAACCAACTTACTAATTATTATTATCATTATTATTGTGTTTTTGCCCAAACCTATATAATAATCTACATATTATAGATTTCTTTTTCGGTCAAAATAAAAAAATCATGTATTTAAGGGTTATTGGTTCTATTACAATGTGCCTTAGTGTGCATAAAAATGACCGTTGAGTGACAACCCAAACCATATCTTACATGCTGAAGGAAACATGTAGATAGTATCACTGTAAAAAATATGTCCTATTTGCTGCCAGAAATTCTCTGTAATTTGAGAAAATACGTTCTGACAACGTAATTTTTTCGTAAATTACGCGTATTTTCTCAAATTACAGAGAATTTCTGGTAGCAAATAGGATATACTTTTTGCAGTGCACATATGTGTGTATAACAAAACTTTTAGAGATTTATTAATTAAATTTACTAATATACTAATATTACAAATTAAAATCGCTAGTACTGTAATGACAAGTTAAAAGCTTCGAAACTTTTTTAATTTTCCCACGCCATATAGAATCGTCTGCTCATAAAATTTCTCACATTTTTTTTTTTTTTTTTTTTTTTAATATATCTGATGTTAGACGTCTCTCATCTGCTCTATTACACTAGGAAGCTTCTGATCTTCATAAAACGATGTAGATCCGTATCTTAACAAGGTCAAGAGCACATCTCATTTTCTCACGTTATTTGACCTATAAACTTGAAATATGTAGTGTCCTACTAGCAGGATCTCCCATTCCCTAAGAAAGTGAACAGGACCTTCTCTTTATAAAGGTTTTTCAGAAAAATGGATCGAGAACCAATGAGGAGGTTCGGAAGGAGGGAGGAATATGAGATCGAAGATGGCAGTTATTCAAATCAGACGATCCTCACAACCGTCGATTACAATGTGTAACCTAAATAGTAGAAGCGTTCTGTTAAAGTCCTGATTTCTTGAATGGTATTGTCGTTTGTTAATTTATTTAACCTGTTCTTAATTTTATAAGAAGGGAATAGTTGGGGAAAGAAAAATGATGTACTATGGGGGTAAAATAGGATTTCATAGAAAATATCTAGAACAAGGTGTAGTCTCCTAGTGCCCTACATTAATACAGATCCTGTATTATATTATATTAAAGAAAAAAAGAAAAAACAGGTTTGTGAAAGTAAAACGTTTATTGTGAACCTTGGGTTTTTTTTAGATAAATTCAAATAACGATACATTAAAAAAAAATAAGGTCGCCATTAAAATCTAAACTAAACATTTCCTGTAACTGTACCGTTAATCTAAATAAGCATCCGATGTTTCATACACTGAGAAAAAATTCTGTAACTGACATCTAGAATCTGCATTGTGGCTCTAGAAAAAATAGTTCCATATCATCCTTATAAATTCCAGTCCTCTTTGTTTGCAAGTTCTAGAAACCCCTATTAGAATTCTAGAGCGTTTACTATATTATCGAAGGCAACGTTATTTAAAAATCTCTGCAAGTAAATGAGACTACGAGAGGCGGGTTTCAGCAACTATAATCTTGATTTATTACCCAAGTCTAGAAAGTCAAGCGAGAATTTCTCCCAATACAAAAGATTCAGAATATACATAATAATCATAATATTGTTTCACCATCTAGAAATATGTAGACTAGAAACTCTCGATCATTTTGTCTATTCAGTTTATTGGCGTGCCTTATGCGCATAGCTCGGAAATCTATATTTCTAGTTAAGGGATTTAGAAAATAGCCACTTATTCATTCTACATGAAGGCGGTATTTTTTTTTTTCTTTCTCAGAGTACTGCTTTATTTACTTCCGTCTATATTCATAGGATTCTTAAAAATTTCGATTTTTATAGATATACAAGTTTTGAGATCTACTGAAAATGATTTGGCCATTTTTAGAAAATATGTGTTACAAAAATGTGTTACAAAAATTTTCTGGCATCTTTAGCTCTGAAACTAATGCACAAAAGTTCATATAAACTTATTTTAAATGCACCTTGAAATAAATTGGTTGAAATCAACTTTTGGTGCATATCACCTAACAGGTGACGCTGCTGCGATAGATCTTCCATTTTCGGGAAGGTTATATATCAGCTTCTATTGTATGTAATTTCACAAATGTTGATAGATGAAAGATCCATTATGAATCAAAATACGGATTTAATTAGCATGCCCATCGGCCAACAAGTGTCTCTATTATGCTGCAATTTTCCACGTCTACAGTTAGGCTATATCTCAACTTCTATAGCGTATAAGTACATCAAACTTGATATGTGGGGTAGATACTGCTATTCACTTTCTGTGGTTTTCCATACAGTCAAAATGCACCAAACTGAGGGAAATCTTTAATTTAGGAAACTGTGGTGATTAAATTGTTGTGCATAATAATCAGCAGATGGCGCTGTTATATAGAATGAAGAAGGAGATAGAAAAAAAAATTGTGATGGCACCCAACACGGTAGTTTATTTATACTGTTGTTTAAGATGCGGCTGAAAATGTAGCGAATAATATCAAGTTGCAATGTACAAAGTTTTATTTACTTATTTTCAGTGCTTTTAAACAAAATTATTAAAGTTTGTCTTTCTTTCTTTTTTTTGCATTGCAATTTGTTAAGAAAATAAATAAAAATTGTCAAAATTTCGATATTTTATTGAATTTACAATTAAATAAAGATAAAAGTTTAAATTATATTTCTTCAATGTGAAAATTAAAAATTTTACAAAATTCAAGATTTTTGGGATTAATTTTGTTCAAATGCATTTTATTCCTATATTTTAATTTGCATTTCTGATTTAATAGATATGTATTTTTATTTAATCGAAATAATTATTTTGTATTTGGAATGTTTTAAAAATGAATATTTGGAATGATTTAATTTGGTTTAAAAATAACAAACTATATAACAACAAATATATATATATATATGAAACTACATATCAACATTTGTGCTATTAATATGCATTATTTTAACTTTGCTTTATTTTCATAGAAATACAATTTCCTTACTGTTTTTTTTTTTTTTTTTTTTTTTTTTTAACTAATAGTACATATTGTTTATTTACGCGGAAACATTTGGCTTATTTTAAACATAATCCAATTTAATCAACATTTTTCGCCTTTTCACTTCAGAAAGCCTTATTTAAGTAATATAATTACATTATTTTGAATAAACGATTAAATATGTTTCAATCTGACTATGTAAATTAATTTCATTTAGCATGGATGTCACAATTTCATTTCATCCCATGTTTTCTCTTTTGTTTATAGTTTTTTTTTTTTTTTTTTTTTTTTTTTATCTTTCTGAAAAGGTCGTTGAAATTTTATGTGACATCTTTTGTCTTTGTCATTAATAAGAATTGGAAAGGTGTGAAAAAAGAAATTAGTATCGACAGTTGCTGTCACATGTATTTTAAGACATTAACTAAGTTAAGTCCCGTAATATCTTTTTAGTTAAATGGTTTTTAACTCTCTCGTTGTTTGTCAGCATTATTAACCTTAATTTGTTTCTTTTTGTTCTTTATATCTATAATTTAATTACTGTTGCCATCTAACAGATACTAAAAATAAATGTTATTTATTAATGGTGACATAATTATTAACGAGAGAGTAGCTATTATTTTCGATTTGTGAAGATAAAAAACTTTTTTATTATTATTTTTATCCTTTTATTCATTCCCTTAAATGATAGATTTTAATTTTTCTTCAATAGTAAAGTAATTAAATTGGATTTTTACTTATTTATTATTTTATATTATTTATTACTAATGAATTTTACTTTAATTAAATTTTTAAAATATGCTTAAAGGGAAGAAATAAACTTGGAATTCAGTTATCTCAAAACGTGAAAAGAAATTATTTTTAATACAATACAACAACTGGAGAATATAAAACGTGTTTCGAAATATTAATGTTTCCTCTTCATGTACAAAAACCAGGTATTATCATGAAAGCAAAAACAATTGAAGGAACAGGAGAGAGAGAAAAAAAAATTAGTAGGGAAAAAATGAAAAAAGAAAAGTGGCAAAGTAGTTGTCGCGACAAAAAGAGAAAAAATAATAGCAGAGATATATAAAAGGGGGTGAAATGTTAAAGCTTGTTAAATATAAATATTACATGTAAAATTGTTACAAAGGAAAAATAAATAAATAAATAAATTTAAAAGAACACAAAGTAGTTAAAAAAGTTTACTGAAACTAATTAAAATGAATACAAATCTAAAAAATTAAAAAACTGTCGATTTAAACTTTTTTTTAAAAGTTGAATTCAATCATATTTATATTCGACTGTTAATACCAAAATGGTTTCTTTTTAAGCTAAATAGGTGAATTTAAGAAAACTTCAACTGAAAAATAGGATTGTCATTAAATATAATTTTAGAGGTTTTAAAAAAAAAATTACGGTCAAAATTTCACAAATATATTTTATTTGTGAATGATTTAGAAATTTAGAAATTTTTCATTGAATCTATAACAGAAGTGTTTTCAATACATTTTTATTTATTGATTTGTTTCTTTAAGAATTCATTTATAGCAAGTTTAAATACAAAATAACATGCTTATACATACAGTTATTGGTTGAATGTTCATATATAAAATTGAGTTACTGAAAACTTTGTTCCAATCTGAAAAGAATTAAATAAACAAAATTTATTTTGTGATCTCTCTTTTTTTTTTTTTTTTTTTTTTTTTTTTTCCTAAAAAAATGTCTTAATTTGCGAGCTTTACATTTTAAGATTTTTTTTTGCAATTATTATAATTATTTTGTATACCTTACAAAAATAGCGTGAAATGTTTTGTTGTAAATGCGATTTTTAAATCCTTCTTTTTAAACTATATAGACAAGCACTATAATATCTTTTTTCTATTATTTATTAAATTAATTTTATCAATAATATGTGATGTGAATGTGTAATTGAGTAACTTAATACAAAAAGAAATTCAAAATGTTTACTTAAATGAAAAAGTAAATAAAAATCAAAGAGATTTCTTTGAAATGGAACTTTCCGTTTTTTCTACTTCAACTATTCATAATTTAAAAATCATTAAACAGAATTAATTTTATTTCTTATTTAGAAATCTAAATATGCCATATATTACTATATTATAATCGTTCTATTTTTACTACTTAACTAAGCTTTTTTTATGATTAAGATTTAAAATTTTTACTGTACGAGGAACTTTATTATAAAGAACTAATGCTTGTGTTCCCATTATATTGCGGTCATAACCAAGTTCGATTGCACTTGTTATTACTTTTTTTTTTTTTTTCCTAATGCATTTGAAACTTAAATACAGGTTGATCTCTTTAAAGTTTAATAAAATAAAAAATAAAAAGTGTAAAATAAAGGACAATCACTTCAGATAACCTGAAGCACAGATAATTACTTATCTTTAAAGTGGAAAAGTCATCTCCTGGTCATGCTTTGCCAGCATGATCTAGATAACAAGTGTCAAAGATAAGATGAAATCAAGTATTATTTTTTAAATTCAAAATATTTCTTTAAAAAATATTGAACTTTAATTTATTTATGTTAAAATTCACAGATCAAAAAGGTAAAAGTCAAATCTCTAAAAAATTAAATTTCAAGTATTTTCTTATGTAAAAATCGATATATTCAAACATAATAATGATTAAATCGAAAAGGAAATTCAAAAAATCCTCACAAAATAGTACAGTTTGGTATATATATATATATATATATATATATATATATATATATATATATATTTCCACAATAATTCTGTATGCAATAATTCATCTGCAGTTTGTTTTTTATATGACAGGATTATGTGATACAGATACTTTTTTAATCTTAATTAAATGTAATAAGGCAATAAATTATATATATATATATATATATATACATTGTACAGAACTTATTATATTTTTTCTTTTTTTGTGTAGAACTTTATAATATGTGGTATTTAGGTTTTACACCATTCTTTAAAAACAGGTTTTAACAAAGTTAAAATATCATTATTCGAATTTTAAAGTTATTAAAATTTTAAAGGAGGGTTTAAAGTTCGATTTATCCAATACTTCGGTTTAAGGGAACTCACATTATCCAGGTTTAGTTGCACAGTTAAAGTGTGGATGTCAAAAGTTTTGCCGGAATTTCATGGCCATATGGAAAAAACCATGTAAATGTATAAACGTGAAATATACGTCCAATATGATAATTTTTTCACAATAAATAATATTTCTCACGTTTAGTAATTTAAAATAGACAATATTATTATTATTATCATCCTCATCATTTTACAATCACAAATTATAACGACATATGGTAACAAGTACTGATTATTAAACTTCTTTTTAAAAATTTTCCTGAATGGAAACCATCTTTGTATATCAACAAAACTCTTATATAAAATTTTTGATCCACTTACTCTACTTTCAGAAACGAGTTCCTCTTATTTTGCATGTTTCAGTTTTTTTTCTACGAATATAATCTCACGTTTATCAATACTATCGTTATCCGTTTCTTGCAAGAAGTAAAAAATAATTTTTAATCATAGAAAAGTATCTTTGTATTCTGAGAAAAATCTCTCTTTCGACTTTCGTTCTTTTTTTTTTTTTTTTTTCCCTCAAAATATGGAGTTTATATTTCGATAATTTTTTTAAAGTATAACTATTTCAACTTTAATACTTTAAAAAAGATAAGGTTTTGTAGAAACTTATCATATTTGAAATGTGTGTGTATTTATTAGTATTATTGTTGTTGTTGCTGTTGTTAATTAATGCAGAAAAACAGATAGTTATTAAAGACTTTATTTTAGCTTACGTTCTCTGTCATAAACCTTCTTCCGAATCCGGGTTAAAAACAGAAAAAGGGAAAAATAAATTAGAAATGTCAGTCCTATCGTTACAACTTTGGTACCAAATGAAAGGGGCGACTTTTCTAAATCCAGTGGTGTAAACAGTTTTGACACGACCATTAGATTTTTAGAAATTAACTAAAGTAGGAAATTTAGGTGGCAACACTTCATTTTAATTCGTTTCAGTCATTTTAAAAAGTGCGTGGCCCGTTACAGATTCAGTACCAAATGAAAGGGGCGATTTTTCTGTATCCAGGGGTAAAAACATCTTTTTGACACATTTAGATTTTTTTTAAATTAACTAAAGTATGAAATTTAAGTGACAACATTTCATTTTAATCTTCTCATACTTTTTAGTGCGAATCAAACTAATAGAAAAGCCTTTAATTTTTTTTTATAACTTTATTATTATTGCTGTTATTTTAACATAAGTCATAGCAATAACTTTGTGACCGTCATGATCGGATATATCCTCTCACTGAACTGCTGTTTTTTCCGCAATACACTCATATTTTAAAATTACTTAATTAAAAATTTTTTTGCTTTTATTAAATTGTGAAGTTTATATATAATTGTCATAATGTTTACTCTTTTATATACAAAGTTATGCTTCTAATGACAAGATAATATAACCTTTAACCTTTTATTACATTATAAAACTGTGCTGGGAAAACAGCATTACAAATCTGCCCTTTTTTCGAGACGGTCAAGTGGTTTAATAATATTATTTGACAATAGCCTGAATATAAGAAGTGCGAAAATATGCATTCTCACAACTCTATATACACATACATAAATGCACAAAGTATTTACATTATGGACTTAATGGGACTTAATGTATGGGTGATACACACGTTAAAATTTTAACAGAAAAATTACTAAAATTTATCGCTTAAGTCCTATATAAAATTACAGCGAAAAGTATAGGAATATGTTTAAAAATTTATTATATATATCTCGAACCTCGTTAACGTGAATCTCAAGGAGGATAAAAAAATTTTTCATGTTATCAGTAGTTCATGCTACCAGTAACTAATCTTCATATAACTAATCTACATTTTGAAGGGTATTTTGGAAACAGTTCATGTTAAAAGTAATTCACGTTAACGAAGTTCGACTGTAGTATTATTTTATTAAAATATTGACGCGAGTATATTAGTGATAAGTAGTGTTCTAGAATCTATAAATGTTCTAGATTATGTTCTAGATTAGTGTTCTAGAATCTATAAATATATTAATTTTTAACTTTTATTGAGAAATTAAATCATTATATATATATATATATATATATATATATATATAATACAATTTTTGTATTGGCCCTATATGGTGATTTGACTGAAATTTTTAACTACATCTACCATTTGTGACGTTCTTTCCAAATAAGTTCCTTTTTAAGCTTTGTGAGAGATCAAACGACTTCACTCCGGTCGACGCCATGCAAGGCTATTATTCTTCGTTAAGGAATCCTTAAATCTAATTGAGCTTTCTGAACCTTCCCTATAGTGTCATTCTTTGCATTGTTCCCACATATCTCTTTTGCTGTTTGGCAAGTTGAAACAAAAGTAATTATGTTTGCGTTACAGTCGTCGAAAATGACTGTGTCTAATCAATCTATACAGAGAAGTAAACATATGATGATCCCATGTTTTCCATTGAAAACAGCTTTATATTTTTATGAATTAACTTTTGAGATTATAATTTGTTTTATTAGAAAAAAAAAATCAGTTAATAATACTCGGATTTTTTTTTTTTTTTTTTTTTTTTTTTTGTAGAAACATCAAATATTTTGTTAAATCCTCCACTTTTATTTATTTATTTATTTATTTTTTTATAACAGCCTCAACAAAAGTGTCATCAAAACTTAAATTATTTTGATGTTTTAACCAACATTTGTTTAAATCAATAAAATTACTTTGATATTTTAAACAAACAGTTTTGTTGTTTCAGTACATCACTCACTCATTGGCTGTTTATGGAAAAAAATCTATGACGTAGCTTGTCAAACTAACCAATGAAAATTACTCTTCTTTCATTATTGCTGAAAATGACAAAATAAATCTAAAAACCAATCAACCAATCAACACTGTTTTTTTTTTTTTTTTTGTCCCAACGAAAAAAGGGCCTCGTAATTGGAAGATTGCGAGTTCGGTACTCGAACCAGGCAAAGACCGTCGTGTACACAAATGGTGCCTGGTGCACGTAAAATCTGTCGTGGCCGCAATGTCCTCCATGTTCCCATCAAAAATTATACCTGTGGGGGGTCACCGAAGCGGGAGAGCCATCCCTTTCGTGGAGGATCAAAATTGCGATGGCATGTCTCCGGACCACCTCTAGGGGGTGAGTCCCAGAATCGCCCATCTGCGCTGCACTAGTGCGACGTAAAACCCAACCAACCCAACGAAAAAAGTTTTAGTGTACATAACTGTAAGCATAGCACGCATATACTTAATTTAACTCTGATATTAAAAAGGTTTAAAATTTTCTTTCGATTCAAAAAATCTTAATATAGAGAATATACTAAATTCAATTTGTTTTTCTATTTAAGGTAAATCATATTAATGAGTTTCCTGTTAAAAAAAAAATAAAAAAATAAATAAAAAATAAAATAAAATTGCCATTTAAATCCTGAGTTTTTATATATATATATGCATACATGACATCTTGAATAATTATCCTGTACTTTAATGTCGAGAACTAGCTTCCAATAAATAAATGAAAAAAAAAAAAATAATAATAATAATTTCTTTATAATGTAAATGTGAGTTAAATCTCACATAGCATCACCTAAAGGAAGAAAAAAAAAAAAAGATATTTTTCCTCTTTCTTTCTTCCCTTTTTTTTTCCTTCTTCTTCGTTTCTTTTTCCCAGTAAAAATATTTTCCATATTTTTTATTGAAATACATTATAGTTGCTTAAATTAAATAATAATAATAATAATAATTAAAGCCATGCCCATCCCAATGATAATTTAAGCTGTATAATTACCATGTCTGCAGTGATGTATAAGGCGTATTGGAAAAAAACGCATTTTTAATTTTTCGACTAAATAGTAAAATGTTCTCATAATATGAAAAAGAGTATGAAAATGTTAATAACTAATTTATTTTATTTACAATTTTTAAAACTTTTTTTTTTGTTTTTTGAAGTTATAAGAAACGCCAAATTTTAAATACATATAAAAATTAATCCATTAAGAAAAAATGAAACTAACCTAATATAATAATAATAATAATAATAATAATAGATAGTAAAATCAATAAAATATTGCCCTTTCATAAACTATCTAAAATTTTAAACTTTGACAAAATGGGCTATCAATTTTGCAATTTGGAGAGGAAATAAAAATAAATATCAATAAACCCTGAATATTCTATTTCTATTTTTATTTATTTATTTATTTTTTACATTGTTTTAAACATAAGTGCTACATTTAATTACTTATATACTCATTTCTTCATTCATTTTAACTGTATATATTAGAACTTGAGTATCTAGAAAATATTCATTATAACAACTAAAATAGACATAAGTTTCATACAAACGAAATGAAGGAGATAAATGATTTATCATATCAATTTCAGCAACATTAACCCCATTTATCATGTTTTAAAATAATTTTTTTTATTATTAACTCTGCTACTCAAACACGCTTGTAGTACTTAAAAATAAATCCACTCGCTTAAGGACAACCCATTTTCATACTTGGCTTTGCTTCCTTAAATCTAATCCCGCTGTCTAGAAAAAAGATACTTAGAAAAAAAAATTACATATCACCCTAGATCGTTTTATTTTTCTTTTTGAAGTTCGTGGCCAATATACACATAATTATAGCAGTATCCAATTATCTTTGACATGTGCGGGGATGTCTAAAGATTTATAATTCATTTCGTGTCGAAAATGTTTTATTTAAAAAGGCTGAATTTAGAATTTTAAGAAGAAACATTTAAAGGGGGGAAAAACCAGACAAACGGAACCCGAAATTGCTTTGATTTTATTCTCATAAAATAATACGTCCATTTAGAAATTAATTTTCAAGTAAAGTCGCAAGAAAAAATTACATTTTAAAATAGAGCAGGAGGAAAATTTTAGGAAATTCGATTAGAATAGAATAATCTTTCTCTGAAATGCCAAAACATACACTGTTAAAAAAATGCAGAAAAAATACAGAAATTCTCTGTAATTTCAGAAAAAAAGGCGTAAATTACGGAAAAATTACGTAGACAAAACGTATTTTACGACTTTTTTTCTGAAATTACAGAGAATTTCTGTATTTTTTCTGCATTTTTTTAACAGTGTACCGTATGCTAATCAGTAAAGTTTTATCCAAATAAACTACTACGTCAGAAACGCCAAAGAAAAATATTTGAGATGCATACAGCTGTTTCGGTAGTTTAAGCGTACCGTCTTCAGTGCAAAAAGAATTCTGAATCTGGAGAAGTGCTCGTATATATAGGAGAGGGACCAAATTTAGTTCAACCAATAGAATTACGAAAAAGGTGGGGAGTGTGGCCAATAGGAATTGGCCACACTCCCCACCTTTTCCGTAATCCAATTTGTTGAACTGTTTTTGTTGGCGTTTCTGACGTAGTAGTTTATTCGGGTTTTAATATTCCAACACCAAGTCTCCTGTTATTATCAACAAAGTTTTAGTCCGATTTCGTCTAATAGACCAACTACGATATGGGAAGTATCCACCAATTGCTCTAAGATATCGTGAACCCATCTGATATCACCAACGGCAATGGCTCCTCCTGTGGCTGAATAGTTAGCTCCCTGATCTTCATTTAATAAATGTTAGGTTTGGATCCCGTTTTCGAAATAGGTGTTCATAGTGATTCAGAATCTTCTTATGGACCAGGTCTCGGCGTAACTAGCCCTAGTGTTAAAAAAAAATGACCGCAGAAAAACAAATTAAGACTATACAGCCCTCAAGTCTATCCACTAATGGCTCTTGTTATGATAATTACCTCATGCATTCAAAGTTATGCCAACAATTCTGGTCGCCGTCATACAAGGAGGCTACATTGCCCAAAACATGAGAAACTTGGTCACAGGTACCTGACTATAGGACTCTTTCTTTACCATCGAACAACAGATAATTTGACATATCAACCAGTTGATTTCGTTCAGCCCTATTAGCTTCCGTACCATTAATCTGGTATTTTAAAACCTGCGTCATTACAAAATGTCAGCAGCATCACTGAAAGAAACATTATTTTCTCACTAATTTAAGTCAACTAATCTGTTGCAAATTTTAAACACTATTTTACATTCAAATCGTTTTCACCAAGAAATATTTCCTAATGTTTTATCCTCTTAGTATTAATCTCAAATGAATATTAGAACCAAAGCGATTACAAAATAAGTGGCACAACCTAATGCTAAATTAATGTCCGCTAGTAGTCCGCCAGTTGTCTGTAACGGCTGGACGAAAAAGTATCAGCGGAAATTTTTTTTACAAATAACCAAAATAAAAAATTTATCCAAACATAATATTTATGACACGGGAAAACTAGAGAAAGCCTAAAATCGCAAAATCATATGTTATCTTCTAGACATACAGAGTATTAATTTTATACTTATTTTATTTATTTATTTTTTTTTTTCTAAAATATTTCCGGTATGAAATAAGTATTATATACGATGCTTTGTTGTTATTTTTTCGCACCAAATGGCTGATAATTAGGAGGACACATCCCCATAGAGTCTACGTGACTTACTTTGTGTATTCTTTGATTACATTTTCAGTCGTGTTATTGTATTCCACTGATACAAAATTAAATTTGGATGCTCATTACAACAGTATATGTTTTTCATTGGTTTTATATTTAAAATATATATATATATATATTAGGGTCAATACCATGAAAATGTTGGCATTATAATAAAAATATTACTACTATGAAATGATCAACCATATACGTACGCATTTTAATAAATATCTCCACCATAAAACGCATTTATAATTAATTATTCTGATAATTTCAAGGTACACGCTAAATGTGGTAACTTTTGCAGGGCACATGACGCAAATCGGTTACATTATTTTTGCTCATGCCTACTACTTTTTGTTTCGTATTCTCTGACTCACTTTACCTAACTCTCTGCCAAAAAAATTGATCTCAGTAAAGCAACTTTTGCTTAGCTTCCAGGCTTACCCCTTAAGAAAACATGGCATAAGAGGAAACTCAATTTATCTATTCAGGCGGAACATCAAAGTTGGTTTATTTATATCTGTCTAAAAAAGTTTTTTTCTAGAACATATAAATATATTTTTTTCAGTGTTACGACATCAAATGTGGCAGACAGCAGGGCGACATTTCCAAGTCTCGGTTGAAAATTTATTAATTGAACCCTTTAGTATGACAGTCTTTCATTTATTTAGTTTACAAAACTTGAATAAATAGATTTAATTACTGAAATAGAATCAAACAACCTTGAAATTTCACTGAAGTAATTTCATTAATTTTTAATTGTATTTCAAAGAGTAAAATAAACTTACCACAAATTTTCCTCAAAAATATGTATTGATGTACTTATTACACAACTGATTAAACACAGTATTCATTGAATTGACTGAAAATTGAATGAAAGGTACCAAGGGGACTTGGCTCCTTTGACTCGACACCACTGGAGGTTCCATATAAAAGCTGATATTTCCATTTAATATTTATAAACTGAACTACGTTAGGTTTGTTCAATAAAATATATATTCTCAGGCAACAATTCTTATGATTTTTGATATATTTTTTACATATTTGAAATCTTTACACTGAGAAAAAATTGTATAACTGACATCTAGAATCTAAATTGTGGCTCTAGAAAAAATAGTTCCATGTCATCCTTATAAATTCTAATCCCCTTTGAAAGCAAGTTCTAGAAACCCCTATTAGAATTCTAGAGAGTTTGTCTATATTCTCGAGGGCAAAATTATTTAAAAATCTCTGCAAATAAATGCGAATACAAGAGGCGGGTTTCTGCAACTATAATTTTGGTTTATGACCCAATTCTAGAAAATCAAGCGAGAATTTCTCGCAATATAAATGATTCAGAATATTTAGAGCATTCGGAATATTGTTTCACCACCTAGAAATGTGTGCACTAGAAATTCTCGATCATTTCGTCAATTCAGTTTATTGGCGTGCCTTATGCGTATAACTCGGAAATCTATATTTCTAGTTAAGGAATTTAGAAAATGGTCACTTATTCATTCTAGAGAAAGTATATTAGCGGTATATTTTTTTTCTCAGTGTAAATTGCGTTTCCTTAGTTTACATTTTTTCATGAATTCATTACCTTCAAAATACTAAAACGTCTACAGATGTTTAAAGAAAGATTTTTTTTTTTCTTTTAATGTTTAATAGAACCTACAGTCGGTAACAAAAGTGTCCGAACACTAGCAAAAATTCTTATATAAAAAAAAGTACACTTCATACGGTTCTGTTAAATAAATCCTTATCGAATCATGTTCTTAGTCTGACTAAGAAGAGGATTCGACAAGGATTTTTTTTAACAAAACCGTATGAAGTGTACTTTTTTTTACATAGGAATTTTTGCTAGTGTTCGGATACTTTTGTTACCGACTGTACTTAAAAAAAAAAAAAAAAAAAAAAAAATTAGGGATGGATTTCGAAATTTGTTAAATACATTTAGGAAAAAAATTAAAAAGTTCATGCCTATGTAAAAATTTGCAAAATGTTATATTTTTAATTTGATTTTATTTAGTTTTATTATTTTTTAAATTTATTTATTTATTTATTTATTTATTAATATTTGTAGCAATATTAGCATTCTGAAAATCACGAATTCATGAAAAAATGCAAATTGAGAAAATGCAATTTAAAGATTTAAAATGTATTTAAAAAAAAAAAAAAAGTGTCCAAAAACCATAAGAATTGTTATAAGTAATAAGCACAGAACTTTGAATAAATGCCATAAAAACAGAATAAGCTCAGGGTCGAAAAAACACACAACCCTTCGTCAGGCGTACAAAGTAAGCACGAGTGCTGCAATCAAAGCGGCAACGCTTTGATTAGTTTTTTCAACCCGAAACAATTTTTGCAAGTTTATTACATTTTATGATGGTTATTCAATGTTTTGTACTTATTACTTTAAAATGTGAGTTTTTTGGTGCATTTCTTATAACATAAGAATTGTTGCCAGAATATATATTTTGTTGAATACAAATCTAATATAGTTCAATTTACAAATATTAAATGGAAATATAAGTTTTTATATGAAACCTACTTCAATGGGGCCAAATCCCCTTAAACTGTAATAATGTGTCAATAGTAATGTAATGTAAGAGAAAATAGTGTGAATGTAACATCGGATTATTTATTTTAATTTTAAATCATTTATCGAACAAATGTTTATCTTTCATTTTTTTAATGCCAATTTCAAAGATCGAAATCCTTTTCAATAGAGGTATATACTATAAAACATCTGACATTAATTACTTGAAAAACTCTTTTAATTACGGCCAAACTAATTAATTTGATTTCTCTCAGTAAACATATATTGATTTTATAACGAAAAAATTGTACGATATATACATTAAATTTTTTTGTCTAGTCTAAATTACTGTATTTCAACAGGTCTTTGAACTGTCTGTTTTGTTTTATTACTAAATATGTATGAACGTATACCATTAAAAGCTGTTTTTCTACCTTTAGAAATTTCCAGCATCATCACATTATTTGCATTAAACAAGTATAAATTTCAGATGTCTGTAATTGAAAATTATTTTTACGATGCGTTCAATTTATTTGCCATTTGTCTCGTTTCGTAAAAAGAATACAATGCCTTACTTTTGTGCATGTTATGAAAAGTATTTCGTCTGTCTAGAAAATTCCAGACATCGTAAAGCGAGGACTCCATTAAAGTGACTCTAAAATAGACATAATAATTATTTTCATTTAATGAGTGTTTACTCAATTTCACAAAAAATTTTGAAAATACCATTCATTACTTTAAAAGGTGTTTGCATAAAATTTCAAGGAATACATTAAAATTTTTTTATTAAATAAACAAGTTTCTTTTCCTTTTTTTTTTTTTTTTTTTTTTTTTAGAGAGAAATTATAAAGTATAATGTACTTATATTTTTCAACATCATATATATATATTTGTATTGAGTTCATTAGAGTGTTTGAGCAAAAATGTACAGATTTCGAAAAATTTTTGAATGAGATATTCTTTTAAACGAAGCAACAAAAATCCCAAAGGACTGCATAGAAAAGAAGAAATGGTGACTCTCTCTGACCGTCCATCCCCAAGCACATTTTTAAAAACTTAATTAAAAAAGAAAAAAAAAAAAGCATAACATAACATCTTAAAAATCCCAATTCACATATTAAAC
Source organism: Salticus scenicus (assembly GCA_963930645.1). Lineage (NCBI taxonomy): Eukaryota > Metazoa > Arthropoda > Arachnida > Araneae > Salticidae > Salticus > Salticus scenicus. Next base: position 245,740,090 of record OZ005656.1, read on the forward strand.
CAATTGCATCCCTAACACGACATATTTTTCTAACAAATACATTTTTACCACTGTGAAATCAACCTTATAATCAACATGAATTTTGTCACGTACGCCTTTTTTTCAGTAGAAAGAACTTCTTTGTATCCGCGTTATGTCGGATCAATCCTTTGAAAGCTAGAAATCTTGCTGTAAGTAACTTTTCTGTTTCATCGCTATCTTATCAAGTGATGATGTTCCATCTAGCATCTCAGTCACAGCTGATCTCCACAAAAGGGAAAACCGTTTCATTGTACGCCATCTTTATGCTCAAATAACAGATGTTTCCCTAAAATAGACATTGCTTTGTGTATTGTAAGTCTTCCACAAATTTCGGAACAGAACGTATCAAAATGTGAATAGTAGAAAACTTAGGATCTATAAAATATCATAGCTGCCAATATTTTAATTTATTCCGGAGTATTTTTAGCCCCGCCTTTATTTCGTACCATTTATTTTTTTAAAGTAATATTGTCTTATTTTATCGAATTTATATATTGGAGACAATTTTTTTATAAATAAAGTGGTGCGAAATAAAGGCGGGGCTAAAAGTACTCCGGAATAAACTAAAATATTAGCAGCTATGAAATATGCATATGGTGTAATTATGAAATATAAAATTTGACACTCTTAGAAGTATTTTTAAAATATAAACATTGTACAGTCGGTAGCAAAAGTATCCGAACAAGAACATGATTCGGCAAGGATTTATTTAACAAAACAGTATTAACTCTACTTTTTTTACATAGGAATTTTTGCTAGTGTTCGGATACTTTTGTTACCGACTGTACATGAATGGATGTACATACGGTGCAGAGTATTATCACTATACAACTTTTATTTTTGCAACTGTTCATCGGAAGGACATACTTAAAACTGCAAATATAATTAAAAAGAAGAAAGTATGTGATAATATCAAGCTACTAAAAATCGATAAAAATCAATTTTGCTAAAATTATTAAATTTTTATTTTTCCATAGTCCCCAGGTTCCTTTGGTTTTATTTCGTTAAATAATTTTGATACACTAACATGAAAGAAAAATAAAAAGAAGAGGAAGAAGTTTCTTTCTTCAATTAAATAGACCAAGTTATTAAATTTGAAATTTTTCAATTTTTACAGATATTTCTGGTTTTCAATAAGGTGCTTAGCTAATTTATTTCATTCAGTTCTTTTTCGATCTAACTTCATTCCATTTGATGCTTCGTTTTAAAAAGTCAGTTAAAATTTTAAGATGTAACGACTCGGTCAGTTTTAAAATGATAAAAAAAAAAAAAATACATTTCTTTTCTCTTTTATTTATTTATTTATTTTATTTTATTTTTATTTTTGTTTTTATTTTTTTCGTATTACAGTATTAAAATTTTCTTATAAATGTCACTATAGTATCTGGGAGCTATATAAAATTCTAATTTTTGAATGTTGTTTATTTATATTTATATTTATTTATTTATTTATTTATTTATTTGTAGCACGACTGTTATTTACTTAATTTTAAGGAATTTTTTAAATTGGAAGTATGTCCTCCTGACGAACGGTTGCAAAAATTTAGGCCATCTAATGATAACGTTTTGCTCTTATATATACAATTTAAACACCAATATTTATTTATTATTACCGACTTTTATTATTGAAGATATAATATTAATAGCATTCATAATATTATCTGCTTAATTAAATTTAACTTTTAATTGACTGCATTAGTTAAAATATTAGTGCGACTTGTACTGGTTAATTGACTTTTCTTGTCAATTATTCACAGAATAGAGTAACAAATGAAATAAAGTAATTTAATAAATATATTGCTCACTTTTATCTATAAATCATTTATTATATTTAGCTAATATGCAGCATTTTATAACTCTAACTTGCGATAAAATTTCATCCAATCACTTATTACTGTCAATGAATTATTACTATTATTACCTCTTTAATATTTAAAGTCTGCATCCGTGATGTATAAATAATCGTGTAACGTTAGAATAACACCATCTCTAATGGTGTTACTCTAGAGATAACACCATCTCTATAGTTCTAAAATTTTACTAAAGAGTTACTAAAGTTTAGAGTTACTAAATTTTTCTAAAAGTAGATAAAGTAGTTAACTAAAGTTCTAGAGTTACTAAAATTTTTAGTAATTAAATATTTTAGTTACTAAAATATGTAGTTACTATTTTTTAGTTACTAAAAATTAAAAATTAAAGTAACTAAATTTTAATTTTTGAAATCATGCATTATATTTAATTTGTGTGCATGAGGATGGGGAGTAATAATTTTCGTTGTCGTTCAGATTTGTAAAAATTTTAAGAAACTTTTATTTTTTAAATATATATAGATCTGTCTAGTACCAGACTATAACATTTTACTGAAAATATAAATAAATACAATTTTTTCTAGGATATTTGTATTTTACTTCATTTTATTCTTCAAAAATGACAAGAAAATTTAGATATTTATAAATGATCTCTCTTAACATAAGTTAGATTATTATTAATTAATTTTTTTTTTTTCAAGATTTGACTACTACTATCAAAAATGGAAGAAAAAAGTGAAATCTGATTTATTTCGTGCAGCATCATCACACGATCTTAAATGTGATATTAACCGAAACAGACGATAATCTTGATACCCCGCCCTACTGAGAATTCATTTCTTTTAACTTTCAAAGTTCACTCTTTGGCACCACCCTGTCTGTAAGGATCATCTTGGCTGCTTCTAAGTCGGTAACTATCGAGGGCACTTGAGAAAAAAAAGTTATAAATAATCCCCTTGTGGAAGAACGGGCCGATTCACTATTTTAAAAGTTTTTTCTTGGGACACTGCACGCGATCTTTGGTGTGGCCTGGTCTTTCGCAAGGTTGTTTGTCGTGTAAGATAAAAAACATTTCCCAACGAGCACTCGTGAGTACTTCAAAGCAAAAGACGCGAAATGAAATTATTATATTTTTATCAGTTTACTTTGCTTCTTAACTTTTTTCTTTCCGATATGGTAATTTTATTTTCGAGAAAAATATGAAATAAAACTTGTTTTTCTGTGTTTAGAGCGGTTTTTATTAGAACGCTTCAAAATTGAAATTTATGGAAGTATTTTATTGTGGAATAAGCTGAAAATTCTGGAAATCTAAGGATAGTTCTGAAGAAAAGGTCAAGCACCTTTAGCGCTTGAAGTTTTAAGCACACTTTTTTTTTTTTTTTTTTTTTTTTTTTTTAAGGGGGAAAAAAAAAAGTAATAATTTTTTAATTTCAAAATAAATGTATCATTCCATGCACTTTGAGTGGGATAACAATTTTATAACTTGCATATGCGGATTTTTTTTTTTTTTTTTTTTTTTTTTTGGTTAAAAATTAGAAATATCTGAACTATCAGATATTTAAAAATAAATAAATAAAAAATAACTAGTTTTATTTAATTTTGCACGCGCGATTTTTATTTCCTAATTCAAAATTATTAAAAAAAAAAAAAACTTTTTCGATAGTATATGTTTCGATACTGCTTATTATTAATTTTCTTTTCTTTTCTTTTCAATATAGTAGTAATATAATATTATCAGTGCAAACATTTGAAATTTAAAGAGGATTTAATTTCAGTATTCAAACAATTATTCTGATCAAAAACGAAGACCACCCAAATCAAACCAAAAAAGAAATAAAGTAAAATCTAAATGAATTATAGCAAATTGGAATGAGAGAAAAAAAAAAAGCATTATTTGTATTCTAACGTTATCAAGGGCCTGGTAGAATGCAAATATGCTAAAAAATGGATGTTTTTCTGTCACAAAGAAAGCAAAAGCTAAGAATTTCTTTGTTCTCAGGCCCGAAACACCAATTGTAAATAAAACAAGAAAAAACGAAGATCAAAATAAAACTCATCACTACAAATGATAATCCAATAGACCATTTAAAAAATTATTAGTGATAATACACTAATAAACTTTGATGAAATTCTGGCAAAAGCAGAATTTAGTTTAGAACGGAGAACTATTAGTTTTTTTTTTTATTATTATAACATTGTTTTCAAATTATTCAATTATATTCGATAAATTTTAGATTTCGATAAATGTCCAACTATCGTAAAACTGGTACCGTAAAAATCCGCAGATTAAGACTAATAGTCCTCAGTCCTAAAAAAAAGATTAACGTATTTATTTTGTTATAATCACAGTGTTCAAAAGACAAAATTTTATAATAATATATACTTATTTTTCACAACACCAAAATTGTTTTAAAATATTTCCGCGCAACCTTCGTAACATTACATATTATTTCTCTTTGTGAAATATTAGAGATCGCTCTTGACCATTCCCACATAGTTAGTTACATAAAAGATAGAATACATAATGTATTTATAACCTTGCATATCATTTTCTTTAACGATGGCAAACATTAATTACAACCTTCCTTATAAGTATCTACTTGATGTGAAATCATACACAGAACGAAAAGAAAAGAAAACCAAAGCTATTAATTAAAACTTAAAACCACGACAATTTATAATAAGATAAAATATGTCCTTATGGTCGCTAGTTTTTTTTTTTTTTTTTTTTTTGTAATGAGTTAGCGTTAGAATGTGATGTTTTTACGGCCTGAAAGAAGTTTTGCATCTTTTGATGATATTTTATAACAGGAACAAAAAATGCAATTTGTTTGTTACTCTATATTACACTTCTAAATCATTATATGTTTTAATGCATGTTAGAGATAAGATTTAATGATGAGTGGTATAATTAATGTCTATTTCAACGGAATAAATTTATTTTAAAATTTTTAACAATACTGAAATAAAGAATTGCATATTAAACACCCCACGACAAAAAGATAGGTACAAAGGGTTTTTTCTTTGATTTTTCATAAAATAACATTATCTAAATTGTGCTTATCAATTATTATTATCGTAAAATAACACTATTCCCGGACTAATTTTTGTTTAAAGACTAATTTAGAAAAATCGTTTTCTTAAAATTTTTCTAATTTAAGACTACACACCGCGACAAAAAGATAAGAACAAATGTTTTTTTTTTTTTTTTTATTTATATGATTATTTGAATATGATTCAGATATTTAATATGTTTTTTTATATGATAATATTTTGTTATGATGATAAATGATCAGCACAATGTTATTTTATGAAAAATTAAAAAAAAAAAAAAAAAAAACATTTGTTCCTATCTTTTTGTCGCGAAGAGTAGTCTTAAATTAGAAAAATTTTTGTCTTAAAACTTTTCTAAATTCGTGTTAAAACAAAAATTAGTCCGGGAATAGTGTTATTTTATGATAATAATAAATGATAAGCACAATTTAGATAATGTTATTTTATGAAAAATCAAAGAAAAAAATCCTTTGTACTTATCTTTTCGTCGCGGGGTGTATATATATATGTATATAGAGAGAATTAGCTATACAGTTTTACGAAATCTTGCATCTTATTTTGCTTATGGAAGTACATGTTTCCTGATGCGCTAATACTTCTATTTTTAAGCATTTATTAATCCAATTCTTATTTCATGTGGTCTTTTTTTCATACTTTTTAATTCAATTCTCATTTCTAGATACATTTTTAATAAATTTATTGAGAACCTTCATCAATTTTTCTCCGTCAAAGTTTTATGGTTCTTTTTACTCATGTTGGCGTAAGTAATTTAAATTGGTTTTGTCTTTCAATTGTACTAAAAATGAATCTTAAAATTTCTGTGCTAGCTTTTGAGCTGTGTTACAATCAGTTTTATTTTAGTAGTGTTGGTATTATAATTTATCTATTAAACGCTAAACTTTATAACGCTACTGAATTACTAAATATATATATATAAGAATATTTTTTTGAATGAAAAAGTAAAAGAAAGAAAGAAAAAACAACAAGAAAAAGAAATTAAAAATGTTTAAGTATAAATAAATTTACGTTCTTGAAATTAACTATTAAGAACTTAGAAATATTTATATATAAACTATAATTAAAAAAGAAAACATTTTGTCTATTTTTTTTTTTTTTTTTTTTCAATATCTCATTCTAAAAACGAAAAATTACGTAAATTTGAACAAATTCCCAATCTCACAAGTTATTGAAACTCGATATTTAAATACAAAAATTTATTAGTATATACTTTTACTAACACTACTTTTTATTGACATTCACTTTTCTTTACTAGCATTTCTACTTATTTATTTAATCTCATAATCAACACCCGTTAACATTCATAGCAAGTAATGCAAATTTATAATTACTTAATTGGATTATTTTTCATGATACTCACTCTTGAAAAATTGCAAAATTTACGCGCATTATATACATATATTTTTATTATAAATTGTTTATTAAATCATCTGCAACTATTAACTTTTTTATGTTTTTCATAACTGCTAGAAAAAAATAAATTAATTTAAAAAAAAAAAAGGTTTAGTATAGGACTCCTTTAGCGAAATTTGGAATTTGGCACCGAAGTAACTCGGACGTTTCTCGCAAAGGTCTTTACTAACGTAATTATGATATCCGCATTTTAATTTATTAAAAACAATTTACAACAAAAAAGTTTTACTATATCAATGGCATACTTAAATTACCAACTCAAATTCAAACTTAATTATCTTGCTTCTTTCTTTCTTTCTTTCTTTTTTCTTTTTTTTCATTTTGCATGCGCGCTTTTTATTTCCTAATTCAAAATTATTAAACAACAACAAAAAAAAAAAAAAAAAAAAAAAAAAACTCTTTCGATAGTGTTTGTTTCGATGCTGATTATTATTAATTTTTTCTTTCTTTTCTTTTTCCTTCAAAAAAAAAAAAAAAAAAGAATTTGATGAAATTCTGGCAGAAGCAGAATTTAATTTAAAACGGAGAACTATTAGTTTTTTTTTTTTATTATTATTATAACATTGCTTTCAAATTATTCAATTATATTTTCAATAAATGACCAACTATCGTAAAACTGGTATCGTAAAAATCCGCAGATTGAAACTAATAGTCCTCAGTCCTAAAAAAAAAATCGCAAAATTGAAATTTTGTAGCGGTTTTGATTTTTCCCCAAAAAAATGTGAATGTAATTTTAAGAAAATATATGTGAAACATGAACCACTGTATATGAGTTCACATCTTACACCGCCAATAACATGTGGATAACGATAACCTTTATCAGTGTTTATGCAATGCATTCTTTACATTCAATCAGATTTCTTCTGATCTAAAAATTCTTGCCTTATCTGTAAAAAAAAAAATTGAATTCCGTTGATGCAAGTATCATGTGATCTTTAATTTCGCGTTAAAAGTGTACTTTGGATATATTTATGCGAAAATTATGCCAAGTAATAAAAGAAAAAGAGATACTACATTACTGAGATTTAAAAAAAAAAAAATTTTTTTTAATTGCGCTATAGACATGTAACTCTAATCAAGCAAAGATTTCAGAAATTCTTTATTTCTCTCTTGTATCTATCTATTTTTCAGAGAATTGTTGCGATTTATAGTTTTTAACAATTTTAACTCCAGTAACAAAGGCCGACAAAAATGAAGTTGACAAAATTTGATTTGATGATTTTAGCTGATCTTTATGTTTTTTTTTTTTTTTTTAATGTGCTGAAACCAAACAAACATTCAGCCCATTTTTCCCTATCACGTACAGATGTTTATCAATACAGGGTGTTCACCGACACAATTTCTTACATATACCATCATAACAGTAGGTTGGTTGGTTGGTATGATTTTACGTCGCACTATTGCTGTGCTATTACAACAATAGGTATCCAGGATTAATTACTCATGGAAACATACTATAAAACTTACCATATAATTATATTGGTGGAACAGTAATGGTAGAAATTGTATAGGTATAGGCACCCTTTATTGGCAAAAATCTATGCGTGATAGAGAAAAATTGGCTTCAGTTTCGGTTTCAGCACACCAAAAAACATAAAGATCAGCAAAAATTATACAATCAAAATTTTACATGTCGACCTGTGTAATTTATTCATGTTGTGCAATAGAATACTTCGGCTAGTTTTGAATTATTTTTGTATCTGAATTTTTAACCCCTTGCCGGCTCTCTTTTTTTAGCAAGGTGGCAAAAGTTTCCGTCTCAAAAAGAAGCACTGACACCAGTATTCTTTATCAAGAATTTCTATCACAATAAATTGTTGCACAAATATGATAGAAATTGTTGATAAAGAATACTGGTGTCGGTGTTCCGTCTTCAGACGGAAACTCTTGCAACCTTGTTTGTTCGCTTGCCCGAGCTGAGCTCGGGATAAGCCGGGAAGGGGGTTAATATTTATTTATTTATCTATTATCACGTATTTGAACTTGTAATCAAATTTCCAAGACAAATTGAAAATGGGAAAAAAAGGTGAATGCTTAAATTGAAAATGGGTAAAAAAGTGTGTTAAATATTTTCAATTGTTTTGTAAAAGAAAAGAAATCTATCATCTTAAGATAAACGTTAAAACAAAAATACTATAATAATTTATTATCCAATAGATGATGATTATAATTCTTTACATGTACAGTCGGTAAGAAAAGTCTCCAAACACTAGCAAAAATTCCTATGTAAAAAAAGGACACTTAATACAGTTTTATTAAATAAATCCTTGTCGAATCCTGTTCTTAGTCAGTCTAAGAACATGATTCGACAAGGATTTATTTAGCAAAACTGTATTAAGTGTCTTTTTTTTACATAGGAATTTTTGCTAGTGTTCGGAGACTTTTGTTACCGACTGTAGTATATCTAGAAATATATTCCATATCATTTATATGATATATTTAGCGTCATATTTATATTTCTATATTTAAAAATATCATTTTAAAAATCAAGCTGTAAAATACTTTAGATTTATTTTAATTAGCTCAGAAATAATGCGAAATAATTAGAACTCACTTAAAAAGATTTCATCGTATACTTGTGTTGTTAGGCAAATTAAACAATTAAACATTCAAAATGGGAAAATTTTATGAAAACAAAATAATTGACATGAAAGTCAGATACAGCAGAGATTTTTAAAAACCCTGAATGGAGGGATAGTCCCCAAAAATTTTCATCCTTGAGTGTTGTTTTAATCCACGCACATCCTATCAAATTTTAGAGAAACTATATTTTCCCTTATGTGGTATCTTATATTGCACTGGCATTTTTTTTATAAATATATCGTATTATATTTTCAAATTTTATTAGATAAATTTAAAGTAACTGTATTTATCTTTTTATTCGTTTGTTATACATACAATAAATTCGTACGCTTTCTGGTATCATTTACAGATCTGTACTTTAAATGCAGGTTTCATTACAAAGCAATTTATTTGACAATATCTTGAATACCTATTGCATAACATTTATTTTAATGCATATTACATACCTGCCAACTTACTAATTAATATTCTGGAAGATTGTTAGAACCGGACCTTTTTTTACACTACTTTATTTTTAGAGAAATTTTTTCAAATGTAATTACGATTAAATAAGAAGGAAAATACTTTAAAAAGAGACTGGTGTGAGAAAAAAAGGGCGGTTATTCACAATCTTCCGGAATATTAATTTGTAAGTTAGCAGGTATAACATTATCACATATTTTAATATTTAAAATTAATATTATATCCATAATGTAAGCAGTGAATTCTGTATAGCTTATAAATTCCAGTAATCACTTCATATATATATATATATATATATATCATTTTTATTTCACAAAATTTTAACAATTTGTCAGAAATTTTCCTTCAATATATTTAAATGTCTACTAACATTTACATTTAATAAATAATGTATATAACCATTGTTTTTTTAATAAAAATCTATAATAATATATTTCTACCTTATAATATGCTGAATATAATTATTGTAAAATAGTGGTGCAGAGTCTCCCGGAGAAATCGGATTAAAGTTGGGGTTGAGTGGTTTTAATGTCACACTAGAGTTACGCAGCAGACAATGGTCGACGGTCTGGAATTAACCCTTAGGGTTGGTCCAGAGACGTGCCATCAAAATTTTGATCCTCCAAGGAGGGAATGGCTCTCTCACTTCCGTAACCCCCAGGAGTATCAATTTTATGGAGCATGGAGAACATTGCAACTACGACGAATTTTGCATTCACCAACCATCATTAATCTACACGAAGATTTTTGACTGGCTCGAATATAGAATCAGTAACTCCCCGATAACGAGTTCGACGCTCTGCCAACAGGAGCATCGCGATCTTTCGAAAAAGTCGGAAGAGGTGGCACGTCTTCATTGCGTCAATAGCCGTAGCCATATTTTTACCACCTAAAAATACTCACGCAGCAGGTTGCGACAATGAAAATACATCTTCTTAAGTTTAATGTTAAAGGTGTCGCCGCTCTAAAAAAGAAAATTGCAGAAAATATAATTTTTTAATTCACCTAGACCTTTAGATCTAGGATTATACCCAAAATCACACATTTGATCAAACTGCAAAAAAGATCTGGCGTCAAGCCAAGGCTATGGATGGCATGCCAGCGATGACTAAATATGAAGCTAAATCATCATGCTGGGATCATTTCATGTGAAAAGAAATCAGCATTAAAAAAATAGAAGTATTTTTTCTCACTCGCACCACAGATAAGTCGTTTGAGTTACAAGGCCTCGCCGCACGAAAACAAATCATTGAGAATCTGTTGCTCGTTATGCTAGCAGTCTGAGAGTGCTCTGTTACTTCATCCAAAAGAAGAGATTTCTTCGCTGTTGACTTCAGTTTGCTCCGGAACTCTTCAGTTGCCTCTAACCTCCTGTTGAGTCCGCTAGCAACTGGTGTTTGCCAGACGCGTTTGCTATCTCGATTGGAAAAGACATAAACTGTTATTGATATGATGGTTTGAAAGTTATTAGTCATCATTCATATTTCTTGACGTTACAAGCCTAATTTCTGAAAGTAATTTTCATTTAAAAATAGTCCATTGTCTGTTAATCTTGCCCGAAGGCTAATCGGCATATGGTTTTTATTAAACCTGTCCTTTAAATTGCTAATTTTCAAGAATATTTATTGCATCGTCCTTTTTTCAAAGAAGACAGTGTGGAATTATTGTTCCTGTATTGAATCAAGAAGTGAATAGAGATAACTTGTATATATGTGAAGCATAGCTTTATTATAAGCTCTTGGTTGTAAAAGACATCATTATCGTTTTATTTTAATAACACAAGGAAAAAACTTCTATTGTTAGTCGTGTTGTGACAGATACAGCAAAACTGGAGTGAAGGTTGTGATATATTTAACTCTCGTATTAATTTTCTATGATGTTGTCAGAAGTTCTTGTGCAGATGTTGACCTTAGGAATGCAGGTGAGAATAAACAAAATTCTCTTAACATTATCTTGTTCTTGTAATTAAACACAACTTTAAATAAACATACGTAAAAGTATTCATTATATTCCGTAAAATTACTATCTGGTATTTTTTATAAGTTTAATTCCGATAAAGTCTACATTTAAAATTTTTCTTAAGTTTTTTAGTCGTTTATTTTACTGAAAGAAATATTTCTAAGTTTAACTTTATAGCATTTGCAATCATTTAAATTATATTTATTTTCTCTTAATAAATCGTATTTGCTTTTTTTTTTTCTTAACATAAAGTTTTCATTAAATTTATACTGCTTCATTTGTAATCTTATAAACCTAATTGTATAAAACAAATAAATAAATAAACAATCATGCACTGAATAATGAACGCTGGTCTCCATCTTTAAAATTATTGCTAATGGCAACAATGGTTCATCTATACCATTTACAATAAGTTCATTGTTTCAAACTCTGATATACATTTTTAAAAATGTCTAAACAGTTACTGAAGTATTGATCCAGAATTAGTGTAAATTTACGATAGTTTTCAGTTAAAAATAAAATATCAAGATTTACAATTTATACTCTAATTTTTTATTATAAATTTTCATTCTAAATTTTCAATTTTTAATTTTAATTCTTTTATTTCTGAATAAAAGATAAAAAGAAATTATTCTACTTCAGAAACAATATTTTAAATCGTTGATATATATTCATCATTAGTATACAAATATTACTGATATACATATAATTAATTAAAATAATATTATTCATTTAAATGTATGTATAAAATTGATTGTTAAATCCTTTTACTTTGCTATAGTTTTACATACGGTTTAAGATATATAATTTCTAGTAGTTTTTCTGTTGAAATTTTTAACAACGTAGATATTATATACTTAGTTGCCAATTATTTACTTTAGTGTTAAGTACTAAATAAATAAATAAATAAATAAATTGTACTAAGAATTATATACTTAATTCTCAGATATATTTTTGCTTTTGCGGGGAAAAAAAATCAATAAAATTATTTAATACGAAAGAAATATTTCTAATATAATTCTGCAAATATATTTTTGAAATAAATGTATAGTTTAAACAGTATGTATGATTATACATATTCTGTTTGCGATATATATATATATATATATATGTTAATTGTTTAAAAGCAATTTAAAAAAATGATATATATTTATTATTATTATTATTATTATTTATTCTACTAATTATATATTTAGTAAATTTTTTAAATATACTTAAATATATATCATGTATTAAAAAGAAAAATCATTTGTAGTATAACAAATTAAATAAAATAATATAATGTTTAAAAATAAATAGATAAATAAATAACTTATTTGAAAGCCTTGATTAGTATTTTTATACATGCGTAAAATAATTATTTAAAATTTTCTTAAGCTATTAAATATTTTAAACACATAGACTTTATTTTATTTTATTATTATTTTAAGTTTATTGGTAGAAGAAATATATAATAAAATAATTTAATGATTTAAAAACAGATTTATTTGAAAGACTTGAATAATAATTTTAGATCTACATAAAAATGTTATTTAGAATTTTCGTAAACTATTAATTATCTAACTTTTAAACATATATTATGTATATATATGTATATATTTAATTCATTGGTAGTATAATAAATGAAATAAAATAATTCAATTATTTTTAAAGCAAACTCGTTTGAAAGCTTTTAGATAATAATTTTATACATACGTAAAAGAATTATTTAGAATTCTCTTAAACTATAAAATATAAATTTTTAAATGCATATCACATATTTTAAAAAATCCATTGGTGGTACAACAAATGAAATAAAATAATGCAGTGGTTTAAAAACAAACTTATCTGAAAGCCTTAATTAGTATTTTGATGTATGCGTAAAATAATTATTTAGAATTTTCTTAAGCTATTAAATATTTTAGATACCTGTACCTTTTTTTACTATTATTATTTATTAATAGAAGAAATATATAATAAAATAATTCGATGATTTAAAAACATACCTATTTGAAGCCTTGGATTTTAAGCCACAGTATTTGAATTTTATATCTGTGTCAAAATATTATTTAGAATTTTATATACGTATTATGTATATGTATATATATGTATATATATAATGTATATATGCGAAAAATAATTATTTAGAATTTTCTTAAACTATAAAATATTAACTTTCAAATGCATATTCTGTATTTAAAAAATTCAGTTAGTGGTATAACATGGAAAATAAAATAATTAATAGATTAAAAATCAAACTTATTTCATGAACCTTGAATAATAATTCTACATATACGTAAAAGAATTATTTAGAATTAACATAAGCTTATTTTTATATAGTAAACATCCATCTAGATGTTACATTATAGTTTCATAAACTGGAAGAAAAAAAAAAATCTTCAATGCACGTCAAATATTTAATTTACATGATGATTAGTAATCGGCAGGCGACTTTTTCACGTCATGCAACACTGAAATATTCCCTAAATGCGTTTTCCTAACTAAGGTTTTTACTGACGCAAAACGAGTGTCAAGGCTCATTTGCATCGTCATCGTCACACTCATTTACTGAGAGTTTTTTTGTAACTTTTGTGAGCTGACGTCTTGTAAACACATCGGGGTTCATTTGCGTGTAAATTTATCTTGCTAAAACCAAACCTTTTTTTTTTTTTTTCTTTTTAATGAGCGGCAAAGAAAGTATATTTCAATTTAGAAATTAAAATAGTTACCTAAAGGCAGTGCCTACTACATTAATACTTCGGGAAAAGAGGAATGAGAATGAAATTTTCTTGGTATCTTAATAAAAATTGAAGATGAATCGAGTAACACAAAGTAACGCTTATTTGAACGTAACTGAGAGATTCTGAGCACATGTTTTAAAATGGTTGGTTGGTTGTGTTGATTAAGGCCGATTGACTACACTAAGCTAATAGGCCTATAGGTGAAATGCCGTCCGAGGAGATCTTTCTGAGGAGCCCGTATTTACGTTAGTTTCGAAAAAAATCACGGAAAACTCCGAACGGTTAGGCTGACGAGCGCGACTTGGGATCCAAACGGCATCTCCCACCTTCCAAGTTTGAATGCATAACTTTTGAGCTACTGATGTAGCCATATTTAAGGAATCTTATAATTTTTTTTAATGTTTTAGTGTAAGTGAAAAATAAGTATGTTTCAATTGTTAATAAGTTTTATTATTATTATTATTAAAATAACACAAAAACTGGTATGATTTTTAAAACTTGTTTTGGCTTTTGGGAAATTATAGAATTAGCATTTTTAATTCATAACAGTTAAATAAAAAAAAAAAAAAAAAAAAAAAAAAAAATTATCGATGTAGAAAAAATTTTCAGTGTTATTTCACGATTCATAAGTTAATTTAAGTTGGAAGGTTTAATTTACAAGTAGTAAGTTGTAACGAAATGTTCTAAGAAAGTCACTATATTCATTTTGTAGTGTCGCTAAAACCAACTGAGATATTTTGTAGTTCATTTATTGCATTGTAAAAAGCAATTCAATTCTAGGATTTTTTTTTTTTTTTTTTACTGGTATTCTTGCTCAGCACTGTACTATTTTATTTATTTTTTAAGAAACAGTCACTTTTTGGGACGATTTGCCATTTGTTAGTAAAAATTGAAGTTATTTCAACTCTTAAACTATTAAGCTCTTATCTCAAACTGCTTTTACATCATCAAGTGCTACAGTGCTTCAAAATTTCACTTTAAAGCACAAAATACGAAGTGGCAGGTGACGGCATCTGGACGTCATGGATGGTCCGATTCGTCCACCTTATCTTTTTCTAGCAGAAGACTTCGAAGAAATATCTTCTTATTTTAGATTCTTTTGACTGTCTGCCAGGTTCTTGTCGATTAAGTTGCTCTTCCCTCATCCCAATGCCACAGTCACCTGTCTCCTTCACCGTTGTTTACGGCAGCAAGGAGTGCGATGTTCGAAAAATTAGCTGAGCGAGGGTCGTATTTAACGACGGAAGTTATTCGGTATTTTAAACTTTTGCTTGTCCTGACACTACTAAATGCGGTACGGCGATGAAGTTGCAGGTTTCTGAGCATTTGCATCCAAAAATTATGTATTAGCTACGTTTTTTGGTAGAAAGAAAAGGAGTTTTTGGTAGACTTATCGTTTTTTTGTTTTTGTTTTTTTAACAATTGCTTATTTTATCATATGCAAAAACGATTGATAGGCATATTTGCCTTATTCATTTTTTTTTCTCCTCGTACACGTTTTTTAGGAAAATGTTTCAATTTTCATGTGAAATACTTATAATATAAATATACAAAACTTTTCTTTTTTTTTTTTTTTTCTTTCTTCTTTTTTTCAGTCATCCTTTCAAAAACCAGCCTCTCAAAATTGTGACGACATGTCTTCGGACTACCCTTAAAAATGAGACTCAAACCCATAATGTAATACAAGTGCTCCGTAAAACCCACTCCCTCTTGTTTTTATAGATATCATAAAAAAAAAATAAAAAAAAGAGTAGGGCTGCATAAAATTACTCAGGCTTATAATAGATGTTATATAAAGATGTTATGCCATTTCAATTTTTAACGGTATGAGTATAATATTTCTACGGTATAATACGGTGTAATAATTTCTACGGTAATACTTCTACAAATGTACATGGTATTTATTCCATACCAAGAAAAAGAAAAATATTTTCTCATAAATATATAGCACATTTACTTGTTGGGTTATTTGCCCCGAAAGTTGATAGGTACCAGTTTATGTCAATCTGCAAATAAATATCTATTTTTATGAAATTCTGTATATTTATTTTTGAGCTAGAGCTGACATAAATTTTTTATCATAGACAGACAGACCGGCGTACGCCCATCTGGTGCTGAATGGTTAGCGCTATGGCCTTCAGGTGCCGGATTCGAATCCTATTCTAGGAATGGACGTTCGTAATGGTCCAAAATCGATTTTAAGCCGTAAGTCTCGGTATAATGAGCCTTAATCTGACAAAAAGCGACACCTGAAACCCAAACCCATCCCATTTATATCTGCTCAAAATCCTTGATAACATTGATGATCGCAGGCGTTTCATACTACTCAGTATAGTAGTTTAGAGGTGTTATACGCACGTGGAAATGTCCTCTATGTGTTACATTAAATGCGACACGCATAGATATTGCACTGGTAATTGCATGAAACAGCGTAATAATATCGTTGTCATGAAGACAAATTTTCTACATGACTGCATAAAAAAATTCCGTTATACGCTATCGTAGTGGAGTTTTATTTCGGACTCAAAGTGGCGTGCGTGAATGAGGCATTGTGATGACCTATACACAGAGTGACCATATTTTTTTCATTGAATTTGGGGACAAAGATGGCGGTGTCCTCGAATTTCGAGAACAAAAAAAATAATTAAATCACCTTAAATTGTAAAATTTTAGTAATTTTTTATGTATAAAGCACCTAAAAGAACTTATTTCAGCTTATTTATTATACATATAATAAATTACTATGATAAAACATTAATAACTTTATAACCGGCGTCCCCAAATGTGTTGTACAGTCGGTAACAGAAGTGTCGGAACAGTAGCAAAAATTCCTATGTAAAAAAAGTACACTTCATACGGTTTTGTTAAATAAATCCTTGTCGAATTATGTTCTTATACTGACTAAGAACAGGTTCGGCAAGGATTTATTTAACAAAACCGTATGAAGTGTATCTTTTTTATATAGGAATTTTTGCTAGTGTTCGGACACTTTTGTTACCGACTGTAGTTTTGTCCTCGAGATTCGAGTACATAGGGTCAGCCTACCTATACACCAAGTTTGCTGTATGCGTGTCGGAAAATAAAATACGAATCAAAATTATTGCACTTTTTTTTTTTTTTTTTTTTTTTTTTTAAATACATAATCTAGTGCTGCATCATATAAAAATGAGCAGAAAGAAACTACTGCAGTCAGTAATGCATTTTCGAATTTACGTTTCATTTATACATTTTTAAATATTATTATCGTTTGTAAATTGAATTTTTTTGAATGAAAAAAAAAAAAAAAAAACAGTTTCAAACTGTTTGTTTTTCCTCAAGACTGATTTCAGAAAAATCTATCTGAAAAAAAAAACACTTCACTTATCGTCGCCGGCTGACAAAACCCATGTTATTCTATGAAGAAAATTTTTATGCAAATTACGCAACATCTAATGTATTTTTTTTTTTTTTTTTTTTTTTTTTTTTTACTCCGCTTTCACATTCAGAACTCATTCTTGTTTTCCAAAGATTAAAATATATTTTTTCAAACTCTTAATATTTCATTTTAAACACCTAAAATGCAAAATATTAACTAAATGCATCGATTGCAGCGATCTCAATAAAGTAACTCAAATGCGAAATATGTATTATCCAGTTCTCTTACAAATGGAAATTTGGCAAATTGATAAATTAAAATGATCTGAACGTGCAGATGCGGAAGTATTAAATGATCATTAACAATTTCTAAAAATAGAAAGTGATAAATTCCCGAGCGATTCTCTTCTAACTCTTAAAGCGAGATAAGCAATGCCTTTGAGTATTCAATAGAAATGTTGAGTTTAATTTACTCATCCCTTTGAACAGATGGATGCACTGATGAGAGAAGAGGGAGGAGGCTTCGAAATGTGTACATACACGCATGCATCTAAATTCCCTGGAACTACTGTTCTCTCCTCCGCATCACGTGATACAGAGCCTTTTATTCGATAGTGTGAACTTTGACCTTTTCCGACACATCTTACCTGTTCAAATGCCAAGTTTCTTTGATTGGGATAAAATGCGCCGCAAAGTTTTTCCAACTTCTGAGTCAGTACCGTTTCATAAACAGAAAGTGAGGAATTTTGGCACATTTTTTTGAATGCATGCTTCACGCCAAAATACAAGTCGTTTTACAACTTATTTTTATGAGAAAAAATTTCATTTTTTTTTCCTTGCATTCTTTGCGATTTTTTGTTTGCAAAACATAAGTTCAGAATTATAAATAAAATATCTCCTCATTCATATATTTTACTTGCAAACAATTTTTATTCAATGCGTAGTACAGTCGGTAACACAAGTGTCCGAACACTAGCAAAAATTCCTATGTAAAAAAAGTACACTTCATAAGGTTTCGTTAAATAAATCCTTATCGAGTCATTGTCTTAGTCAGTCTAAGAACATGATTCGATAAGGATTTATTTAACAAAACAGTATTAAATATACTTTTTTTACATAGGAATTTTCGCTAGTGTTCGGACACTTTTGTTACCGACTGTACGAAGAAGTTATTTTTATTATTAAATGCTAATGGTAAGTCTATTTTTGGTAAGAAAATTTCACATAAAACTGATATTGAAAAAACATATAAAGAATATATAAATTCTGTACATTGAAAGTGTGAAATTCATGAAAAAATCTGTATTTTTATTTATTTATTTATTTATTCTTATTCAATTGAAGAAAGTATTACATTCGGAAAAAAATTTTGACTTCCGGTTTTCTACAGATTTAGACGTATTGATTGATCCAGAAAATCATTTAAAACCTTTTAGAAAATATTTGTCTGCATATCTTTACGTCTCCTCGTGTGTGAAAAAATGTTAAGGCAATTTTAGCTCAATAATTAACGCATAGAATTATTAAAAGTTTCACAATGATTCTTTCACCTATCAAATTTTGTGCAATTATATTTCATAGAAGCTGAGATGTAGTCTTTCCGTAAGCAGAAGAAACAGACGCCTATTTGTGAGTGATTTGCACCAAAAGTTGATAGATACCAATTTATGTCAAGTTGCAACTAAAAATGAAATTATGTGCATTAATTCTTGAGTTAGAGCAGCCACAAAATTCATGCCACACAAGGACATACTAAATATTTTTCTAAAAGTGGTCAAATAATGGTCAGAACTTCCCAAAACGTGTAAATCCAGCGAAAAGCGGTAGTTGGAAAAATTTCCGAATCCAATATTTTCTTGTAGAAGAAAGTAAAATAAATAAATAAACAACATTTTCATTCTTAGACATCCAGCGCGTATACAGCACCTATTAAGTCAGTTTTGAAATTTTCATATTTGTTCATTCATAAAATAATCAATGAAAAAAAAAAATATTACGCACATATGTATAGTAGAGAAAAATAATATTTTTGTAAGAATATGCAAAGGGATATACAAAACGACGCTAAATCTACAAGAGTGTTGTTTTTTGACTGTTAATATAAAGAGTTGATGTTCTTTTAACTCCGATGGACTTAGTATTTGTTTTTGATTTCATAAGGAAACATTCCACGATAAGACGAACGAAGCAACACTTTTTTTTTCTTAAACTTTCAAAGTAAATATTCTTTTAACAAAATTCCTATCATAAACATTTAGCACCAAAAAAAAAAAAAAAAAAAAAAAAAAAAAAAATCATGCAGTCTTCTTTTTTTTTTCATATTTTCATCGCATAAACAAGCGGCACGAAATTGATTACAAAAAGAGAACTGTAATTTTTTAATAAAATCACATTGAAGTTGTTTGTTTTTACTTTTATAAGTATGACATTATTTGCTCACTTACAAAAAGAAAAAAAAAAGAAAATTTTATAATAAACTAAATTAGCTGCTTGCATATTATCACGAGAAGTCATATGCATTTTTTAATTATTTTGCTGATGATATGACGATACCTAAATTGATTCCGATAACAAAAAACAATTTTTTTTTTTGTTATTATCATTTATAATATTATTAATATTATTAATTTTTTTTTATTTATTTAATGTAATCATTTAAATTATTTTTTAGGTTTTTCTATAATTTAGCTAAATGTTTTGACCGTTATTTGGCAGTTTATAGCGGGGGCCGCCAAACTGACAAGTATGGTTCCTCACATAGTATTACATCTATTCTATTAAATTATTTTTTAGAATTATTTTATTTCTTTCCAATCACGGATTTAAAAAAAAAAAAAAAAAAAAAAAAAAAAAAAAAGGAACTCAAAATATTGTTGCAGTTGTGACGTCATTTTTTCCCTAATAAAATCATTCTTCTTCCATAATTTTATTCCTTCTTCAAAACCAATGATAAAAATCTATTTTCTTTATTTGAATACATTTTTTGTAGCTATAACGTTAGTTTCGAGCATTACCTCACGGCAAACTTGAGCTTTTATTATTAAAAAGATGAACTAACGCTGTCTTAAAAAAAAAAAAAAAAACTTCAATGTTATTTTTATTATTATCCTCAAGGTTTAAAAGGTCACATGACACGTTTAGACTTCATTTTTGATACTAAAAATTTAAAAAAAGATATCATCAGAACTCTGTTAAAAATCAACTTAATCTCAAATATTCGAACTGATGCTCCACTGATACTCCAAAGATGCATCGTAAGTAAACTTTGAAGCCCGATATTTTCCTTCTTATGTAACTGGTAAGCGTAGTTTCAAAGAGGACGATGATACCTCTGATAGTGAAAGATGGACAAGATTACTAGGTGGAATGGAATGCTTTAATCTATCTGAGAATCTTTACGCGAATACGTGTACATCACTCAAAAAAAGTTGGATCAAATTATACTGTTTTGGGACTACACATTTGGAATTTCGTGATGGCGATTCGACAAATAGTAGGACTACTTCTAAGAAAAAAAAAGGGGGGGGGATTAAGATTACGTTTAACTTGCATTGATTTCGCACTTAATGTTTATATCTTCTTAATAATAAAAGCCCAAGTTCCCTGGGGAATAACGCTGAAAATTCATGTCATAGCTACAACAACACATTGGAATAAAAAAAGTAAAATGTTATCTATAGTTTCTTTGTTCGCATTTCAAATGAATAATGTAATGAAAAAAAAGATATTTTAACGGAAAAAAAGATATCAAAATTGTAACAAATGTTAAAAAAAACACGTAAATTTACGTGCCTTCGCCCGTTTAATTTTTACGATCACGACCGTTTGTTACCTATAAAGCAGGCGGACCTGTATTTTCTGATATAACTTTATACTTTCCGCTATACCACAAGGTTCTCAGAAGTCTTTTACCACTTTTTTTTTTACAGTAAACTTCCTTAATCGTTTGTAGTACACATCTTCAAAGGAATAATACAAAAATTGATTTATATATAAAGTTGTATTCAAAATGAGAAATTATGGGCAACACATCAATTTACAGGTAATTTGGCCGCAACTTTTGCTGACGGGCAAAACCCCGTACATTTTGCTGCATTTTTTTTTTTGTTTTTTTTTTTTCAGTGATGTGTTGAGATTAAAAGATATATATATATATATATATATGATACATTAATTAAGTATATTAAAAATAGAAAATTAATTGGTTCATTTACAGAGATTTTTTTTTTTTTTTTTTTAAATAATTTATTTCAGTATAGTGTATAAATGTAGTTGTTACCTTCGTTGAAATCAAAGCTTAAATAACCTGATAATTTTCCAGAATGTATTCAATCATAAAACAAATCCGGAATAAAACAAAACAATATCTATTTTTAGAATAAACGCTTTACGTTGCTATGCAGAATTTTTATACATGAAAGGAAAATAATAAAAATAAATTAAATATGTAGAATTCAGCTACGTTACGGCAAATTAATAGTATAAATAAATAGGTACACGGTTATAAAACTTGAATTAAAGCATTATGATGTCATTTTTTATTTCTTGGAGTCGGTTGAAGCCTAAATCATGTAAATATTATGATGCAAAAGATGTCATATATATATATATATATATATATATATATATATATATATATATATATATACCATGTAAACTAATGTTTAGTAATCTGAACTGGCAAGGAGAAATAAATTTGGAAGTACATGTGTAAAAATCAAGCGCTAGGCGGAAGCAAATCGATTAAGATTATCTGATATCGATTCAAATGCTGAAATTTTGATTATTCCAAAATCGATGCCATATCTATATATATATATATATACATATTAACTAAATATTTTAATTTGAGTTTTATTTTTCAACTAGAAAATTTTGCTATTCGTTTTTTAAAAAATATATAAAGAGATAATACCTTTAAATTTATAAAAAGATATTATCTGTTTATATGTAAGAATATATAAACAGATTATATCTCTTTATATTTTTTATATATTCTTAATGAGAAAATATAAAAGATCCCTTTATTTATTATTAAATACATCATTACACAAAGAGAAAATATATATTCTTGACTCTTCAGAATAAAATAAAAATTTTTAGTAAAACAACAAAGACTTAATATTTTTAACCTTTCGATTTTATCTTATTTTTCATAGTTACTTACTTATTCAATGCATTTAAATAATTTGAAAATAATTACTCTATTTATATTCCATTAATTCTTTTTTACTTTTATCAAAATGCACATAACAATAAAGTTGACAATGTTTTTCATTGAATTGGAGTTTTACAAAAATAAAAATAAATAAAATTAATTTTGTTAATTAGCTTATTTTAAAGAATTTCTTTGCAGAGTGCTAAGTTAAAAAGTTTTTGGGAACTAAACAAAAGTGAAACAGGAGTAATTAATTAAAAACTCTAGAAGCTATGCAAATAGTTGTTCATTGTATTTCAACAAATGATTAATGGAATTTTATGAAAAAAAATCCAATAAAAAAACTTTTCTAATTCGCCTCTTTTGACGTTAGAACTGTAATTGTTTATTAGATTGCATTCTTGTTTATTAAATGTTAATTTAATTTTCGAGACATCAACTTGTTCTGATATTTTATTGTGTTTTTTTAAATACCCACTAAAAACATTTTCTTTTAAAAACCTTATAAGAAAAAATGACATAGCGATAATGAATAAGGCGTTAAGGTTTAAGTTCAAACATATTTAAAACAATTTTCTCATCTTAATTGAAAACACATTTCTAAAAATATTCTCTACTCTTGGATACTTAAAGAAATATGAGTATATAAATAGAAACTTAAAAAGAGAAAAAAAATTGTTTTGTTTCTAGAAAATTCAATTAAGTTTCATTCGATTTGAAATTTAAAAAGAAAAAAAGTAATTTTTTAACGATAGAATAGCTTTATTTTAAATGAAAAAAAGTAGTGTTAGATTCAGGATAAAAATATCTCCTCAATGAAAAAAGCATGTGTCCCAGTTTTGGAAGAGCGACAGTCATCTGTTGAGGAAATATGAAGAAAAATAAAATAACATAAAATATCATAGAAAAATAGTGAATTAAAAACTAATATTAAAATTAATAAATCTATACATAATCTAAAATAATAATAATAATAATAAAATAAAAAGGAATGCTTTTAATTTTTTAATAAGATGGAGATTTATTTCTTTCAAACAAAATAAACTAAATATATATATATATATATATATATATATACATATAAACTATATATATATATATATATATATATATATATATATTTAAGGAGGGGGGGGGTCAAGATAAACAAAAAAATTGGAAGTGCTTACCAAAATAAATAAATACAATATATAAATAAATAAATATATCAATAAAATAAATAAATAAAAACACAATGTGTTTTGCACTTTTTATCCAAAAATAAATTAGTTTTAAGTCTGAATTTCAACTATTATTTTATTTGTAATTTACATTTTTGATTTTAATTATCTTTTGTTTTAAAATATAATTGTGCCGCTATAGTGATACGATATATAAAGTAACAGTCGCCACAAAAGAAACGTAAATGATATGCATGACGAGAAAAAAAAAAAAAAAAGAAAGAAAGAAAAGAAAGAAAACGGAAAGATAAAAAAGTTGGTCTCTGATTGAAAATTAAATTGTGTTTAGGACAGAATATTCATTTATAAATTTCATGAGAATTTATTATTATTATTATTATTATTATTATTATTAATTTAAAAAAAAAAAGGTAAAAAGCTATTTTAGATTGTTTAATATTAAACATTTTCTTAGCTTTTCGCAATGAATAAGGAACTTCAGCAGCTAGTATATTTCCACTTAAAACAAGTTGGATTAAATAATTTATGGCTCAGAATATTTGACTGCGAAAAGAGTCTTTTAACTCGACAAGGAATTGGTAAAATGTGACTCGTAAATTCATTTAGCGTGTGCATTTTTCTTTTTTCGTAGACGCGCCTGTGATGTCAGGAAAAAAATTGCAACATGTGTCGCATAATTCTTACAGTTTCGTTTAAAAAAGATGGCTGGGTGGGAGTCTGCATGAGAAATTCTCCATATATGAATGTAAAAGAAACCTCCGTTATTCCTACGTATAAATCTTGGTGATATATGAGTCAAAGACATTTAGATTCGAAATATCCAATAACGCCAATGGAAGAAAACTCGATGCACTTTGAATTTTTTTTTTACTTTTCAATAATTTTTTTGCAAATTATTAGGTAATTTTATTTAGGAAAATGATTTCATCACAAATAAAATTAATTCTGCAGATGTAAACTGAAAATTGTGATTTTTTTCTCTTTTCAACATAATTTTCAAAACTTTTTTTAACTTACAATTTTTAACTTTTTGCAGCATTTTTTTAGCAAGTTGAAGATTGCTAAAATGTTGCTCCAATTGTATTTTATCATGTTTTTATTAACTTCGAATCTTGTTTGTTTGTTTGTTTGTCCGGTACAAATCTTGCAATCTATTTTTAACTAACTTCCCTACTAGCTAGACATTTGAAACTTTCACAGTAACTCAGAACCCGGTGACAACACAATACTCCGAAGTCAGATTTTCGAATTTTCGAATAGTTTTCTTTTAATTAAAATAAATATGAAAATGATAAGCTCAAAATAGCTATTAAAATATTAGCTATAAATTGTTTCCAAAAAAAAAATTACGAGTTCATTTTCTTTCGACATAAAAATAAATACATTTAATTCAACGTGAACGTTAAAAAAATATAAAAAGTTAAATGATGCATCTCACGAAAATTGACATCATTATCACTTTAAAAATTTTATACACATTGATAAGTGCTAATATCGCTTTTGTCACGATGCTAATATACGTTGTTCTAAAAGGAGTAATATTTTATTTTTAAAACCAACTTTTTTTTTTTTTTTTTTTTTTTTTTTTTTTTTTTTTTCACTATTATTATTATTTCACTGAACTGAGTCCGCGTGCTTAAATATTGCTTAAATATTATTTTTTTTATCCTCGCGTATTTTATTAATGATTCATTAGAAAATTTAAAAACATGGTATATAAAAGGTTTTTTTACCTTATAATTATTACAGGCCAACAATAATTATTACATAGTGAATATGTATTGATCAGTTATTTCTACACATTATTACTGATAACTAAAGCATAGGAACAAAATAAGTTTTTAAATAAGTCGTAGTTAAAAAATTTATATTAATATCAAATTATGATTTAAATATAAGTATCTTATGAACTTAAGGCAAGAGAATTTAAGTACTAAGTACTTTCTCCCTTATAATTTTAGTTTTTAAATTATCGCTCTTATAATTATAAACTTGTGCTAAAAATATTTTTTCTTAATTGCATTTTCCCACAGTATTTATAACGTTAATTACCCCATCAATACCATACAAATTCTGACGCTTTGAAGAAGTAATTAAGCTTTAGTTAAGTGTAATTAAGGATCCCCCCATATTTTCTTTAAAAGGGATTTTTTCTTTTCTATCATGTCATCAAAGATAATGTCACGGCCTTTATTTATAATAAATTAGTAGCATCGACTGATGAGCTATTTATAGGTGATAAATGTTAAAATTTTGAGACACGTGAGAGACCTGTTAGTATAAGGGTTCATTAACTTTATTACACGCAGCATGAATGGATGACGAACCTCTTTATAAACCGACTTCAGAGAAATTCGATAATACAATTTATTTATATGTCATCATATGACACTTTTTTTTTTTTTTTTTTTTTTTTTTTTTCTGCTTCGGGATATATTAAAATGTTAAATATATAAATATATATATATATATTAAGAAATATCGCCTGTAGTTAAACATGAATGAAGATTTAAAAAATACTTTAAGACAAGTGAGTTAAAAGAAAAAGGGGCGCAGTCGGTAACAAAAGTGTCCGAACACTAGCAAAAATTCCTATTTAAAAAAAAGTACACTTCATACGGTTTTTTTAGACAAATCCTTATCGAATCATGTTCTTACACTGACTAAGAACAGGATTCGACAAGGATTTATTTAACAAAACCGTATGAAGTGTACTTTTTTTACATAGGAATTTTTGCTAGTGTTCGGACACTTTTCTTACCGACTGTGTTTATGGATAACAAAATGTCAAAAATACATTAATGCTAAGCTTTTTGATGCAATTTAGCAGCAGCATCAAGTGTTGCTTGCAATTCCTTTCACGAAGGTTACCTACAATAATCAAATATATATTCTAGAATTTAAACAATTTAAAAAATATATTTGACATTTATTAGCTTAAGCTTTGAGACCTATAATTACAATGACTTTCGTCTCAATTGATCCATATTACAGAAATCGACAGAGAGAAGTGCACAATATTTTGAAGACATAGGACATCACAAACACACATGCCCGCACCAGGATTCGAACCTGTGACCTGAAGGTCCAGAAGACACACACCTACCGACCAAACCGCCAGGCCGGCTAAAAAACGTATACTCGCATATATATTACAAAATGTAATTCAAACACAATATTTGAAGTTAACAGATTGTAAAGAAGAGTTGAAGTTGAACAAAACAGATTGAAGATCACAGACTGATGTAGATCATCTTAAGAATCTTACAGGAGATATTAAATATTTCATAATTTAGGAAACCAATGGAAAAGTTACGCAATTTCAGCTACTACAGTCGGCAGCAAAAGTATCCGAGCACTAGCAAAAATTCCTATATAAAAAAAGTATACTTAATGCTGTTTTGTTAAATAAATACTTGTCGAATCATGTTCTTAGACTGACTAAGAACAGGATTCGACAAGGATTCGTTTAACAAAACTGTATTAAGTGCACTTTTTTTTACATAGGAATTTTTGCTAGTGCTCGGATACTTTTGCTGCCGAATGTAGATATCATCAAACAGGTGATGGTAAGGGTTCTGCAGAATCTTTATAAAACGTGTCTAAAGAACAAGGACCAGATATTCTCATTTTCTGTGGACACTACCCATTTTAAAACGTTTCTACAACTTTTAAAAATGTGTAACGAGGAATTTTTTTCTTTATTATTATAATTGCTAAATTTAACAAAACTTATAATACTAATTACGAAACGCATGCAAACAATTTGATTTCAATGTGGAAAGTAAGGTTAATATAAATAAGAACATTTTTGTAATCACAAAATAATTATCAAACTCAAAAAGAACACTTCCATTTAAAAAGAAAGATATTTCCCCCTTTTCCTAATAACGTTTCGTAAATGAAAATAAATTCTTTGAAATATCCTTACTGCTTTAAGGATCATTGTTTGATATACAAAATCTCTTTTCAAATAAAAGAATAATTGTCTCAATACTTATATAAGCAGAGCTTATCTATAGAGCAGCAAACTGTATTATTAGGGCAGAGTATTTCTCTCAGGGATGTTTTGAAGACGTGACCAATTGCCTATTATCAAAATATTTCTCTATTTTCTCTACATTTATCGAGTAAACAAAAATAAATCATTACGAGTGACTCCTCCCTCAACATTACGTGAAATCGCTCGCCACTGTTACTCTGTTAGGTCGTCTAAAATAGAAATGATCAATAATGAGGGATCGGGAAAAAATTTTTGTTTTGTATCATCATGATTTAGTATTTATTTGTACTTTTGGTGTTTTCTTTCAAAATAAAGATCTTAAACGATCATTCGGTGACCGATTTTATATGTGTCTAGTAGTAACAAATAATCTGGTGTGTCACTCACACGACTTTCTCTTATTCTGAAATTTAATACTATAAATACAGGTTGCAAATTAAGAGGTAAGGTAACGAGTACTGTTGTGTAAATCTGTGTTAAATAATTCAAATTAGGCTTCGGAAGAGCTTTATATGATAATTAGTTCTGTGTGAGAGTTGCTACCGCCCCTCAACCCCCCGTTTCATTAATGCACCTACATTTATATAGTATTTAATTCGGTTATTAAAAAATAATTCTGTTTTTAAAAAATAATTTATTAAAATTATTATTTAAAAAAATTATCTTTTATGATAATGCAGACGATTTCCATTTTAAAGAAGTAGTATAACACTAAATATAAAAAAAAAAAAAATTAAATTATCGCAGATCGATAATTCAACCATTTGTTTTAAAGGTATTGGCGAGCTCTTTTGAAAGATACCCATCATGAAAATTTACTCCCCTCGAGGGGGGACGCGAGGCTCCTACATACACAAAAAAAATTTCCCAGTTGACTATCTCTGTTACAAAGTATATATTCGTTTCATTTGGTTTAGTGCAGTCTATAGATGTTAAACTCTACTTACGTGCAATTTTCCTCATAGGCGTAGTGTATTTGAATAATTTTGGGTGTCCCTGTACACGAACCATTTGCTTCATCTCAACGAAAAGCTTACTGTAGCATCCCTATATGATACACATTTAGAATACCGAGTTTGGAATTTCTGCTACTATTTGTTCTTGAGATATGCTGATAATAGACACACAGACAGACAGACAGACACACAGACCATTTGCTGAAAACATTATTTTCGTATTCAGGGGACCTCAGAACATGTAAATATAACAAAAACTCACGTTCGAAAATTTGACCCTAAAACAATACTTTCTCGACCCTTTGGGTAAGAGAAAGTAATAAATGTAATAAATTTATTTAAATTTTATTTTATTACAGTCGGCAGCAAAATTATTGAAGCGCTAGCAATAATTCCTATTTAAATGATGTGCACCTAATACTGTTTTAAGTAAATATTTGTCGAGTCATGATCTTAGTCTTATGCTGTTTTTAAAAAAGTAAGTTGATGATAAAAATTAAGGATCAAACTAAAAAAAAAAAAAAAAAAATGAAAAATGTGGATGTGTGGCTTCAATAATTTTGCTGCCAACTGTTTTCAATGTCTTTACGTTCTGTGCTATCGGTACCCAATTGCTGTTTCCTCAAGCCTTGTGATGGCACGTCTCCAGACCACCTCTAGGGGCGAGTCCAAAACCGTCGCCAACTGCCCATTGCGCAGCACTAGTGCGACGTAAAATCCAACCAACCAGCCTCAATCATTAGCCAAACAGACCTCTATAACACGCTTTATTCCCTGGACGTCTATACGAAATTTTTTTATCCCTAGGATATCTTTAAAAAGTCCTTGGAAGAAAGTGGACTATATAGAAATATTGAAATACAATCCTATAGAAAAAAAAAAAATATATATATATATATATATATATATATATAAATCAAAAAAATATGCTATCTTAAGTACAATTTAAGTCACAA
Organism: Salticus scenicus; assembly: GCA_963930645.1. NCBI lineage: Eukaryota > Metazoa > Arthropoda > Arachnida > Araneae > Salticidae > Salticus > Salticus scenicus. Next base: position 245,769,736 of record OZ005656.1, read on the forward strand.
TACGCATTTCTATAAAAATTATTCAATTTATTTTTTTTCTAAAATTACGTGATCCAGTAAGTCAAAATTTATAAGTGTTTCCCATATAGAACTTATAATAATAATGATAATAATAGTTATAATATAATATATCTACGACTAAAATTTACCAATTTATAAATACATAATGTTGGAGAGCATAGCCTGCTAGTTTTCTATAAAACAACTTTGTCAGAAACTTATAATATTTTTTAACGCATCTGTTTTGAAGAAAAATAATCAATAAACAATTATTCAAAGTTTGCAGTTGTAAATGGTTATTTATTAAACAGATTTAGATTTTTGTTTATTAAATTTAGCAAGCTAATAAATCATCTAATATGACACGTTCTTTTTGTAAACGTTAATTGTACAATTAATAAAAAGAATGGGAATTTATTAATTCGAATACAGAACAGTTATTTTAATTAGAATTCGGCTGTGTTGCGTCTGTATCAGATTTTTTTCCCCGTGAATCATTTTCAGAACAGATTGATTTTATAATATTTGTCAAACAGCATCAGATTTTTTCTTCAATTCTGTTTTTAATCTAGCTATTCATTCTTTTATTTTGTATTAATTATTCTAGTTGAAGTTTTTTTTTAATTAGAAAAAAGCAAAGATGAATTTTAACGCGGTCAATAACCTTTATTTATCTTTTTTTTTTTTTTTTTTTTTTTTTTTTCTTGGAAGTGTTTTGTTTTGTTTTAATATAAATGACAAGCGTAATTAATTTTAAAGCATTGTTTTTCACATAACAATTAATTGAGAAACCTTATACCAGTATATGTCGTTGGTTAATTAAGACATTCATTCAGTTAACATTACTTCTATGATTTATTAAATTATATTAATTATAAACAACGTTTTCGGGAGAACGGTTTTAAAGTTTTGTAATTTTGATTTCAGTTTATTGATCAATCCATTGTTATAAATATTTCACTTTTTTTTTTCTATGTATATGAGGAAAACAATACTTTCTCATATGGGTAAGAGAAAGTAAAAAGTGCTGGGTAATAAGTTATAGCTGTTAAAGTTCTGGACTTTCTCGATGAAGGAAAATGATCTTTTAATAAATGGCCGACACTATGAATTTTACAGCAATTTGTTATAAATGCGGGTACTGGACTTTTTTCTGTAAAAAAGGAGCTGGCCGTGTAAAGTAACTGTCAAAGTCTTCGAACTATACACAATTTTCTTAGAATATACAGGGTGGATATAATTAAACTTCCCCTATAAACAGCATCCTACAGAGCAAACGGATGGACGGAATGCAACGAAATTTGGTGTATAGACTATACACAAGATACGCTCACGGAACTTTGAAAAAAAAAAAAAAATTCCAAAATGCATACCAGAGGGCGCCTTTTCCGGAAAAACATTAAATTTAATGCAATAAACGACCAAAACGGAATACAAAAACTATATTAACATAGGTGCCAAGTCTCCCGTTTTTCAAGGGAGACTTCAAACCGGAAATTTTTTACAGCTATTTTCGGTAATATTAATCGTCGAAAATATATATAACATATTCCATTTAAAAATAGTGGTGTCAATTCTGATTTAAAAGTTGAAAATGTTGGCAGCTCTGTATTAACAATCCAAATCCAGAACTAGAATTACGAGTAATAAAATTTAAAACTGGGAAAAGCTGTCAGTTCTAGGGGAAAAAATATCGAGATTTGCATGCTTGCGAAGAAGAGGAAGCTTTATGCAAAACAGTTTAGGGTATAAAACGTTTTCAGACGTTGTCATGTTTTATGTCGATGTTTCCGGCTGTAATGATGACGGTATCTTTAGTTGAACGTGCGTTATTCGTGAAGCTGTTTTACGAAAACAAGGGGAATGCTTCTGTTGCAGTTCGTGAATTTCGTCGTATAAAGAACCTACGGCGTGGACCTATGTCTACTAAAGGTATCCGGGTTACTTTAGTAATGTGGTTCGATGACAAGGTGATCAGAAACTAGTCAATAAATGTTAATATTGTTTCTGTATTCCGTTTTGGTCGTTTATTTTGCTAAATTTAATGTATTTTCCGGTAAAGGCGCCCTCTGGTGGACATTTTGGAACTACTTTTTTTTCGAAATTCCTTGAGCACATCTCGTGTATAGTCTATGTACCAAATTTCGTTGTATTCCGTGTAGGATGCTGTTTATAGGAGAAGTTTAATTATAACCATCCTGTACAATGTATATATATACATTGTAATTATATATGCGTACATATTTAATACTTCCTTAAACACACGCACTTTCAATAATAAATAAATTTTGTTTACATAATGCGTTATTTGTTAAGAAACAAAAATATTGATTTTAAAAAAAAAAAAAAAAAGACTTTTTTTTTTAAGTTTATAAAGCAAATGTTTGCGTAATCTCTTCGTGTTTTATCTTATTTTATATAAAAAATTCTTATGAAAATACGTCGTTTTAATTTTTTTATCCGTTTAAAATGCCATTGTCAAAAAAAGCTTCAAAACATTATAATCTTTTAACGTAGCTGATCAAGCTTATTCTCTTTATCTGTTTATGAATGCAAAACTTTTTTTTTTTCTTTGTTATTGTTGTAGATTAAATAATCTTGCGTAAAACTGTAAAACTGTCGACTGAAGCTAGAATTAGAGTAGTTAGATCGTGTTATCTTATTAGCATGAAGTACCATTTAACTTAAAAAAAAAAAAAAATTCATTAGTATAGAAATAAATTGCGCCTCAAAGCTGAATTTCTTAAAAAAAAAAAAAAAAAAAAAAAATCTTTCTAATAGGTTTAAAAATATTAAATAAAGAACATATACATTTCTTGTTGTTTATATTATAATTGTTTATATAAGACTTTTTTGTCCCCTGAAAAATAATTTAGCATGTAAGTAAATATCTTTTGCATTTTTAATAACTGATATTTTTCAGTGCTTAAGGCGCAAACTGAACCTTATATGATTGTAATGATTAAATTTATTTCCTAACTGTGATTTTTTATATTTTTTTTATCTGTATTGGTAAGTAAATTTGTATCTATGAAAATTAGCCTTGAACATCGAAGCTAATTTTCCTTAATTAAAAATGTCCCACCAGTAGCCGAGCGGTACTGCGATCGTAACTGGTGGATGGGAAGTTCCAGGTTCGATACTAGGTCGCGCTCATCGACCTGGTCGTTCGGAGTTTCTATGGTTTTCTCCAAAACTCGCGTAAATATGGGGTAGAACCTCTTAGAAAGACCCCATCAGAAGGGCATCCCATTTATTGGCTTAGGACCCAAGTGAAGCCAAGGTCAGCCTTAAGACCCACAACCAACCTTAATTATAAAAAGGGGAAAAAGTCCCTAATCTCTTATCATTTCCCTTATACTAAGAGGATCCCTTAATACCTTAATTAAAAAAAGAAAAGAAGGGATTTTAAATCGTGCAATTTTTAATGAATCCAGAATCTATATAATCTCAATCAATCTCACTCAGTAATGTAATACGTTACACAATCTCGTATCTTCTTACATACTTAGTATCCTTCAATGTCATTTTTTGCTCGCTATGCAAGTTGTTTGTTACATGCCTGTAATGACCAAGTTATTTATATATAAATTAACGCTTTAAAACTGTAACTTTTTTTTCTCTCTCTCTCCCACAGCCTGTAACGAAAACAAAGTCTGCCGACTCGGCTCCATGCAGTCGGGAAGATGGGGACGAGAAGCTGAAGAAGAGCAGCCGAAAAACGCTGTGAGTGATTCTTCAGTATAATTCTTCTTCATTTTCTTTTTCCTTCTCATTATCCTGTATGATGTTTCATCTCAGAGAACTAATTAGTACTAAGGAGAAAACTAAATTCTTTTCTCTTTTTTTCTTCAAATGGAGATTCGTCTATTTTGTCACAGTGAAATCACGTTTTGACGCCGTAAAATTCTATTAAGTGAATACAAACGTTCATGCTTGATTTTATAGACGACTTTATCCGTAGTTTAGATCATAATAATCCAAAGATTACCCCTTGAAAAATTTCTAGTGTCTAAATATTGATAATTCTGTTGTTTTGAACCACTTAAAAAGCTCGGATACATTTCAAAACCCGATATGTGAGTTTCGTCCGTTTTGACAGAACGGAGTAATACGATTCAGTACAAGATTCAGTAAGAAACTGAATCTTGCTTCCAATATTTCTATCTTTTCCGGTCAACAAAACGAATCATTCTTGAATCAAGTCATTATTTGAGGTGAGATGTGGGTTTGGCTAAACAACAGGAGAAAGAGAAAAAGTTGGGATAGCAGAATTTATTGCAAAGCCTAAATTGCATCCCCTGAATGTATGTCTAGTGGGAGTGTAGAAAAATTAGGTTCCAAAGTGTACAGTCGGTAACAGAAGTGTCCGAACACTAGCAAAAATCCCTATGTAAAAAAAGTACACTTCATACGGTTTTGTTAAATAAATCCTTGTCGAATCCTGTTCTTAGTCAGTTTAAGAACATGATTCGATAAGGATTTATTTAACAAAACCGTATTAAGTGTACTTTTTTTACATAGGAATTTTTGCTAGTGTTCGGACACTTTTGTTACCGACTGTACCCATGTTCTTTGCATGGTTAAAAACGATAGAATTCTTCCCAGTTGTAATATCCATAATTTTGAACTATTACGGTTTTCGGATACCAGTAATTTAAAATAGAATTTATATATATATATATACATATATAAGTGTTAGATCATTTTTCTGTGATTTTTTTTTTTTTTTTTACACCCAAGAAAAGTGGTATTGAAAAACTGTAATACGAGTAGTTGGCAATTATAGTAATATCCAGGGAGGATAATTACTAAATCACGGACCGAACAATTGCAAAATCATGTATCGCTATTAAATTATTAAATACTTTCCCATATTACGTGATTTTGTTGCAACTCGTTGAAAATGAAGAATTTAATTTGATTAATGTATATTTACACATGTACTAAAATTCAAACACGTATTATAATAAAAAAGAAAGAAAAATCAAACCATTACACCCTCCTAAATTATGAAACACTTTCCCATATTACGGGACATAGTTGTTGTAAGAGAAGGCTAATCAAAGAATGGTTGGATGAATTTTATTTAAAGACAAGAAAGTAAAATCATGCATCAATCTTAAATTACGATGCACCTTCCTTTATTACGGGATACAGAAGCAATGGTATAAGAAATGCAAAGCTAACTTTATAAAAATCCTCGATCTTGAATTTAATTAAATATTTTTTCTCTATAAAATTTGTAATTTTCAGTTGGATAAACACTAGTTCGCAAATTATTAAAATGTCATCGCATGGCTTTCCCTGGATTTACTTAAGTATTATTTTTCTATAAAATATCGAATTTTCAACCAAATTTAGATATTTTCGGATTGTGCACTTATAATCACTATTAACTGGTTGTATCAACGATTAATATAATGTAGTATGTTATATTCATTGCCCCCAATTTATAATTAATATAAGCCTTTTATATTTATAATATGTAACTTTAATTTAATTATACTTTTTTTAACCGTTTCAATCTGTTGTTTCAGAGCTCAAGACATGAAGATGCGATTGAGCTTTTTGCGTCGGCGACATACAGATAGTTCCCTTCAGCCGTCAGTAAGACCGTCCCCAGAAGAAGCTAATAAATGGGCAGAATCATTTCAAGAATTAACCAATAGCAAATGTAAGCAAAAATAAATCCCTAGTTAACACGTCTATTATTTTGACTGAAAAAATCCCTATATCTGTGTAAAAATTGATTGGATTTATATGAACAGCTGCACAAGAAAAAAAAAAAGTATTGTTGAAAGAGAAAAAAATAATAAATAAATAAATAAATTATTTTTTGTTGATATAGCCCCTTCAAAAATTTCATTACCAGAACATTTTTTTTTTTTTTAAACTAAAATCTTTTAATGATTTAGCCAATATTTGTTTAAATCATCGAAATTGTTTTGTTGATTTAAACAAATAGTTTTGCTGGTTTAGCACATCGCTCGCTCATTGGCTGTTTACAAAGAGATTTATGACGTAGCTTATTGGACTGTCCAACGACATTAATTCTTCTTTTAACCACATTCTTAGATCAATCGATGCAAATTGGTTTGCTCTCTTAAAATGAAATCATGAAAATAACTCAACTTGAGTAAATTTTCACTCATTTGCCTAGAAGAAAGGCGCCCTCTCATCTTGAGTTAAATTCACTAAATTGAATGAGTTATAATAATGCACTCAAACTTGAGTTATTTGAGTTAACTTAAACTTGATAACTGAAAATCCTAATTACTATTTCTGGAAACTCGATCACTTTATAATCGTGTTACTCGTTGTGCACGTGCGTGCTACTAAAAAAAATTCGTTGCAGCGAGAGCGATGTTGTCACATACAAGTGGTTGAATAAGCTGAAATAATTCAAGTATCCGATAAAATAACGATAACTCAAGTTCCCTTAAATACAAAGTTACTAATTACCTCAAAGAATTGCATTTTTAACTCACATCGATTTTTAAAAAAATTAACTTCTATTTCATTTGGTGAATTAACTCATTTATTTTAAGAGAGTGGTAAATGAATGGCGAAATGATGGCGAAAGAATTAACTGAACAAAATTATTGGTAAAATAACAAAAAAAATTTAAAAATTCGTCAAAAGAAAAGAAAAAAAAGAAAAAAACAGTGACATTGGCTTTAATGTTCTTCAGAAAATCCTTAGAAAGTCTCATAAAATCCTGATTTAATTTGAAAATTACTTAAGGTCTTTTACCGCCTACTTTAAAGCGAACTTGAGTGGTTTTACGAAATCGACGAATTTATTCTTAAAACTCCGAGAAAAAAAATATACCGCCTTTATCTAGAATGAATAAGTGGCCATTTTCTAAATCCCTTAACTATAGAAATATAGATTTCCGAGGTATGCGCATAAGGCACGCCAATAAACTGAATAGACGAAATGATCGAGAATTTTTATTCTACACATTCATATTCTACACATTCATAGATGGTGAAACAATATTCTGAATATCTTTTATTGCGAGAAATTATCTCTTGATTTTCTAGAATTGGGTCATAAACCAAGATTATAGTTGCTGAAACCCGCCTCTTGTATTCGCATTTACTTGCAGAGATTTTTAAATAACTTTGCCCTCGAGAATATAGGCAAACGCTCCAGAATTCTAATAGGGGTTTCTAGAACTCGCTTTCAGAGGGGACTAGAATTTATAAGGATGACATGGAACTATTTTTTCTAGAGCCACAATTTAGATTCTGGATGTCAGTTACAGAATTTTTTTCTGAGTGAAGTGAGTTCAGTTATTCATTACCGTCATTATTGCATATGCATATATTAATGCTATAATGACTATATAATATTATAAATTTTAGAAAAGGGTAAGAACGCCTAACACTTGTAGATGCGACTATATATAAAGTAGTAAAAACAAAATTTGTCTTAAAGTCTGAATGCCTTATTAAATATCAAATTGCTTTAAAAAAGAAGCAAGAAGAAATTATAATTAAATTACTTTTTCATAATTCAAATAATTTCCCTCTTTATAAAAAATTTCTCGTTATCTATAAATCACTCAACTTGAGTGAATTTGCACTCATTTGCCTAGAAGAAACGCGCCCTCTCATCTTGAGTTAAATTCATTAAATTAAATGAGTTATAATAATGCACTCAAACTTCAGTTATTAAATAAATAATAATGAATAACAAAATAACAAAATTAATAGTAAAAATGTTATAATGAGTAAATAAATAGCCTCTTTCATTTATTAAAAGTAAAAGTAAAGACAACGTTAAAAATCATAAATGAGAGGGGAAAAAATTGAAAAACTGTACGGCCGTTCTTAAATTCCTACCTCGGTATCAATGACGGAAGAATTTAAAAATGATAAAAAGAATAAAGAAGCGAAAAATTAAAAATCCCAAAGCTTGCCAGGCAAACGTGTTCTAAGACCTAGGCCAGAAAGGTAAGCTGTGAAGAAAAGGTTCAAGTTCAAATAAAATAGAGAGAATAATATTTCACACTACAAACTTGCTTTATTGAGAACTATCATTAATAGTATAGTTTTATTTATTTATTTATTTTTCTCTTTCATTACTTTTTAGTGATGTTTTTATTTTTTCGTTTAATATTCCAGCACAAAGTGTCTCCACATATATTTAAATCTTTATTTATTATTTTCAAATGCAAGAATTTCCGCGGAATGCATTTTTGTAAATTAAAAATTGCAACATTTGTTTTGAATTAGTCGAAATAAACTGTTGATTTTTTCTTAACATTAGATTCTAAATTCAACAGAGTATCTCTGACCATTTTTTTTTTTCTTTTAATTCATTTCAGATGGTTTAACGTTATTCAGGGCTTTCTTATCCAGAGAATTCAGCGAAGAGAATATAGATTTCTGGTTAGCCTGCGAAGAATATAAACGTTCTAGGCCTAATAAATTACAAGCCAAAGCTCGTAAAATTTATGAAGATTTTGTGGCCGTTCAAGCTCCAAAAGAGGTAAGAAGGTTCACTGTTTTTTTTTTTTTTTTTTTTTTTGACATATATATGTGAAATTAATTTGTTTTAATCATTGTGTAAAATCTAGAAAAGCTTTTTAGTACGGAGGACTATTAGTTTCAATCTACGGATTTTTACGATACCAGTTTTACGATAATTGGACATTTATCGAAAATACAATTGAAATACATTGATACATTTGAAAGCGATGATATAATTTTTAAAAAATAATAATAATAATAATAGTCCTCCATACTAAACTAAATTCTGCTTTTGCCAGAATTTCATCAAATCTTTTTTTTTTTTTTTTTTTTTTTTGAAAGAAAAAGAAAAGAAAATCAATAATAATTAGTATCACAACGGACATTATCGAATTTTTTTTTTTTTTTTTTTTTTTTTTGGGGAGGGGGGGAAGGGGGAGAAGGTGAAATGTTTATATTTTAATAACATTTTACGCCAAAGCCACTTGTAGGAAATGCTGATCGTCTGCTTTTAATTTTGTTATTTTTTAAACATAAAAATAAATCTTCTGTTAAATTATTAAAACTTTTTTTTTCTTATTTGTTTCTCTAGTGTACCAAAAACAGGAATCACGGAACAACTTTCTTAATTTACGCGTAAATTTTTACTCTTTTTTTGCTGTCACTTTATTTAACAATTATTTTTATCCATACACACACACATACAACTTTGGTGATGGTTGTCCCCTGCAGATAATTCCTACAATTTTGAGCGCTTTTTTTTCCCTCCAAATTAACTGGTCTTAAAATAATTTTAATTTGTCCTTTTGTTATTTCTTTTTCTTTGTTCACTTTCATTTACACGTCATGCATCGCATAATAATTTGTATAAAATAAACGAGAAATAAAGTTACGATAAGTTTCATATGAATTAGTTTAATATAGCTTAATTGCTAAAGTTTCATTTAACTCTTTTCATTAAATAAAAGTTAAATAAATAAAGTTAAATAAAAATTTAATTAAAGTTTCATTAAATAAAAGTTTCAACTCTTTTCATTAAATTACTATTGTATTCACAGGAAATTTAATTTAGTTACATTTTAATTCTTATTGGTTATATTTTGGCTTTCGATGGCATATTCCCTTCTGTTATTCTTTATTTTACTATGCTAATAAATAATTTACATATTTATATAGAAACTTAAAGAAAATTACCAAAATATGAAAAATATGAATCGATTAAAAAAAGATCAAATTAAGGCAAAATCAAATAAATTAATGGAAACAAGTTCGTAATTATAAGTTCTTAAAATCTTCTTGGGCATTACATAAACTTTGCAAGTAAAATTTGTGATTTTCTTTAAAGTTATGTGCGTAGGTCTAATGAATTCATTACTTTTTATGCCCGAATGACAAAAAAAAAAAAAAAAAAAATCTGAAAATATGGAAATTTATAAAAAGACAATGCATTATACGAACTCTGCAAGTAAAATTTGCATTTTTATTTAAAGTTAAGTGCATAGTGATGAAGAATTCATAAATTTTAATGTTCGAATCACAAAAATAAAATTAAAAAGATGTGAAAATATGGAAACAAATGAAGCAGTAAAACAGGAAACAGGAATTCAAACGTCAAGCATATATATATATATATATAAAAAAATAACTTATAAAATAAAGTAATTAAATGAAGACCAAATCAAGTAGATATATAACACAAAATAAACCACACTAATCTATACAGAACATCAAATATTTGAATAGACATAGTAATTTATATAAATAATGGATGCATGATAAATAAAAATATCAAAATCAAATAATAATAAAAATAATAATAATAATAATATATAATATTATTGAAAAGAGATGTTGTAAATTTGTAAATGCATGTTGCAATCAATTACTTTTATAAATGTAATTGAAAATATTCAAGTTATCGGTTCAATTAATTTATCAATCTAAATCAATATTTCCTACTCTTTACCGAATCATTGAAATAAACATGATGCAATAGAAATTTAAACGGGGTCGATTGTTATCCGAACTAAAATTTAAAAGGTCAAAAATAAATTTCTTCTGAAAACGCGAAAATTAAAAAAGAACTTAATTGGATTAAAGATGATGCCTTTCAAATGGTAATTTATAGATAGAAATTGATATTTGTTCGAAATTTTTTTTTTTTCTTTTAATTAAATCTTTAAAATGAGGGAGAATATGTGCGAAAAATTTTACATGATGTAAAATATAGAAAAAATACAAAAAATTAATTCAATTTTAAGTAACTAGAAACTGGACTAGTACACATATAGATTTGTAATATGTGGTTAAATATTTATTAATACTTTCACATCTCAGAATATTTTCCTATTTTCAACAATAAAATCACTCTTGGTGTTCCTCTAAATCATTACATTAATAAATGAACAGATTTTTTGAATTTGTGTATGAATCACATACATGTTATAATCAAATATCGGAGCGGTCAATGTTATTCGGTGTATATATATATATATATATATATATATATATATACGCCTAATAGCACTTAAGAAGTTGAACACGGATACGCAAAATTCTTTTTTTTTTTTTTTTTTTTTTATGTAATGTAATGATTTTTACATTCTCATCGCACACAAAATATGAAACAATTTTCGGCTGTAGTACAAGGTACAAGCAAAAAGTGAAATTTCAGGACATACATTCTTCAAAATTTCAGAATATTTTCAGGACAAATTTACTAATCTACTCAAAGAAGAAAGTTACTCAGAATTTACTATGCATGGGCATTACGAGCTAGTTTATTCACAAAATATAAACAAAACATCCAGTTTTTAAATGTGTGTATGAAGTATAAGAAAATGTACTAATTTCAGATTGCTTATTGACACAACTTTCAAAACTTTAATTGCGAATAAGAGATTTAAACAAAATGGCAAAACATAAAAGGAAAGTTAGCTAGCATATTCCCATAAATACAAGAAAATTTAAAACTACTTTACATTACATTACATATTATGTGAAATTTCAAGAAATGCCAAAAGACGTTCCTCGAAAATATTATATTAAAAGTAGGGCATTTCTTCATTTCTTTATCACTACTGAAGGCACCACCTTGGTGTTAATGGATGTGAATGTGTTAAAGAAGTCAATTAATGAGGATATTAATTAACTTTAAGTCAATAAGTTAGTTATCTATTAATTTCTTTAATTGCATATCAATTGTTGGTATTATTTTACCATGTTTTTATTAACTTCGATTCTTGTTTGTTTGTTTGTCCAGTACAAATCTTGCAATCGGTTTTTAACTAACTTCCCTTCTAGCTAGACATTTGAAACTTTCAGAATAGTTCAGAACCCGATGACAACACAATACTTCGAAGCCCGATTTTCGAATTTTTGATTAGTTTTCTTTTAATTAATTAAAATATGAAAATAATAACCTCCTAATAGCTTTAAAAATAGCCATTAATTACGAGTTCATTTTCTTTTGATATAAAAATAAATACATTTAATTAAACGTGAATGTTAAAAAAAGTTGAATTAATTGTAAAAAGTTAAATTATGCATCTCACAAAAGTTGACGTCATTATCAGTTTAAAAATTACATACGCATTGATAAAGTGCTAATGTAGTTCTATAGCTATGATTCAACAGAAAATTTAAAAACATGGTATATAAAAAGTTTTTTTTATCTTATAATTATTTAGTAATATGTAATTAAAAAAAATCAACTTTCTTCTATTTGCAGGTGAACCTCGAATCTTCAATGAGAGCAGCTATTTACAACCACCTTCAAAATCCAGACAGGCACTCTTTTGATTGTGCCCAGAGAAGAATTCAAGGCCTCATGGAGCAAGATGCGTATGGTAGGTTCCTGCAGTCGGATCTCTACAGAGACCTGACACAAGGCAACTCAACGAATACCTCGAGTTGAGGAATTTTAAAACTGTGAATACACGAACATACATGTAAAGCAAAAAAACATTCCTCCATGAGCTAGAGAAAACATTCACTGAACAAAGAACTGTTCGCTTTAGCTCCACAGCAAATATGTGCTATTTCTCTTCATTGCTTCTTTCAACGGCTGATCATTCGGGATACTCTAATGTATACCAAAATGAGAAGCAGAAAGCTTGAAAAATTATGTGACTGTGACGTACATTAATATATATCTCAAAAAATAGTGGTTTTCATTATGTACATTTATGTAAAGAAAGTAAATTATAAAAGAGATTTTGTTACAGAGAAATATTAGTGGGAATAAGTAATTTTTAGTACTTTTAACTGGGAGAATAAAATAGGTATAATTCCATCGCAAAATTTATGTTAAATGGGTTTAACGTTGCATTACCGTCACGCAGTGGTCAATTAACGACGTCCACTGCGAAGAATCAAACATGCCTTTACAGTTTGCTCTCTTAGATTATCAAGTGTTAAAAAAAGATAAATGCATAAATAAATAAAAATTAAATCTTTCTAGACATTTCTTTTTTAAAATAAGTTTTTATTATTAAGTAACTTCTGTTTAGTGATAAAAATTTTGCCAAAATTTGTCAGCTCACGAACATCAATCTCAAATAATACCGATAAGCCTTAAGTATTTACCAAAAAAAAAAAAAAAAAAAAAAAAAAAAAATGATATGATACGGTTTGTATATATATCTTAAGTACTGATACCGTTATTTGCATAATTTTGTATCTAAATAATTTTAAATTTCAAGACCACACACATAAGGTGCTATAATCTGAATCGGTTTCAAGCTATCTGCGTCTCATTTCACAACGTTTTTTCATTTACTACATACACCAACATGTGTGATATCACTAAAAAAAAAAAGTCGTATTCACAAAAGTTGTGAAGAGAGAGTGACATTTTCTTTTTCCTTATCATTTAAGATTTGTCATTTACAAAAGAATCTCACCGACAGAGTGACATCATGAAGTAGATCGCATCGATGGTTGTAAATTATTAATTCATGAAATGTATTATTTAAATGCTGTATTTTCTTAACGATGTTGTAAGATTATAAAAAAAGAATTTAAGTGGAAGATGCATTGTCTGTATCTTCGATTAGTTGCAGCTTTAAGCTGCATTTTTTTTTTCAATAACCAAACCCCTCTTTTTTATATCTCAAATTTTGAAAAACACTTCCTCTACCCTCTTTTCACTGCATTCTTACTGCCCAAAATGCACTTGTATTAGAACCATCATCGTTGATAAAAAAAAAGAAATTATGTGTATGTCTGTGTGTTTCATGTGTATTTATTTACACTGCATCCTAATTTTTCACCAGTATTATAACGAATCGTTCGTGCATGACATGATGGGAAACATTTGGAATTATTTGTTAGACTGTAAATATGCATTAGTTGTACATAAATCTGTGTTTTGTATGACTCAAAAAAATATATTATTGAATATGTATGAGCCATTGTTGTTGCTCCAAGTGTTGTACAAAGACGCAAGCTCGTTTGATTTCTCGAAATATTGAATAATATTATACCAAAAATGAATTGTATTTTTTTCTTATGGAAAAAATGGATATTAATTCTTTAATTTGGTTAAGATGTAAATAAAAAAGGTGATTTTTTTTTCAAAGTGTTGTGATGTCAATTAACAGTGTATGTTAAATATCTCTCCAACTAAGATAACTTAAGTTTTATGAGATATTTCAACTGTACTATTGTTTTTTTTAGATTATACTTCACACTATTCATCATAAATAACAATTTTATTCTTTTTTTTTTTTTTTTTTTTTTTTTTTTTGAATAAAATTAAAATAAATATATTTTTCAGTAGTAGTTTTATAAATTTTTAGTATTTATTTGTTTATCGTTTTGGGATTTATTGACATTGCCATTGCATCATCTTTTTTAAATTTTTCATATATCCTTTCCTGTCAAAGATAAAAAATTAATTTTTCTTTTCATAAAAGAGCTTACTTGATGCATTAATATATGTTTTAAGTGAGAAATTTGCATTTTTGTTTTCAGACAATAGAAGTTCTAGTTAGTTTTTATCTCTTTCTCTTTTTTCTATAAGACTTAGTGTCATCTTATAATTACCATCTGCTGTAATTAAAACGTGATAAAAAATTATTTATTTTAAAGATTTTAATTAAAAATATTATTTCACGTCTTAATAATCTGATAAAATCTGAAAAAATTTAAACATTTAAAAATTAATCAAACTAAAGTTATATTAATTAAGCATGTTTATATGTATTTAAAAAAGAATTATCATAATTTTAAATACATAACAATACTGTTGTTATGTGTACAGAAGTGATAGCAAATCATATGACTGAAAACATCTAATTATGCTTATTAATTCTTAAGTTTTTTAATTTAACAGAATTAATTTTCATTCTATTGTCTTTGTAATTGCAGAAAATGGAGTTAAAATTAAGTCATCAACACTAACACATGTTCCTACTCATCATTTTGGCAATAAGAATTGTTGAGTATTAATTTCACTGAAATTTAATAAATAATATAAAACAAATACAAATTGTTAAAAATTATTTAATTTCAGTCACTTTAAACAAAAGAAAAAATAATGCATAATTATAAAAATTTAAAATGCCATGTTAAAGAAAAAGATAGAAAAACAATCTGAACTTCTAGATATATTTTTTTCCCCTGAATAATTTCAAAACAAATATTATGTGCATATATGTTAGGACGATGACATCTGATATTGCATTTATACATTTGTTTGAGTTTAAAATATTGCTTTATTTTAACTGCAACACATTGACATATAAGAGAGAGAAGATATCAGATACTTCAGATTTAAAATAAAACAAGTTTGAAAATTTAATCAACATAAAAAATTATTTATTATTTCTGTTAAAGACTTTTTCATTCTCCCAATTGCCAAGATTCATAGTAATATATGTATATACTGTTTTATTTAAAGTTGTATCATAAATTATGTATATATGCATTTTTGTATCATAATATGAATACAAATGTATATATCGGTGTAAGTATACGTACATTATTATAAGAATTCATTTAAAAATAAAAGACCTGACGTTAATTTCATTTATATTTATAAATCTTGTATAAGTTTGTCATGCAGTTAAATGTCAATGTGTTGACGTATAAAGTGAATTTTTGCATTTAAGAATTATTTTATTTTTAACAACTTACGTTAAAAATGTACATTCCAAAAATATAGTGTGCATCTACTATCTTCATAAATGGGGTTATGTGCTTTTAATTTTGATCATTGATTGTTGTAACAGTTTTAATGTAACTTTTTATGGAGTAAAACACATCAAAGATTTAACATTGATGTGAGCATCTTTTGTAATATAAAAAGTGTCTCTAACTGATGTCTTTGTACAGTTGACTATGTCAGAGCAATTTCATTCATCCTTCAATAATTCAGTGTGAAAACTGAAGTGGATACAAATTTATTATGTGTATTAAATCTTTATTTTTATCAACTAAACAGAAATTTATATGTTCAACTATATTAACCTCTTAAGGGCCCGCTTCACTCACCGCCACCGGAAGCTGAAGCTAATGTTATTCTATGGGAAATTTTTCTTTACAAATAACTTATTAACTAATACATATTTTTAAATTCTGTTTTCACATTCTCAAAATTCCCAGCTGTTAAATTGACGGACCTTTTTTTAAAAAAAAAATTATAATTTTTTTATGCTTTATTTTGAAGCTGCAAAATACGAATTTCCAATATTTGAATTATTTTCATTTTGCAATTTCAAAATAAAGTATTAAAAATTAAAAAAATAAATTTTTTAAAAAGGTCCGTCAATTTAACAGTTAGAAATTTTCTGAATGTGAAAACAGAATTTGAAAATATGTATTAGTTAATAAGTTATTTGTAAAGAAAATTTTCCCATAGAATAACATTGGCTCGGGCTTCCGGCGACGGTAAGTGAAGAGGGCCGTTAAGTACCATGTTCAATCTAGTAAGAATTTAATGCTTAAAACTTCTCTCTCCCTCTTGCAATTTGTCTCGTCTCCGGTCACCAAAGCCCATGTTATTCTATGGGGTAATTTATTTATAGAATGGCGTATTACCTAAATTGAGAGGTTAATATTAGTAAGACATATAATAAAATCTATTAATAAAAATAATTCAGTGATATAACTGAAAATACTTGTATCACATTTGACATAGAATATACAATAAATGCCATCATCATTGCATTTTTCATACTAAAAATGTCTTCCATAAAGTCATTCTTTTTGTTAAAATCGAAATATATTTGTTAGTGTAAGAAAACGGCTTTATTTTTAAAGAACATTTTATATTCTAAATTAATTTTAAGATGATATAAAATATTTATAATTATATATTATATTTTTGTTTATATTATTCTATATTGTATATTCAGATTTAAATATTAAATTAAAAAATCCTTTGATATCGTAATGTGACATTCAGGGAATTTACTATAATATTTAAAATATATTTATTACTATGATATATTTTATTCCAGCATATTTAATGCATAATTCTTTTGTAAAATTTTATTATCGTTGTTGAAATCTAAAAATCATATTCGTTATTCAACATAAATTTTAAATAAATATCTCCAGTTTTGAAAGAAACATAGGGTAAGTGCACCAGTGATTGACACTTTTAGAGCAATCTCTGATGTTTTTAATGTTCTAGTCATCAGAAAATATTTTTTTAGAAATCTTAAGTTAATACATATGGCATGAAAGACATTCAGAACCACATATGAGTTAAAATATATACATTTGATAAAAATTATTATTATTTTTTTTTTTATGAATTTTTATTTGACACCCACTCAATGTTCCAGTCATTGACACTGCCAGTTTTTCATTTTATCAGTAATTGGCACCCTATGTTCCAGTGTTGGACACTGCTAGTTATTCATTTTACCCGTTAGTAGCACCCTATGCTCTAGCGTTTGACATAAAATGTTAAAATTCTTATATGTAAAATATTTTATTATTTTTCTTATTTATTAATTATTTCGGGATAGATGTCAATTACTGGAGCATGCCAATCACTGGAGCACCTACCCTATTTAGAAAAAAAATATTATATGCTTTGGACTAAAAATAAGTTTTTAAAAAAAAAATGAAAACTTATATTGCTTTAGATTTAATATAGATTTAAAAACATTAAAAGAATTATTCTTTGTTCTTTAGCCAACTTGTACAAAGATTATCGGACTGATCAGTGAAAGCTCTGGCGAAGTATTATTATTATGAGCGGATGTTTGTGAATATGCACTACTACCCTTTTTACATCTATTGTAAATCTATGTATTGTTCGACATATTGTAAAATAATTCTTGTTCGCATGAGTCTGTATTTATTTTTAAGTTATTAGACGTGGTTGATTGTAACCTAAATATTACGAATAAGTTTTATTTTGAACTGTTATGAAAAGTTTGTATTTATTTGTGATTCATGTTTTTAAGAAACTATTTTTAAACAAAATACAAAGGAACATTGTATTTGTGAACGTAAAGAAAATAGGTTATGTGTGATTAATAGTTTTTTGTGTACCATGCATATAGACTGTTGCTTAATACTCGAAATTTTTTACATAGAAGAGGATTACTGTAAAAAAAATTTTAATTTTTTCGCTAAGGTTGCATATGTACGTACTATGTATAATATTGCAAGAATGTAAAAGCATATGACTTGTATTAGTTATAATTTTATAAATGTTTATTTTTCTTTATAAATTATAAACAAATGTAATATTTATGGAATTTATTTTATTTAAATATTTTTAATTATACGTTGCACTTAGCTTATATTGAAAACTTGATTCATTACTTTAGTTTTTGAGTTAAAAAGTAATAGACGAGAAAATTAGAATATAGGCACAAAATGAGTTTTGTTGTTGGCATATAAATTTTAATAAGAAACTCTTTTTTTTTTTTTTTTTTTTTTTATAGTTGATTTTAAATTATTTATTAACATTCTCTCTTTCACACACATTTATATAATAAGAAACATTGTATATGCTATTTCTTTTCATTTGTTTATTAAAACTTCAACTATATTTTTTTTTCTTACACATTTTTTTTTTTTTAATAAAAACATTATATGGCCTTACTGTAATATTTACAGAAACAATCCACAATTTTTGACTTTTGAACCCATTCCTTTAACAATTTGTTTCTATCCACTAACATTATTTTAATACTATTATTATTATAGAAACGTAATTATATAATGCAATGTTTCTTTTAGTATGTTTTTTAATATAATACATAATTTAACGATGAATGCATTGAAGAAAACTGGATTTATGATATAAAATATCACGCTATTTTTTTTTTTTTTTTTTTTTTTTTTAATTATACTGATTTTTAAAATAAGATTAACTTCCTAACTAGTATATAAGTACATCATATTCACGTTAGGTTATTTAAAATTAAAATACTGAAAGAAACTAAAGTTATGACCTTAATTTTATAACGAAACAAACTATTAGTGACTTTACAAACAAATTACAGTAAATATGGATATAATATGCTTTTACATTCTTCTGTAATTATTACTTTTTAACATGAATAAGACTTCTGTTAACATGACGGTGAATAAACGAAAGTTAATTTTCTTTTGCCAAAAACTTTAACTTTTTCTATTGCTGAACTGTGATGATTTTTGTAATACAACTCGTAGTTAGGTGAAGTGCTTTATAAAAAAAAAAAAACAGTTAATTTGCATGGGAAGACAGCATAGTCCAATGGAAAATGATACAATAAAGTTTTTTCTTTACAAAGAGTTTGTAAAACTGCAAAAAGTCTGTGAATCTTGTTATCGAGATTTTGAATGTGAATAAAACATTTCCTACTATAATTTTGTCGTTTGCTTTTTTCCTTATCTCTGTGTGATATTTTTCGAGTTAATAATGCCTTAAAATTTCTCTGAAATATGAATTTATTATTTTCTACTAACACAAACACATGTAAATTTTTCTTTTAAACATATACAATTTTTAAACTCTACATTTTTGGTTTGAAATATTAAACTTTTTTTTTTTTTTTCTTTTACTTCATTAACGACTTTTTTTTTTTTTTTTTTTTCATTTTCCATTCGCTAGTCATTGTATTTATATATATATATATATATAAGATAAATCTTAAAATTACATGAAATAAAAATTGAATTTTTATATATAAAACAGGAACAGAGTATTTATGAACCTTGCGCAAATGTAGCAAAAGGAAATATAAAACTATAATAAATAAGTAGCCTAACCGAGGATAAATGAAAATAAATCCCAAAACACATGAGGACCTTCTTCAGGGAAGCTTCCCCATGTAGGGAATAAAATATGAGACGTTTCTGACGGAACTTTTACTATTTAGCCAAAAAAACATGTTTCTAGCCCCCGACTTCTCACATATGGAAGCAAGACCGTACAGCAAACGAATTGAATTAACACAAAGCATTAAAAAGGAAATAAAAAGCAAATAAATTTATAAATAAAGTACAAGTAAACACATCAACACAAAAGTACAAGAATATAAATAAATACAAGGATAAACTTCAATAGTCAGTAGATTGAGAAAAATTGAACACCCCCCCCCCCATCAAAAATATAGAGCCCGCTTCAGCTGGTAGGACCACTTACCAGTTCTTAAGTCCCTCATGTGTTTTGGGATTAATTTTCATTCATCCTCGGTTAGTTTGTTTATTTATAAATATATAAGCTCTTAGAATTTTCATTTTGGAGTAATCCCATCCTATATCAAATAAAACAATATAAAGTAATATAAACTTGAAAAATAAAATAAAATAAATTGCAATCGGTCAGTTAGTTATTGGAAAAGAAACAAATTTGTGAACTTACCTCGATTTGAGTTTTTACTATCTTCGGCAGTGTCTTTTATGAGACTTTATTTTTCTATTTAAGGAGTGCATTGGCAAAACTTTGACGATGTATATATACATACATATATATATATATATTGAAAACCTTTTCAAACATTGAATAGATGAAAACAAGAAACATTGAAAAAGATAAAACAGAAAAATTTAAAAAGAGATTGCGACTGTCAAACATCCATAAATGGAAACATGCAAATTCATTACGTTTTCAAGGGAGCAGAATGAATGTTGCATGTAAAGTAGGTGTTATTTCTGTCTTGTTGTATGCAAATTGCTAAATAATTACAACAAGCTACCCCCAATAACACCACCAAAAAAGAAAATTAAAACTGAAAAGTTACGAAAACCTTATTAAAATCAAACATTTTGATTCATGCAGCAATATACAATATTATTAATGGAAATACTAATAAAAATAGTTAAATGAAATACTAGTAATAATTAATAAAACTAAAGTATAACATACATTACACCTGAAAAACTTGTATAGGAAACTTGCACCCATGCACGTTATATATATATATATATATATATACACAGTATACACTGTGTATGTATAAACAATTTAAAACAATGATAGAATTCAGAAATTGCAGGGGAAAAAATAAGGAAAAAGAAAATAAGAAAAAGAATGAGTTTTAGCAAAAAAAAACATAGAGGGGGGGGGGGGGGGGAAGGCATAAATACAAATTAAAAAAAAAAAAAAAAAAAAAAAAAGATTATGAGAATCACAAATTTCCAAAACAGAAACTGAACGTTCTTTAGTGTTACTCTCAGTCATGAGTAAAAACATAAATAGTTTCGGATATAGTACCAGACTTATAGTTCCAGATAAAGAAACTACGGGATATCCGACTTTTTATAAAATGAAAAAAATATTTACAAAATTCATGAAAAGTAATATATTAGTTAAAGGAAACAAAATATAACATTTAAATAGAAATTTAAAAAACATTTAAAATTTTTTAAAAATACCTAAACTTATATAAGAAATATATAAATTTCAGCAAGGAATATTAACATGGAGTTAACAAAATATAACATTTAAATGGAAATTTAAAAAACATTTAAAAAATTTTAAAAATTCCTAAACTTATATAAGAAATATATAAATTTTCAGCAAGGAATATTAACATGCAGCATATATAAAGAAAGTAAATCGAAAAGGTGTTACATATGTTATATTCATAGCTATATTTGTCTCAGTATGTATTAGCCCAAAATAATAAAATTTTAAGATATTTATACAGGAATTTAAATGATTCATGCCAATGAGATTTAAATGTATTTATTGTTAACCCCTTGAACTGAAATGACGAGTCCAGCTCGTCATGAACTTTCTTGAGCAAACTGATCATGACGAGCTGCACTCGTGATGTGTGAAACAATAAATGTGTGAAACAAATATTATTTTTAATAATAACAAATTATTTGAGCAACAAAACCGTAAGTTTCTATATCAATCCCTCCTCTTAAAACTAAGAAAATTAAATTGTCTGCATGAGCAGTGCTGACTGAAAATAAATTGCAGTTCAAGGGGTTAAGGGGTGGCATGGGTCATGAAGGCTGAAAAAGCATATTTTCTTTCTCTCATACGCACATTTTTTAGGATGGAGGACTATTAGTTTCAATCTAGATTTTTTGTAGAACAGTTTTGTGTAACACCAAAATAAATTAGAAATATCAGTCCCATCGTTACAAATTTGGTACCAAATGAAAAGGACGATTTCTCTGAATCCAGGGGTGCAAACAGTTTTTTGACACGGCAATTAGATTTTTTTTTTTTAAATTAAATAAAGTATGATATTTAGATGGAAACACTTCATTTTAATTCATTTCAGTCATTTTAAAAAGTACGTGGCCCAGTTTTACGGTCAAAAAATGAGATAAAAATAATCAAAAATTAAAAATAAAAATTTTACAAATTGTAATTAACAGTCCTCCGTACTAAATTAATTCTGTCTTTAAAAGAATTTTTCTTTCTTTCTTTATATACATATATATATATATATATAATAAGTTTTTTATTCAAATGTAATAGTTTAATATAATAGTTTTTTATTCAAAGTTTTGAGCATATAAAAGAGCAACATTTAAACAAAATTTTAAAAAATTTTTCATTAAAAAATTTGGAAAATTTAACTGTTGGGACATGGTTTCCGTAGAATCACATTTTCCCGTTACTATTTAATCACAAGTGCGATTAGTGGACCAACCACAAATTGGAGAAAAACAAAAATACTTTGGATTACCCTGTCCTGTTTCATAAATTTAACACGTTATTTCACTTCCCATTTACAATATTTGTATACATTTTTGTAGGAGTAGCACAATTATTATGACAGAAAAAAAAAATAAACTTATTAATATTTTTGGCAAGTTTTATGTATATATAATAAGAAAGAGTTTCTACAAAACTTGCAGAAAAATTGATAAAATATTATCAATGCATACATTTAATTTTCAATGAAATATGAATATTTATAGTAAATATTAAAAAATAGAACATTTTTTTTATTATTATTATTATATACGTTGAAAACTAGATATATACGGCAACACATGTCAAAAGTTCATTTGGATGTAATAAAAATTCGGAAAATTATTGGGAAGAAAACTGAGCTAAACTTTAGACGTTTTCTATGAGTTATAAGTCCATAAGGTTTTTTTTTTTTTTTTTCCCACGTTACATATTTAATTTGTAGATTCAATTATTATAGCCACTTTAAGAAAAATCATTTTCATTTTATTAGCTCGCATATCTTTGCAAATAAGCTATAGTTACATGCCCATAAATGATTTTTCACAAAGCATATATTTATTGTGGAGTTTCATTGCATTTAAAAAATCATTTTTTACGAAAAAAACCCGTATGATCTCGCAACAATTAGAAATAAATAAATAAATTTCAGCTTTTTTTTTTTTTTTTTTGAAGTTCTATCTTTCGAGCATGCACTGTAAAATAATATATGCTATAAATACTCATATCTCACCGAAAATTGTATGGATTTTATGTTTTATACTAACTTTTCTTAATATTTTGTCAATTTCTCTGCAAGTTTTGTAAAATTTGTTAAAACCTATTCTTGTTATAAACAAAAAACTTGCCAATAAATAAATAAAAAGGTTAGAAAAAAAAATATTATTTATTTATGTAAAGAAAAGCAAGCACACTACAGAAACATTCAATTACAGTGTTGCTTGAATAAAACTATGATACAACACATCAAACATAGACACACACACACAAAAAAAAAAAAACATGTTATGAATTTAAAAGTTCAAAATACTTAGCCTTAAAAACAGCAAAAGACATGTTTAAAATATCTAAATCCACAGAAAGCTCACTAAAATTTTTGTAAAATTTATATAATGAAAAATATCTGTATAAATATCTTTGTTTTTTAAAACCCGAATAAACTACTATGTCAGAAACGCCAAAGAAAAATATTTGACGTTAACTTTGGCGTTTTTGACGTAGTAGTTTATTCGGGTTTTAATATTCCAACGCCAAGTCTCCTGTTATTATCTCTGCTTTTCCTACAAATATATATATATATACAAATATTGTAAATAGTAAGTGAAATTTACAAGTTATTTTTATCTTTTTATGATACAGGGTAATCCAAAGTGTTTCCGTTTTTCTTTAATTTGTGGTTGGTCTCCTAATTGCACTCGTGACTTAATAATTACTGGAAAGTGTGAGTTTAAGAATGTTCTTTGCATGTCTAAAATTCAAGACCATTTCGTTCAGTATATCATTAAAAAAAAAAAAAAGAAAGAAAAGAAAAGAAAATACAAATACAAATGAAATAAAGCTAATTAAATAAAAAATATTCTAATACTTTGATTTTTGATAACATGACGAGCAAAAGATTATATGACACGTATTCATAACCCATAATTCCCTCCGAAAAATATATTTTATCCAACCCAATGGTTCTCTTCTCCCTTCATTAATTACTCTTTCCAGGATTATAAAAAGCACAGCGTTTTCTTTTGAAATCAGTTTGCTTCAGATATTTTTGCTGAAAATATAACCTCTTTCTGGGAAATAGGAGTATAAAGTGATCATCATTAAAGCAGTTCATTTTGATGAAAATTAAGACAATCTTTTTTGGGTCTGAAGTCTTCGGCCTATCGAATATCAACTTAAAACCACTCATGTCAGTGACATGATATGTAAGAAGAGGATTAAGATAGAATGGTATTTTTAACCAAGAAAGTGAAATAAGAAGTTTTCCGCAATGTTTTCCAAGAAAAGCCGTTGCTTGGATAACAAATGATAGAGTTTTAGACAAGTCAATTTAAAAGATATAATGAACTAAATAAAAGAAGAGTAAGAAAAAGATTTTTTTTTTAAATAGAATGCTTTTAAAGAGGTGCCCGGTGCCCTAAAAAGGGGGGAAATTAGGCTTAGCTCGAAGAAAAAAATATATATAACATTTGAGTAATATTCAAAATTTGTTGACCAGTTTCTTTTTTTTTTTTTTTTTTTTTTTTTTTTTCAGAAGTGAACTTTTCCTTTATTAACTTTGAATACTGTAGGAGTTTCTTTTCCTTTTCCCTTTATATATATATATATATATATATATATATTCCCCCCTTCAAGTTGATCACAATTTTCCGAAATTTCCCTTATTTTTCACTTTTTAGAGCACTTCTACAAAAACATTTTTTTTTTTTTTTTTTACCTTTTTACTTCCATTACCCTACTACCGTAGGTAATGGAAGTATTGTATTCGGTCTGAAAATTCGATATCGGGTTTTCACCTGATTTACACGTTTTAAGGTCCCCTGAGTCCAAAAAAGTGGTTTTTGGCAATTGGTCAGTGTGTATGTATGTATGTGTGTGTGTATGTATGTATGTGGAGAATCTTCTGGCTATTATAGCTCAGAAACTAATAAAGATAGAGCTACGAAACTTTAGAATTGAAATACGTCTGGTGTACAGATGAAGTTTCCAAATTTTGGTGAAAATTGAAAAACCGGAAGTGGGACCGTAAGTCCGTATCTCAAAAACGGCTCGAACGATTTTCTCCAAACTTGCTATATAAACACACTATTAGATGTCCTTTCGAATGATATAGTTGGTTAGTTCAGGAAAATTGATAGGCGTCCTATATAAATAGCTCAATTTCAGGCCTCACAAAGGCGTTCCTTTAAAAAAAGTTGTACGGATTTTTTTCAAACTCGCCATTTTAACTCACTTTTAAATATGCTTTTGTATGTAATTATTGTTTTCCTGTCAATAATTGAGTTTAACCGGAAGTGGGACCGGAAGTCCGTATCTCAAAAACGGCTCTAACGATATTCTTCAAATTTGCTATATAAACACTCTATTAGATGTCCTTTCGAATGATATAGTTGATTAGTTCAGGAAAATTGATAGGCGTCCTGTATAAATAGCTCAATTTCAGGTCTCGCAAGCGCGTTCCTTTAAAAACCACTGTACGGATTTTTTTCAAACTTGCCATATTAACTCACTTTTAAATATCCTTTTGTATGTAATTATTGTTTCCCGGTCATAGGTTAGTTCTAAATCTCGGAAATTGGTGTTTCAAAAGATAACTCTACCGTTCCCTCCCCCCCCCCCTTCATTTTTTCATCGCTATATGTAAGCTTCGTTTTAAATGTCTTTACATGTGTATAAAATTTCTCTTACCGGAAAAAATTTCGGTTCCTACTACTTCTTTAGGTCACTTTTATGTCTTCTGATCACATTATCTCCAAAAAATGCATATAATAGTGTAATAGTGGGTAATGGAAGTCGTGTGGCTGTTTCACACCAGATTTTTTTAGTTAAGTAACTAATGATATGCAACTAAAAAATACTTTTCTAAAACACTGGAACCATTTAGAAAATTCTGAAACCTGGAACCTTCGAAAAGATTCTGAAAGTTTTCTGGAAGCCAAGCTTTTCTAGAAAGTTCCATGAAGCTTAAAGACGTTTCCACGAAATTTCCAGACGATTCCATGACGTTTGTAGACCTTACTATGGAGTTTCTAGGCATTACTATGAAGTTTCTTGAAGTTTCTACACATTTACAGAAGGTTTCAGGAAGATTCTGTACTAAATTCATATTAAAGAAAATTCATGACAGACGAACCGATTTAATACAAAGTTTTCTAAAAAAAAAAAATATGTTTGCTTTTATCACAGTAAAAATTTATAACAATTGGCCACATCGAATTTTTATTTTCATCTATATTCAGTTGAAAAAAGTATTGGATACGTAAAAATTTTCGATTTCCGGTGGACTCCCATGTTTTAAGAGGACTAGAACATGATTTTACCTTCCTTAGAAAACGTCTGTCATAATACTTTTGTAGTAGCTCTAGCTCAAAAATTATACACAAAATTTCATAAAAGTCCTTACTATGGAGTTTCTAGGCATTACTATGAAGTTTCTAGAAATTTCTAAGAAGTTTCTACACATTTACAGAAGGTTTCAGGAAGATTCTGTACTAAATTCATATTAAAGAAAATTCATGACAGACGAACCGATTTAATACAAAGTTTTCTAAAAAAAATATGTTTGCTTTTATCACAGTAAAAATTTATAACAATTGGCCACATCGAATTTTTATTTTCATCTATATTCAGTTGAAAAAAGTATTGGATACGTAAAAATTTTCGATTTCCGGTGGACTCCCATGTTTTAAGAGGACTAGAACATGATTTTACCTTCCTTAGAAAACGTCTGTCACAATACTTTTGTAGTAGCTCTAGCTCAAAAATTATACACAAAATTTCATAAAAGTCCTTACTATGGAGTTTCTAGGCATTACTATGAAGTTTCTAGAAGTTTCTAAGAAGTTTCTACACATTTACAGAAGGTTTCAGGAAGATTCTGTGTAAATTCATATTAAAGAAAATTCATGACAGACGAACCGATTTAATACAAAGTTTTCTAAAAAAAATATGTTTGCTTTTATCACAGTAAAAATTTATAACAATTGGCCACATCGAATTTTTATTTTCATCTATATTCAGTTGAAAAAAGTATTGGATACGTAAAAATTTTCGATTTCCGGTGGACTCCCATGTTTTAAGAGGACTAGAACATGATTTTACCTTCCTTAGAAAACGTCTGTCATAATACTTTTGTAGTAGCTCTAGCTCAAAAATTATACACAAAATTTCATAAAAGTCCTTACTATGGAGTTTCTAGGCATTACTATGAAGTTTCTAGAAGTTTCTAAGAAGTTTCTACACATTTACAGAAGGTTTCAGGAAGATTCTGTACTAAATTCATATTAAAGAAAATTCATGACAGACGAACCGATTTAATACAAAGTTTTCTAAAAAAAATATGTTTGCTTTTATCACAGTAAAAATTTATAACAATTGGCCACATCGAATTTTTATTTTCATCTATATTCAGTTGAAAAAAGTATTGGATACGTAAAAATTTTCGATTTCCGGTGGACTCCCATCCCATGTTTTAAGAGGACTAGAACATGATTTTACCTTCCTTAGAAAACGTCTGTCACAATACTTTTGTAGTAGCTCTAGCTCAAAAATTAATACACAGAATTTCATAAAAGTTTATATTTAATTGCACCTTCAGATAAATTGATATCTATCAACTTTTGGTGCAAATCGAAGCCGCTATGCTACGGTTCCTCCCACTTATGGCAAGGCTATATCTCACTTTCTATCGAGTAAAATTGCATAAAAGTTGATAAGTGAGAGTATCATTATGAAACACCCTGCTGATTCAATTTGAGATCATATCGTCTGACAGGTGGCGCTGTAGTTTTTGCCGTGTACGGGAACGCTATATCTCAGCATCCATTGCACATAAATGCACAAAACTTGGTATATGAGATGATCAATATGACAACGAACTGACTTAGATTGTACTTACAGACCAACAGGAAGCACTGCTATTACTCACCTTTTGGGATTTTCCACACGTCAGCAACTCAGCATCTATTGGTTAACAAAAAACTGCATGCGTTTCACAAAACTGCGCCAAAATTTTATTTTTTAGAAAGTATGTTAAATTTGTGTACAGAACGTGGCGCTTTTATGTAGAATGGTATCGAAGAAAGTTCTGTAATAACCACAACAAATAAGTACAACTGGAAATCTTTCTAAAGTTAATGCACATCGCAATTTTTTTTTTCCCTCGGAAGAAAAGAAATTATAATATTTACATTCCGTAAAAACTGTACAATCATTTTTTTTTTTTTTTTTTTAAAGTAAGATTTGACTTATTTGTTAGGAACAAATTGAGTGAGAGCATAAATATTTTAAAATCTAAATTACTTCTTTATTACAACTGCATGAATATGAGGAGTTCACGACCAAGAATGTACAGTCGAGAAAAAAAAAAAAAAAAAAAAAAAAAAAAAAATCTGATGTGGGCACCACATGACTTCCTTATACACTTTTATTAATATACATAATGTTAAAAAACATTGTCATTGGATCCGAAACAGTTGGCTAAAAATATTTAAAAAAATGAATTATCACCGTGTTCTGAGCTTTTCTGAAAGTTAGTTAAAAACCGATGCAAGATTTGAACTGGTAACGCTGACGAAGGCAGCAGGGACCCGAAAAAATTGGCTTAAAGTATTTAAAAAATGCATTTTCACCATGTTCTGAACTATTCTGAAAGTTTCAAATGTCTAGCTAGTTGGGAAGTTAGTTAAATAAATTTTCTGTTGAACCATATAAACGCTGTCGAAGGCAGCGGTCACCTGAAACAATTGGCTAAAAATATTTAAAAAATGCATTGTCACCGTGTTCTAAGTTTTTCCAGAAGTTTTAAATGTCTAGCTAGTCGGGAAGTTAGTTAAAAATCGATTGCAAGATTTGTACTGGTAACGCTGATGAAGACAGCAGGGCCCCTAAACAGTTGGCTAAAAGTATTTTTAAAAAAATGCATTTTCACCGTATTCTGATCTAGTCTGAAAGTTTCAAATGTCTAGCTAGTCGAGAAGTTAGTTAAATAAATTTTCTGTTGAATCACATAAACGCTGCTGAAGGCAGCAGGTATTAGAAACAGTTGGCTAAAAATATTTTTTTAAATGCATTGTCAATGTGTTCTGAACTTTTCTGAAAGTTTCAAATGTCTAGCTAGTCGGGAAGTCAGTTAAATTGCAAGATTTGTCCAAACCGTTTTTGAGTTATTACCGTTTTTTGATACATTTTGCCCATTATGAACCTAATTTTCCTAAATATCTCCAAAACGGAAAATCACACAAAGTCCAAAAAGGGAGGTGCACAACTAGATGTTATAACAAACCTATGTACCAATTCATAACTTTCTACGTCCAACCGTTTTTGAGTTATGCGACATACTCACACACACACACACACAGACACACATACATACAGACGTCATGAAAAATCGTGTAAAGTCCCTTATATCTCTAAAACGAGAGCTCGTGTTAAGACGACACTTGCAGGTGTACAACTAGACATCATGACAATCAACGTATAAATTGACAACATTTAGCGATCATTCGTTTTTGAGCAATGTGAAATGCAAAATCCATTTCGCAAATCGGGATTACTATACTTCTTTATACTTTGTATAAGGAAGTAAAAAAAGAAAAAAAAAGAAAAGAAAAACTCAACACTCGGCGTTACTTCGTTGCTGATCCATGCTGAAAAATGTAATTGGTATCATTCGAGGAGGAATTGTAAGTACTTTTAGAAAATGAAGTGAAATTTTGAATTGGGGGTCGTCTACATAGTAAAACGCACACCAACTTTGATTTTCTGAATAGTAATGCCTCATTTTCATTTTATATTTGCATTTTTGGGGTCGTGGCAATGCGAAAAGTATGTTGGTTGTATATTTTGCTTAATTTTTATAGAGCTATAAACGTTCAAAGTTTGAAGATGCTAATGTTAAATTCGTATCGCAAACTTTTATTAATATCTTCACAAAAAATAACTTGATTGATTTTTTTTTTTTCTTTCGTACGAGATAGAGTGAAGAAACCCAAACATAATCCATGATAATTCTTGATTCAGAAAAATATTTTTAATTCTGAAAGATATTTATAAATTCATATTTAAAAAAAAATTATGAGTTATGACTAGGGATGAACCGGACATCCGGTATCCGGCATATCCGGTTAATTTTTCAATATCCGAAATACCGTCGGATATCCGGATCAAAACCACCGGATATTCGGTTAATGTGCCGGATATCCGGTTTTTGAATATCTGGTTTTTTTTTTTTTTTTTTTTTCATTGAGATATGGTGGGAAATGCAAGAAACAACTTTTGCCCCTCTGTTTGGTGGAAAACTTCAAAAAATAGCTTCTTAAATCACGTCACTAAAGAAATATCTCATAAAATTCCACACATTTATAATTATTTGTGTAATTTTTTTTGTGTAGTTTCAGTTGAAAATAAAATCACTAAATGAACAATATTTTCTTTGACATTTTTCAAAAATTAAATGCTTTTATAATCTAAATACATTTACTTTATTTGTCAAAAGATGGATGACCCAGATTCAATTAGTAATTTTTTTTTTTTTCAAATTGCATTTATGAGACAACAAAAGTTTAATTTATACGAGTATTTTTATGTAAATAATTAATTTCTAGTTTCTTAAAATTAAAAAAAAAAAAAAAAAAAAAAAAACCTGAAGTGACTCCACTCGACTTTCCGAACATAAAGTAATTAACAATTGTATAAATAAATTAAAGTAAGAGAAATTGTTAAATATCCAAAAGAGAAAATTATAATAGGGTGTATGAGCATTTTTCTTCATATAGTACGTTGTTTAGTTGAACGCTATTGCGCTTCAAATAATTTGGGCCCATAGATAATAATGATAAATCGTTGTGACACTGTAAAAATCTATAAATTCTAAACTCACCAAAACCTGTAAAATTCGTACGATGGTTACCTATAACATGCATATAAATTTTCAGATCAATAAAATGAGGCATTTAGACGCTATTGCATACTTGCCAACCAATTTTAATAAAAAAAAGGAAGATTTTTGTTGAAAAACCAGAAGATTTCATAAAAAAAAAAGAAGATTCTTTTTTTTTAATTTGACATGTTTAAAACAATAGTTTTACAGTTTTAATATTTTGAAGCAAGCTATAAAAACGTTTTACTATAGATTGATTATACTAAAAATACAAAAGTTTTATATGAAGTTATTCCTCTTGAACATATAAATATCTACAAAACAGAATCTGTAAGAAATTTATTTAACAATAGACAAAAAACTTAGTTAAGTATAACTAATTTTTTAAACAAATATAGAATATGATTTTTGTGTATGTACATTAATCATACATATATATATATATAAGTAGCAGTAGCTAATTATCAGTTTCAAACGAGCATAAAACCAACTGAGTATCAATTTTCTTATATTGATTTGGGAAAAATTGTACTACCTGAAAAAATTATTCTTCATATTTTTCCCCATGTTTACACATTTGGTATAAATATGACATACAAATATTTAATTTAATTGAGGAAAAATAAACAGATTCATTAAATTCAGCAATAAAGATCTAAAAATAATTATATACGTGAGAAATATTGAGCACTTCCATTTTTTTATTGTTTCTAGAATTGATCATTGATCACAATCCGGGGAAGTTGGGGGGGGGGGGATACAAAAATAATTACAGAGTAAGAAATATTAAACTCTTTCAACTCTACTTCTAGAATCTAAGAAGTTTAAAATTAATATCATTTATGTTGCAGATGGATAAAGGTTAAAGAAACAAAAGACTTCTGCAGAACATATGATTGCTGATCACTAGTTGGAGATAAATAAAGGGGGGTGGGGCAAAAAATAGTTACATCAGCAGGAAATATTTAACAATTCTATTTCTTTAGATGTTCTAGAATATCATAAAGCAAGTTTGAAATGAATACTGACATCTATGTTATGGATGGAGAAAGGTTGGGAATCAGGAGTTTTCGTACAACATTTGGGGTTTCTTTTTAAAACGAACGATATCCGCGACTTTTTTAAAAACGGAAGAATTCATCATCTGTCCGGAAGACCGGAAGATACATTAGAAAAACAGAAATCTTCTGGGAAAACCGGAAAAGTTGGCAAGTATGCTATTGCATTTTAAATAATTTGACCCCGTAAGCCACAATTATAAAGTATTTTTCTTTGTGTCCCTGTATAAGAATTAGAATCACCAAAATCTATATGATATTTCTAACTGTGACCTGTAACAATGTGTAGGAATTTTCAGTTCATTCAAATAAGTAGTTTAGACGCAATCACAATTTAAATAATTTGAGTCCATAGGGCATAACGATTAATAATTTTTCTTTGTGACCCTATAAAAACCAATAAGGTAAACCTATTGATCAAAATCGTTATGATTCATGCGATGGTGACATACTGTACGTATATAAATTGCAAATTTATTCGGATAAGGCATTTAGGCGCTAGTGATTTAAGCCCATAGGTCCTAATGAGAAAGATTATTTTGTTGTGAAAAAAAAAAAAAAAAAACCTATAAGTACTAGATTCTCCAATAGCTATATAGTTCGAGCAACTTTGACACGCATATAAATTTTCAGCTCATTCCGATAAGGCATTTAGACGCTATTGCACTTCGAATAATTTCATCCCATAGGCCAAAATGATAAAGAAATTTTCGTTGTATTCCTGTAAAAAACAGTATGTGCTAGATTCACCGACATTTATGCACTTCATGCAAGAATGACCTGTAGCATGTGTGTAAATTTTCAACTCAGATGAAAAAAGTGTTTAGACGCTATCACAGTTAAAAAAATTCTGGCCTATATAGGCTATAGTCATAAAGAATTATTCTTTGTGTCCCTGTAAAAAAACTGTAGACGCCAAAACTTATAATGTATTCAGCAAAATTTATAATGTTCGTGTGATGGTGACTAATAACATGTGCATAAATTTTCATCTCAAACGAATAAGGCGTTAAGACAATATCGCACTTTACAAAATTTGGGCCCATAGACCGTGATGATGAACAATTTTTCTTTGTGTTCCTGTAAAAAAAAAAAAAAAAAAAAAGAGAGAGTGCTACATTCACCAAAATCGATAGAATTCGTACTATGGGAACCTATAACATACGTGCCAAATTTCAAGTCGAATTTCAACAAAGCGTTTAGACGCTATCGTGTTCAGTCACATACATACACACATACACCGTTGTAAAAATAGTAAATAGGAATTCAAGGGACCTCAAATCGTGTAGAAACACCAAAATCTCAAACTTGGATTTCTGACATGATTACAATACTTTCCTCACTAACTATAGTGTTCGGAAAGTAAAAATTAAAGACGATTTTCTATAATCTGTAATATTGGTCATTTTTTCAAAATATCATATCTCCTTGATTTTTGTAAAAATGTTTAAGGCTGTCCCAAGAAATGTAATCGTTGTAATGTTTTTTATGAGTGAAAATTAATTTTACTGATAATGGCTGTTATTTAATTTTGCTCGATAGCACAGAACATTATTTTTATTTACGCTGATGTCACACACATTTTTCTTTAATTATATATATTTCGATAAAATATTTTTACAGGTAATTATAATTAAGGAAATCTTCTTACCTGTATTCATCAATCTAGCATCCGTTCTCAATTTCTTTATTTAGAAAGCTAAATCACTGAATTGATCGTCTATAAAGAAAGATGTATTAGATTCCAAATAATTTAGCATATTAATTGACGACATGACTTTGTGCTTTTTAGATATTTAATGAAAGAATTAAAGAAAAGTAAAAAAAAATTTGAATTACGGAGCTACTAAACGCTCCGAACATTAATAGATCTACATTACGACTACAGATGAAAAAATTACATGTACACTGAAAACAGGTGCAAGCGGTTTCGTAGGCATGCGCAGATGCCTTTTTTATTTGATTTCACAGTTCGAATCGAAAGTAGAATGTTTTGATAGTCTGTGAAATATATATATTGGGCAGATAATTGTTATATTCTACAACACTCCACCAGTGGCGGATCCAGAACTTGACTTTTGGGGGGGGGCTAAGATTTTTCAATGTGTTATTCTAGACCAATAAAATATTTGCAATTGCAATATTCAATTGTGAATGTTTTGGGGAGGGGGGCTTCAGCCCCCTAGCCCCCCCCCCCCTTAAATCCGCCACTGCACTCCACCTTGCACAATATATATTAGGTCTTCATTAGTTGCAGTTTATCTCTGTGTTTAATGAATGCGGCTTTAGGTAGTGCCTTAGTAAGCACATCGGCAGTCATATCCTTGCTTGAGATATATTTCAATTTAATAATTCCTTGTTCACACAACTGTTTAATTAAATGATATTTGACATCGATGTGCTTTGTGCGACTTTGGTACTTATCAGATTAAGTGAGTTTAATGCAGGCCTTGTTGTCTTCATAAATAACGATTTGTTGATTTTGTTCCATGTCAAGATCTTTCAGTAGTTTTAATATTGATATTGTTTCCTTTGCTGCATTTCCAGCCGAGATATACTCAGCTTCAGCTGTTGACAGTGCTATGCAGTTCTGTTTCTTGGATGTCCAGTTAATCAGGTTTTTCCCAACAAAGTATACGTTACTACTTGTAGATTTTCTATCAAGTGTGTCATTTGCCCAGTCAGCATCAGCAAAAAACTTTAAAATAGGTTCTTGATCAACATTGTATTTTAATTTATAATCTTTAGTTGTGTTTCGGTATTTAATTACCCTTTTTGCGGCCTCCCAATCCTTTTCTCCAGGTTGTTCATTTCTACGACTAATATATTAACTGCTGCCGAGATGTCCGGTCTGCTTAACGTTGCTATATACAACAAAGCTCCTACAGCTTGCCGATATTTGGTAGAATATTTTCAATTTTATCATCTTTCTGGTATCCTGGATCAAGTGGTGTGTTAACTGGTTTAGAATCTTGCAAATTAAATTTGTTTATAAGTTCATTTATTTTATTTTTCTGATGTATAGCTAATGTCCCATTATCACCTTTCTATTTGTATTCCTAAGTATTTGTTTACTTGACCTAGATTTGTGATTTCAAATTCGTTTTCAAGTTCCTTTATTACTTCGTATATTTCATTTTTGTTTCCTGCCAACAATATGTCATCGACATATATAAGTAAGTAAACTGTATTATTGTCCTTTGTCCTTTTGTATAAACACTTGTCTGATTCACAGGCAGTAAAATTTAATTTCATTAGTGTATCATTGATTTTGGTATTCCAAGACCTGGCTGCTTGTTTGAGGCCATATATGGCTTTTCGTAATTTGCAGACCTTTTTCTCTTGTCCTGGTGTTATAAAGCCTTCTGGCTGGGTCATAAAAATGTCTTCTAGTTCTCCGTGTAGGAAAGCGGTTTTCACGTCAACGTGAGTTAACTGCAAATTTTTGTATAATGCATTTATCAAAAAGGTTCTGATCGTTGTATGAGAAGCCACTGGGGCAAAAGTCTCATCATAATTAGTTCCATACTTTTGACTAAAACCCCTTGCCACTAGTCTTGCTTTGTATTTTTCAATTTTGCCGGAGTCATTGTATTTTGCTTTAAAAGCCCATTTAGAGCCAACAATGTGCGTATTAGGTGGAAGATCAACAAGATCTCATGTTTCATTTTTATTTAATGATTTTATTTCTTCTTCTGCTGCTTCTAACCATTTTTCTCTCTCAATAGGATTTTTCATGTTTACTATATCGTCAAATGTTTTTGGTTCAATATAACTTGTATTTATTAGTTGACAGAAAAACAAACCGTTCAGGAGGTACCCCTTTGTTTATTCTATCTGACTTCCTTAGGGTTTGTGTATTCTGTATTTCATTATGTTCTTCTGTTACATCATTTTCATTGTTTAGAATAACAGGAATTTTAGATTCTTCATTAATTGCATTTTGGTCAGTGTTTCGAGAATGTTCGTGAGTTTCATGCTCTTCGAGAAATTTTACTGTTCTGCAGATTTTTATGTTATTTTTTACATAAATCCTATATCCTTTACTTTTTAGATCGTAACCCATAAAAATTCCTGGCTTCGCTTT
Source organism: Salticus scenicus (assembly GCA_963930645.1). Classification (NCBI taxonomy): domain Eukaryota; kingdom Metazoa; phylum Arthropoda; class Arachnida; order Araneae; family Salticidae; genus Salticus; species Salticus scenicus. The sequence goes on from OZ005656.1 coordinate 245,806,076, forward strand.
ATTGTCCAATTTTTTTCTTTCAGTTTTGTTCACATAAATATAAGCTTTGCTTTTGCAGCCAAATGTTCTTATATTTGAGAGGTCTGGTTTCATATCAGTCCAAAGCTTATATGGTGTCTTTTCACGGGCACTTGTTGGTAGTCTTTTGTAAATAGTTTGCTGTCATTAAAGCTTCTCCCCAAAAGTTTTTATTTAATTGACTTTCATTTAACATGCATCTGGTCATTTCGACCAAAGTATGGTTTTTCCTTTCCGCTACGCCGTTCTGTTGAGAACAATGGATCACAATCAGTTGGTGTTGTATACCCTCATTTTGAAGAAATTTTTCAAACTCTTTATTCATATATTCACCACCATTGTCAAAATACAAAATTTTAATTTTTCTTCCAAATATATTGGAAGTGAGTGCATGGTAATTTTTGAAAGCTTCTAAAGCTTCATATTTATTTTTCAACAGATATATATAAGTGTAGCGGCTATAGTCATCTATGAAAGTGGGGAAATAACTTTTTTCACCAACCGTAGGTGTCTGGAATGGGCCACAGAGGTCCGAATGTATTATATCTAATGTTTGTTTTGTCTTGTGTGTAGCTACTTTGGGGTATGAATCATTTTCCAATTTTGACATAGTACAAATTTCACAATTATCATCGTGTTTACAATTGTTCAGTTTAATTCCCATTGCCATGTCTTTACTGACGAGTTCTTTTATTTGTGTGATATTTTTGTATCCTAATCTACTATGCCATAGTAGAGAAAAAAAGTTGATAATTATTTTCTTTCTTTTTTACATCCATGTTTTCGGGCCGCGGTACCCTTGTCTGTAAAGTGCCAAGCACGTACAGTTGGTAACAAAAGTCTCCGAACGCTAGCAAATTTCCTATGTGAAAAAAAGTACACTTAATACAGTTTTGTTAAATAAATCCTTGTGAAACATATTCTTAGACTGACTAAGTACATGATTCAACAAGGATTTATTTAACAAAACTGTAGTAAGTGTATTTTTTTTTTTTAATATAGGAATTTTTGCTAGTGTTGGAGACTTTTGTTACCGAGTGTACAGTCGGTAACAAAAATGTCCGAACGCTAGCAAAAATTCCTATGTAAGAAAAGTGCACTTGATACTGTTTTGTTAAATAAATCCTTATCGAATCATGTCTTACACTGACTAAGAACAGGATTCGACAAGGATTTATTTAACAAAACCGTATGAAGTGTACTTTTTTTACATAGGAATTTTTGCTAGTGTTCGGACACTTTTGTTACCGACTGTAATTGGCAGATTGCCGATTCGATACTTGAGTCGGCCAAAGACCGTCGTGTACACTAATTGCGTCTGGTGCACATAAAATCTGTCGTGACCGCAATATCTTCCATGTTCCCACCCACACTATACCTCTGGGGATCCCCAAAGCGGGGAGGGGGATCCCTCCCGGGAAAGATCAAAATTGTGATGGCATGTGACCGGAACATCTCTAGGGGTGCGTCCCAGACTGTCGCCAATTACCCATAGCGCTGTACCGGTGCAACGTTAAATCGAACCTACCTACCTACCTACGTACAACCATGGATCATATTTTAATTTTCCCGTGTAAAATAACTTCATAACAGAAGAACAACGTCACTGGGAGAAACTTTCTTCAAAATGACAAATAGAGAACCTTCATAAACCAGTCGTTTTCAGTTAATAACTTCTTTAATTAAAGGGTTACATACAAACGGAACGCTTGCAACTTCGATGACGTAAATTTTTGCAAGTTTTTTGCAAATACTGTCAGCAGCAAAAGTACCCGAGCATTAGCAAAAATTCCTATATAAAAAAGTACACTTAATGCAGTTTTGTTAAATAAATCCTTGTCGAATCCTGTTCTTAGTCAGTGTAAGAACATGATTCGACAAGGATTTATTTAACAAAACAGTGTTAAGTGTGCATTTTTTACATAGGAATTTTCGCTAGTGTTCGGATACTTTTGCTGCCGACTGTAGTCATACATTTGGAACGCTTGCAAATGGCTTTGCAACCGGAAGTGTTTCATTTGTATGTAGCCCTAAATGATAGAAATTTCTAAGCAGGTGAAATGTCTTCCTTCTAGGATTCGAAACACATTGATACCTCTCATGACGCGAAAGACCTTGCCCTCCGCTAGAAGATGCTGTCGCGGACAAAAAAATTTGACGCCAGTGACAGTAACTTTTTTTTAATATATAGAGAAAAAATATACAAAATTATTGTAAAGTTAAAATATTTAGTTAAGAGGACTTGGCATCACTGAAGGTTTCATAAAAAAGCTTATGTTTTCATTTAATATTTATAAATTAAACTGCATTAGATTTGTTTAGTAAAATATATATTCAGGCAACAATTCTCATGGTTTTGATATAATTTTTTACAGATTTGAAATCTTCTTTATATTGTGTTTTCTCAGTTTGCATTTTTTTTTTTTTTTTTTCCTGAATTCATGATTTCCAAAACCAAAATACTAAAACTTCTACAGACATTTAAGACTTACCTTTAAAAAAAAAATGTTTAATAGAATCTACTTAAAAGAATTAGAGATGATTTTGAAATTTATTAATTAGATTTGCAGGGGGGGGGGGATTAAGAAATGTCTGCATATTTAAGAATTTACAAAAAGAAAGCATGATTTCTGTTATATTTTTAATATTTTTTTGTTAAAAGATATTGCAAAATTCATCCTTAATTCTTTTAAGTAAATTCTATTAAACATCTTAAAAAAAAAAAAAAAAAGTCTTTTATTAAATAATTGCAGAAGTTTTAGGATTTTGAAAATCATGAATTCAGGGGAAAAAATGCTAAGAAATCAAAATTTTAAAACATCTTAAAAAAAAAAAAAAAAAAAAAGTATCAAAAACTATAAGAATAGTTGCCTAAATATAGATTTTATTGAGTAAATCTAATATAGTTCAATTTATAAATATTAAATGGAAATATAAGCTTTTATATGAAAACTATTTCAATGGTGTGAAGCCAAATCCCCTTGATGCAAACAAATACTTTTCTTTTAAGTAAAAATTTTATAAAAGTTTTTTATTTATTTTATTTTCACTTTTAATAAAAATTTGGTTTTAAAAAACTAAAGTGACCTCATCAAAGAATAATTTTGAAACTTTAATGAAATCTTATCACTGGGTTTTATTTCTCTTCTTTTTTGTTACTTCAACAATTTTCTTTTACTTCTTTAATTACAAAGACTTACTCTTTCCCACTAGTTAACAAACACAAATGGGTGTGTCTATGGTTCAATCTACAACTACAGTTCAATCTTCAAAATTTGCCATAGTTTAGTTTGATGTGCTAAGACACACAGTTAGACCATAGCCTCCTAAACTAGATGCCTGTCGCGTGGCTCGGAAACTTGGAAACAGTTGTATCGGTAGACAGTGCCACCTGGTTCAGATTGCGCAACATTTTTATTCAACTGTCACTAATAATTTTAAGAAGTGATATATGATATATATAATACTTTTTTTTCGATTCTATCTGCCTTTTATGTATATCAAATCTCACTTTTTTTGACGGCTCAAATCTCAAATTTTTGGCGGCTATTGAATAAAGAAGTTGCGCAACCTGTACCAGGTGGCGCTGTCTACCGCTTCAACTGCTGCCAAGTTTCTGAGTCACACGACAGGCATCTAGTTTAGGAGGCTATGGTTAAACAAGTTTTAATTTTTAAAGGATTATGCAAATGAGTATGCAAACTCATACAAAGGAGCTGCAACATCGTCAGAAATTTTTTCAGGAGGGTCAAATTTAAAACTACAAACGTTTTGGTAGATTTTAGAGTTTGATTTTACATAAAAGGTTGGTTATGTGATTGAGATCATTAAGATAGCTTATTGTTTAAGTATCTGCAATAATAAAATTGTATGCAAGTAATTTAGCCCTTAAATGGCATGTGTTGCCTTTCAGCTACATATCCAATTTTGTCTTCTAAAGTACTATTAGAATATTGAAGCTCTAATGCCTTATGTTTCCTGATTGACAACAAATTGCTTTTCAGCAGTAAATCATAGTTCAAATGAAATATGATTTTTCAAAGTATTTTTCCCATGATTATAATAAGAGGTAAGAATAAAACATTTTTAAATTGATTTAAAAAATAATCAGGCATTTAAGCATTAAGCTAAGACATTTTATGTAGAAAAAATATATAGCTTGTTCCAAATTTGAAAAACTTGTCAAATGGACTCAAGCTGTTGTTTGAGGGAAAAGTTTAAAACCAATCTGACAGATGTGTCAAGCCAGCTCTAATTGGCTCTGTGATATATATATATATATATATATATATATATATATATATATATATATATATATATATATATATATATATATATATTTTTTTTTTTTTTTTTTTTTTTTGGTAAGTTACTACATAATCATTGAAATTCTAGTGATATAAAGTTTAAATTACATTTAAACTTTAGAGTTGAATAATAAAGTTGATTCAAACGAGACTTTGATAGAAGCTATATATATATATATATATAATAAAATAAAGATGATCTATTAAGCATAGTAGAAGCCAAGCAACAGATACAAGATCACTGAAACACCAATGAGATTTTGAAAAAATTTATCAGTGGATGAAATACACTGATGTAAAGAAACCAGATCCACTAATCAACAGCCTGCAAAACAAACAAATCAATAAAGTAACACAACAAATCCCAACTCAAAACCATAAACTTATCAAAATTAATGAAAAAATAACATAAGAAACACAAGATAGGAAGGAAGGAGGCAGGAGGCAAGACTTGTGACTTGCCTATTCATTTATAATTACAATATTTCTTAAAAATTTAAAAGTGACCACCACTTTTTATTGAAAAAACATGGCATATCAAGTTGGTCAACAAATCATTCAAAATATCTCTATTATAAGTCTTCTGTCCAACTTTTCTTCAAACTGATTTAATATTTTGAAAATTATTATGATTCCATGATTTTTAAACAAGAAGGAAAATTAAGTTTATTAATAAACTTATTCAAGACTTATAACTGGGTGAAAATTCCTCACCCTTAGTCAGAAACAAAGTGAGATTTCTAAAATGAAAGTGAGAACATAAAAATAATTTTAAAAAATCCTATATTAGCGTAAATCAGGGTTGCCACTCAAACAGGAAAATGAAATTCTCCGACTTTTTCAGGTTTTCCAGGTGCGTTCTAAGAAAATTCCAGTCTAACCATATATTGACACTGGTTGTGTTGAAGGCATAATTGCTATACTACTTGAAAACACAAAAAATACATATGGCAAATGTTATATACAGTGATAGCATCTGTCGCTTATAAGCAGAATAAGAAATTTCTTTCATGAGCGGAAAGGAAGGCTGGCGAAAGGAAGGGGGGGGGGGGGAGATGACCTTACGATGGCGGAAAAAATAGTTTTTTCTTTAGCAATCATCGTATGAAATTCCCTGACTTTTACGGTCAATTTTTAAATTCCCTGACTATTTGAGGTTTTCCAGGTTCTCCAGGTAGCGTGGCAACCCTGGTAAATTGTTAATATCTAGTTTTACAGTTCATTGGTATAATTTAATCGCATTTTATTGCTTAAATACATTGATTGCGTTGATTTTTTCACTGTCAATCACTGAAATAGGCAGCTATTGCATTGCAAATTGATAAAACTTTTTTTTCTTACAAGATTATTTACTTAAAGGTTGAAAATTCCAGTTTTTCTAGTGTGGCATAACAGAAATAATGTATTCTTGCAGCTGATAATACATAATTTTCTTTATCTAAGTTCTTTGAAAAACTTTTTTAAATCATTCAACTTTTGTGTAGGGTCTGTCTAAATTTGACGATTTTTTTTTTTTTTTCCCCAGAAAGATATTTTATTTTAAGATTATTGATTTCCAAAAATTTTAATAAATTGGTCCCAGAAGAGAGTGTAAATTTCTCTCGGTGTTAAAAATTTTATGTGAGAAAATATAAACATGCGAGATTCACGTGCTTTGAACCCTGTGCACTATTCTGGAAGTTAATGGATAACAAATTTTAAAATTTCAAGATGTGTATTAAATGAAAATTAATAAATTAAGCAATGATATTAAACAGGTATGAGTAAGAAACAATATTTTTCAATGGTATAAATTTTTAAATTTTGAGTGCCTTGAAGCATTATCTAAAATTAATAAATGCATTAAAATGTAAATTTTTATTTTTATAATATTGTTTAAAGGCTGTCTCATAATCAGATTTGTCATTTCTCTTTCCCACAGGATTCCATTGCTTCATATTTTTATAACTATCTCATAAAAATACAATTTTTCCAATTTTAAACTTTTTTTGACTGTCTGAATAATCTATTTTTTTTTTTTTTTTATGTAAACTCAAAGTTACAATTTTCAAAAAAAAAAAAAAAAAAAAAAAACTAACTCATAAGTGTGATCAATTTAAAGAGACGAATTAAAAAAACAGAATTTCAAAAAACTCCATTTCCATTGAAATTCCATGAAGTAAAAAGCCACGACAATCTCATAGTAATAAATGAAAAAAGAAAGACAATGAAGCTACTGATATAGACCTTAAGTCAGATAGCTCCCTTTCTCCCTTCCCATGTTATCCAATGGGATTTTTGTTGTTTCGTTTTATAAAAAATATCACATTCAAAAATGAAGTTTTTTTAATATTACTCTTTTAGCTTAGTGAGCAATTTTAAATAATTCACTTAGAGATCCAAACTTAAGAGTCCATAATTTATTTACTGAAATAAAACATTTAAATTGATTTTATCGAAAAATTGCTCACTAAGCTAAAAAGCAACCTGTTAAAGAGTAATATTCAAAAAACAGAATTTGAAAAGCTTCATTTTTGAATGAGATATTTTTATAAAACAAAGCAAAGAAAATCCCCTTGGATAACATGGGAAGGGAGAAAAGGAGCTATCTACCTGACGTACAGCCTTAAGAGCTTACACTACCTATCTTCACCGATAGCCCAAGCCATTGTTATTCTATGGGGAAATGTGCTTATAGAATGTCTTACCACGTAATGTATTCCCCCCCCCCCCCCCCCCAATTTTCACATTCTGAATATTCGCTTCTATTAAGTGAGTATCATTTGATTTTTTAAATTTCTAATATTTCATTTTACAGCTAAAAATTAGAAAATTTAAATTTTCACATTTTTAAACTAAAAAATAAAATATTAAAAACTTTAAAAATCAATTTTTAGAAAACTATATTCATTTAATGGATGTGAATTTTCTAAATGTGGAAACAGATTTTTAAAAAAATCTGCCGTGAAACAACCACACGATTTCCATTACCTACTATTACATGTATTATATGCATTTTTGGGAGATAATGTGATCAGAAAACAAAAAAGTGACCTAAAGAAGTAGAAACCTAACATTTTTCTGGTAAGAGAAACTTTATACTTATATAAAGACATAAAACGAAGCTTACATATAGTGAGGTAAAAAATAAGAGAAAAAAATGCTCATGTTATTTTTTGAAACAGAAATTTCTGAGATTTGAAGATCACCTACCTAAGCAGGGTGACTTAATTTTTCTCTAATAACCACGTAATACATGAGAAAGAAATGGACTCATATAACAAATTTCAAGAAAATCATTAGAGCTGTTTCTGAGATACCAACTTTTACAAAAAATCAATTATTGACCGGAAAACAATCATTACACACAAAAGTATATTTAAAAGTGAGTTAATATGGCAAGTTTGAAAAAAATCCGTTCAGTCACTTTCAAGGGAGCGTGCTTGCGAAACTTGAAATTGAGCTATTTATACAAGACGCCTATTGATTTTCCTGAACTAACCAACTATATCATTTGAAAGAACACCTAATAGAGTGTTTATGTAGCAAATTTGAAAAAAAATCGTTAGAGCCATTTTTGAGATACAGACGTACGGCTCCACTTCCGGTTTCCGATGTCCCACTTGCTGTTTTATAATTTTCACCAAAATATGGATAATTCATCTGTACACCAGACCTGTCTCAAATCTGAAGTTTTATAGTTCTATCTTTATTAGTTTCGGAGATATGATAGCCAGAAGATTCTACACATACATACATACACACACACACACAGACCAATCGCCAAAAACCACTGTTTTGGACTCAGGGGACCTTAAAACGTGTAAATCAGGTGAAATCTTGATAGCAAATTTTTGGACCAAATACAATACTTCCATTACCTACAGTAGTAGGATAATGGAAGTAAAAATACATATAGGTAGTGAGTTAATTCTATAAACAAATTTCTCCACAGAATAACATTGGCTGGGGTTGTAAGGAAAGATAGGTAATGCGGAATCTCACCTCCTCACTGCGGAAGGACAAACTGAACGCTGTGAACTCATAATAATGATGAATTTACAATTTTTTAAAGCAAAAAATTTGTAATCATTCATAAACATCGATTTTATAGTAGCTCAATGATTTGCGATTCCTATTCATGTATCCTTCCGCACAGGGAATAGGAAAAACAGCAAATGGAATTTTGGCGCCATCTTTTGTTTTTAATTTAAATTAAAACATACACTTTTGCAAATATATATATATTTCTTTTTAAAAATTAAAAATCTCTTTTTAAAATACAGTTAGAGTTTATTCATATATTTACTTTTCAGACTTTAAAATGATACATATTTTAAATATTAACATAATCAAACTAATTTTTTTATTATTATTTAAAGCTATAATGGCTAGGGAATGAAAGGATACATACACTGTATATTTAAAAAAAAAAAAAAAAAAAAAAAAAAAAAAAAAAAACATGAAAATAGAATTAAAATTCATGAAAAATGTGTCAAATAGCAATTATTGAAAAACACGTCAAAATAAATAAATAACATCTTTACTTTGAAACCCATAGTAATTTATTTAAAAAATATAATTCTCTCTTTCCTTTTCTTTTTTTATTAATTAATTTCTGCATAAAAAATTCCATTTCATAAATATATTTAAAACTACAATAAACAAAAAAAAAACCCTTTAATTTTAAATAATTATTTCTACATGTTTCTAAGCAATATTAAAAGTTTTTTTTTTTTTTTTTTTAAGAAAAATAGCTTAAATATCGGAATGTATATGGTTCTATCATGAAGGTAATAATTTGGCCATCTAGTGGCGCCATCTCGTAGCTTATATTAAAACCATATACATTCCTATATTTAATTTATTTTTCTTTGAAAAAAAAGACACTTTTAATTGCTTATAAACATGTAGAAATAATTATTTAAAATTAAAGGAGGGTTTCTTTTTGCTTATTGTAGTTGTAAATATATATATGAAATGGAATTTTTCATGCAGAAAGTAATTAATTAAAAAAAAAACGAAAGAAAGAAAGAGAGAATTATATTTTTTAAATAAATTATTATGGGTTTCAAAGTAAAGATGTTATTTATTTATTTTGACGTGTTTTGCAACAATTGCTATTTGGCACATTTTTCCTGAATTTTAATTCTGTTTTCATGTTATTATTATTATATATATATATATATATATACAGCGTATTTATCCCCTCTTTCATCCCCTAGCCATTGTTGCTTTAAATAATAATAAAAAAAGAAAGAAAGAAAGAGAGAATTACATTTTTTAAATAAATTATTATGGGTTTCAAAGTAAAGATGTTATTTATTTATTTTGACATGTTTTGCAACAATTGCTATTTGGGACATTTTTCCTGAATTTTAATTCTGTTTTCATGTTATTATTATTGTTATATATATATATATATATATATACAGCGTATTTATCCCCTCTTTCATCCCCTAGCCATTGTTGCTTTAAATAATAATAAAAAAATTAGTTTATGTTAATATTTAAAATATGTATCATTTTAAAGTCTGAAAAGTAAATATATGAATAAACTCTAACTGTATTTTAAAAGAAGATTTTTAATTTTTAAAAAGAAATGTATATATAACTTGTATTTTCCATAAAACTTAAGCTTAACTTGTATTAACTTTAGCTTAACTTGTATTTTCCATAATTTTTTTCTTCAAATGATTTTATCTTATTTTTAAAATTATAGAAATGTAGAGTTTAATTTATATTTTGTCTATTTTTTTCCACCAAATATTTTTATGAAATAATTTTTACCTGCACTTTTGATGAAAATTTAAATTGTGAATATTGGAGCTTAGCCTCAAAAGGGAAAAGAAAATAAATAAATTTCCATTTTTAACATAAACTTGATTTTATTTTTAATTGTTTAATTTGCATTTGTAATTCTCTAAAAAGAAACTTGCAAAATGTAAATTACGTAATTCTAACTTACATTTGAAATTTCCCACTTATTATTATTATTATTTTAAAGAGAATCCCACTCAATAATTTTTTCTAGTGCGAAGCTTCTCCATTTTGTTTCCAAGTTGCAGGCTACTCGAAAATTTGTCAGAATGATAACGTTTGAAATACTGAATTAATTCAAACTAAATTTGTAGTGTGGATTTATCTCAGAAATGCATTTGTTATGTTCATTTGCCAACTTAATCTACCCTCTTGTTTCCCTGTGCCAGCCCACTGAAAATTTCAAATTTACATTAGAAAGGTTCTACGAACCGATTTGCTTAAAACTCCATATATACAAGCTTTCATTAATAAATCCACCAAGTCCATTAATAAATTGTAGCTGCCATTTTTAAAAAAGAAAAAAAAATGGTGGCAACTTCATAATAAAAGATAAATCAGTTTACCCTTCCTAGGAGCCAGAAGGACTTGTTTTAATTTTTTGATCAATAACCCCTAAAAAGTAATGATATCAGTACAAAAAACCCTTAACGGGTTAAAAAATTGTGACGCCGCTACTTTATGGCTATAAGAATTTGAAATATGAGTCTTAAAAATAATGATATCAAATTTTAAGTGACGCTTTGCAATTAGTTAAAATATACATAGATTTTCTTATTTGATCATTTATTTTCTACTTTTATTTATATTTATAATGCAAACGTAATATTTTTAGCTTCAAGATCAGACAGATATATAAAATACACTCACTGATGCTTTTTCATTCACATTTCAAATTCAAAATAACAGTTTTAAAAGGAATGATATAAAAATTCCAGTGGCGCCTCGGTGTTATTTTAAAAGATTTGTTTTTAGATTCCATTAAAATTACTTTTGTTTTGTCTAATAAAGTATATTTACATATTGAAACAGTGCTTTTAATTTTCAAATATACTGTCAAATAATTATACTTTCACTGAGTTTGCATTATAAATTAAAACTATTTATTTCAATAAATTGATTTATCTTTTGCGTCACGCTATCCAAAACTGCAAGTAAAATCTGTGTAAATGTTTTCTTTGCGTCACACTGCCTCTTTGCGCAAATTTTCACTCAGTTGGATACTATGATACCATGTTTTGGATAGCGTGACGCAAAAGATAAATCAATTTATTGAAATAAATAATTTTAATTTATAATGCAATCTCAGTGAAAGTATAATTATTTGACAGTATATTTGAAAATTAAAAGCACTGTTTCAATATGTAAATATACTTTATTAGACAAGTATCTATATTAATAATGCTGCATAAAAAATAATAATTACTATTATTTAAACATTGTCAAGTCTATTATTTAAACATTTGTCAAGTATATGTTTCGATTATTATTATTATTATTACATTTTTAGTTAAAATATGGAAATATTTCATCGTCTATTTATTTTTTAAACATACGGGTTAGTTTAAAACGACGCTTCCGGACGTGGAAATGCAATTTTTAAAACAGTATTTTACTTTTAAAAAAAAAAATAATAAATAAAAAAGGTGTAGTCGAGACATTGAAGATGGATAATTCACGTGATTATTGTTCATTTTTCATTATTATTAGTAAGACAGGACTAGGTCGCCATTTTTTTACGAAGATGGAGGCCGACGGAAATTTAGCATGACTTTGTCACAAGGATCATTAGAGACAAAATGTTTTTGTAACTATAAGTCTCAAGTTGTAAATATGTGACAGGACTAGGCAGCGATTTTGTGTTGTCGGTGTTTAATGACAATAACTGCTAGATTTATTTATTTTAAGATAACACTTAATTTAAAAAATAAGAAAAAGGGCGTGGAAAATGAAATATAATGGTACAGGATAATTTAATTTAATTTAATTCATAGAGGTATGAATGATATGGGAAGAACTATTTTATCCATTTTCTACCTAAGAATAAATAGAATGGAAAAAGGATAATATTTTACCTGGAGGCATTTTATGTATTTAGACCAATTAAAAAATGTTTTTCTCCCCTACCCCCCTCTCATATCAAGTTAAAAAAAAAAATTAAATAAACTCTTGAAAATTACTCATTTTAATTCATAGCGAAAATGAAAATAAAAGTACAAAAAACGTCCATGGCCTTCTGAACTGAAGTTATACCAAAGTAGTTTTAAGAAATGAATATAGTATGCGATGATAAGGAATCAAATACAGTTATTACATTCCTTTACACGGAAGACTAGATTGAAATAAGTCCTGTAGTACTAGAATGTAAGCAAAATTTCCTTTTCTTTTTATTATTAGGGCCGCGGTAGCCCAGTCGGTAGAGTGCCGGCCTCGTAATTGGAAGATTGCGGGTTCGGTACTCGAGCCGGCCAAAGACCGCCGTGTACACTATGGTGGCTGGTGCACGTAAAATCTGTCGTGGCCGCAATGTCCTCCATGTTCCCATCAAAAATTATACCTCTGGGGGTTACCGAAGCGGGAGAGCCATCCCTTCCGTGGAGGATCAAAATTGTGATGGCATGTCTCCGGACCACCTCTAGGGGAGTGTCCCAGACCGTCACCAATTGCCCATCTGCGCAGCACTAGTGCGACGTAAAACCCAACCATCTATCAACCATCCTTTTATTATTATTATTTGCAATACTGTATAATTTATTCATCTTTAACACGCTGCTACAGTTAAAATTGTTATCATAATCACCAGAAGTACAGTCACTGGCGAAAAATAGCCGAGTTTTACTTCTGTGCTAAATCTCAAAAATAGCCAAAGGTTTGTCTTATACTAAAGCTGCTGTTCTGTTTTGATATTCCGTAATGGAAAATTACATGTTTCAAGTATTGCAAAAATCTAAGGTAACAATGTACAAAATAAGCGAATAGTTAATTTCATTGTTGTGTTATCATAATTCATATTTTTCGCTTTTTTCTAACAATGATTTAATTTTTAAACAATGTTTCCAACAATGGTCTATGATATGATTTATTGTTTCGTGAATAAATTCTGTGAATCTTTCATCGATTTCATTCACTGTATGTGAGCTATTTTAAACGTAAAAGATTTTACTATCTGTTTATTGCTAAAAGCGTATCAGAACATTTTTTCTGGTGTATATGAAATGTTTCCCAACGAGGTAATTCATATTTAGTTTATTATTATGAATTTGAAACTAATCTTTCCATCGGTTCATATCTTCGATGTCTACATGATTAATTATATTTGTTATTGTCAGAATCTCTTTCATAAATTAAATAATATATTCTTGATTAATTAATATGAAGATTAAACTAGTAGATACAGAGTTAGTATAGGATTCCGTTGACAATATTTAATTTTTTATTGCCATTTTGGCGATGAATAAAAATAGCTATCGCAATCGCGTAAATAAAGACCTTCAAAAAATATTGAAAAAAATGTATGTGATTCTACTCTTCATAAAACACCAGAAAGTGAAAAAATTATAGGCGGAAATGAATTACAGCGACCACAAAAAATTATCAAAATTAAGCATTTTTGGTGATTTCACACTGTTAGGCGATTGATCTTGAGTACTTGGCGAAGAAGCAAAACACTCTTCTGTTCGTACACGGCAATCTCAGTGCCAGCGAACATATCACCTAACAGCGCTAAATCTCCAAATATGCTTAATTTTCATAATTTTTTGTGGTCGCTGTAATTCATTTCAGCCGATAATTTTTTCACTTTCTGGTGTTTTTTGAAGAGTAGAATCACATATATTTTTTTTCAATTTTTTTTTGAAGACGACACCTTTTGAATGTTTCCTTGTAAGCTACTTCGGTGACAAATTTCAAGTCAAGTGGTTCCTATAAAAAAGCTGTTCCATATACAGTCGGTAACAAAAGTGTCCGAACACTAGCAAAAATTCCTATGTAAAGAAAGTACACTTCATACGGTTTTGTTCAATAAATCCTTATCGAATCACGTTCTTAGACTGACTAAGAAGAGGGTTCGACAAGGATTTATTTAACAAAACCGCATGAAGTGTGCTTTTTTATATAGGAATTTTTGCTAGTGTTCGGACACTTTTGTTACCGACTGTACATAATATAAATAGGTTTCATTTTAAATTTTTAATATTTTTTATCCTGATCTGTTTCCTGGTTTTTTCACATTGGCATGATATATATATATATATATATATGTAGAATATAAGAACTGAAAACTATGCGTAGCAAGGTCAAAAAATGAAACATAAAAATCAGAAATGGAATATCGAATGAAAATTAACCAAATGGGAATTGTGATAAATATAAAAATAGTAATAATAATATTATATAGTTTTAAAAAATTAAAGAACACACTTTTAATGAAATGTGAACTAAAAAGCACAAAATATCTGTCTTAGTATTAAAATGCAGGGTAAGAGAAAATCGTGTGAGTGACACACCATAATATTTGCATACATTTAAATCTTTCATTAAAATAACATAGAATTAGACAAAAACCATTTTTAAACAATCTCCCCTGACTGGGATCGAACGCTAGACCATTAGGTTCGTAGCGCGGAGCTGTTCCTCAACGCCATATCGTTCACGTAGGGAAAGTATTTTTTTACAATATAAATTTTTTGTTTGCTCCCAGAGCGGTTACAAACATACATTCATACAAACATACATACAGGTGAAGCTAATAAAAGCATGTTAAAAATAATTATACCCATATACAACACAATTACATCTGTATAATTTTTTGAGGCACCAAAGTACTATTTAGAAAAATAGGATTTAAAAGAATTTATCCTATGATGCATTGGGCAAAGTATGTCAGAACGCCATTTGAACAGAATAAAAATCTAGCAAATTATCCGCAAAAGAATGAACAAGGTTTCGTAAATTTTTCAGAGTTGAAATTTCATAAGAGGTTTTCACATGCCACTTAATTTAGTTTGGAGATTAATTTATTTTACCCACAAAAAGACTTAATTGTAAAAAAAATTCCTTATGAACTTACAAATGCTAGCAAATAAATAAAGTTATGTTGTATCTATAATCCCATGAGGAGTTTGGATGGATGGATGGTCGAGTTTTACGTCGCACTAGTTCTGCGCAGATGGGCAAATGGCGACGGTCTGGGACACACCCCTAGAGGTGGTCCAGAGACATGCCATCACAATTTTGATCCTCTACGGAAGGGATGGTTCTCCCGCTTCGGTGACCCCCAGAGGTATAATTTTTGATGGGAACATGGAGGACATTGCGGCCACGACAGATTTTACGTGCACCAGCCACCATTAGTGTACACGACGGTCTTTGGCCGGCTCGAGTACCGAACCCGTTTAGGAAGGCGGTAACAAAATGGATCACTAAATTAAACGCATGGCAGGGGAAAACCCCGTTATGAAATTTCGACTTTGGAAAATATCTAAAAATCTAGCTGATTCTTTTGTCGATAATTTGCTTAATTTTTACTCTATTCAAATGAATTTTACCCTGTTTTTATTAACATCTACTATTCTTGTTTGTTTGTTTGTTGTTTGTCCGGTACGCGTATCGCATGAAAAATATTTTTAGTATGTGTTTTGCAGAGGTTTTATATAGTCAAGCAATAGACTATTCTTTAACAAAACTGCTGGATAATTATATATAAACAGAAATTCATTATTACAGACGTACAGAAGGCACAGCACAAAGACAGATAAAAAGTCAAATCGAAAGTATTAGCATTCATCAAACAGTATATGGAGGTATTTAAAATGATTAATACTACTGAAAATGC
Source organism: Salticus scenicus (assembly GCA_963930645.1). Lineage (NCBI taxonomy): Eukaryota > Metazoa > Arthropoda > Arachnida > Araneae > Salticidae > Salticus > Salticus scenicus. The sequence continues at coordinate 245,822,033 of OZ005656.1, forward strand.
ACTTTCAACCATTTCCTTTTATATACCGAAATGCATCCGAATAATTTTATGTGATTTGGAAAAAAAAGCTTTGATGCTAATTCAACCACCACATTCAATAAAAAAGATGCTTTTGCACATGTTAAAAATGATGCTACTTTCATTTAGTGCGTTAGGGGGAAAAAAACGGGAGCTTCCTGCAAAAAGTTACAGTGGAAGAATTTTTATTGCCTTCATACCCCCTAAACTCTACAGACCATAAGATACAAAGCCTTCTACACAGTAACGTATCTAATTTCTTTTGTTTGTACATGCGCGCAAACTACAAGTGACTTGCATACTATTTTGAATAGAAAACCATCTAATATTACTTCAAGGTGCCTGCCTACCTTCGGAGGTGATTTCTTTTTAATAATTGAAAAAATGCCTATTTAAGTGCATTATATGATAGAATATAGTAAGAAACAGTGAATAACCTGAAAAAAATTTGTAAATTTTAAAATATTTTGAAATTTAGGCTCAAAATATGCATAAAATTTGCGAAAGAAAAAGCACTTTTACAAAACATCATAAGTCAAATTTAAATAAAGATATTTTTATTCTGTAAATTTTATTTAGATTATTGAAAGGTCCTTAAGGGAGTGAACTACTCTCAAAACTATAACCATGTTATTTAATATTTTAGAGACGATAACATTTTTACATGCTGAAAAAATCATGAATTTACATGACAGTTCATAACTTCTATGATTTAAAAAAAAAAAAAAAAAACTTTAGCTAGATTAATTGTCGTAGTTCAATCCCTAAAACAACTCCTCTAGAGTGTTTTGTCAACGTTTCATAACGTTTTAATTATAACTTTTGGAGTTATGATGTTTTGGGATAAAGCAAGATGCTAAAAATCTCATTTTGAGAAAAATCAGAAAACAGATTTAAAAACAAGATTTTACCTATTAAACAAAAAATAATTTTAATAAGTTCCTGATTTATTTCAAAGCTTTTTATTTTCTTTTTAAAATTCATTTTATATTCAGTAACAAATTTTGATGTTTATATATTGAGTAAAACATTTATGTGAACAAACATTCACGATTCATTTCCGACCACTTCCGGTTTCAAAAACTGACATGTGACTAATATTAAAATGCCTGTAACTATTACCATGCCTGTAACTCAAGTTCTAAGCAACATAGAAACAAAATTCAAACTGATTTAGAAAGCTAAAATATCAGGCTTTAATACTAAACCAAAAACAGAAAATCGGAGTTTTGACCGAAAATTGCCTTTCAAAGGTAGGCAGGCACCTTAAATAAAATATATTAATTTCGAGACATGTTAAAAATATTTACAGAAAATCAAATCGCGAACAGACAGACTGACAAACAATTAAATTGAAGTTACAGACATTTTTTTACATAATAAATTTTTATGTGACAAACAAGCCTATCAGATTATGTAAAATAAATGACTGAAGAAAAATTTTATCATTTTCCTTTTTCGCTGATTAACGAGGAAATTAAAAAAGATTCGGGGCGACACGACCAAGAAAAAAATTTCATACCGGCCCGGCCCGAGAACAAATTGAAAAAGCTGGCCCGAACCCGGCCTGTGCAGTATTTTTTTGTCAGAAAACAGAAAAAATAATTTTTTTTTTTTAAATTAATAATTTGACCAACATTGTAATTTAATAAGGAACATGACATCCAAACGCTATGTTTATATTCTCTTTTTTTTTTTTTTTAATAAGAGGTTACATGTTTTTCGAAGGGTAAAAGACATATCTTCACTCTCTCCCTCCCTCTTATATTTTATTTTCATGGTGAGGTAAATAATATTTTTCATTCAAAATATTTAGCCTGGGGGTAGCCGGTGTAATTTTTAGACAAAAAGTAAACTTTTGTTATAAAAAGGGTTTGTTTGGATATAGTTCAAATTTTATATTTTTATATTATTAATATTATATGAATTATCTTATCAGAATACTCAATTAATGTCTTTCTAAATAAAGAAAAATTTAAAAAAATAAAAACGTGCCTAAGAATTACCCCGGCGATTGGGGTAATTCTTAGATATGCACGGGTTAATTGTTAGACACTGGATTTCTATGTTTTATGAATAGAAAATAAGATATTTACAAGCAGTACTTGTTAGTCAGTATTTGGTTATATTGTGTACTTCAAATAGGGTAAAATAATTGGCGATTTAATGAACACGCACAAAAAAAAGTTACATGTTTGATTTCACACTTTATAACAATTTATAAAAATCTGGGAAAAACATGTCAATAACTAAAAACATAGTTTAATTATTAAATCTGGATGTACTAGATACGAGGTAAGTTGTGGCGATAAAGCAAAAGAATTAAAAAGTAAATTAACTCAAAAAACAGACTTTATTAACATGAAGTTGTTATCCATTTCAACTAGAACAAAACAAATAACTTCAAATAATTTTTCTTTGTTCATTCACAAAAACATCCTTATAGAACTTCTTAAGGGTTCTATAGACGTCAGCAATCTAATCATTTAATAACAGGAGACTTGGCGTTGGAATATTAAAACCCGAATAAACTACTACGTCAGAAACGCCTAAGAAAAATATTGGAGATGCATACAGCTGTTTCGGCAGCCTTATGCGTGCCGTCCTCAGTGCAAAAAGGATTCTGAATCTGTAGAAATGCTCGTATATATAGGAGAGGAGCCGAATTTAGTTCAACCAATAGGATTACGGGAAAGGTGGGGAGAGTGGCCAATAGGAATTTATTAAAGTTAGCTGTGTGAACAATAGAAAAATTAAGAAAATGTGGACTGAATATAAAATTTCCAACAGTCAGACAAATAGGGAATAGCGAAATTACAATTTACAAGGTTTTTAAAATTTTTATAAATATGAAAAGAAGAAGAAAGAAATTTTCTTTGAAGCTTTTCATATTTATAAAAATTTTAAAAACCTTGTAAATTGTGATTTCGCTATTTCTTATTTGTCTGACTGTTGGAAATTTTATATTCAGTCCACATTTTCTTAATTTTTCTACTGTTCACACAGCTAACTTTAATAAATTCCTATTGGCCACTCTCCCCACCTTTCCCGTAATCCTATTGGTTGAACTAAATTCGGCTCCTCTCCTATATATACGAGCACTTCTGCAGATTCAGAATCCTTTTTGCACTGAAGACGGCACGCTTAAGGCTGCCGAAACAGCTGTATGCATTTCCAATAATTTTCTTTGGCATTTCTGACGTAGTAGTTTATTCGGGTTTTAATCTAATCATTGCTTGAAATTTTAAAGTAATAGACAGAATCTGTCTGAATTGGACCATAAAATAGATTCAGGAACTTTCTCAAAATCTGGTACTGAAGGTTACCAAAATTTGTTGTTCTCATACCATTTCACAAATTTCAATTCCAGATTCTACACTTTCTCAATATAATATGGAGTTTCAAACAGCAAAATTTTATCACGAGCAATCTTGTTTATTACATTTGTTAAGTGTAGCTTCAGCAGATGTGGACTTTTTGGTAAGACATATTTTTTAATATTAATGGTAGCATCAGAGTTGCTTATTAAACTGATATCAGAGGATGCATCGCTGTGAAAACTTTCATCATCTGAAGAACTTCCTAATTCTTATGGTAAAACCTTTTTGTTTGAAGTGTTGTTCTTTTTCTTTAAGGAAACATTTTCCCCTTATTTATTTATTTATTTATTTATTTATTTATTATTATTATTTTTTTCATATAATTATCAGCTGTTATAACAACAACTGCACCCATATTTATTATCATCTTAAAATGTTTTAGTAACAAATAAATTTACTTTAAAGATAAATAAATAACCTAGTTCCACCTTTAGAATCTCTTTCAAGTTCTCTCACAAAAAGTAAATAAAGACATCAGATTATAGTTAACAAGCAATAATCTGTAATTCATTGTAATAACCTAATGTTTTTGACTGTAACTTAACGTTTTTGTTCACTTGAGTTTTACTTTATTATGAATTGTAAATATAATAGTTTAAGTTATCTGATTTTTTAATTAAGTACTTACACTTTTATAATATTTATTGATTTCTTTTTAATTGTGCCTGTAATATAATCAATAAATGGATAATCAATAGTAACTGGGCTCTTCAATTTTTTTTTTTACATTGTATTAAATTTACCTTTGATTAGAACATATAAAAAATAATTTAAACCCGTTTTTTTATTGTCTAAGAATTACCCCAACATGAAACAGTACAACAATGCCTTTACTCATCTCAGTTTATGAATTCTGCAATTTTCTGTTAATAAATTTGAAGATAATGAATTTCTTCTTTAATACAATTTAAATTCTGCAACTAAATAAATATATGGAATAAGCAAATTTGAAAACATTGAAAGTAAAAGTTGATAGTTAATTTTTCAGAGACATTTTTCTAGTGAAATAGAAAACTTGTTAATATGTGGATTACTGTTTAGGAAATTTTTATACAATGAGAAAAGACATTTAATAAAATGTAATATTAATATGAATAATAAAATCTTTTTGTAAAAAAAATAGAACCGACTCCAAATAACGTCACTTTTTCTGAACAGAAACTTCTAGATTTCACAAAATGTGTTGAATGGGTTTTGATGATATATTTGATGATACTCTTCAACTTTGTAATTCATTTTTTTCTCTAGAACCGTTTTCGAGATAGGAACACTAACTCGGCTATTTTCCACAAGGTGGCGCTGCAAGCGGTTTAACCTTGAACTGCATGGCCACTTTGCTATACCTACATACCATTTTTATCCCTATAGCTGCAGCCGTTTAGCAGTTAAAAGAGTTGGGACTGATTTTTTGGGGCACCCTGTATTTTCTTTAGATCGTAAAGATATTACAATGGGACCTATTTCAGACCAAGACCTTTTCAACAAAACAAAAAGTATCAAAATCGGACCATCCGTTCAGAAGTTATGAGCTAACAAACATAAAAAAAAACATACGGTTTGAATTGAGAACCTTCCTTCTTTTTTTTGAAGTCGGTTAAAAAACATACGGTTTGAATTGAGAACCTTCCTTCTTTTTTTGAAGTCGGTTAAAAACTTAAATTCAAATACAAAATCAAATAAAAGTTAATAGCTTTTAAACACCAAGTGCGTCTAAGGAATACCCCAAAGTTTTCATGTCTTAAATTTACCCCGGTTACCCCTATAGAAGAGCAATACTTAAACGACATTTTATAAAATTTTCGTTTAATAATTTGGAAAATTTGACCCGTGGGCTTTGGTTGTCGGAGACCCTTCGGGAAAGTGGGTACCGATCTCGTAGAAATTTCGCACGCTTCTTCAAAATACGAAGGACTTGTGCTTGAACGAAAGGTTGAAAAAAAAAAAAAAAAAAAAGAATTAGAAGTTTTAATTTTTTGGCAGAGTTGTATACAAAAACAGTACAATTTTCTCTACATTTCATCCCATATACAGCCTTGTAAAATGAGTTGTAATAGAAAAAAAAAAAAAAAGAAAAACCTTTGTTCAAGCACTACTCAATTCCATTTTTGTAGAAGTGTGCAAAGTTTCGATGAACACGGTGCATATATTAGTTTTGCAGAAATCGTGCCCACCGCTTTTCTAAAGGACCCACCGTCTGAATTTTTCAAAATTTTTAATGAAAATTTCTAAAAATGTTGCTTAAATGTTGCTCTTTTTATATACTCAAAATTTTGAATAAAACGTTTTATTTATTATGTTGGGGAAGGGGGGGGAGGAGTGCGAGAAAGAGAGAGTTTTTTTTTTTTTTTTTTTTTTAAGCTTTTGAAACCAATGTAATCTTTTAAAGTTGTACATCAATTATATTCCCCCTTCTCTCTCCCTCCCCCCCCCATGTTATCCTATGGAATTTTCGTTACTTCGTTTTATAAGAATATCTCATTCAAAAATAAAGTTTTTCGGATTTTGTTTTTTAAATATTATGGGAAGAAAGAAAAAAGGAATCTGATTGGTGTACAGCTTTAAGAGTTATGCACAGAAGAAGAAAACGAGAAAACAACCTGTTGCTTAACTTTTAACATCCAGCATAATTTCGAAATGAGAACAAACACGCTGCTCTTCTACAGCGTTTCTTCAAGTCCACAATGTGTTTAAGTTTTCATCTTAGATAAAATATGCTTCCAGTTTATATTCCTTTAAGAGATTAAAAATTACACACAAGTAGTGTAAAAAGAGGAGTTCACCAACACGGTGGAGGAGCCAGAAAAGCAAGGTGAAGGCGCGGAGTCCCGGTGGAGGGTCATGGGGATGACGTCACGTTTCACGAGGAGTCATCATCTTGAATGAGGGGGTATTGCCACCGGAAGAATAGAAATTTTAGAGCGTGGCCATAGGGAGATGAGGTTTGCAATGAGTCATCAACTTTTACGAGGGTTCTATTTCGAACTATTTTGAACGGAGAATTTCAATGCTGCCATCTACCGGGGAGAATTGGAATTTTTTCGCGTTTGCAAATTAATTTTAGGGACTTAGTATTTTTAGAAGTATTAGAGTATTATTAAAAAAGCAGGGGATGAAAACGAAAAAAACTCACAATGTTAAATGTTTGGAGGGAAAAAACCGGCTGACACCGGAAAGGATAAAAGGACTAAATTGACTAGAAAAAGACATCGAAGAGCGGGAACGGGTGGGCTGAGGGCATTAAAGCTATCGTCGAGGCTTTAATACTACTCGATATAATACTCTAATAGTTAATATTATTAGAATTCGAATAAGACGCCCATTTTGCCCTATCACCCAACGTTTTTCAGAGATGGCCCCCTATTTTAATCACTTTTCGGAGATTTTATGACTATAAATTTTATTTGTAGGGGAGAAAAGGACTATTTTAACTGTTAAATATCTTCTGAGGGACTATAGAAAGGAAAAATTCTAAAATATGAACATTTGCAGCAAATGAGAACTTTAGGGTGAGGGAGATTTGCCACTAAAATTATAAATTACCTCTATGAAATTTTTTAATCAATTATTATTATTACTTATTTTACATTATATTTTTTTCAGTTTTTAAGTGTTAAATTTATACTTTTCTATTCTCGAAATCGACTTCATGCCCATAAAATTACCGAACAGTGATAAAAAAATTGGGGGAGAGGGTGGTGCACCGAGAAAACAATGCGTGATAGGACAAAATGGGAGTCATATTCCGATTCAGAAGGTCATTCTACGTAAGAATCTGCAGGAATGGTATCAAGGCTCGGATTTTTTTTTTTTTGTGTGTGTGTGTGTGTGTGTGTGTGTGTGCAGAGCAGTTGAATCAAAGTCTGTCCTCAAAAGAGATATTAAAAAAAAAAAAAAGAGAGAGAGAGAGAGGGAAAATATTGAAGACTTTAAGAAAAATATTTGTTTACTAGCAGGCTTTACTGCTTTGCTAATCACTATATTAAAAGAAATTTTCAAAAAACTTTAATCACTACATTTTAAATCCCTTTATTGATAAAAATTTCAAAGAAAGTTGAAATCGCTTAAAATGTTGCTTTATAGATCACTACTGCTTCGGTAGCGACTTCCCCGCCTAAGCTATATCGGGTCAGTGTCCTCATTGTTCGCATTTGCACCTTAGCGTGGTATTTCAACTTAGGTGCTAATTAGACAATAAGTGGCACTGCTGTTATCAAGAGCTCCGTTTTCCAGATAAATATTTATGGGACAGATTTGTAGTAATATCAGTACAGTCGGTAACAAAAGTCCCCGAACACTAGCAAAAATTCCTACGTAAAAAAGTACACATAAAACAGTTTTGTTAAATAAATCCTTGTCGAATCCTGTTCTTAGTCAGTCTAAAAACAGGATTCGAGAAGGATTTGTTTAACAAAACTGTATTAAGTGTACTTTTTTTTTACATAGGAATTTTCGCTAGTGTTTGGAGACTTTTGTTACCGATTGTATGTTGATAATAGCTGATTTATCGGTGTGCGTGTGTGTCGTGTTTTTATGTCTGTAACGCTATATTTGTCTGGGTATCACGTGAAAATGGCTGAACAGAATTCAAAAACACTTATCAGGAATTTAGGTCTGAACTTAAAATTATGTCTTTTATTTTATTCGAAATTCTTATTATAGATTCCCCCGCGCGTCCGCTTTTCTTGGGTGACAAGAGGCAAAAACATATTTATAAGCATAACAGGGCTCCAAATTGCTTCACGGTGAAGAAATTTGCACATGGAAAGACTAGACTTGAGTTTAAAAAATATATATACATATATATATATGCGTTTTTGGAATTCTCTATTTTTAAGGTGGGATGAAAATTGCTTTTTGGGGAGAAATTTCGCAAATTCCATATTTTTGAGTAGAATTCAACCGAGAATAATACAAAGATGCTTAAAACAGTCATATACGTCTCCTTTGGGGTACTTTTAAAAGCCTTTTTTTTTTCTTTTTTAGGGCGAGGGGCACTACGAGGAGACAAATTCGACGCCCCCCCCCCCTACTTTTTAGCGCTAAATTTGCCACTGGAAATCTGTGGCAGCTGCAGTCACGAATTTCGGTGAGGGGATTGTTTATATATATCCGACACCCACTTTAACATGATTTTATAAAATTCCCCCTTTCCCCTTTCGGGCGGAGGGAAATAAACACGTATATGTTTATTGCTCGTCCAACACGTAGTATAAAGGGATTCTCCAAATTTCATACCCATTAAGAGCGGAGGGACAAACACACGTTTTCAAACATAACTCTGCTCCAAATTATCTCAGGAAGGCGGTTATTTTTTTTTTTCTTTTTTTTCTTTTTTTAATGCATCGATTGGTTATGTGCATACAACACGCACTAGGGATTTTGCGAAATTACCCTCTCCCTCCCCGCCCAAGTCAGGAGGGGAAAATAATACGTTTTCAAGCTTAAATCTGTTTTGAATTACTTTAAAATGCCGAATTTTTGTGCATGGATGTTAATTAAATGTATGCAGCATGCACTTTAGTGGAATTTCGCAAAAATTCTAACATACATGCGAGTGAGGAAAAAGCACTGCCGATGGCAGTGGAAATATTACGAGCGGAAAAACCACTAATGTAAGGCAGTAGGAAATCTAATTTATATTTCGACTGATTTCAGTTATTCTTTTTACTCCCATTACCCTACTACCGTAGGTAATGGAAGTATTGTTTTCGGTCTGAAAATTCGATATCGGGTTTTCACCTGATTTACACGTTTTAAGGTCCCCTGAGTCCAAAAAAGTGGTTTTTGGCAATTGGTCAGTGTGTATGTATGTGTGCATGTATGTATGTATGTATGTATGTGTAGAATCTTCTGGCTATTATAGCTCAGAAACTAATAAAGATAGAGCTACGAAACTTTAGAATTGAAATACGTCTGGTGTACAAATGTAAATTCCAAATTTTGGTGAAAATTGAAAAACCGGAAGTGGAACATCGGAAACCGAAAGTGGGACCGTAAGTCCGTATCTTAAAAACGGTTCTAACGATTTTCTTCAAACTTGCTATATAAACACTCTATTAGATGTCCTTTCGAATGATATAGTTGGTTAGTTCAGGAAAATTGATAGGCGTCCTGTATAAATAGCTCAATTTCGGGCCTCGCAAAGGCGTTTCTTTAAAAACGGTTGTACGGATTTTTTTCAAACTCGCCATTTTAACTCACTTTTAAATATGCTTTCGCATGTAATTATTGTTTTCCTGCCAATAATTGAGTTTAACCGGAAGTGGGACATCGGAAACCGGAAGTGAGACCGTAAGTCCGTATCTCAAAAACGGCTCTAACGATTTTCTTCAAACTTGCTATATAAACACTCTTTTAGATGTCCTTTCGAATGATATAGTTGGTTAGTTCAGGAAAATTGATAGGCGTCCTGTATAAATAGCTCAATTTCAGGCCTCGCAAAGGCGTTCCTTTAAAAACGGTTGTACGGATTTTCTTCAAACTCGCCATTTTAACTCACCTTTAAATATGCTTTCGCATGTAATTATTGTTTTCCTGTCAATAATTGAGTTTAACCGGAAGTGGGACCGTAAGTTCGTACCTCAAAAACGGCTCTAACGATTTTCTTTAAACTTGCTATATAAACACTCTATTAGATGTCCTTTCGAATGATATAGTTGGTTAGTTCAGGAAAATTGATAGGCGTCCTGTATAAATAGCTCAATCTGGGTAATGGAAGTCGTGTGGCTGATACACACCAGATTTTTTTTTATCTTTTGACATTTTACTTATAATGACGTGAAATTTTTAGAATTACTTAAATTGTATAGTGACCAGGCAAACAAGTAAACCCCACTAGTATTTTAAAGAATAAATAATTGGCAACAGTGGGGGGAAAAAAGCATTGGTTAATTTCATTTTGGTTATAATCAAGATTTTTTCTGTTTTCTCTAACAATGATTTAATTTAAACAATGTTTCCAACAATGGTAATCGTCTATAATATGAAATTTATTGTTACATGAAAGAATTCTGTGAGTCTTTCACCGATTTCAATCTTTGCATGTGAATTATTTTAAGCGTAAAAGATTTATTTATTATTTTATTGCTAATATCATCAAAGAGAACTTTCTCGAGCATTTGAAATGTTTTCCAACGGGGTAATTCAAATAAAGTTTACTAATATCAATTTTAAATTAATATTTCCATCGGTTCATATCTTTGATGTCTAGAGGTTCAGTTCTGTTGGATATTATCATAATTTCTCTCATAGATTAATTGGAATATTCTCGACTAATCAATATAAAGATTAAACTAGTGGGTACAGAGTTAACTAGTATAGGATCCCCTTGATAACTTTTAAATTGTGTTGCTATTTTAATGATAATTTAAATAACTATTGCTATTGCATGAATAAAGACCTTGGCGAGAAACATTCCAGCTACTTTGGTGCCGAATTTCGACAAGAGAATGTTATACTACTTCTTTTCAATATTCATAATATATACGTATATATATATATATATGCATATGTATGTACGTATGAGTGCGTATTGATTACATTTTAAATTCTTAATAATTTTTATCGTGATCTATTTCTTTTGGATCCTTTGCATTATCATGATGAAATAATATATACAAGGTGACAAGAAATAACTTGGACACACATGATACATTATAACTTTAATGCTAATGAAAATATTACGACCAAACTTCAATAAATATGAATAGATTATTTTGTCTATTATATTTACAAATTTTCAAAGTGGCTACCTTTAGCCTTCATACAGAGCTTTAAACGTGTCACAAAATTTTCGGCTATGGGCCGCAACTCACTTACTGATATTTTATCCCATTCCTTGCGTAAAAATTCCTTCAGGGATGCCAAAGTTTTATGAGGTTTAGCACACACCCTTGTCTCCAAGATGGACCAAACAGAATAATCCATTGAGTTCAAATCTGGGGAATACGGTTGCCATTCTTGAGCTCCAATAAAGTTAGGAAAATTTGTCTTGCACCTATCTTGAGTGCCTTTAGCTCTGCGTGCACGTGCGGAATCCCGTTGTAAGGTCCATCTTTTATTTTCAAAGAACTTTTTGCGACCAAGGTAAGACAACATCTTCCAAAATGAGTTTGCGATAGTGGTAGTTACAGATATTTGGTTTGAAACTTCGTCCAAGTTATTTCTTGTCACCCTGTAGATAGAATATAAGAACTCAAAGCTATGAGTAACACGATTAAAAAATTAAACATAAAAAATCCCAAATAGCATATCAGATGAAAATTTGTCAAATGTAAATTTGCATTTAACAATGTATGATAAATACAAAAATAGTAACATTAAGTACTGTACCCATGCAAACACAGTTTCATCAGTATATATACGTTTTTTTGTTTTACCACAAAAATTTATATTGCTGTAAGTGTGATGTAACATCTAAAGACTCTTTCGAAATCAGACTTTAAAAAAATAGCAATCGCAACTGCAGCTGAATTTAGAGTATACAGTACATTAAAAGTTTGAAATAGCTAATTCAATGAATATAGAAATGAACGGCCAAATAAAAATAATACCAGTACATATAGGATGCAATAATGAATAATAATTCAATGTAAAAAAAAGATGTTTAATAAAAGGTACAAATTTAGTGCACAGAGGTAACTTATTGAACATTATGTGTATGTATGTATATATATATATATATATATATATATATATATATATAATATCTATTTCTGTATAAACTTGTTCTGTATATATATAAATTTTTAAGGTCCCAGTACAGTGTCCCGCTGATATTTTAGCTGTACATTTTATAGAATAAAATGAAGTTGATTAGAATCGAAACACCATTTCCAGGTTCTTAACATGATATCACTGATGCATTCTCCATACACATCTTAGGAACGCAAATATCAAATTTATATCCAGTATATTGGTCACATAATAAAGATAGTAGACATATTACGTAAACTCTTCATTCCCCATTCTATATTTGTTCTAATAAATTTTTACAATAGCTCACCCTATATTCACATCCAAATAAAGGAATTCTACTAATCAGTCAACATGCTCGCAGAATGAAATGCCCCACTCATGATGCTACCCTACGTTTGGTTTGATACATTTATCTAACCCTAAATCTGTACTGATAAGTATAAAGGATTTAAGTCCAAAAATGTCGATTTTCAGTTAAGTACATAGTCAGACTGAGAAAAAAATTCTCAATCGATTGGTATAAAGGATTTAAGTCTATGTCATTTAGTCTTTGAGAAAATCCATTGGTAAAAAAAGGTTCAAGTCAGAAATTTATTATTCATTTATGTTATAAAATATTTAATTTAACTTTTTCCCGTTATTAAATGAAGGCTGACAATCACTGAATGGTATAAAGGGTATAAGTCAACGAAATCCCTTTTTCCTAATCAATTCTTCTGATTTGTATTCAGTTAGTTTAACTTTATTTTTCGTCTCCTGAAAAATCAAGAATATGGACTGAAATCCTTTATACTTATCAGTACAGAAATGTAGTTTAATTTTATAAAGATTAAATTTAATATTTCAATTTTCATGCATCTTCACAGTATTTCCGATGCAACAGTCCACGTAATGCAAGTTTATGCAATATGTGCCTCATTCTGACATATTAAGGAAACCGAAACATACGAATAATTTGCGAAATTCTGAAAGTAGAGTGTTCATAGTCAACTATATGCTCATGCCAGTATCGTATATGATATTTTAAAGCGAGTGAATATATTCAGGAGGAAAATAATCCTCATAATACATGTTTATGTAAAAGTTTGCCCTATTCTCCTATCTTATGAAGAACGTAAACTTCCAATAAATCACAATGTCGCCAACCGCCCATTGCGCAGCACTAGTGCGACGTAAAACCCAACCAACCAACCAATAAATGACAAAGTTTTCAAGTTAGAAAACAAACAGGGTTTTCGCCACAGTGTCATAAATGATATTTTTGACTATCAAATACGTACACAAACAAACTAATATACTGACAAACTGACAAACCTACGAAGGAACACCACATCAATTTTCTAATTTTCAGATCCCTCAAATCACGAAACGTGTAAAAATGTCAAAAAACGGAGGTCGAAAATTTTCATGAATACCTAAATTCTTCATACCTATAGAATGGATAGGGAACGAAAAACAGAGATAAAAAGTTAATATCAGCTTACAAGTTGTGATTATAACTTCTGACATGCAAAGAACATTTCTGTACTGATAAGTATAAAGGATTTAAGTCCATATTCTTGATTTTTCAGGAGACGAAAAATAAAGTTAAACTAACTAAAAACTAATCAGAAGAATCGATTAGGAAAAAGGGATTAGGTTGGTTTATACGCTTTATACCATTCAGTGATTGTCAACCTCCATTTAATAAAGGGAAAAAAATTAATTATATATTTTATACCAAAGATTAATGCTAAATTTCTGACTTGAATCTTTTTTTACCAATGGATTTTCTCAAAGACTAAATGACATGGATTTAAATCCTTTATACCAATCGACAGAGAATTTTTTTCTGAGTTTGACAATGTACTTAACTCAAAATCGACATTTTTGGACTTAAATCCTTTATACTTATCAGTATAGATTTAGAAACTTATATTTTGCTCTATGGATTTAAATCCCAAGTACAATTAGGAGACCAACCACAAATACGAGAAAAACACAAATACTTTAGATTATCATGTAAATTCTGTTGATGAGTCTTTTCCCACACTGTTAAAAAAATGCAGAAAAAATACAGAGATTCTCTGTAATTTCAGAAAAAAAGTCGTAAATTACGGAAAAATTACGTAGACAAAACGTATTTTACGACTTTTTTTCTGAAATTACAGAGAATTTCTGTATTTTTTCTGCATTTTTTTAACAGTGCAGGACAAATTTAGGGCTCAAAGGTGTATGTCTTTGTCCTCTCGTAACTCACCCCCTAAATAAATAAATAAATAAATCAGAATCTCACACACACACACACAAAAAAAAAATGTTTTTGAAAATATTTTAAAGAAGACGTATGGGTGTTTTTAACATACATTTCATATTTGGCAGAGTTTTACCCAAAAATCTGAAATTCGCGGAATCTCCTGCCAAAAATCAACTTTCCCCCCCTCTCTTTTTTTTTTTTTTTTAAATAGAAAATTCCGAAATCGCAGATAACGTTTTAATTGCACTCAAGTTTAGTCTCGCCATGCGCAATTTCTTCACCCTGAAGTAATTTGGAGCTCAGTTAAGCTTACAAACGTGTTTTTTCTTATCCCCCCCCCCCTCAGAGAAGGAATTTCACAAAAGTTGATAGATATGATTTTAAGTTGGGTAAAAGCCTAAATTCCTGCCAAGTGTTACTGAATTTCGTACAGCAGTTTTCACGTGATTTTTGGACAAAAATAGTGTTACAGACATACAGACGCAACGACACACACACATACACACACACAGAAAAGTCCTTTCTGAAGTCCTTTTCAGCTTTCATGGTGTGTGAAACTTGAAGATATCGCATTTTTTTTTTTTTTAATCTGAGACATTTACAAACAAAAGTATGATTTTAATAATATATATATGTGTATATATATATATATATATATATATATACAGAGAGAGAGATAAATGATAGATATCGTAATAAAAACCTTAAAATTTAGCAATTAATAGATACAAAACAATTACCAACACAACAAAACTAGAACTGATTTTAACTTATAGGTAAGACTGACACAAAAATGTTGCGATACAGATAAAGAACCAATAAGAGACAAAAAAAATTTTTTAAATTACTTACGCCGACATGAATAATAAAAATAAAAAAAGGACCCTTAAACTTAATGACGGAGAAAGTAAATAAAGGACTACAGAAGTAATAATTGGATAAAAATGCTTAAAATTTGAAGTATAAACGCTTCAGGGGACATGTACTTAATAAAGCTGTGAAAGCTGCATCGATTACGTAAAACAATATAGCTAATCATAGCAATTTATATTGTTTCAGCCCCGATCGAGGCAACAAAACCATTTTTAATGAGAAATTAAATAAATTATTAAACCAAATCATCAAGAAATCCAGAGAGATAACTAGAAAAAAGCAGAGTAGCCACATGTAAAACTTTTACACAAACTGGAGAATAGGAAGATGCCAACAAATTAATGAAATTAAAAATAAAAGCATTGCAAACAATGTTTAATCGATAAAGAATGAACGACTGAGCATTTTCATTAACGATAAAATTCACTGAGTAATTATTTATTTAGTTAAATTATAATTTTAAGTTAGTTAAATTTTAAATATATATATATACATGCACATACATATATATACTCTCTCACTCTCTCTCTCTCTACACACACACACATATATACTATATATACATATATATATATATATATATATATATATATATATATATAAGATAATATGAATGAAATTTTTCATTCAAAATTTTGAGAACATAAAAGAGCAGCATTTAAACAATATTTTATAACATTTCCATTGAAAAGTTTGGAAACTTCAGCCTTGTCTTGGTTTTGAGACCCTTGAGAAAAACGATGGGCAAGATTTCTTAGAAACTAATGAACCGACCTCATTAAAATTTTACACAATTCTTCAAAATAGAAATGACTTGTACGTCAACATAGACTTAAAAAAAAAACTGAAATGTGAATTTTTGGCCGAGTATTAGGCAAAAACAGTACAATTTCGGTGCATTTTACTCCAGGTATAGCCTTGTAAAATTAGTCGTAATCACAAAAAAGAAAAAACCTTCGTTCCAGCACTAGTCAATTCTATTTTAAAGAAGTGTGCAAATTTCCAATGAGATCGGTGCATTACTTTTTCAGAAATCGTGCCCACTGCTTTTTTGAAAGGTCTACGGAAGCCAGAATTTCCCAAATTTTTTAATGAACATTTCAAAAAACCTCGTTTAAATGTTGCTCTTTCATATGTTCAAAATTTTGAAAAAAGTTTTATTTACTATGCTAAAAAGAAAGAGAGAGAAATTAAAATTGAAATAGAACTTTTTAATCTTGATAAGAACTTATCATACACCAATCCATGTTATGTGGTTAGAGAGAAAAAAAAAAAAAAAAAAAAACGCAATTATAATTAGTGTTACTTTAAATATACTAAAATTTCTTTGAAACAAATATCTTTAACATGATCACTCATAATATACAAAAGTAAAAATTACTGTAGTTTTAAAAAAGGTTATTCTTATTATTCATTTATTTTCCAGGAAACTGTTGTCGACGAAGTCCATCAAGTCGAGTGTGATTATAAGTAAGCAATACTTTGTGCTATAACATTTTAAATTTTATTATTGAGTTATTTACTTGAGGATGCTGATTTAACCGAGAACGATCTATGTTTGATGAAAATCTGCTCGGTGTATATATATATAGGAAACTATTGAAACGAATTTATGTTTATGAGTTTAAAGATTAGAAAAACTAAAAGGAGAATCACAGACCAATGCGCAAAATTGCTGCAAAAGGAAATGCAAATCTTAAATATAGGAGTAGATTATCAATTGATTGAAATGAAATAAAACCCCAAAATATACAGAGGTCTTCATCAGGGAGGCCCTCCAGTATAGGGGTGAAAGAGAAGTTTCAGAAAGAACAGTTGCAAATAGCTAATAATTATCCTTAGCCCCCAACTTCTCACCAAATAGAAAACCACCATTAACTGGAAAAAATAAGACATACATATAATGTAAAAATTCTAAAATATTATAAATTACAAAAGTTATAAAATTACATCAAATTAATTTATATAAAATATACAATAATATAAAGAAATGCGGAATGTAAACAAGAAAGTAATTAAATGAAATAAAATAAAATAAAACCCCCTACCTGATAAACTAAACCTCTTCGGCCGACGGAGCTACTCGTCGGTATTTAAATATTGCCCTTGAATGAGTAAATAGAACAAACCGAAAGAGGAAAACATTGAAAACATTCAGTTAGAAATTGAGACGGGTAACAGTTAATTTGCAAGGTTTTTCTTAAATCTTGAAGACCTCTGTGTTTTTTGGTGTGTTTTCTCATTTCATTCAATTGATAATTTATTCCTATATATACATATATATTTAATTGTTTAAAATATGGTTTTGTTTTAGGTTATTTCGGAATGATATTTTTAAATTTGTATGTATATATATATATGTATGTATATATATATATATGTATATATATATATATATATATATATATATATATATATATATATATATATATATATATATATATATATATACCAGAGAGAATGTCTGACTGTTTCACCCTAAAAATAGACCCCATAAAATATTAATTTAAAAAATAATTGAAAAAAAGTACTAAGATTCGAGCTGTCCTTATAATTGTGAACGCCTGAAAAATCCTTTTTTTGACCGTATTTAAAGTTTTTTTAAATAGAAAAACGACAAAACTTTTAATATCGTCTATTAATGAAATTCAAATTAATAAAAAATATATTTGTTTAAATAATAGTGTTCAGTGTTAAGTTAATATAGAAAAACGGGTGTCCTTATAAGTATGAGAAGGAGTGTACACTTGTTTACAATTGATTTTGTGAATAATCCACCAACAACTTTGTATAAACATATCACATGTATGGCATGTGAAACCTTTCTTATCTTTCTTGGTAAGCCCTACACATTCCTCGCGCACATACTTATGACACACAACACATAATCTCATATCCGCAACTTTTTCCTTGTTGCAAATACCGTTAAACCATCTTTCTTTGGGGTACATACAAATGAAACACTTCCGGTTGCAAAGCCGTTTGCAAGCGTTCCAAATGTATTACTACAGTGGGCAGCAAAAGTATCCGAGCACTAGCAAAAATTCCTATCAAAAAAATGCACACTTAACACTGTTTTGTTAAATAAATCCTTGTTCTTAGACTGACTAAGAACAGGATTCGTCAAGGGTTTATTTAACGAAACTGTATTAAGTGTACTTTTTTTATATAGGAATTTTGATAGTACTCGGATACTTTTGCAGCCGACTGTATTTGCAAAAAATTTGCAAAATTTACATCATCGAAGTTGCAAGCGTTCCGTTTGTATTTTGTATGTAACCCTAGATCACTTTTTCTTTGCTCAGGGACCATTTCCACTATTATTCGTAGACTGTTTTTGTTTATATCGCTGTTGTGATGCGTGAGTGTATTCAGTATTATTTTGAGAAGCCCTCGGAAAGAAGTCTTTTTTTCAAAATTAGAGCACGATAGTTCACTGCAGGTTTTATGACAGCAGTACTTGAGGGACAAAGAGTATGACGAACCTGTTTTTCAGAAGATGTCTCCGAGGAAGAAATTTGTTTTCCACTTTTGGCACTATTCTTTGTTGGAGGTGGCTTTTCAGACACAGAACTTGGAGTAAAAATTTCCTCGGGAATTACATAGACATGATAGATAGGATAGGATTGACACGATAGATACTTGTCCCTTTGAAGCCACCTTTAACGCTGGAAATGTCAATGTCATAGCTTTGTCCCAAACTGGAGAAAATATTCTTCCAAATCGAGCTTTTGTAATGTTTTCATGGTTAGTTCGTTCCAAAAACAAAAGAACGTCTTGGTCTCAAAATTATTCAAATGGTCCAGAACAGGATTTATCCAAAGGCTACTCATGGGTTGTAGTAGAAGGTGAACAAGGTTGAAGAAAGTTTTCTTTTTTTCGGCCTCATCCAGGATAAGTAATCAAGATAGGATTTGACCCCATCAAAGGTGAGAAGACAGCGTCCTTTGTTGTTTAAATTTTGATACATGCAAAAAGTAATATGCCCACTGGGTATATTGTCAACAATAATGGGTTTTAAAAAACCATTCGTAATTTTGCCTGAAAACTCAGCAATTGAAATTCATTTATACAGTTGAAAAGACCATTAAACCCGCTAAAATAGTATGTGTAACACTAAGTACAGATACGTTGTTTCAATTAGAAAAGTAACAAACTTACAAGAGACAAATTTATAAAATGGCTTTGCAATTGCAACTAGCAACAAATCAACAATGACTGTTTCCCCATGCACTTGATCAAGGTTAACGGGCAACGCAGAACTAATAAACTATGTTCTTCTGACGAGCGACTAGAGATCCTATATTAGGAAGAGACTAGACATTGACGGAAAGTCGGCCATTTTAGTGCCAAATCGGAGCGACTCCCGTAGAACGTAATGCTTTTTTCTTCACGATTAAAACTTTTCTGTACAACATAAATGGACGAAAATTGTATTAAATTTGTTCAAAAAGCAACACAGAATATAAATATGTAATTTTTTTTCGTCTTAGAAAAAAAAGAACTTGAAGAAAAACGAATTTTGTTTTAATCTTCGGTAAGATATAGTTATTTTATCAACTCTGATCGGAAAAAAGAGGATTTTTTGTTATATATTTCTGCCTTAAGCAAAATACGTTGATTGTGAAAGTAGTTCAACTTTTTTTTTTTTTTTTTTTTTTTTTTTTTTTTGCGGATATACATTTTACATTTAAAAAGTTAAAATTTTTTTAACAGAAGTATAGTAATCTTAGTTTTTGTCAAAGTAATTCATGAATAAATGTAAAACTACGGCAGAAGAAAGGAAATTATTTTTTATAATTTTAATAAAAATATGTATGTAATATTTTTAAAAGCTAAAAATACATATTTTATTCATCTCAATAATGCCTTATTATTAATAATGATGTAATTACTATTTTTGTAAAAAATATTAACCAATAATTAAAAATAAAAATTTAATAAAAATTTGTCAAAATATTAAGTAATAATTTTAGAAATTAAAAAATATGTTTTTATTTATTTTATTTACGTTTACATGTTTCATTGATTTTTTTTTTTTCTTTTTTAAGTTTTTAAAAGTATTATGTAAATAAATACAATAACTTATTGAAACATTATTATTTAAAGGAAATTTATATTTAATATGCCAGTAAATAATGTACACCTTATTTTCTTTATTTTTATCAGAGTTGCAGAATCTTCAGAGCTACTGTTTGGGGATGTTGGTAAAGGAAAGCTACTATTAGTAATTAATGATGACGAATTTTTTCTCTTGTTGCCTGCAAAAAAACCCAAGAAATTGAAAGCTATACGAAATTTTTTTTCAAGTTTGTTCTGTTGCTGCAGAAAAGCCTTTTAAAGACATCATGCCACATCCAAAATAGACATTCTATAAAAAATATAACCGAAATAAAAAACAAAATAGAAGTAAGAAAACCTAGCTTAAAAGAAATAATAGTAAATTTAATGAGGAAGTATTTCCCTCAGTCATGTCTATTTGTCAAAGGCTGACGAGGAACGATTTCCCTCGTCAGTCTTTGTACCATTCGTATCGACGAGGAAGGATTCACCTCGTCGATACGAATTTGTCATGCAGGGTAGAGGAAGGATTTCCCTCCCCATCATGAATCTGTCACACCTCACCCAATCTCACGTGGGGGAGAGGGGGGGGGTCCTCGGCAAACATCACGTAATTTTTCCCCAGCAAAAAACAGTGTAAAATTGCGAGAAAATTGAGTTAAATTCAAGTAAAACATGTTTCTTGATTTAGGTATGGCAAAATCTGACACGACAATATTTAACGTGGCTGTTCGAACGCCGCGAAGCAGCACAGTGGCCTTTCGATTATTTTAGGGCGAAATCGGCCAGCCACATGCACGACTCGACGAACGTCGCAGCGTACGAGCCGACAGGGACGCACGGACAGGTTCCAACCTTCTTTGTTTACGCCCTTAAATATTTCATTACACAATGACTCAGATTAGTTTCTATTTAAGTATTTTATTGTTCAGTTTTATTACTGTGATTCTAGACTATGATCCATACAATCTTAAAAACTAGTCCTCAATAAAAATAATAAAGCAAATGTGTTTTTTGATATAAATTCAACGCATTTGCAGTAAAAGTACGAATTTTGAAAAATCTCACGTGAGATTAGGGAGGAGGGGGAGGGGGTCGAGTCAAATCTCACTAAATCTCACCAGGGGGAGGGGGGTGTCAAAAAATCGCCAAAACCGCCTCACGTAATTAATGGACGTCCCCTTTCGGGACAAAATCTTCGTTGAAATACGTGTGGAATAGCACGTTTCTTAAACCCAAAATCTAGTAGGCTTTTCTTTAGACGTTTGACAACATGATTTAAATTCGAAGTTCGCATTATTTTGTCACCATTCTGTATAAATAAGCTTTAGGATCTGATCCAAGATTTAATATATACATATGTATTATTATTATTAATTCAAAAAATATTATCTTCAAGTTGATTTGAATTTCCTTTTCTTGCATTGTTTTTGAAACTTTTTGCATTTCAATATTATTTATTAATTGACTCATGGATTTATTTTATTCTGGTTTTAGTTCTTTATAAACTGTGATTTATGTTGTATGTTTTAATATATCAGACTGCTCAATTTTTAATCTTCATTTTATTCATTTTTTTTTCTAGTTCTTCATATGATACTTCGTTATATCTACTGCAACGAGTAAAAAGGTTTTCTATATACACAGTCATTTGCAAAAGTTTAAGATCAGTAGCCGATTTTCAGTATTTTAACACATTGTATCATTTGCGCAGATTATTGTGTCCTCTCATGTTCTGATTGCATCAGAGGCATTCTACTCCTGTAAATAAAGATGTCCGGCACGTTTATCGCCAGTTATTTAGTGGATTTTCTCGTAGACAGTGCTGTTGTGTAATTATTGTAATGGGTAAAAAACCTTCACTACTGTTATACAAAGGCCAGAAATATTGACCCTGCAGAAAATTGGATTTTCTGAACGTCAAATAAGTTCGAGGGTAAATGTGAGCAAGACAGCTTTGAATCAAGCTATTAGTAAATTTAAAATTTCGGGAAAATTTGTGGAACTTAAGAGAAGCGGTCTCCCTAGATAAACGAGTGCACGTGTTGATCCGTTGATTAGAATGGTCGTACGAGATCCAAGAACCTCCTGCAATTCGATTGGACATTCTCTTGCAGCAAAAGACACCAACGTCAGTTTGAGTACAATTTCAAGACATTTGTACAAAGATTTTGATTTATTATCCCATAAACCTGCAAGGAAACCTCGACTTACTCCAAGTATGAAAAATAAATGACTCTTAAGGTCCACAAATTTTCCCGAACTTTTCAATTTACTAAAAGCTTGATGCACAACTGTCTCGCTCACATTTAACCTCGAACTAATTTGAAGTTCAGGAAATCCAATTTTATGCAGGGCCAATATTTCTGACCTTTTTGTAACAGTAAATGAAGGTTTTTTACCCATTACAATAATTACATAACAGTACTGTATACGACAAAATCCAATAAACAACTGGCAATAAACGTGCCGGGCACCTTTATTTATAGCAGTAGAATGCGTCTGATGGAATCAGCACATGAGATGACGCAATGTGTTAAAATACTGAAAATCGGCTACTAGTCTTAAACTTTGGCAAATAACTATATATATATATTCTTTTTAAAAACAAACGTATCACTTTTAAAATTATATTTCTGATTTATAAATAACATAAATTGCTGTCAGATTTTAAACGTCTGTTTGCGCGTTACATACATAAATATTATATTTTTCACAAAGCATTAAGGTAAAGACACCAGTGCTCGTCACCCCTAAAATCTGCACCAGTAGTCGTCACCCTCTTAAACGAAGTGTTAAAACAAGCGTTAATTAACATCTATGAGTTTCAATCCACCAGCACTAGATTCTCCAAAGCCTTCTGCTTCTTATCACACAAACAGTTCGATTTCAAGTGTTGAGGAAAAGTGGGTTAAAGCAAAATAAGTGAAGTATGCGTTAAATGACAATTGGATTGAGTAAACGTAAAGCAAATGATTAAGGAATGAGGTATGCATTTCTTGATATATTTTGTTGTTTGTTGTATTTGACATTGCTCATAAAGCATTGTATATAAAGTTTATGATATGTAGAATACGATTTAAGTGCGACTTTTTAAAATTTAACATAATATAAAGATTTTTATGGTATGACGCCTGCTGGTGCATACTTTACACGTTTCACCAGTGCTCGTCACCCCGGACGAGTACTGGTGTTTTAACATTTTTAATAATTGGGTAATGTTTTTTACTAAAAATACTATACTTTCGCTTAGAATTATGATGGTATAGTTTTTACTTTAATTGGACTACTGGCACCAGTAGTCGTCAGGGATATTTGTAAAGGTAAACAAACGTATTTTGACCCCAAGAACGTGACCTGTATTGCATTTGTAACTTTTGTCTAGCTTGTTTAAATAAAGTCAATCCTGGTAACTTTAATTCACTAAGACTGAATTTAAACCACCTATAATTTTCCATTGTATTTTGCTGGAAAAATTAAATAAATGTCACATAAACATATTTAGTTATAAAGATCCTTTTCTAGTTTTTTTTCTATATATTTTAGAAAAACAGAAATGATTACTCTATACGTCTGCCTAATGTATTTTAAATTTTTATGATGTCATGCTTTTACGAAGATGTATTTAAGTGATGCTTTAAAGTTGCTTCATACTAATTAGTTACAAACTAATTAGTTATTCTTTTAAGCACTTTATTATGCATTTTATATTTTTATAAGTTTTTATTGATCGTAATTAATTAAATTCATATATTTTTCGAAAGTTATAAAGTACAAAGCCTTAATTCCATAATCAGCATAACTGTGAGTCGATTCAAAATTTTATGAAGGATTTTTGTTATGTTAGATATAGGTGACTAGGAATTTGTGTAGAAAATATTAAACGGAAAAACATTTCTTAAGTAAGCTTTCGATTTATATATTATATTACTTATGTAAGGTAAACACACGAAACATATAAATGATTCTTTTAATTAAAAAAACTTTAAGTATGTAGTGCCTTTTTGTGTGTGTGTGTGGAGGGGAAGGGGTAAAAGAGGTGATATATTCAGTAGCAGTGGATTGTTCTTTGGAAATTCGAAGGATTGTTATTTGCCTGTCTAGCATATATAGTGTTACATTAGTTGAAAGACTAAAAAAACAAAATAATGGGAACTGCATTTTAAAAATTTCGGAAAATGTATAAGCCTTTTTTAAAAATTTAAACTTTCTTATAGCTCTTATTTTACATAAAAATATCATATTTATATTTTTTATGATGGCTCAAAATCACCCATAATGGCAGTGTAAAACTGAAACAGATACAAATATTATTTTTTGTGTTTATACCAGAAATATTTGCTAAGCGTTATAATATTAAGTTATAATTAAGTCAAAATGTTTTCATTTTATGTCAATAATTATGAAAGTATTTTAAGTTACGCAGTTAAAGTTCCCTCTGCCTTCTGTAATAGCTTTCCGGCCCACAATCTGATGATTGGCTTCACCTGCCTTTTGCATCGTCTTAGCCGCTTTTTATCCCCCCCCCCTCCCCAAGAGTAAATTTAAAAGTTTCGCGAAATTCCATCAAAGAGAATATTGCTTACACTTAACCAACACACACATCAAAAATCGCCTCTCTGACGTAATTTGGAGCAGAGCTAAGGTAGAAAATGTGTTTTTGGACAGCCCGCATGTGGAAAGGGGAGGTAATTTTGCAAAATCGCCTTATAATACGTTTTGAGTACCCATAACCCACCAAAACATAAAAAAATCCCCTTCCTGAAATTATTTGGAGCAGAGTTGAGCTTGAAAACGTATTCTTTTTGCCCCCACACATAAAAAGGGGGGGTGGGGGGTGGAAGACGAGAGATTTTCGCAATACTAGGTGTTGGATACATATGATCAACTCACAGATCAAAAATCACCTTTCTAAGATAATTTAGAGCGAAGTCATGCAAGAAAATATGTTTTTGCTCCCCTCCCCCAAGATGTGGTAGGAAAGAATTGCGTAAAATCCCTTTATAGTGTGTGTTGGGTACACGTTACTAATCGACGCATCAAAAAATTGCTTTCTTGACATAATCTGGAGCAGAATTACTGTTGAAAACATGTTTTTGAATCCACCCCACACTTGATGGAGGAGGAGAAGCGAAAGATTTCGCAAAATCCCTTAATAGCGTGTGTTAGGTGCGCATAACTTATCCATACGTTAAAAAAAAAAAAAAAAAAAAATCAATCTTACTGAGAAAATTTGGAGCAAAGTTATACCACTACCCCCTCTACACTACACACACTACACTACACACACTACACTACTATACACACACGCTTGGAAACAAGTTTATTAGACCCTCCCTTGCTACGTACCCTCTCCTTTAAGTTAAGTAAAGATATTTATAAGAACAAATAAAAATTTAGGACTTTTTTAAAAAAGTAAACAATTTTCAAATTATTTTGCATATGAATTTACTTGTTTTATTCCCAAAACCTTGCTCAATAGTTTGAATTTTACCATTTAATGTTTTGTGTTTTAAAAACTAAGAATGGATTTAGGTTCTAAGTATGTGCCAAAGATGTTTTGTTTCATGAAATTTTGTAAAAGCACAATTAAAATCAAATTATTCAGCAAATTGTTATGCTTTGTTTACATGACGACCACTGGTGCAAAAACCTGACGACTACTGGTGAAACTCATTTTTCAAGTGACGAGCACTGGTGCATTGTTATAGGTTCAATTATTATTATTATTATTTTTTTAAATTGGCGTAATGTATTGAAAAATTGAAAGTGTCTAACAACAACTAGAAGAATCAGTGTATAAAATAGACCAAAGTATAACATTGATACATGAATACTTCACGAATACTACGCGAAAAAAAAAACATTTTAAAAATAAGGCCTTAAGACTGACGAGCACTGGTGTCTTTACCTTAAATCTTCAATAGAAAAGTGTTATTTATTTTTTCTTCCGTAACTAAATGATTTGCAATAAATTCGTGTTAAATCGAAAGCATTAAACTTATCGGATAAAATTACACAATCGTAAAAATAAAACTTGACTCTATTTAAAATTTTATTTAAAATTAGATTTTACATTAAATCATATTTTTATTCTTTGGTATCACTTAGATTCAAATTCATCTGTCGAAATCTAATGGACATTTTTATATTTTAGTAGCATCCGTGATAACAAAAATCGTGAAAATAGTGGCAACAATATTCAAAGACTTTCATCAAAAAATAGAATTGAAAATAATCATGAAATCATTCAGAATGCTTTTTCAATTGAAACGCCTCGTATTTTTGTTAATAATAGTCATAGTACTGAAAAAAATCCAAATAACCAAGTTGAATATTGCAAAGGTGATTCTCAAAAGATTCAGAAAAACAAACATACCAAATTCCAGAGTCAAGATGATTACCCTTCAAATTTGAACCCTTTTAGTGATGATTATGACGAGAAAAATATTGATGACTATCCTTTGTATCTCAATCCGTTTGAAATTAACTTAGCTGATGAAAACGCCGACTTAAAGTCAAATTCTAACAAAGAAATTGCTTGCGTCCAAAATAACAATTTAAATGATCAGTCGAAAATACTAATGATCAAGAAAAAACTAATGATCAATATCCTAATCACCTCAACCCTTTTCATGAGGATGAAGAAAATATTGATAAATATCCATCGCAATTTAATCAGTTTGAAATCAAAGAATCACTGAAAACCACTGAATCTATGAAAACTAGAAATAATGTATCCCAAATTCGAAAATATAGAAAAAAATATCCTGCACCTAAGCCACCGACTGTACAGTTTCAGCTTCAAAATAACCTTGAGAAAACAGTGAATTCTGAAAAGACAGATTTAAACTGCAGAATACAAGCATATGATATTAAAGCTAAACAAGGGTTGAAGCCTAGCAAAAAGAAAAGACGCGCTCCAATGCCACCTATTCACAAACCAGAAAATGATATGAATTGCGAGCCTTCATCATCTACCGTCATAGACCTTATATAGATAGACTACGCCACCAATAGGACTTCCCATTATAGTGAATGTCTTCAACATGAGGGTGTAATCTGAAACCTCCATCCTTTGCGGTCAGAGTCGTATGTCACGTGCTAGGGACCTGAGGGAGATTCTTCCACAAGAAAACACTTATTTTTGTAAGAATTCAAACAAAAAATTCTCCCCTTGAAAATGTTTCTCACAAAAGATACTTTTTTATAATTAATCTGTGACATTTTAGCTTCCCAACGATGCGTAAATCTAGGCTTAAATGAAAAGTGTGTGTACAATACAGAAATTAAAAAACTCAAAACTACTTTCTTTCCTATGGAAAAATGACATAATATTCATTCTTGTCTCTCTCTCCAGGTCCGCATCACGTGATAATTTAGTGGGGAAGCTACTTCATGTCGCAGGCAGATAATGAGGGGGGATGCGTGGTCTATCTATATAAGGTCTATGTAGTGGACTGAATGGGGGCAACAACGAACAAAATACACTTAAAGTAAAAACAAAATGTAGTATAACTGCCTAATTCGTTCCGCTACTGATTTCTAAAGAAATAATGCGTTGAATATTCCTTAACAAATGAAAGAAACTTCTTTCTGTGAAGAGGGAAGTTTCTACAATGTTTCTCATAAGGGCATAATATTTTAACTAAACATTTGAAAATTATTATTGAAATAAGTACTTTTTCTGTTGTTATTATTGAAATTATATTATTAGACAATATTTTATCATTTTTCTTTTAGAAAAAAAAATAAGAACGATGTCAAATAATAACTTTTTTCACACATTTGCAATTATTAAAATGATTCGACTGTTCACTTATTATTATAGTTATTATTATTATTATTATTAGACATTCTTTGAGTTTATATTTCGTCTTTCCCAGTAAAACAATCAGCCATTCTGTCTATATAATTTTGTTGTCAATAACGAATGTTCTTTAAAATATTCAGATCCAGTCAATGCCATGCTACATAGATATTATTGTCTTCCATTTCCATGCATTTTTTAAAATCAGTGTTACCAGACTTTTCATATACCACGCTTTTAAATTTTCTGTTAAATCATAGCTATATTAGCACTTTATCAATGTGTATAAAATTTTTTAAATGATAATGATGTCAATTTTTGTGAGATGCATAATTTAAATTTTTATATTTTTTTAATGTTCACATTTAATTAAATGTATTTATTTTTATGCCGAAAGAAAGTTATCCTTTTTTTTTTTTTTTTTTTTAACAACTAAATTGTAGCTAATATTTAAATGGGTAATTATAAAGCTATTGGGAGGTTATTATTTTCATATTTTAATTAATTAAAAGAAAACTAATCGAAAATTGGAAAATCGAGCTTCGAGGTATTGCGTTGTCATCGTGTTCTGAGCTATTCTAAAAGTTACAAGTGTCTAGCTAGTCGGTAAAGTAGTTAAAAATCGATTGCAAGATTTGTACTGGACAAACAAACAAGAAAACGAGTTAATAAAAACATGGTAAAATAGTCGTTTTATATAAACCCCAAAAATATTGCAATTAAACCAATAGATTGGTGGTGTTTTACAAAATTAGCAGTGGTAAAAAATAAAATTACAATATTGATTTATGAATCCTGTTTCGAATATGATAAGTGAAACGTTTTTCTACTATTTTTAGGACTCGAGAATATAGTAGTTAAATCGAAATATTGATGTTCTGTACTTCAAACAATTTTTAGTGCTCTAAAAGTAAAGTAAATATCTTTATCTGATTAGAGTTGCACGTACTCTGAGTTCTCCTTGCATACGCCCATAAATTATTTGCCGGACAACGTGTAACTTTTTACATATCTCAAGCAGTTATTTTGAACATTCAACTCTGTAATATACCTGGATGTTCTAAAAAAAATGTCACTATATTTCTTTTTTTTTAATAATAATAATAATAATAATAACCCGAACAACATAGAAATCCAATAATTTTGTCGTCGCTTCGCTTCCCTTTCACTAACCAAGGGAAAATTTCATTGTTTAGGACTTCTTTTCAAGAAATGTTTTCTGTTTAGAAGTTTTTTCTTTAAATTATTTAGGGAAACAGTCAAAATATTGGAACAATACGTAATAATTTTTAAGAACCATTTTTTTAATAGTATGTATATTCAACCTTAAGATTTTAGTCTGAAATTATTTATGAGCTTTCCTGTTATTCATACACATATTTTACAGTTATTGTCATTCTTAGAATTATGTGTATCAAAAATAGGTTATCTCTTAATATTTGGAAAATTTTATGTTACTATATATTGGACAAAATTATTTAAAAGTGTGTTAAAAATAATAATTTAAAAAAAAAAATGTTTCATTTTTTATTGTAACAAATAATAATTTTTTTTTTTCTTCCATGTTTTTCTTTGCAGACTTCTCAAAAATCACGGATGCCTGGAATAGGAAAACTTTTCAAAAAACTATTTAAGAAAACTTAACATTATCTGAAGAGATTTTTATTTCATTGGTTTTATTATTTTCATCAAAATTATCCGTATATTCTTTCAAAATCCTGAAAAATTCCCCATAAAAAAATACGTATAATTATCTTATTAAAACAGAAAAAAATAATGTAATATAAAATAAAATAAAAAGTTATATATATTTAAAAAAAAAAAAAAAAAAAAAAAAAAAAAAATTACAGAGCTCCTTCCATCTGAGCCGTCTGATCTTCCATCTGTGTACTGCTATGTACCACCAACATTGCTCTTTCCATCTGAGCTGTCTCTCTTCCTGTATGAACTCTCTCTTCTTCCATCTGTGCCATCATTTACCATCTCTACAAAGTTCTTACCATCTGAGCTATCTCTCTTCCTGTATGAACTGCATGTCTTCTTCCATCTATTCCATCATTTACCATCTCTACAAGCTCATGCCATCTGAGCTGTCTCTTCTTCCATCTATACCATCATTTACCATCTCTACAAGCTCCTTCCATCTGAGCTGCCTCTCTCGATCTGACAAGTCCATCGTCACTGCTGAATATTGTCTGCTTCTCCATCAAAAAGCCACCGAGCTACGACCCTATACCATCTCAGGGCGTAAGGCGGTGTGTATAAGGGTCCCGTATGAACTGTCTCTTCTTCCATCTACGCCATCATTTACCATCTCTACAAGCTCCTTCCATCTGAGCTGCCTCTCTCGGTCTGACAATTCCATCGTCACTGCTGAACATCGTCTGCTTCTCCATCAAAAAGCCACCGAGCTATGACCCTATACCATCTCAGGGCGTAAGGCGGTGTGTATAAGGGAGCAACAGTAACCTGCCTCCAAGTGGCGCTCCCGGTTAACGTTTTTGCATCCAGCGAAAATGGCTGAATGGTTATATCACTGAAATATGTATTTAAAAATATGCATGCAGACGTTATTAGTGCAATATAAATGTTATTTTATGCAAATGCAATGTAATGTTAATGCTATTTAATAGTTTGTATTGTGCAAAATATTGTTACCATTAAATACCTTGAAAAAAAAAATGTTACCAAGCGAATAATTCATTTATTGAGTTTAAATTTAGTCTTACAAATAATATAAAAAATGACGACATAAAATATTGGAATTCAATGTGAAATCCGTTTATCTGTTTTTATTTAAAGAATGTTATTTATTCACTATGTCTATTTTAAGAATATAGCTTTTATTTTAATATTTTCAGATGCATTTTACAGAAACAAAAGTGACCATTGTTTCTTAAAATTAATGTAAAATTTGCAGCTTATGATAAACATTTACTATTACGAAATTCATATCATACTCATATCATTAATATCGTGGTCGTATTAACGGTGAGAGACTTCGTTTATAGAATAAGCGAAAATGAATAATCAATAAAATATGGGATCACTGTTACTGATCTCTGCGTAATTTGCGTCCATAAATTGTTAATACAGTGATTACTACAATGGTGTACAGCTTGCATTATTCTTATTTTACAAATCTTTTACGGCGCCTAACCTTTGTTATTAATTTTGGAATTTCTGTATAAAACTTTTACAAATTTCACATGAAAACTAACGTTTTTCCATTATTCTACAGATCATTGTTATCAAAATTTTTGATTTGGAAATTAAAAATGTCAAAAATTTTTACAATTTTATAATAAATTTGGGGAGCCATGAGTGTCGATGGCCGTATTTTTCGAGGGTCACTAAACAAATGGTCTATATATAGAAAAGGGACCCATGCAATTTTAATTAATTATCAAAATTCGCGCGGCACCCGGTTTTATGCCCTTATTATACACACGAGTGTATGCCCAACTTTTGAGCAAATTGTTAATTTGAGCCAATTTTGTTGGCTCAAATCTCCTCAAAGCCCAGTGTAATAGGAATTGGGAATACGAACAATTCTTTCTGGCTAGTCAGAAAAAGTTGTTCATATGAGCAACTTCTTTTACTGTGACAAGCCAATGAGAAGAAAGTTCCTTACGCTTCGAAAAAAGGCAGCGTCGGGGGGAAATTCATTCACCGTTGTTCTTTTCGCTCTCCCTGCGTCGCACAGTGGATCGAAGTATAGGCAGTAGGGCTGGAATATTTATCAATATATCCCCAAGTATCGATATTTTTTTAATATCCCGATAACAATATTTAAGATCTAGCTCCTCCAATATATCCCTTTAACGATATTGCCGACGAAACTCGAGCGAATGAAACCCGATCAGCCAACATACAACAGATAACGAGAGCGAGACCCGAAGAAAAAAAGCGCCGAATATCTTATTCTAATACCCATTTTCTACTTTCCTCTAATTACTCACTGATAAACTAGAAAAAATAGCCCCACGCCAAACGATTTCTATTGCAATACATATACATATACTTCCTCATCCTTCATAAATCATAACCTCAAATATAAACATCACTGCTTTAAAAAGGCCACCGCATAATAAAAAAATAAAAATAAAAAAAACAGTATTTATTGAAAGCCATCTGCTTTGATTATCCCGTGAATAAGCTGACTTCGTCCAAGGTCACGGTTCTACCCCTTCAGAAAAAATTCATCAGACATACTCCAATATCACAATACCTATAATCAGCAGGTGTGTTTACTGGGAAAGAGATTTGATATTAGTTGAAACGATATATCCCTATCCGAGATATCTATTATGGGTTCTGATATATTACACTATATTAATTCCCACTCTACATTCATGCATATCGTAGGTGATGGAAACCACAGAAAAGGCAATATGACGAATGAAAACAATATCTTCCGTTTTAGCTCCTTTCCTGCTATTGGTTCATTGATATCGGTCTATTTCAAAGTGCCGATATAAAATGGCCAATAACATGCTTCAACATGTGTTTAATAAAGATCATCAAAGCCGAACTGATACAGTGATGCCAGATTGGGGATTTTGTCCCCATTTTAGGGAGTTTTGAGGCTTCTGGGGACAATTTTGGAGACCAAATGTTTGTGGGGAATTCTCTGGGGCGTTTTTAACTTTCTGTCAATGTTGGTAACGTAATGATTTATCCCTATGTCTAGAGACTTTCAATAGCTTTATTGTTATTTGGGGATTTTTTCAAAAATTGCCTTCATTTGGGGAAAAATCTGAGCTTAAATCATAGAAAAATCTGATTGATATTTATTTATTTTTTTTTTTTTTAATTTTTTTTTCCCTTTTTAGTAGAAATCAAGTTGGGGATTTTTCGAAAAAAAAAAAAAAAAAAACGTGATTTGGGGAAATTTGAAGACCTGTTTGGGGAAATAATTTTCGACCATCTGGCATCACTGAACTGATATCTACTAGAAGAGATTTTTGCAAATTTTCTTAGCGTTTAATAAAAAAACTTCTGAAAATATAAGCAATTATGGAATGTATTTTTTTAATATTATTTTATTATTATTAAATATTTCGATAAAATATTTTTTTTTATTAAGACTGTACATCAGTCAGATAGCTCCCTTTCTCCTTTCCCATGTTATCCAATGGGATTTTCGTTGCTTCGTTTTATAAAAATATTTCATTCAAAAGTGAAGTTTTTCAAATTCTGTTTTTTGAATATTACTCTTTGAACGGGTCGCCTTTTAGCTTAGTGAGCAATTTTTCGAAAAAATTAATTTAAATATTTTATTTCAATAAGTAAATTATGGACTCTAAGTGTGGATCTCTAAGTAAAATATTTAAATTTATTTTTTCGAAAAATTGCTCACTAAGCTAAAAGACGACCTGTTCAAAGAGTAATATTGAAAAAACGGAATTCGAAAAAGTTCATTTTTGAATAAAATATTTTTATAAAACGAAGCGACAAAAATCCCATTGAATAACATGGGAAGGGAGAAAGGATGCTATCTAACTGATGTAAAATAAAGTTTTATCGTCAGTAATTTTACAGTGACAGTTTCTTTATAGAATTATATAATATTGAATAGTTTATTACTTTTTTTATGTAGCATTTATTTTTTATCTTTCCATTTATTTATTTATTTATTTATTTTATTTTTAAAGCCGTACATGTTAAATAAAATTGGTTTAAATGCAAAATGAGTTACTTTAAGTAACAAAATGAAACTTCAACATAATTTTGTTTAAATAATATAATTTTTATACTGACAATGTATACATAAACACACACACACATATATATATATAATATGTAATTCAAATTTCAATTATTGTGAAACTATTACGAATGTGAATTGAACATATATATTTAAAATATATTGTAATGATTTATTAAGAGGATACAAAAATAAAAATGACAAGTAACTGACATTTAGGATGCATATAAGAGTTTTAAGTAAAAAATATTACTTTCTACAATTAAAAAAGGTGTATTCAATGGCAATTCTGAACTATTTATAATGGCAATTCTAACTATTTAAAATGATTTTCATTTTTATTTAATACCTGCATCTTAAGACAATTTTTCTGAAGCTTTATTTTTAGTAGAATTATGAATTTTGATATACTTGGTATAAATAAAACACAGATCACATATTAGCTGTGTTAAAATATGATTTTAAAATAATTAAAGCTTAAAATGGGAAGAATAGAGGATAAACTATACAGAGGTATACTAAAAAGCAATAGTATAAGTTATAAGAAACACAAAACATTAATTCACTTTTTATGATTTTTTTTTTTTTTTTTTTTTTAATGATAAAGTTATGGTAGTAATATACCAGAAAATACATGGAAAACACTCTATACTTGTATACTTTAAAATTCGTGTGCATATGTCTTTAAAAAATAACAAATGTCTATTTTTTCCTGCCTTGAAAGAAATATCGCAATATATCACTAATATCGATATTAACTTGGTGATATATCGCGATATTTAATTTCTGATATCGTCCAGCACTAATAGGCAGTGGCGAACATAGGAAGATTATGGTATTATTATTATCTATGTATGATGTTTTTTTGTCACATTTCGATTTAAAAATATGCATATATGTATGATACTAAAAGCAATTCTATGTTTTTTTTAACCCTTTATAAGGCCGCAGGAATATTTTCCCCACCAAAGTCGTTATCATTTTATTCAACTGGCACCATTTTTTTTTTTTTTTTTTTTTTTTTTTAAATAATGATTCCTGTGTATAATTTCGCTAAAAAATTCTCAGTATAAATATTATTTTTATAATATTGGTGCGAAAAAATAAATAAATAAATAAATAAAAATAGTCATTTGTGGCAATTCTGCTTATGCTAATACAATGGGCTGTGAGATGTTTGCGATTAACTAAGAGAAGGATGTGTCAAAATTAAAATTAATTATTTCTAATAAGCTAAATGATTTTGTTTCTTTACATCAATGTTTATTCGTGAAATTAGTTTAATGTGCCATTTGAGGAAAAATTGGCATTATAAAGGGTTTAAACGGTGTCATATTTTTCTGATGCAAACAGGTATTTAGGAACATACCTGATAAAGAAGCAAATGTTGCAAAAAAGAAGAGAATAAAAGGAAATAAATAAACATTTTGTGAAGAAAATCTATATTTATAACACAATTAATTTAGCACACAATGTTAAATATATCATCACATTACAGCTTCTTTTTTCTTTCTTTTTTTATGTAGTATTTCAATAGAAAACTCATGCAAGCATTTACTGACAAACTCTATGAAAAATTCACATTTGTCTTTATTTTTATTGCACAGAAACTTTTACTTTAAATCGTAATATGGGATTATAACATTTAGTTTTAACATTTTATGACACATCACAGTAACCATTTACATTTCCCCTCTTTTTGGGGTCCAGCGGTACTTTTCAGTACCTTTAAAGTAAAATTAATTATTTTATTAAATATTTAAAAAAAATAAGAAATAATTTCTGATTTATTAAATCTATTTTAATCATCTAATTTCTATAATCAGGGATCTGTCCAGACTTTTTAGACAGGGTCCTATTTTTGTGAAAAATCTATTCATAATTTTGTGAGTCTAAATTTAGTGTGAAAATCAAACGCATTCTAACTTTTTGGCTAGGGTCCTCTTTATGTGAAATTTTGAAAAATGTAATTTTATAAAATAAAACTATAATTAAGATTTCATTTTAAAAAAGACGGTTCACTTTTGTAAAGCTAAACTCGCACATATGCATTGAAATCTGTTACAAATTAGAAACTGAATATCAGCTTTTCAGAGAAATACAGCAAAGTGCATCATATTATTCAGGCGACCTATTCGTTCTATGGAAAATCAGATTTCAAAATGAAGCAAATTTATCAAAAGGTCTGTTTGTAAGGAGAAAAATTTTGTGAAGGATCCCTTTTTAAGATAAACAATTGTGTGATGAGTCCTTTTTTTAGGATAAAAAATTTTGTGAAGGATCCCTTTTTAGGATAAAGAATTTTGTGAAGGGTCCTTTTTTTGATAAAGAATTTTGTGAAGGGTCTTTTAACGTACCCAGATTTTCCTCTGGACAGACCACTGATAATATTTTCACTATAAAAATTTTAATATATTTTCTGTCATTAATGAATACAGTTATTCAGATAAATTTCTCGACTGATAATTTACTCACAGCGTCACCTGTTGAGCGATTGATCCCCAAATGTAATCAGCACCAGTTTATGTCGGAGACCAACTAAATACCAAGTTTGGTTAAATTTCGTTTAAAAAAAAAAAAAAAAAAAAAAAAAAAAAATATTTTTTTTTCTAAGTTTTTTTTGTTAAAAGTAAAAAAAATCGATAACTTTGTTTTAAATTATCACAGATTTATGGTTCAACCATTCGTTTTAAAGGTATTGACGAGACCTTTCGAAAGATACCCATCTTGAAACTTTGCCCCCCCCCGGGGGGGTACTCCCCCCCCCCCCCAGTGGGGGGGAACCGATGCCCCCACATGCACAAAAATTTTTTCCCAGTTAACTATTACTATTATCAACGAGACCTTTCGAAAGATATCCATCTTGAAAATTTACTTCCCCCGGGGGGGGGGGAACCGATGCCCCTACATGCACAAAATTTTTTTCCTAGTTAACTATTACTATTATCAATAACTCATATTAATTTTTGGTTCGTGAGATACAGCGTCCACAAAAAAATGATACAAACAGACAGACAGGCAGACATTTTCTAAAAACTATTAATTCGTGTTCTGGACATCCCAAAACATGTAAATCCATCAAAAAACGGAGGTCGAAAATTTTCGCGAATCCAATACTGTATTACATATAGAAGAAAGTAAAAAATATGCTTTAATCCCGTTCTTGCCCCCCCCCCCTTCTCCCTGAGGGGGGGGGGGCGATATTAAAAAAAATTATGCCAGAAATCTTCGCGGGAGTGTACTCGATAATTTCACAAAGTTTCATGGCGATCGGATGAATGGTGTTGTAATGGATGAAGGATAAACAGACAGACATGCATTCGTTTTTACATATACAGATTGCAATGTTACTGGTTTCTTGCTTGTACCAATATGGCCGCCGGTCGCTCTAAGCGCCTTACAGTTACTTCACTTTTCCCCATTCAAGAAAGCCGTCTGAATGTACGTACACTACACACACAGTTACAGTTGCTAAGACCTAAAACACAATGTATCAAACAAATTAAATATTTTTGTTTTATTATTGTTATTTTAAATTACAGAAGGTAAATATACATACATATACATACATACATATATATATATATATATTTGGTTAGATAAAAACGAAATCCCTACGTCTGACAACACTGACGTGAGTAGGACCAACGTTGCCTTCGGAGGAAGGATAGATATGGAGAGGGCGAGAGCTCGTTTAAGTGAAGCTCCAACTGTAACCGGTTTAGCCATATTGGTTCCCCAAAAACATTTTCGAAAAACGTGTTGGGTAGTGCAAATTATGACATACTAGTGTTTTTCTTCGAATCAACGTTTCATTTTGAATTTTTAGCTTATTTATAATTATATGTATAATTAATAATGCCGTCTTGTTCGGCATTTGGCTGCACTAATAGACCATCAAAGAAAATTCCGGGGAAACTTTACACAAGAAAGTCCCTTTAATACTTGTTGATTTTTGTTTTATTATTTTAATGAAATATATGCTATTAAAAAATACTAGATTACCATATAGACTTAGCTGATTATATGCAGAATGTTACAAGCCTTTTGAATAAAAATTGAAAGTATATATTTTCCGAATGAAGTTATAATTTTTAAATAGTTAATCTCTTTCCTTTTAACATTACAAGGAATTTTGTTTTAGCATTGAACTCGGGTCGTATTCGTCTACTCAGCTGTTCCCATTGTTTTCTCTGCAATTCAGTACATACACGATAGGACTCTTCAGAAAGACATCCCCCTACAAAGGAGAGTATCTCCTTTGAGACCGAGGTCGTAGATAATTGGACTTAATCCAAGCACCAATACCATTTTTGAAATTAGTTCATTTTCAGTATATAT
Organism: Salticus scenicus; assembly: GCA_963930645.1. NCBI lineage: Eukaryota > Metazoa > Arthropoda > Arachnida > Araneae > Salticidae > Salticus > Salticus scenicus. Next base: position 245,860,159 of record OZ005656.1, read on the forward strand.
ATTATATATAATGCATTTCATAATAGAAAAGAATGAGAACGAAGAATAGTCTATCAAATAAATCACCACAGAAACACACACAGGCCAAACAAAGTAATTAGTTATCTTGATTGATTTCTTGATCTAAATTGATTTAATTTATATATATGTGTGTAGATAGATAGATAGGTAGAAAATTAACTAATTTAAAAAATGGTGTGGGTGCTTGGGTAAATTATTGGCGCAATTATCTACATTAGGGAGGGGGGAGGGTTGTTATTTTTTGCATTGAATATTAAAGCGCCTAGTTTCATTTGTAATTTTTTTCAAAAATTTGCAATGTAAATTCTTTTATTATTATTATTATTCAAATAAAATTGTTTCTTTTTATTGCATAAGAAAACAAATTGCCACAAATAATGCATTCAAATGCAAGGGTTTAAAACAAAAGATATGAAATAAAACAATTCTTTCCTTAAATTATAACAAACAGGGATCAGGAGAACTATTTTAGAAGGGTTTTATCCCCTTCTACATACAGTCGGTAACAAAAGTGTCCGAACACTAGCAAAAATTCCTATGTAAAAAAAGTACACTTCATACGGTTTTGTTAAATAAATCCTTATCGAATTCCGTTCTTAGTCAGTGTAAGAACATGATTCGATAAGGATTTATTTAACAAAACCGTATGAAATGTACTTTTTTTACATAGGAATTTTTGCTAGTGTTCGGACACTTTTGTTACCGACTGTACTTGCCAACCTTTTAATTTTAAACTAGTATGTTGTGGACACCACATGACTTTCTTCTATATTTTCCTATACAAATTCACTTAGTAAAAAATATTTATTAAAATTATTATCTAAAAAAGTTAACTTCCATGATAATGCACAAGTTTTCCATATTAGAGAAGTAGTATAACTATGAATATCAAAAAAAAAAAAAAAAAGTCAATTTTATTGTCACTATATTTTTTTACTTTCTTCTATATGTAATATAGAGAAAGTATTGGATTCGTAAAAATTTTCGACCTCGGGTTTTTGATGGATTTACACGTTTTGAGAGCTGTAGAACACGATTTGACCCTTTTTAGAAAATGTCTGTCTGTCTGTCTGTCTGTCTGTCTGTCAGTCTGTCTGTGTGTGTGTGTGTGTGTGACAAAATTTTGTGGCAACTGTATCTCAGGAACTACTGCACAGAATTTCATACGAATTAGCATGTAGTTGCACCTTGACATAAATTAGTGCCTATCAACTTTTGGTAAAAATTGTCTTACAGGTTGCGTTGCCATTCCGCTTTTTCTAAATTTTTAACATGGTGATATAGGACAAAATTTTGTATAAATGTGCATAAAGAGAATTCTTTTTTAGTAATCATTATGAAATTTACAAGAATTATTTATAATAGAGGTAGTCAACTGGGGAAAAAAATTTGTATGCGTAGGAGCCTCGTGAACCCCCCTGAGGGGGAAGTCCCCCCTCGAGGGGAGTAAATTTTCAAGATGGGTATCTTTCGAAAGGTCTCGTCAATACCTTTAAAACGAATGGTTGAACTATAAATCTGTGATAATTTAAAACAAAGTTATCGATTTTTTTTACTTTTAACAAAAAGTAACTTAGAAAAAAAATCGTTTATTTATTTTTTTTTTTTTTATTATTATTTTTTTTGTAACGAAATTTAACCAGACTTGGTATTTAGTTGGCCCCTGACATAAACTGGGGCTGAGTAGATTTGGGGATCAATCACTCAACAGGTGGTGCTGTGATCGTATTTTTTCTAAATTTTTAACATGGCAGTATAGGATAAAATTTCGTATAAATGTACATAATGGGAGTTATTCTTAACCTGCGATTGTGAAATTAATATGAATTATTGATAATAGTAGTAGTTAATTAGGAAAAAAATCTTGGTCATCGCTTCTCCCCCCCTTGGGGAAAGTACCCCCTGGGGGGGGGGTTAATTTTCAAGATGGGTATCTTTCGAAAGGCCTCGTCAATATCTTTAAAACGAATGGTTGAACTATAAATATGTGATAATTTAAAACAAAGTTATCGATTTTTTTTTTAACGAAATAAAACTTTAAAAAGAAATCTTTTTTTTTTTTTTTTTTTTTTTTTTTTTTTAAATATTGTTACTGCGTGAATTTGTATAGGAAAATATAGAAGAAAGTCTTGTGGTGGCCACAGCATACTAGTTGTGTCATGTTATCCAAAACTGTAAATAAAATTTTCGAAAATGTTTTTATCTTCATTGCATCAAACTATTTATATGCATCTATTTTCACTTAATTTGGATAATATAACGCAAAGTAAATGTTTTCAAATATTTTATTTACAGCTTTGGATAGCGGACGCAAAAGATAAAATAATTTATTGAAATAAATACATTTCAATACATAATATAAGCTTAAGAAAAGTGATTCATTTAAAAGAACATCTGAAAATTAGAAGCAATGTTTCAATGTGCAAATACATTGTATTAGAATAGTAATAATAATAACAATAATAATCTATATAATATTTCTCTAACGTGGTCCAGTTACGATTAATTTTTTTTAGAAACGATACGATAGTGACTTAATAAAATGCGTGAGGATAAAAAATAATACCTAAGCAATATTTAAGCATGCGAACTCAGTTCAGTGATCTTAAAAAGCGAAAAAAAAAAAGACGACATTTATATGAGATCATTTTATAGAAAAGTGTATTTTTAAAAGTTGCATTTTTACAATCTAAGCGTCATTTAAATCTAGCAATATTTTAATGATATAAGCCCCATACGAACTTTTGTCATAAATTGACTAAAGAATGCAATCATAAAAAGTATAATCAAAATTGGTACTGAGTTTTTTTTTTTTTTTTTTTTTTCTCCCCGTGTCTAAAAAGCGTAGGAGTATAACTTCTGGAGTCACTTAACTTTGTATTTCCTTCCAAAATTCTATTTCCCCTAGATTGAACGAAATGTTCGTCTAGATTTGGCTAACCCTAGTACCAGGCTTATCTACTGAACTTTGTCAGTCGCGAGCCTTGAACCTTCTTACTAGTGAAAATGTTACTTCTTTTTTAATTATTTTTTATCAAAATTTCCTAATTGCTGTGCTTTTTTTTTTATTATTTGGCTTATTTTTAAATTTTATTTAATTTTTATTGTCTTGGGTATAGGTTTCTGAGGTCTCCTCTCATTGGCCGATTTCCTGGCCTCTGATTGGCTCTCAGTTTGAGGACAAAATCCTCTCCTTTTTAGCTCTACTTTCAGTGAGGATCGTGGGGTTTTTTTTGTAGGCTTCTGATTGGTCAACGGACTCAGCTCGGAACTTAGCTTCTGGCTGGGCACCGAGATTCTTGAAGATGCTCTATAATTGACTTCACTTTTAACTCTCCTGAATTTCAATTACATTTGACAGGGAAAAAAAATTGTATGCCCCCCCTTTTTTTTATTTAATTGCGGGACTCTGAGTTTTCCTGTGCCCCTTGGGGCGCCCTGCTCACCTCTTAATTCCTTTTCGCCGTCCTGACTGTCTTCGTCAACGCACGTAACAGTTTCACTGTTACACTTAGGTTTTTTCAAGGAGTTATTTATTTATTATTTATTATATTATTTTTATTATTTTTATTATTTTAATTCCTGGTGCTTCACTCTGATTGGTCTCTGCTCACGCGGAGATTTAATCAGAGATAAATTCTAAATTCATCCTTTTGGCTTTTATTTATTTTATGAAAAATTATTTTTATGTTTTTCTCATTTTTCGTTGGAGGTAAGCATTGGTTGCGACCAAATGCAGGTACTCCGAAGCACTCACGTTGACGTTGACGTTGAGGTTTTTTTTTTTTTTTTTTTTTTTCTTTCAAAATAAGTAAATTAATTAATAAAAATGTATCGCCAACATGGTGACAAAAATTTAAAAATCGCCATGGGGGTCCTATACTAAATCTGTCCTGCCTCGCGAAGTATGAAAATTAGGTCGTCAAACATGAATTTTATGTTTAAGCTTTTCGTGAATGATATTGGTTTGATTATCATCAGCATTTCATACCACAATATTAATTTGTTTCTAATTATAATTTAGCTTCTGATGAATTAAAATTAAAACTGGGCGGGAAAAACTGGCCTAAGGTTTATGAATTTCAAATTTTAAAGGTAAATAAGAAAAGAAATAAAGTGCGAAAGTTTCTCACGGGTTTGCTAGTAATAATAATAATGAAGACGGAATTTAAAAACAAATTGTTTAACTTGTTTTAATCCAATCTATCACTGAAATTTCGATATTATTTTAATAACACACATTTTGATATATAAGAGACGTGAATGAAACAGTATTAGTGAGTAAATGCTGTATAATTTTTTATGTTGAACATAATCTTTACACTGTGAATGTAATATATTAATTCATAGCTTAGCGTCAATCCTAAATTTGATATTATTTATTTTAAGAGTCATAGTTCAAATTTTTATAGCCGTAAATAGACTATAGTCCCAAAAGTACAAAACCCAAGTATAAAGTGCAAGAAACGTATCATGTAAACAATTTGGGAAACAACAATTTTAGGGTATTTCGGTCCCACTGAATCTGCCTGTTACCAAAACGAAATTTGGACCGGAAGTCTGATATATAAGAAGGCGGCCGAAACTCTGTTGCTATGCGTCTTTTATATCCGTTGGCTTAAAATCTATAATATTAAAACACAAAGCATATTCTGTAAGACCAAAATCGTACAATTTGGGCATGCGCGAGAAAATTTTGAACCAAATGGGAACGGGAATATTCCTTTCTTTTTATGCAGAATACCGATGATAGATCAAGCAGACAACATTAATATTGATATGTCTATAGCAAACACCTAATTAAAGCTCATTAACGCCTAATTAAAGTTAATATAACTCCGTGGCTCAATCATAAAAATAATTCACACGATTAATTCATATTTTCCAAGGAAGTATACCTATTAAAAACAAAGCAATTCGCGAATACGTATCGTTTACAATTGTATTCATTTTCACTCGCCGAAAATTTCTGTATACTGGATGTGGCGCAATCTGTTGCCATGTCAATATATTATACCATATTCTTAAAATTATTTTTTCCATTTCTTAAAAGAAAAATAAAAGAAAAAATCTTTTAAAATTAACAAATTATCAAAGTTTATTGCTCTTTAAAAGTTAACTTTCATCAGTTGAAAACTTTGTTTAGTAAAGTTGGAGATAAATATTTAAAATCAAAGGAGGTTTTATTTTATTTTATTTATTATTTGTCTAATTATTATAATTTCTGATATTTCATTTCGATACTATATTAGAATAAAAATAATTAAAGTGTTATAATACTATTCCAGTAAAATCAAATTTTAACTTTATTCCGATTTGCAGTTTATTTTTAGAACACACTAAGTTAATATTTTGGATTATATCCAAGTGGTTTTACAAATATGGAAATTGAGCAGGGGGTTTTACACCGGTTAAGAGCAATGTGAAATGTTAAAGCAAGGGTGTTTTAAACTTTATGCCCTGAACAGATTTTAGTTGCACATCATCCGTCAAATTTTGGCGGGTATTAACTAGTAATGATTTAAACGTCTACTTAGAGTTTTTCTCGTATGCCAAACACATTGCAAGGCTTAAAATGTACTTACCTTAAGCTTGGAGTGCTTGGGTTCCAAGATGTTGCCCGAGACAGCAGTCGTTGTGTTTATACGTATACACTCCGTTCGTCTTATTGTATTTGGAACATAAAAACTGTCAGATATATGGTTTTTAGTGGTTGAATGTGCATTATGTATACTATTGTGTATATATGTTACATGTTTTTAGGTAATGTTTTACACCCCACGAAAAACAATTTGGTGATAAAATTGTGTTGCTGAAGCCAGGTCCGTCTCAATACATTCGGGCGCCCTGGGCTAACACGTTCAGGCGCCCTTTACCTTTACCAAATTATCCTAATTTTAGTTTAGCTCAATTTTTAAATGTAATTTAGTTTTTAATTTAAAAAACTAATCTAATTAAAATTTAATAGCTATTTAAATCTAAAATTAGGATATTTATTAAAATGTTAATTTTTGATTAAATATAATAATTTTTACTTTCTTCTATATGCAATATAGAGAAAGTATTGGATTCGCGAAAATTTTCCACCTCCGTTTTTTGACGGATCTACACGTTTTGGGATGTCCTGAACACGAATTGATAGTTTTTAAAAAATGTCTGTCTGTGTGTCTGTCTGTGGTTTCGTGTTTTCACCGTATCTCACGAACCAATGAATGAAATTCAACCAAAATTGGTATATAGTTGGACCCTGGCTGGGCATTGGCTGATTAGATTTGGGGATCAATCGTCCAGCAGGTGGCGCTGTGATAGCAAAATTTCGTATTTTTCACCGTATCTCACGAACTGATGAATGAAATTGAACCAAACTTGGTGTATAGTTGGACCCTGACATGGAAAGGGTCTGATTAGATTTTGGGATTAATCGCCCAGCAGATGGCGCTGTGATCGCATTTTATGTAAACTTTTAACATGGCAGTATAGGACAAAATTTCGTATAAATGTACATAATGAGAGTTATTTTTAACTTTTGATTGTAAAATAATATGAGTTATTGATAATAGTAATAGTTAACTAGGAAAAAATTTCTGTGCATGTGGGGGTATCGCTTCCCCCCTGGGGGGGAAGTACCCCCCCCCCGGGGGGGGGGGGTAAATTTTCAAGATGGGTATCTTTCGAAAGATCTCGTCAATACCTTTAAAACGAATGGTTGAACTACAAATCTGTGATAATTTAAAACAAAGTTATCGATTTTTTTTATTGTTACTGGTTGAATATGTATTACTTTTAACAAAAAAAAAAAAAAAAAAAAAAACTTAGAAAAAAATCGTAATTTTTTTTTTTTTTTTTTTTTTTTTAAATATTGTTACTGATTGAATACGTATATAGGAAAATATAGAAGAAAGTCTTGTGGTGGCCACAACATACTAGTTTTTTTGTTGTTGTTGTTGTTAAAAATGCAAAAAATCGATAACTTTATTTTAAATTATCGCAGATCGATGGTTCAACCATTCGTTTTAAAGGTATTGGCGAGCTCTTTTGAAAGATACCCATCATGAAAATTTACTCCCCTCGAGGGGGGACTTCCCCCCAGGGGGGGAGGCGAGGCTCCTACACATACAAAAAAATTTTCCCAGTTGACTATCTCTATTATAAATAATTATTGTAAATTTCATAATGATTATTAAAAAATAATTCTCTTTATGCACATTTATACAAAATTTTGTCCTATACCACCATGTTAAAAAATTAGAAAAAGCGGGATGGCAACGCAACCTGTATAACAATTTTTACCAAAAGTTGATAGGCACTAATTTATGTCAAGGTGCAACTACATACCAATTTGTTTGAAATTATGTGCAATAGTTCCTGAGATACAGTTGCCACAAAATTTTGTCACACACACACACACACACACACAGACAGACAGACATTTTCTAAAAATGGACAAAACGTGTTCTACAGCTCTCAAAACATGTAAATCCATCTAAAAACCGAGGTCGAAAATTTTTACGAATCCAATACTTTCTTCTATTGAATATAGAAGAAAGTAAAAACAGTGGATTTTTAAATTGACATTTTTAACAATAGAGACTGAATTTATATAAATATATAATTGACAAAAAGGAAAATATATGAATATTTACATAAGATTTTCTAAAAAATAGCAATATTCTTTAAATAAATAGCCCATCTTTCAAATAAAATATTGAGATTATACATATTAAAGAATTAATTTCAAATCCCAAAAATAAGAAAGAAAATATCGCCTTACATTTGTAGCAGATTTTGCTTTATTAAGGAAAGAACAATTAAATTGTTGTTCATAACAATTTTAAATTAAATTTTCATTGCATTTAGGAATTAAATTGTTCTTCAGATTTTTATCATATAATGAGAATCAGAATTACGTTTTTAATTATGTTATCTGGCTGAAAATACACTCACAATGACTATGTAAATATATTTAATTACAAAAGCATTATTTAAAAAACCCAAACATTTAAAATCATTTTGAGATAATTAAAATCAATATTGCAATTTTTACACTTATAATAAATTTTTACACTTAATTTACACATTACTTTTGCAATTTTTACACTTAATAAGCCTCACAGCATAGCAGCGCCACCTGTTAGGAAATTTACTACGAAGTGTTATCAGGATAAAATCCCATTAAGATCCAATTAAATATAAAATTTTACGAAATTATGCATAACAGAAGATGAAATATAGCTTTATCTTAAATGGGAGTAATATGTATAGTAGCGCCACCTAATGGGCGATTTACTCCGAAATATAATCAGCACCAATTCATATGAAGATTTAACTAAATATAAAGTTTTGTGGAATTCCGCCCATTACTTAATGAGATACAGCACACACAAAATTTTGATAACACATACACGATACACAGTCAGACTTGCATTTTTAAAAATGACCAAATCATTTTCAAGACTTTACAAAACGTGTAAATGCATCAAATTTTTTTACGAATTCAATACTTTCTTCTTCTGAATAGAAGAAAATAATAAAAATCATTATTTTTTATCATTATCACAGTTTCAAATAGAAAGCAACCTATATTCTCGCCAATTTAACATAATCTTAAAAAATATATTTCTTATAAGTTTTTAGCTTTTTTAATGTGATATTTAACTTTAAATGAGAAAGTTATTCCAGGTCGCTGTGTTGTGTAATTTTACGGCATGAAAAAGGAAAAGAATATTTAGCGATAAAATGCTCCTGCTTTTATTTCATTATTAAAAAAAAAAAAAAAAAAAGAAAAGAAAAGAAAAAGATTGATATACTAAACAAAAAATATTTCTCAGTATTTTTGAAGGATAAACCGTGATTTATACCATTTTTACTTTCTTCTATATTCAATAGAAGAAAGTATTGGATTCTTAAAACCTTTCGACCTCGGGTTTTTGATGGATTTACACGTTTTGATAGCTGTAGAACACGATTTGACCATTTTTAGAAAATGTCTGTCTGTCTGTCAGTCTGTGTGTGTGTGTGACAAAATTTTGTAGCAACTGTATCTCTGGAACTTATGCACAGAATTTCATACAAATTGGTATGTAGTTGAACCTTGACATAAATTAGTGCCTATCAAATTGTTTTACAGGTTGCGTTGCCATCCCGCTTTTTCTAAATTTTTAACATTGTGATATAGGACAAAATTTTGTATAAATGTGCATAAAGAATTATTTTTTAGTAATCATTATGAAATTTACAAGAATTATTTATAATAGAGATAGTCAACTGGGAAAAAAATTTTGTATGTGTAGGAGCCTTGCCACCCCTCCTGGGGGGTCACCCTTCGAGGGAAGTAAATTTTCAAGATGGGTATCTTTCGAAAGGTCTCATCAATACCTTTAAAACGAAGGGTTGAACTATAAATCTGTGATAATTTAAAACAAAGTTATCGATTTTTTTTTTACTTTTAACGAAAAAAAACTTAGAAAAAAAATTTTTTTTTAAATGAAATTTAACGAAACTTGGTATTTAGTTGGCCCCCGACATAAACTGGTGCTGATTACATTTGGGGATCAATAGCTTAACAGGTGGCGCTGTGATCGCATTTTTTCTAAATTTTTAACATGACATGGCAGTTTAGGACAAAATGTCGTATAAATGTACATAATGAGACTTATTCTTAACCTGTGATTGTAAAATTAATATGAATTATTGATAATAGTAGTAGTTAATTAGGAAAAAAATTTTGTGCACATGGGGGCATTGCTTCCCTCATACAGTTACTTCACTCTTTCTCCACTGAAAATCGGTTCTCGCCGTCTCCATTCTTATCCTTCCTCCGAGATGTGTTGGCAGATGAAAATTTAAACTCTCCCTACAAAAGTCATAAAAAATCCCTTTTCACCCTACACTAAAAAAATTTCACCCTTCGGAAATCCCTACTTCAAAATACACTAGTGGCGCCATCTATTAAGCAAATTGATATTTCTTATTTATTTTGTCAAAGACAACAATGGGGAAGTTGCACACGGAAGGAAAAACAATTTCTTTTAATTGTAATCGATAAAATCAATCTTGGGAATCCGAAAAATCCAATTAAAATCGTAAAATTATTTCAAATTAACTTTTAATTAACGTTTTAAAATCGCTAAAAACCAAAACAAAACCACGTGATCCGAAAACGCTCCGTGAGGGGATTGACGTCACAGTAGTACACGAAGTGTGAATGTTTACGCTCTTCTACCGCTTGCTTTTCTTTTTGTTCGCTCTATTCTAATCTGTATTTTATAGTTTATTCTTAAAATTTGTACCTTTTGTAAGAAATAACTTAAACCTTCCATAACCACACTATATCTTATATATATATATTTCTATTTTTATTTGTATAATTTCGATTTTGGATTTGTAAAAGAGCAATCGGATAATGTTCCGAAAATAGATGCTCTTTCCATATTTTCATTTTTGAGAAGAAACCTCGATTTTATTAGCGCATAAATATAAGAGTAGCTAAAGCTAAACGATCTAGATTTGTCCTGTATTCATATTTTGAAAATTATAAACGTCTTCATAATAGAATTTTAGCATTGCTTTAATATATTAGTAGTATTTTTTTACATTTCTCTAATTTTTTAGATGCTTGTATGTGAGAATATTTCTTTTTTCATAATGTATGCTTAAAGATTTAATTATAATTAAAATATTCATTAAAATTTCATAGTACATAAAAATATATTTTACTGATTATTTATTTTATTATTATTATTATTTTTAACCAGAATTTTTTAATTATGTTATTTTATAAATTATATATGATTATTTTATAGAGCAGTCATTAATTATGTATTTAATATTTATTTACTTCATGTTTTTGCAACGAAAAAAAAATGTTATTTTCAAATTGCATTATTTATTTATTATTTTTTATTTTATTTTATAAAAAAAAAAAAAGTTTACTTTTTATAATTTTTTAAGAAATTTATATATATATATATATATATATATTTCAATTTTATCCATTTATTTTTCCAGTTAATTTTCTTAAATTTATTTGAATTATATTGTTCTACGTTGTTTACATTAGCAACGGCTGTTACACAACTATTTATTTATTTAATTAATTCATTTCAAAAGGAAAATATAATTAAATGTTTTTATCGGGAAACTGTTAATATCGCATAAAGGATTAGTCTTATTAAAATTTAAATTTAATAAAAACTTATTTATTATTTATTTAATGCTTTTGAAAGTAAAATCTTTTGTTATTTATTTATTTATTGTACTAATCGAAATGAAATGGTAATATAGCAGAAAAAGTGATTGCAATAAAGTACATGGTGCCAAAATTAAAGTATATTCAATAGATGCTGAGATACAGCTATCCTTAAAATCTTAGTTTTTGAATAATAGCAGCTTTCGCCTCCTGATATGTACACAAATTGAAGTGCCCACGAAAGACATTGCTGCGGGCAATAAGAACCCAGATCTAAAAAAGCAGGGTACACTGGAGGGAAAGAAGTTGCCGCAGGCTGCGAATAACCAAAACGATGTTAAGAGCGATTTCAATGAATTTATTTTTTAATTATCTATTTATTTATTTTTTGTTTATAGAATGATATAAAAGAAATAAGTTTTTTTTTTCTTTTTTTTTGTTAATTTATTAAATTTAGCGACCAGCGAAGCAGGCGAAGACCGTCAGTTATAGTATATGCAAGGGTTGTTCCAGGTTTACTTTTGGGGCTCATTTTTGTGAAAAACATTTTTTTTTTTTTTTTATGAAAAACAAAATAATTTTGTGAAAATTTATTTCTTTTTGTGATAAAATGAATTATCACACGAAACCTTTCACTTAAGAAGTTACTCTATCTAATGTTCATTATCAAGTTAACAGCATATTACTGAGCCAAATATAGACACTCATTAAAAATAATATTGTTAACGTGGAAAACTTTTACAAAATCATCATCTTTTTAAAAATAAATCTTGAGAAAGGCCTGTTGTTATGAATCTGAATTTTGTGAAGAGACCCATTTTATGGATTTGTATTTTCTAAAGGGGCCCATTTTAGATATTTGGATTTTGTGAAGGGAAGCAAATGGGTCCCAGTTTTTACCTGGATCGACCCCTGATATATTCTAAACATATTTGGATTTTACATTAAGGCTTCATTGATAAATGAATTTAATATATATATATATATATATATACACTGTTGGACAATTGCTAAGGACGGATGACAATAGCTTAATTATTGTCATCCGTCCTTAGCAATTGTCCACCAGTGTATATATTGCGTTTGATTACTGAAATTTACTGCAAATTTTTAATTAATTATTTATTACCATTCATATTTATAACTAGATCATGTATAACTTATAAGGTATTATTACATTTAACATATATTTCATGTGTTTATTTTATTTTAAAGTACTTTATATCTTTCCTATTGCTAAATGTTGTTATTATTATTACTTTCTATTTCTATTAATATTTTCTTTCTATTTTTAAATTTTTCCAAATAAAAAAGTAATTACATTATAAAAAGAACTAAACGCGTTTCTATATATATATACATATATAAATAATATTAATATTTTTGTACGGAGACCTTCTTTTAATTTTATTTATTTATTTAGAATGGATAAGCGCATGTAATTTTCCTTAAATAATTTTCAATTTCTCAAACTGCATCACTATAATGTTTTTAATTATTCACAATCTTCAGCTGCTATTTTAATAGAAATATTGTTAAGTTATAATATTGAAATGTATTAAAAAAGTTATATATATATATATATATATATATATATATATATATATATATATATATACAGATATACTGGCATCTCATAATTATAAAAGTAATCTAATTTAGGTTAATTTAGCATAAACTATTCTAGATTATTTAAGCAATGAAAATATGCATATTATTCAGTTAAATATTATTACTCAATGTTTTATTTCTGCACTCAGTCTATAATAATAATAAAATAATAATAAATCTATAAAACATAATAAAATGAAACAAAACAAGTATTTAAAAGATACATCTTTGGCATAGCATACTAAAAACATTCTTTAAGAAAATTCTATTGATCAACTATTATTTCGATTATAGTTTAATTTGGATTAATAACAGCAGGCGAGTACAAAAAAATATCATTGAAACTTGGTATCATTTATAGAATGAAGTGATGTTTAATGAGTTCAAATAGTTTTAATATTTTTTTTTAAAGAAAGAATACAAAATTTCGCTGAATGCACGATATTTCTTTACAATACAAGAGGGAGAAATTCAGCCGGCAGTTCATTTCATGGATAGTGACATCACGATAGGTTTTATCACGTGACGCAGCGTTTTCCCGCCAACATGAGAACTACGTCTTTTAAAGTTAATTTATTAAATCATCCGGTTTTCAAATATGCATAAAAATGGTATCAAAATGTTTGTATTTTCATGCTCTATCATTTACAAGTCAAAATGAAAAATGTGCAATTTCCCCATTGTTAGTACTGAAATGTTGAATTTAAAATTCAATTTTGGTGTATTTTACGTAATTTGATTATGTGAAATATCATCATTCATCATTATTTCTTATTAAAACAAATTATAGTATTTTTATAAAAATGGAATTAATGAAAATGTATATTGTTGAAGAAATATATTCCACTTACATATGCTGCCAATTAAATTATAAGAATAGGAATAAAACCATACTTTTCAGCATATTAAACTATTTATAAAGTATCTTTATATCCCGACGTTTCGGTTAATGTTCAATTTTTAACCATCTTCAGGGAAATGATGTACATATACTATAAACATAAATCAAATTAAGCCATTTCTGGATATTATAAACACAATTCATGAAGATATTAATACGTGATTACATAACTTATATAAAAAACACGCTATATACATCTTAAAATGAGTTAAAAACATCTAAATAAATCACAATCATGCACATTGCAAGAAGAAACTCTTTAATAAACTGAGTCAAAAGATCACAACGCAGAGTTGCCAGAAAAAACATTTGGCTTAATTCGATTTATGTTTATAGTTTATGTACATCATTTCCCAGAAGAGCGTTAAAAATTGAATATTAACCGAAACATCGGGATGTAAAGATATTTTATAAATAGTTTGATATGCTGAAAAGTATGTTTTTATTCCTATTTTTATAATGTATATGGTTTTGTGAAAATGAAATTTCTTATACTATGCTTTTTCCAATAATAGTAAAATTACTAAATTCCATCCAAAAAAATAATCTTGTTTAAAAACACAGATTGCAAGGGTACAGTTAAAGTGCTTTTTCTTCTTTATTTTTATTTACGAATTATTTGCTGAATTCTAGTACATTTTCTAACATACAATTTGTTCTTTTGCATTGGCGATTGGCCATCTGTAAATTTAGGTAAAATCAGATGTTTGTGAAAACCCATAATCTTTTCAATAAAAACACCCAACTTGAAATTTTATTTAGGCAGTTAAAATTATGTAAAAATAACTCAATGGTAATTTTAATTGTGTAAAATATTTATTGAATAGGGGAATTACCTTTTTTTTTTATTATTATTATTATCTTTAGTTTTTCTTGACATTAAATTGTAATTCAACAAATATGGCACATTTCTATCATAGCAGCCATGGGGACCACTAAAAAAGAAAAGTACTATAAATTGGCTACATGAGGCGGGGCCACTATAAAAGTACCACAAATAAAACTTTAGAAAATAAATAAATAAAAACAGATGCATTTGTCCAAATGTTAAATGTGAGATCAGTAATTCAAACTTTATATTAAAAATCAGGCGAGATTTATTTTATACTATCATTTAACATGAGCAAAGATATAAATGTAAAATGAATTTAAATATTGTTTAAATTTAATAAAATTTAAACATTGGTTTCAGCCAGAGGAGAGGTAGTTTTTGTTCCGAAGTACCTGAAAAGTTATTTTTCCCACATCTGCTAAGGATAACTTACTTAAAAAGTATTAAGTACCCTATATTTTCGAATATAAGCCTAGAATTTTTAGAAAGAATTATTCAGTTCTTCTAGATCATTCATTTATTTTATACAATGCATATAAAAATGCCAAAGCAAAAAGGGAATGTAAAAATTATGATCGAACGAAATAAATAGAAATGTGTTCCACGCCGCGTCAAAAACTAAACAGAAAAAAAAAAAAAAAAAAAAAAAAAAGATGTAGTATAATCTTATACTATTAAGTGAGCAATATTTGTATATTTCACTGTTCTTGAAAACGGTAGCTTGGACAGTCACGAGATTTAACACAAAGGTGCCCCCCGAAGGGTCATTGTGCACATCGAAGTCAGATTTTCGAATTTTTTATTAGTTTTTTCTTAATTAATTAAAATGTGAAAATAATAACCTTCTAATTTCTGATAAATAAGCCATTTAAATTTTAACATTTTATCCATAATTTAATTGTTGCCATTTTTTTTTTCGACAAAATAATAATTAAAAAGAAAAAAAACATACATTTATTTAAAATGAGGAAAATAAATCAGAAAGATTAGAAAATAAATTAGAAATATCAGCCGCATCGTTACAAATGACATACCAAATGAAAGGGAAATGTTTGTAAATCCGATGCATTAAACAGCTTATCAATCGGATGATTAGTTTTTTCTTAATTAATTAAAATGTGAAAATAATAACCATAAGGAAGTTAGCCCCCCCTCGAAAGAAATTCAAAATTTCACTAATGTCATTCGTTTGATCGGATTTGATCGACTAATTGCACCGTTTGATCGCATCAGGAAAAAAAGATATTAAGCAATAATTTTAGGGGGGCTAACTTCTCGATTTTTAGAAATTATTCAAAAATCAAAACCAATATGCCATTCGATAGAAAATCGTTAGATCGTTTCAGATTGACGAATTTCCACGTTTGATCGATAACGGAAGTGGCTTAAAAATCACCTAAAAAGTTTGAAATTTTACGACTTTACCATTATTAAAACATGCAAATTTCCTAAAAGCTATATAATACCCCCCTCTCGAAAGAAATTTAAAATTTCACTAATGTCATTCGTTTGATCGTCGGTTGATCTGATTTGATCGACAAATTGCACCGTTTGATCGCATCAGGAAAAAAAGATATTAAGCATTAATTTTAGGGGAGGCTAACTTCTCGATTTTTAGAAATTATTCAAAAATCAAAACCAATATGTCATTCAATAGAAAATCGTTAGATCGTTTCAGATTGGCATATTTCCACGTTTGATCGAAACCAGAAGTGGCTTAAAAATCGCCTAAATGTTTGAAATTTTACGACTTTACCATTATTAAAACATGGAAATTTCCTACAAGCTTTATAATAGCCCCCTCTCGAAAGAAATTTAAAATTTCACTAATGTCATTCGTTTGATCGGATTTGATCGACTAATTGCACCGTTTGATCGCATCAGGAAAAAAAGATATTAAACAATAATTTTAGGGAGGGCTAACTTCTCGAATTTTAGAAATTATTCAAAAATCAAAACCAATATGTCATCCGATAGAAAATAGTTAGATCTTTTCAGATTGACGAATTTCCACGTTTGATCGATAACGGAAGTGGCTTAAAAATAGTCTAAAAAGTTTGAAATTTTATGACTTTACCCTATTAAAACATGGAATTTTCCGACAATCTATATGTCATTCGATAGGAAATCGTTAGATCGTCTTAAAATGACAGCTTTCGGGATTTGATCTACTGCGGAAGTTCTTAAGATTACCTATGAAAATTTTCAAAATAATCCTATATGCCTCAAAATGTGGAGTTAACCCATCCCCCCCCCCCAAACATACACACACACACACACACTCACATACGCAGAATAAAAAAAATCCTTATGTCATTCGACGTAGAATATTTAGATAGGATTTGATCAACAAATTGCATCGTTTGATCGCTCCAGGAAAAAAAAGTTATTAAGGGAATCTGGGACACTAAAATTGACCAAAAAAAGGAAATTTTTTGCATCCTTTAGCATTTTAGCTAAAATGTCTAAGAAGTATTTTAGTGTTTTCTTTTCTTTCTGTTTTTTAATTGGTGTGTGTGTGGAAGGGGGGGGGGGGGGGTTATACATTTCATTAATTTGAAAAAACTAAAATCTAAAATTAAGCATTTTACAAAATGCAGTTTAAAACTTGGTTGTAAATATTGAACTTCAGTTTACTTCTATATCTATTACAATATCATTTGCCTGTGTAGATATGAATATTTGATAAAATTATTATATTCTATTTGATGCAGTATTATATATATCATCAAATTTTATTAATTTAAAATTTAAAACTGCCATATCAACTTTACATATTAAAATATATGATAAACATACATTGTGGAAGTTAGCCCCCCCCCCCACACACACACAGTGAGAAAAGGATATCACTAATATACCAAACGTTTGATCATCGTTAGATCGGATTTGAGCAGCAAAAGTTTTCGTTTGATCGGTCAAAAAAATCAAGATATATAGAAAAACTAGCAGACCCGGCCACGCGTTGCTGTGACTAAGTTATACGTTGAATTATACGGCTGTAAACTATTTAGTACAGTCAAATTATTATTTACGAACAAAGACGAAAACGTTGTAGCCGATGTAAAACCCCACAGGGTTGAGATTTGAAACTTAGGTCAAAATTTGGAAGCGATTGATAAAAATTTTCGTAGTGTTGATATTAAGCACAAATTAATTTTATTGTTGGGTCCTATAAATTTTAATGGAGAAGTGATATATATTATTTCTAATGCTACTTTGGATAAAATTGCTAAAATGACTAATATATAAATTAAATTCTATTAAAATTCTATTAAAATAAAAGTATAAAAGAAACAGACGATTTTAAAATCAATTTTTATGGAGGAGTGAAATATAATGTATGCTATAATGGATAATTTTACTATAAAATGACCTCATTATTTTAAATATTTTAAAGAGGGCAACAGCTGTAGTTATAAAAAGGAAAACAATAAGGCTAAACCAGAAAAATAAGTAAATTTGACAAATATTTTAAAACTTTAAAATTGGAAATCTTATGAAATATTGGACATTTAAAGTAAATACATGTATCATTTTAAATAGAAAAAGATTTTGGAAAAGTTTAGTGTATTTTAATGAAGTGATGAGAAGTTTTTGAGTATGTTAAAATTTTAATAGTAAATTCAAGTTAATAAAGATGGGAAACATTGAGGATTAAGATAAGAATAATTATAAGATAAAAAAAAAAAAAAAAACTTTTTATATACCATGCTTTTAAATTTTAATATACTAATAATATACTAATTAAAAGGAAAATGATAAATATTCTATCATAGTTTGAAGTAAAATTTGTTTTCAAATGTCTAAATAAAATATCTGATGTAAGATACTAATATTTTGCAGCGGAATAGATTTCATTTCTGTCATCCTTGGCGAAAAAAAAAAAGAATATCGCCAAATTATCTGGCGAAAATATTTAATTCCTTTCAAAAATCATGGTTATTTTAACAACTTATATTAAAAGAGTAATGAATAATATGAAACAATATTTCGTACAATACATATTACATGTCATACATACGTACAATGAATAATACATATTACATTTCGTACAATGCATACATCTGGCATGTATATTTTCGTGTTACGCTTTTGATCGCCAAATAATAATAATAATAATAAAAAAAGCCAAGGGCGACAGAGTTTTGAAATTTAAAATTAAAATTTTGTCAATTTGACAGGAAAATAATTCAATCTAACACCGGCGATAACTAATACATATCTATACCCAAATATAAGGATTAAAATCGGGAAATAAATTTCCTCGATTTTTAATAATTTCTTACAAAAAATCCAGTGGGCAATTAACATAGGAAATCTTTTTCTTGGCTGCACAGACGGTCAGTGAGTCACACTTCGCCTGCGTATAGAACTCATAGATATAGTATAGCATATATAGAATAAAGTGATCATTGGGGAGAAAAAAGTTATTCCTTTTCATTTGGGAAAAGACGACGTTTTTACCAAAATATGGCCGTCTTTCCCCGAGTGAATACACACGGGAATACATACTAATATTTTAGCAAATAAAATTTATGAATAATTTATTTGCTAAAGGGGAATGGAAGACTCCAGATACAGTTTCAAATCATATTTCTTTCTTTCTTTTCTTTTCTTTTTTTTTTTTTCAATACCACTTAATGGCTGTTTCCAAAGCTTTTATTTATTTTTTTTTTTTTCGGCATCAAAAATCTTTGTACGATAACATGGGGATGAGAGATCTATATATATATTACTATATCTATGATAGAACTACATTAGCACTTTATCAATGTGTATAAAATCTTTAAATTGATTATGACGTCAATTTTCGTGAGATGCATAATTTAACTTTTTATAATTTTTTAACGTTCACGTTTGATTAAATGTATTTATTTTTATGTCAAAAGAAAATGAACTCGTATTTTTTTTTTTTTTTTTTTTTGGCAACAATTAAATTAATGGAACTCACAGATAGTTTGGAGCAACTTTAATAAAGGTCTATAATTAACAAATAATTGCAATAAAACAATATTGTGACAATAAATTGAGATAAAAACTATCCTATCTCTCAAGTTGGACCAAACTGCACACAGTGTGCAAAATTTCATTAAAATCGGTTCCTTAGTTTAGGAGTTTACCCCGGACAAACATCGTGACACGTAATTTATATATATATACAGATAGCCAGGGGGAGGGGCTAACTTAAACAAAAGTTAAAAGGTGTTCAAAATTAAAAATATATATATGGCTGAATATCACATAAGTGTGCATTTTGGATTTTTTTAAACTTTTTTTTCAAA
This sequence comes from Salticus scenicus, assembly GCA_963930645.1. Lineage (NCBI taxonomy): Eukaryota > Metazoa > Arthropoda > Arachnida > Araneae > Salticidae > Salticus > Salticus scenicus. The sequence continues at coordinate 245,879,997 of OZ005656.1, forward strand.
CTTTGTATTTTAATTTGAATTTTTGAAAATAAGTCCGTAAGTGCATCTTAAATAAATTCTGAGTTTGACAGAGATCGAACATAATTTTTAAAAATTTTATTGAAATTTTTCAATAAAAATTTATAATTTTAATTATCTTATAAAATCAAAATTACCATTTAAAATTTTTTTTTGTGTGGTTCAGATTCATTAAAAAATACAAGACTTAGGCTTTTCTAAAAAGTTCTTCCCATTTTAAAAAATAAAATAAAATAAAAAACCCAAAAATTTTAAATTTAAAAAAATAAATAAATAAATTTAAATTTATTTTTTTATAAACATAAATTATATCAATGGGAAATATCATAGACTGCATACCTCTTGACTATAAACTGGAAATAATTAGTTTACTTGCATTAAATTTTTAATTATAGCATTTAAAGATGTCAAAAAATGATGTCACTGAAATGACAATGTTTGTCACTGAAACGACTGTTTGTCACTGAAATGACAATATTTGTCAAAATGACTATTTTTCACTGAAATAACATTGTTTGTCAATGCAATAGGACCATATAATATTAAAAATGGAACATATTAGAACAATAGAGAAAAGATTGTGAAGGGAAAAGAAAGAGCAATAATGAGAATATCAAGCAATTTTATTATATTAAAATCCTTATAGTTACAAGTTTAATGATTAACTGAATTAAATTCAGAAAAAGCATTTTGAACATTATTAAAATCTTCATCCTGAAGTTTAAAATATCTATTTGAAGCAGGTTCAGGAGAATTCCTAATTTTGCACAGAATATGTGGCACTTGAATTTCATGGACATCCTCTTTGTCAAGCCATGCAAATTATTTTTTCTGCATCTTGCCATAAATAACACAAGTAAAATATTTTGAGTAACATTCTCAATGACACCTTAAAGGGGGCAAAAAAAAAAAAATAAATAAATAAATAAAATTAAATAAATAAATAAAAGTTTGCTTTTTTAATTGTATCTTAATATTAATGTCGTATGTAATTTTTTTATATTTACCTGGATACCGGAAAGTACTTTAAATATTTAAATATAAAGCTTATCCTACACCAACAAATCTTTTAATTCAAAATAAAAAATTATTTAAATCCAGGGCTTACAAAATAGTAAATCTCCAACAAATGTCATTTTTGTGACGTCACAAAAATGACCGTCACGAAAATGACAAATCGTCAATAATTCGTTCTGTACTGAAAAACATGCTTTCACTAAGCCGATATCGTCACATTTTCTTCTTCTGGTCGTCATTCTATATTAAAATAAAACTTTGTTCTAAATTTTATAATAATATTTTTTTTTTTTTTATGCATCTCGAAAATGACAAGCAATAAAAGTACGCACAGCATGTAAACAATAAAAATAATGTTAACTCTTACCTGTTTTCAATTTTCTTGAGATTTTTTTTCCCCACATATCGTCAATGTTGATTTCTGATCTTAAACTTTAAAAAAAGTGAATGGTGGCACCATCCCTTGATGATATATGAAGTTATTTTCATGTGTCACGAAAATGACGTGAAGACTTGCATACAAGCATTTTAATTACACATGCATGAAAATTAACGTAATTAAAAAGAAAAAAAAAATTTCCTTTGAAAACAAATAGTTTTTTTTACAAGAATTAACAATTATTATAATTATCATTTTATTTTTTTTAGTAAAAAACATACTTTGTATGTAAACATTTGGTCTTGGAGACAGTCACGAAAATGACGGTTATAAGGTTTAAAATTTTCTAAAAAATACTGAAATTGCTATAAACTCACATTTTATGATTTGATGCTTTTTTAAAAAGGTACTTCTAAATAATAATAATAAAATTTTACAATTTATTTGCTTAAAATTAATAATAAAGACCTGAAACACTAAAATGCACATTTATGTGATATTCAGCCATATACAGAAACAGTAGAAAATCTTTAGATCTGATTTGAACGACCGTTTCCGATGTTTGATCGGCCTTTAAACTGCCCGAAAATGCCTTTTGAAGTTACGTTAGCCCCCCCCTCAAAAGCAAATCAAAAAAAATTTTGATGTCAATCGACCATTTCCGATGTTTGATCGGCCAATAAACTGCCCGAAAATACCCTTTAAATGTTCCCCAAAAGGAGGAAGTTAGCCCCCCCTCAAAAGCAAATCAAAGAAATTTTTATATCAATCGGCGGAGAATCGTTAGATCGGATTCGATCGACCGTTTCTGACTTTTGATCGGCTATTAAACTGCCCGAAAATACCCTTTAAATGTACCCCAAAAGGAGGAAGTTACCCCCCCCCCTCAAAAGCAAATCAAAAAAATTTTGATGTCAATCAACGTAGAATCGTGAGATCGAACATTTGCGACGATTGATCGGCCATTAAACTGCCCGAAAATACCCTTTAAAGGTCCCCCAAAACGTGGAAGTCAGCCCCCCCTCCCTCAAAAGCAAATCAAAAAAATTTTGATGTCAATCGACGTAGAATCGTTATATCGGATTTGATCGACAATTTCCGACGTTTGATCGGGCAGTAAACTGCCTGAAAATACCCTTTAAATGTACCCAAAACGTGGAAGTCAGCCCCCCCTCAAAAGCAAATCAAAAACAATTTGAAGTCAATCGACAGAGAATCGTTAGATCGGATTTGATCGACATTTTGCGACGTTTGATCGGCCATTAAACTGCCCGAAAATACTCTTTAAAGGTACCAAAAAGGTGGAAGTTAGCCCCCCCTCAAAAGCAAATCAAAAAATTGTTGATGCATATCGACATAGAATCGTTAGATCGGATTTGATCGACCGTTTCTGACGTCTCGAAAATACCCTTTAACGAACCGCAAAACGTGGAAGTTAGCACCCCTGAAAAGCAAATGAACAAAATTTTGATGTCGACTGACGTATAATCATTAGAACCGACTTGATCGATGCCATTCGTTTGATCGGATTTGTTCGCTTATTGCACCGTTTTATCGCTTCAGGAAAAAAAGATATTACGTAATAATTTTAAGGGGGCGAAATTCTCGATTTTTTTAAATTATTCAAAAATTAAAACCAATATGTCATTCAATAGAAAATCGTTAGATCGTTGCAGATTGACGTATTTCCACGTTTGATCGACAACGGAAGTGGCTTAAAAAGTCACCTAAAAAGTTTGAAATTTTACGACTTTACTCTATTGAAACATGGAATTTTCCTACAATATATATGTTAGCCCCCCCCCCCCCCCCTGGAAAGGAGTACAAAATTTCACTAATGTCATTCGTTTGATCGTCGTTTCATCGGATTTCCTCGACTAATTCCACCGTTTGATCGCATCAGGAAAAAAAGATATTAAGCAATAATTTTAGGGGGGGGGGGGGCTAAATTCTCGATTTTTAGAAATTATTCAAAAATCAAAACCAATATGTCATTCGATAGAAAATCGTTCCAGATTGACGTATTTCCACGTTTGATCGATACCGGAAGTGGCTTAAAAAGTCGCCTAAAAAGTTTGAAATTTTACGACTTTACCCTATTGAAACATGGAATTTTCCTACAATCTATATGTTAGACCCCCCCCCCCTCGAAAGAAATACAAAATTTCACTAATGTCATTCGTTTGAATGGTCGTTTGATCGGATTTGATCGCTTATTGCACCGTTTGATCGCTTCAGGAAAAAAGATATTACATAATAATTTTAGGGGGGGGGGGGGGGGGCGAAATTCTTGATTTTTAGAAATTATTCAAAAATAAAAAACAATATGTCATTCGATAGAAAATCGTTAGATCGTTCCAGATTCACGTATTTCCACGTTTGATTGATACCGGAAGTGGCTTAAAAAGTTGCCTAAAAAGTTTGAAATTTTACGCCTTTACCCTAATGAAACATGAAATTTTCCTACAATCTATATGTTACCCCCCCCCCCCCCTCGAAAGAAATTCAAAATTTCACTAATGTCATTCGTTTGATCGTCGTTTGGTCGGATTTGATCGCTTCAGGAAAAAAAGATATTACATAATAATTTTAGCGGGGCGAAATTTTCGATTTTTAGAAATTATTCAAAAATAAAAACCAATATGTCATTCGATAGAAAATCGTTAGATCGTTCCAGATTGACGTATTTCCACGTTTGATCGATACCGGAAGTGGCTTAAAAAGTCGCCTAAAATGTTTGAAAATTCACGACTTTATCCTATTAAAACTTGGAATTTTTCTACAATCTATATGTTAGCTCACCCTCGAAAGAAAATGAAAATTTCACTAACGTCATTCGTTTGATCGGATTTGATCGCATCAGGAAAAAAAGATATGAAGCGATAATTTTAGGGAGGGAACATGAAAATTTCCTACAATTTGTATGCCATTCGATAGAAAATGGTTAGTTCGTCTGAAAATAACAGTTTACAGGATTTGATCTGCAGCGAAAGTGATTTAAGATTACCTATGAAAACCTCCAAAATATTCATATATGCCTCAAAATGTGCAGTTACCCCCCCCCACACACACACACACACTTAGATTTAAAAAATACTTATGTCATTCAACGTAGAATCATTAGAATGAATTTGATCGACAAATTGCATCATTTGATCGCATCAAGGAGGTGAGATGGTGATACAAAATGAGACTTAATTGGTGATACAAAATGCATGATTTATTAATGTATAACATTAACATAGTAAAAAACTTGTAATACCTTTCATCTGCAGTTTTTTGCAGATCAGGGGTAAATCCAGGCAAAATTCGGGTCCCTTTCCAGATCCTTTCACAAAACTCCACATCGTAAAAAGGGACCCTTATAAAAATGATCATTTTATTAAATGTTTTCATGTTTTTAATTAATGCCTTAATTTGACTCAACAAACCTCTAATGAACTTGATATTAAACATTATATACAATGATTGTAAAAATGGAAGATTTTACACAATATTTTACTTTTTCACAAAAATAAAAATTTCATAAAAATATTTTGTTTTTCACAAAAAAGGGACCCAAAAATTAAAACCTGGATTGACCCCTGCAGATACTATTCCAACAACAGTTTTCTGTAAATTCTATGTTCCAAATACCTTCAAATTATTTGCAGGGTTTTTTTTTTTTTTTTTTTTTTTTTTTTTGTGTGTGTGTGTGTGTGTGCAAAAACTAAGCCGCCTGTATTTTATTGCACATACATGTAATATGCAATTTTGAGCAGTCTATGTCTAGTAAAAATCAATAATTTTCAACACTGTATCTAAAAAATATAACCAATTCTATATTTTGGTTCAATTTAATAATTTAATTATGGATGTAAAAATCACATGGAAAGTACAGTTTTCATTAAATGCATTTTTATTAATGAAAGAACTACAAAGTAAAAAATAATCTTAGTAACAAACATTTATTTTCAGCTTATTATACACTTAATGCAAATCAAGTAGTTAAAGAAAATATCATATATGCAATGTCACTGTTCTCATATAATGAAGTGATAATGAAGTATTGGATCAGTATAGCGGTAAGAGAAAAACCATGTTTCTCGATGAAGTTGTATCGGAATGACTAGGCCATACAGATCACTAACGAATAGCTATTAGTCCAGATTCCAAGAGTTTCTGTATTTTTGCAGCAATTTCAGGATTCTTTAAATGTCTAAAAAGGAAGAAAAATTAAATGAAATCAATCAATTACTCAAAGTATTTTGGAGAAATACTTTTTATCTATTTTTCAAAACAACTGTTAAAGGAAAGAAATATATACAGTTGAACCTTGTTAACGTGGATCTCAAGGGGGACAAAAAATTTGTTCATGTTATCAGTAGTTCATGCTCTCAATTGCTAATCTTCATAAAACTAAACTTATCTTTATTTTAACGGGTATTGTGGAAACAGTTCATGCTAAAAGTAATTAATGTTAACAGTGTTCATGTTATCGAGGTTCGACTGTATATGGTATGTGACAATTACACGACTTTCATTGCCCACTTTTACACACGTCATTTTTGGAGATAAAATGCACAAAACTGACTTAAAAAATCAGGCACCTAACAATTTATGTGTAATGGCCATATCACACGAGAGACTTTCGTTCAGCATTTTACTAAACACAGCATTATACCCAACATACTCAGCCTGATTTTGTTCAAGGACAGCAAGTTTTCGGATGATCAACTTTTACGAAACCATTTAGAAAAAGCTGAGTATGTTGAGCGTGCTGATCAAAATTGACCAATAGGAGAAATAAACAGGATTTTTTCCTGGAATACCTTTAGAGAAGGGAATACATCACGCTATCAATTCGGGGGAACCCTACGGACAGCTGACCGGTTTCTCGTTCGTTCAGCATAGTGAACATGTTGCGTATAATGTTGTGTTGAGTATATATGCTCCCGTGTGATATGGCCATTAGAGTGAACTAATATATACGTCATGAAGACAAACAGTTTACATAGTAAGTTAAAAATAAAAATTGGTAGAGCTGTTTTTTCCAAACACCAATTCCGAGATCTAAAAATGACCTACATAATCTAAACCTTTTTCTTTTTTTTTTTTTTTTTCCCCTGTAGTAACCGCATAATACACAAAAGAGAAAAAAAAATCTAAAAAAAAAATAAATAAAAAATAAGTTTATGTAGCAAATTTAAAGAAAATCATTAGAACTGTTTTGAGATACTAACTTTCAGTACCACTTCTGATTTTCACTAAAACTTAGCAAACTCATCTGTTCATTGTAAACCAACAATTAGATACGGAAGATATCTAAAAGGGAGTTAAAAGGATGGATAAAAAAAAGGTCCGCAGAAACTTTTTAAAGGAACACACTTGCACGAATTCAAATTCAACCTTGAACTAACCAACTAATATATATGATAGGACATCTAATACGGTATTTATACAGCAACTTTGGGAAAAAGAAAAAATCATTAGATTAACTTCTAGTTTCCAATTTTCCTCAAAAGTTAACCATCTGCACATTAGACTTGTCTTCATTCAGAAGTTCTGCTGTTCTATCTTTATTCGTTTTGGAGACATGATAGTCAGAAACGCACACACACATACACACTGACCGATTGCCATAAACTACTTTTTTGGATGTAGGAGATCATAATGATTGCCATAAAAACGTAAATTAAGTGAAAACTCAACATTAAATCTCTTTTACCATATAATTCTTAACCCCTTGAACTGCAATTTATTTTCAGTCAGCACTGCTCATGCAGACAGTTTAATTTTCTTAGTTTTAAGAGGAGGGATTGATATCGAAAGTTACAGTTTTGTTGCTCAAATAATTTGTTATTATTAAAAATAATATTTGTTTCACACATTTATTGTTTCACACATCACGAGTGCAGCTCGTCATGATCAGTTTGCTCAAGAAAGTTCCTGACGAGCTGGACTCGTCAATTCAGTTCAAGGTGTTAAATTACCAACAAATTGATCTTTGTTTAATTATTAATTATATCATTATATAAACAAACTTCTTTTTTTAAACGAATATGTAGAAATCTACAAGTAACATTCTATATAAAATATATTTACTTATGTATTTTTCAAGTAACGATATTGAGACACACACATATTTTGAAAAATTAAAGCAAATGCTATCTCATCCTCCCTCTCCATCAGTATGATGTTATAAAACAAACAAAACAAAATATATCACTGTCCAAATTTAAAGGGCTACAAATTTTACTTAAATACTTACTCTTGTAGAGCTCTTGGATCATTCTGCATTTGTTCTAAAATTAACCTCATGGCTGGATCGCCTAAGATTTTTTGTACTTCTGGATCAGACATAGCTTGTTTACGAACTTCTTCAGGGTTACTACTGCTAGCGGCAATACACTTTCTATAACCATCTAGAGCTTCCTACAAAGCAAAGTACAAACACATTAACATGATTTTTATTCATTGTTTCCATACTCTAAAAGATAACAGATGATGTAATATGATTTTACAAATGATAGACTATAAAAGGGAAGTATACCTGAGAAAAATTACACTATATTTCTGAATTATATAAAATATTAAAAAAAAAAAAAAAATTATTAATGCATTTTGGAGGCTGAGGGGAAACTTTTGTACAATACAAGTTAGATCTGGAAGGTATAAATTGATTCATTCTTTACGGGTTATGTTCAGTTTGAGTTCGCTGAATTATTTTTCATGCCGGTTGTATAAGATTTTTAATTTCTTTCATGTAGGTAATGTTAATATTTTTCTTTTTTCTGTGAGTCAACTAAGTCTTAAGGTGCACTTTTTAATGAATTAGGTCAAGTTATACCAAATATGCCTATAATTAAATATATGCAGCATATCCAAATTATCAAATTGATAAACTTCCACATTAGAAACCCCTAATGCTAGAAGTCCATTTAACAAACTCTTCTTACAGTCCTTGAATTACTAATTTTCATTTTTTCTTTTTTCAGATTACAACTCTGTTCAGAACTCAGAGTTAAACATTTACTTTTCAGAAAAAAAAAGGAAAATTTACTATTTATTGCATTTCAATTACAGTTTACAAATATGTAAGAAAATTCTTAAATTTGTAGGGAGTGGGGAGTGTTAAAAATAAAGTATAACTTGAAAACTTTCGATAAATCTGTAAAATGGAAGAGAGATTAATTCTTTCAAGAAAGGTAATCTATTCCTATTATATTAAATTTATGCAATATGCAAAAAGAAAATATTCAAATAATTTTTTTCATGAAAGCAAATTAATTTATCAGTTAAATTCTATTTTTAAACTATCACAAAGAAAACAAAAATTTTAAACTAATGTGTGTAATGAAACAATTTGAAGTCTTATTTACTGAAAGTATGGTTAGAGAGTTTATGGTCATTCAGAAATACAATAAAGAAATTGAATTAACCAAGAATCTATAGCTGTATTAAAATAGAAACCATATAGCAGATCAAAACTACATTATTCATAAAATTTAAAGTATATGAACATGAATAGAAGTCATTCAGATAAAGTGGAGTATTAAGGTTGATTTTTATACCAACTATATGACAAATACCAGAACTGGGAATCGTACCCGGGCATTCTGCTTAATAACCAGCTTGGCATTTCTTGCATAAATGCCCAGGTTAAATTCCCAGCTCTGTTGTTCTTCACATAGTTGGTATAAATTCCTTAATATTCCACTTTAAATGAATTTTCATGGTTGATAAACTATTAAATAAATTTCTAAGATGAATAGAAGTACCTGATTATTAGAATCAAGTTCCAGTGCTTTCTGGAATGTAGAGGATGCTTTAGCATGCTCTTTTAGAGCCATCAAAGCATACCCTTTTCTAATATAACCTTTCACTGAAAGAAAAATATAATTTTAATTAATAAACAGCATACATATTTTATTTCAAAGAGACACAGATTTTTAAAGAAATTAAATCTTAACTACTTTTATAATGAAAAAATTTTTAGCTAAAACTAGGAACTAGGGTACTCTACTTCTAAGTCCGTTACTACTTGAAGCATCTACAAAAAACGTAGTCAAGGGGTGGTTTGGATGGTTCAAACATCCTCCGAAACTTGCAGATTTATTGAAATTTTTTGAGTTTAGTCTTCATTTCTAACATTCAACATTGTGTACTAAAGTTTTAACACCCTCCAAAAAAATTTTTAGGCTACAGTATTGTCAGCAGATTATACATATATACAAAATTTCAGATCAATCAGACAATAGGAAGTGGATTAAAATTCGAAAATAAATAAGGATTCCCCCTCAATTTTAAATTTCCTTCAATTTTCCAAGTTTTCCAGGTCTATTTTTGTAAAATTCCAGGTCACAAAATTTGGTTTGTGACATAAAAAAATTGCTCATAACATAAAAGATAACATAATACATTTTAAATTGCATATCCAAAAAAGCATTTTCCAGGTTTATATGATTATTTTTCCAGATTTTTGGGAAATATTTACAATTTTTCTGACTTTTTTTTCTTAATTTCAAATTTCAGACATGTGGGAACCTTGACCAATTTTGTACTTGAGTTAGGAACTAGGCACTTGAAGAATCTCCCCCCCTTAAAAGTCCATTACTAATTGAACATGTATTATTTTTGTATGTGTATACAAAATTCAGCTCAATCAAATGAGTGGAATATTAAAAAAAGACTTAGTGCTAGATAAAACCAAGAAAAATAGTACAGCTGCCTGTATTATTCCATTATTCCTTTTGGCATTCGAGATATGTATGATTTTTCTTGGATCAGGTGATTGAAAGTAGGTTCAAAAAGATATTTTTAACTGTACTTAGAAGCAAGGGACTATAAGTCTGTTACTACTTGAGCATGTACTGCCATCAGAGTTATACATATATGACAATTTTCAGCTCAGTCGGATGTAGAATCCAGCATCAGGCCAAGTACTCACGGGAACATGTGGTTTACCTGTTGTGGGTCAGGTGCAGATTAGATTTCTATAGTTTGACCTGCAGGTTACTTACAATAAAATGTATTTTATTGAAGGTCGATTTTTTTGTTTTGTTTTTTGTTCATTTTAGTGAGGAGTTCATTTTAAGTTCACCAATATTTACCAAGAGACTCTCCTGTGGATTTTATCGAGAATAGTTTATCTAAAAAGCAAAGTTGACATTAATTATAGTTAGTCATGTAAATAAGCTTCAGTTTGTTAACTCTTCTTTTTTGATTAGGACAGTAACTTCTACTACATATCACAGACTTTTGAAGACAATGCTGAATTAATTTTTTTAAGAGCAAAATTCTAGCCTTTTAACTTTTTGCTTCAGTAAAAATATTTTACTGACAATTTTAATTGACTAAATTATTCAGTGTTCATATTCAAATATGGAGGAAAAAAATATTGACATTATTTCTGTTTACTTGATTTTGTTAAAGTTAAAACTTTCCATAAAAAAATTAAATTAAATGACGACTTTTGCCATTGAAAATCATTACGGGAGCTTTTGGAATGGGAGTAACTAGACTGTGGCGCCATCTGTTGTTCTAAAATTAAAAAAAAAAAGCCAGATTTGGAAGCCTCTTTCGCATCCTATTCTATTAATCCGTGGTAAGTGTCCTTTAAAGTAAATAAACACATTTATCTTTTTTTTTTTTTTTTTAAACTTTAATTATGTAATATTGTGCTCTGTTAAAGCATTTAATGTGGATTGTAGGATGATCCTTGTAGCATTTTAGTTAGATAACAAAAGTGAAATTTGTTAATTTCTTTAGCTTGTATTAATTACAAAATATTTAATTATTTTATTTGCATTCTATTTTCTTTTCTTTCTTTCTTTTTTTTGGTGTACATTCGGCGCTATATTACATTTGCAACATCACTGTTAGTAATGATCTTACTGATCACAATTTATTTAAAAATTAAAAAGAAAAATTTATGCTTAGCTTTTTTCTTCTTTTGCAAGATTTTCAAATTTTGTTTGAGACTCTTGCAATTCCACATCCTATTTCAAACACTGATTATGTTTCACAAAACCATTTATTGGATGTAATTAGTGTTTAAAAGATGTACTCATTGTAATACAACTGTTAGTTTATTGTATAATATTAGATTTTTTTTTCTTTTTCCCAGTATTGTGTATTTCATTTCAGGTTTTTTTTAATTATATTTCAATTTTATTGTATATTTCATTTTTATTTTCTCAAAAGGAAATATTTAAAATTTTCTTCTGATCCTCGTTTGCACGCTCAGCCTCAGACACATTCTTCAACCCTGGTAAATACTTTAATCCTTAATCTTGTGTTTCTTTTAATGCTATCACGTGTCTGGGTCAATTTTTTTTTTTTTTTTTTTTTTTTTTTAGTACGGAGGACTATTAGTCTCAATCTATGGATAAAATGTTGTTGCCAGTTTTATAATGGTTGGACATTTATCAAAATCGAAAAATTATCAAAAATATAAATAATTTGAAAGCGATGTTTTGAAAAAAAAAAAAAAAAAACTAATAGTCCTCTGTACTAAACTAAATTCTGCTTTGCCAGCTTAATGAAAAGAAAATTAATAATAATCAATATCGAAACAGTTGAAGCCCTTTTTTTAGACAAAATTTCATAAATTACTTTAATTTTTAATTGTTTCCATAAAAGTTTAAGGGTTGATTTTAAATTTGTTTGAAGTGAAAAAAAAATACATGTGCCGATATTAAATTTGTGAAAAATTAAACTAGCAGGATAAAATTGATGTCATTATAGCTCTAAAGGTTTTTATTATTAATTTATTAATTATTTCTTTGACAGAGCATTAGCTTAGGAGCTTCTTGGTGGCTTTTAAATTTTTATTCTCATTTTGTTGACAATTTAAAACAGCTATCGCAATTGCATAAGTAAAGACTTTGGACGTATTTTTTTTTTTTTTTTGTAAGCATTTTTCTGTTCTCACATTTCTGATGTTATTTTTTTTTTAATGTACATCACTATAAGGCATTGTATTAAAAATTATTTTAAAATAATAAAATAAACAATAGAACGTAAATATTTATCTTTTTCAAATAGAGGAATTAGCTTTAAATACTTCATTGCATTATCCTGAAGACTGCTTCTATCTCTTGCAGGTAATACTATAATACTTCAAGACCAAAAAAAAAAAAAAAAACCTTGGTGAAAATTGTTGTACTGAGTCAGTTTTTGGTAAATTTCACGTTATGAAGAGGTTTCCAATATCTCTTTTAAGAGCTCGGTATATTCTACCCAGTAGATGATTTTTTATGAGTTAAATTGGCAGGTGATTTTTGTGAAGAGTTTCTTTTCAAAACCAATATTTTCTTCCAAATCATTTATGTGTTTCATCCTGAATTTTTCAATAATTTCTTTCAGATTTCAGGGAGCACAATCAGATTCAAAGGACACCACGGCAGATTGATCAGGGTTCCCACTCAGTTTCAAAAATAAAATTCCCTGACTTTTCCAGGTCTATTTTTAGAAAATTCCAGTCACAAAATTTGGTTCGAGACATAAAAAATAACTTGTGGTATGAAACAGAACATAGCTTGCTACATAGAAGACAACATAGTAACGTGATTTGCGATATAAATTGAATGCTCATAAAGCATTTTCCAGGTTTGTATTATCATTTTTCCAGGTTTTTGAGCAATATTTACAATTTTCCCTGATATTTCCCTGACTTTTTTTTTATAATTTCAAATTCCCTGACTTTTCCAGGTTTCCCTGACCTGTGGGATCCCTGATTAATTTTTATTTAAAGGGCAAACAGGGTGCAGCACCCTTAGAATCCTGCCTAGAATAAATCCTGATACAAGTTTTCATTGATTCTTTAAAATAAAATTTACATACATATTTACAAATTAATGTTCAAATAAACAACACACCCATTTAAAAAGCATAACGTTCTCTCTCCTCTCGACAAACACAAACTTTTAATATCAGCTTAAAAAAAAAAAAACACTTACCAAAATTAGGATCTAATTTAATACAGGTTTCACAGTCTTTTAAGGCAAGGGGAAATTCTGCTAATTTTTGATAACAAGCAGCTCTGTTACTATAAAGAATGGCATCATCAGGGTTTCGCCTGATAGCTTCTGTATAATGTTTCATAGCTGCTGGATAGTCACCTGCGATAAAGAAATTATAATTAGATGGAACTAATTACAAAAACACTTAACGATAATATATTTATTCATTTTTCTAAATAAAAATCTTCAGTGTAATATCTACTTAAATAAAGAGAAGTATCTGTCTGTGTGTGTGTCTGTGCTCAGATTATTGACTGCTTGAAAGCAATTACATCCATTGTTAGAATACAACCTCTGCGAATATGCAGATCTTTTAATTTCTCTGCTGGTTTCTGCCAGAAACCAGCAGAATAGTCCAAATCACTCACAGAGAAGCCGTCTGATGAGAATCGGGATCCCAATGGAAAGATTTAACGGCAAACAACGAAGGTAGTAAAGGTTTTTTTAATATATTTAATTTAGTAATTTCACTTCGCTTATTTAATTAATATAATTTAATGCAAATTATTAAATCAAAAAATGTACATAAGTATCATTTCATCCCTTTGGTATTATGCAAATATGACAGTTTATTTGTTTCAACCATTAATTTTAAAGTTATTACAAATAAAAAAAGTATGTCATTTTTTCTGCAGTGCGGCTTTTTTTTTTTTTTTTTTCTTCTTTTGTCGCTTAGTGTAGGTTAGGAGGACGCATGCCATTTGTACAATAATATGCTAAATAGGCACTACTACAATTGCCAGCACTAAGCCTGGAAAAAGTGTGAAGGGAAGTTACCTAAAAACATTGACTCAGTCTTTTTATAAGTGTCCAATTATCCAGATTTTTCATTAACCGGATCGTCCTCGTTCCCGACCGATACAGATAATCGGCGCTCTACTATACTTTTTCTTCTTAAATTTTTACTCCACCCCGCCCTCATTTCTTATATACATGATGAAGACTTAAAATTAATTTTTATAACAGCAATACTTTTATCAGTTGAACAGACAACATAACAATATACGTAAAATAATAATAAATGTATATAAATATTTTATTTTATAATGCAATACTTTTTAATTTTTTTCTAAACGTAAAATATTATAGTATTTCGTCACAAAGACGCAACAAAATTAATTATTTTATGATTATTTTTATCCTTCGAAAAAGTCGTGGAAAAAAATATTGAGAGTGATTTGTTTCTTTCTTTAACTAGCAATGAACAGAAAAAGTGAGGCCACAGTTCATATGTGTGTGACCTTGACACGCCTAGGATTGGGGGGAAAAAGAGTATAGTGTATTTGCTTACTTCATTGGTCATTATATTTGAATGAATTAAAAAAAAAAAGTATATATAGTTTTTATAAATAAAAACAAAAAATCACATTTCATTTAATTTTAAAAAAAACTAACAAGTGCTATGCTTAGAAAAATATATTAGTTTCAGAAAAATGTTATTTTCATTCTAAACATTTAAAAAAAAACTAATCACGTATTTTTGAAAGAATGAAAAGAAAGAAAAAAAAGTATGATAGAAGTTGGTAAGTGCAAATGATTGAAATAATAATAAATTTTTTTTATTCTTCATTAAAGAAGACCATTAGAAAAAACCACATATCTTTAAAACCAACCAAATTATGATACAGAAAAAAAAGTGACTTATGCCATTTTTCTGTATGATTTTAAAGGATGGCTTTTCGGTGAAAATAGGGATCATTTACAAATTGATAATGGAAATGTTTAGATCAAAAACATAATATCGAAAAATTCTTTATTTTATCTTTTTATAATGTGTCACAAATTTACATTTCTATTTTGGTATATGGTCCCTATAATCAGTGTTCAGTTTTCAATTAAGCATAATTCATTCATTTTAAAGATACAAGAATGCGGTTTTTTGCAATGATGTTGTTGCATTGAAAATAAAAACTTTCTAACTGACCAAATTTGTCTAGAGAGGTCATATAAAACTTAATTTTTTTTTTTTTATTAACGGGAAGATACTTTTATTAGCGGTTTTATTTCCTGTCTTATTTTGTACACTTTTGCAATTTACATTACCCTCTCATCTCGTAACAGGTAAAGAATTAAATCACGTTTCAATCTTTTAGAACACCCTGTATATTTTTTCATAAATTTCAATATAGTTTATGGTTTTAAGTTAAGATTTGTTGTGTTAGTTTATTAATTTGTTTGTTTTGCAGGCTGTTAATATTAATAAATGTGGATTCTTTAAATTTGTGTATTTCATTCCCTGAGAAATTCTTAATCTTATTGGTCATTGGTGTTTCAGTGATCTTGTATCTACTTGGATTCTACTATGCTTAATAGATCATCATCATTATTACACACATATATATATAAATTGTTAATAAATCTGGTTTCTTTAATTATGTGTATTTCATCCCCTGATTTCTGAACTTCTCCTACATAAAGAAATTTTTTATCTTATTGGTCATTGGTGTTTCAGTGATCTTGCATCTGTTGCTTGGCTTCTACTATGCTTAATAGATCATTATTATATATATATGAAGTACCTGCTCCCTGAATAGTTTATACTTCAATTTTTAAGCATTTTTATCCAATTATTATTTCTGCGGTCCTTTATTTACTTTCTCCGTCATTAAGTTTAATGGTCCTTTTTTATTATTATTCATGTCGGCGTAAGTAATTTAAATTGTTTTTGTATCTTATTGGTTCTTAATCTGTATCACAACATTTTTGTGTCAGTCTTACCTATATGTTACAATCAGTTCTATTTTTATTGTGTTGGTATTGTTTTGTATCTATTAATTGCTATATATATAATATTAAAAACATTTTTCAGCACCCTGAAAATGAATAACTTACCTTTTTGGAAGCACTCTTTTCCTTTATTTTTTTCTTCTAAAGCCTTTTCAGGATCAATATAAGACTTTCTTTCTTCATCTTTTATAATTTTTTCCACCTGAAAACAAAAATATAATTTAAAACTAATCAGAGTATATTTCATAAGATTTTTTTTTTTAATATAACAATCTATAATTATGCTGCTTCATCAAATATTTTAATAGCCAATATAAATGCAACCAAAAATCCAAATTATGCATTTAATAAATTTGCAGCATTAAAAAACTGGTTGTGTAGTAATTACACAACTTTATTATCCACTTTTACACATATTATAAAGTCATTTTGGTTGTAGCCAGGTCAGATTCTTGGAGCCTTACCAGGGGTCTGTCCAGATTTTTCAGACACGGTCCTGTTTGTGTGAAATTGTAAAAAATTCTACACATACTTTTGTAAATTTTAATTTAATGTGGAAATAAATTTCTTCCAAACTTTTCGGCCAAGGTCCTTTTTTTGTGAAATTGTGAAAAATGTAATTTTGCAAAATAAAATTGTAATTAAAATTTCATTTTAGACAATGACAGTTCACTTTTATAGAACTAAATTTACATACATGTATAGAATCCTTTATAAATTAGAAATTGAATATCAGCTTTTCGGAAAAATACAACAAAACACTTCCGATTATTCAAGCAGCCTGTTTTGATAAAGACTATTAGTTTAATATTAAGCAAAGTCTTGCACAATAGAAACGTTAAACTGTAAGTTTTAGAAATGTAATATGACTAGTAATTTTAGAAAAATTTTGACTTCAGTAAAAACAAGAAAAATTAAAACTTAACAAATTTATTAATATCAAAATAAGTAACATGAGTAAATATATAACAAGAAAAATTTATTTAAATACATTAACATCAAAAAATAGTATGAGCTGGATATTTACCTCTGAAAAACATTAACTTGACATCATATACAATATTCAGATTTCGATGAAGTTATTTAAAACAAGAAACTTGAAATAGTCCCTTATCCCAGAGTCCCCTATTAAACAAAACTCTGTAATAGAGGTCTGCACGGGCCGGGCTTACGGCCCAAATTTTTTAATTTGCTCTTGGGCCGGGATCAGTTTTTTTGTGTATATTCGGGCCTGGCCAGGCCTGAATGAAATTTTCTCCAGGCCATGTCGGCCCGAATCTTTTTCTGGTTTCCTCGTTAATCAATGAAAAAGGAAATTGATAAAATATTTCTTCAGTCATCTATTTTACATAATTTTACAGGCTGGTATGTCACATAAAGTTCTATTTTGTTAAAAAGTGTCTAACTTCAATTTAATTGTCTATCAGTTTGTCTGTCTGAAATCTGATTTTTTGCAAATATTTTTAGCATGCCTCGAAATTAATATATTTTATTTAAAGTAATATTAGATGGTTTCCTATTCAAAATAGTATGCATGTCACTACCAGTTTGCTTACATGTACATAACAAAAGAAATTAGATATGTTACTGTGTATAAGGCTTTGTTTCTTATGATCTGTTGAGTTTATTAGTATAAAGGCTATAAAAATCTTTCCGCTGTAACTTTTTCTCTAAGGCTCCTTTTTTTTTTTTTCTCCAGTGGACAAAAGTAGCATCATTTTTATCATGGGCAAAATCAACTTTTCTATCAAATATGGTTGGATTAACATTAAAGTTTTGTTTAAAGGAGCACATGAAAGATTTGGATACATTGCGGTATATAAGAGGAAATGCAGGGGTGATTGTGACTCAAAGGTAAAAACCCTGAAAATTGGAGCCTCAAATTAGAAAAAACCCACAATATCAAATAATACTCAAACTATTTAGGCCAGAAGCCCTTAATCCTTTTACATTTCATTCACATATTACCTGGATAACAAATGAACAACCAATGAAAGAAAATTAACTTTATAGGAAATATGAAAACACAGATGGGTTAGAGTAAAAACCCTGAAATCAGGGGTAAACCCTGAACACAAACACCCCTGGAAATGGTTGAAAGTGCATTTTTAGTAGTTATAACCATTTTAAATACCTTCCTGAATTCTTTGATGAATGCTAATATTTTCGATTTGATTTTCTATTTGCAGGGTTCTCAGCACAAACCTAGTTCAAAAATAGTGGAAATAGTGACCAATTTTCTGAAAAAAGTGACTTTAAAGTGACCAAAATAACAACCTTATTTACGTAATACAAGAGTTTGTCTTGGTGTAAAATTTAACTATATTTATCAGTCATTACAGTAATAACATAAATTCATTAAAAAAAAGAATATTATCCATTCATCAAATGAACTATATTTAGAATTGAAATATATTTATAAACAAATATGCATAATAGAACACACTTTTCCAAATGCAGGATATTCCAGTAGAATACCACGAATGGCAATTACATTTATTATTTGATATTTTTCCCCCCTAAATACTATATGAAACCACTTTTTAATGAAAGACAAAATGTTTTACAAAAAGGATCTTAATATATATTTTAGAGAGCAACATTGTTCTATATAATATCAAAAGAGAAAAAAAAAAAAAGAAAAAAATATGCTTTTTAATAATTATACACGAGAAGTTTAAAAATACTTTTCAATTTATGCAGAAGAGAAATAAAACATTTTGAAGAAATCAACATTTCTTAACCAAACATTTTTAAGTTTTCCGTAATCTTTTTTTTTTTTTTTTTTTTTAATATAGCAAATCATACTATTTTAAAATATACATTATTTAATAATAAGCAGAAGAAAAGAAAAACAGTTATTCAAACTTTTCTAACATTTTCATTTTACATACAGCAAATTAGATAACAATTATTTTTAATACATATTCATTGAGTTTTTGTAACAAAATTTGTTAAAATTGCAGATTTTCTTTTCTGCAAATTTTTCTCAATTGAGGTTGTTATTTTCTTCTTCTTTTACAGTTTTCAACCCTTCCAACATGGCTTGAGCAATTCTTATCTTTTGAAGATCTTCATTTTTTATTCCTTTTTTTTTAATCTATCATTGGTTTCTTTCAGCAATTTATCACTAACTTTTACTTTAGCATTTTTCACTTTTAGTGCTTCAACTAATTTGGTTTCAAGTTCATCAATGTTTTTTAAATTTTTCTCTATTGATTTCTTCTTATTATTTTCTCCTTCTAGTTTTTTCTTTTCTTCTTCATCTTTTTTCATCAGCAGTTCTTTCTTCTTTTTTCCTCTTCAAGATATAGCTTATACTTGGAAAAAGCTCCCCTAGCTAAAACTAAAAGTTCTTTGGTTACAGGTACCATCTCAGGTTTATAATCATAAAACTTTAATGCAGCTAATACATGCAGTTTTGCATTCAAAGTTCTTTCAAGCATTTTTGTGCGATCTTCCGATATTATTCTACTGGAATCTGAAAACCCTCTTTCAATGTCAGCACTGCCATGCGATACTGCCAAGCAGATTTTGACGACTTCCTGGATAACTGGATATTTTAATTCACCCATTGCATTTTTTATTTCAAATATTTTTTGCCATGCATGATCAATTCTGACATTTGAAGATAAAGGAAGCTCCTCCAATTGAAGAAGATGCCATTCATCAATTAGCATGGTTGTGTTAAGCAGGCATGAGAGTGCAGAAAATTAAAAAAAGAGGAAACACGCGTGTTCATAAAATTAATTTTAAAAGAAAAATAATGTGCACGGGGAAATTTATACAAATGTACGTTCATAAAATTTATTTCAAATGAAAAATAATGCTCACAGGAAAAAACTATACAAAATATTTTAAAAGTGACAAATTAAACTAAAAGAATAATGCACATCAACACAATAAAACATGTGCTTTAAAAAAAAAAAAAAAAAATTAGCTAGCAATCAACATTTAATCATTTTCTGGCGGTAGAAAAAGGAAAAGAAGGTGGGGTAAAAAGTAGTTCATGAGAGAAACATTAAACACAATTCTACTTCTTTATGGGTTCTAGAATATCATAAAGTAAGTTTAAAATTAATATTGTGGATGGATAAATATTCAAAAATAAAAGGCTACCCGCAGAATTTTTGATTGGCAATGGTTAGAGACGAAAAAAAAGGGGGGTGGGACAAAAAAATTACATGAGTGAGAAATATTGAATAATTCTGTTCTTTTATATGTTATAGAATCTGACAAAGCATGTTTAAAATGAATATTGACATTTATATTTTGGATGGAAAAAGATTGAGAATCTAAAGTTTTTCGCGGAGCGTTTGAACACTGATCATTATTGGAGTTTGATTTTAACAAAATAAAAAATCACGGAATTAACGAAAATCGCAAAAAAGCAGAAAATCACGGATCCGCGGAAAATTCTCATGCCTTGTTAAAAGAGCCTGGCAATGATTTGGAAATCTTAATAATATTATTGCAGCTCTCTTCTTTGCCAATTTCACTGAAATTCAGAAATGTAAAATACTTCAAATTATTGTTTTCTTGGAAGATTTTGTTAACTAAGTATTCTCCAGCTTTTATATAGTGACTTCGAACATTATTTAAAAATTCTTTTTGAAGGTTTTCAGGCATATTCCGTAATTCATTGACGACTGCATCCCCACAAACAATATCTTTACTTAACAGAAGATTGACTTCATCAAAAGCAGTTTCAAAATCTTCATTTTTAACTGTTTTTTCCACTGAATTTTTCTTGCACACTCTTCTCATAACTGTGACTAACAATTCCTTTAACCCATCATATAAAACATGAATCAATGGTTCTTCTGGAATATAGTGCAATACTTTGAGAACAGCTGAGTACTTGATAGAATAAATATTAACTGAGTTTCATAGTTTTGTCAGATAGTAAATTGTGTATTTTCTTATAACAATTCATGTTAAGATATTTATTACTTTTTTTCGATGGCAAATAATGTAAAAAATATTGAATAATAGCAGGCCATTGTTCTAATGAATTTGTGTAAGGGAACATCTTTTTTCTTCTGTATGTCTTCATATTCCTCCATTCTTGAAGGCCAACCACAGAAAAAATAGTACAGACTTAAGATAAGGTCTGAAACATCAGATCCATAAACTTCTAATCCTTTTAAGAACGCATTATTAATAACATGCAAATTGCAAGTTCCCACTTGAAGAAGACCCTTTTCTCTTCCTGGTATCGCTTTAACTTCTTCGTTTATTATTCTAGTAAACTTTGGCATTCACTGGAGGTCCATCACTACCAATCATAATAAGTTTATTGAGCGACAGTGCTGATCTATCCAAACACTTTAAAATATTAGAGTTCAACTCCCATGAATACAGAATCTAAATGCATCAAAACAATTTCATTTCTTTCTTTAGACCAGTATTTTATAGCAATCTGCAATTCTTTTTTGCTCTCTTTATTAGTCGTTTCATCAAATAGCACAGAATAATATGATGTGTAGGCATCTTCGAACATTTTGTTTTTAAAATATGGACCCAACGCTTCTGTAACAAGATAAGAAAGCAAATCCATTATTCTTAACCAGCATTAATCATCTAATATTATTGATGTTTCATGGTAATCTGAAAATTTATATTCTAAGGCCCTCCTAAAACTTTCTTTTTAGTATATTAATTTTCTACTTATTATTAAAAATAATAATAATGGGTTTCATAAAATAAAAAAGATGGATGCAATCATTCCTTCTTTAAGATTAAGACAAAGTAACAAAGTACCAGATCAGAAATTAAAAATTATTTCTTCAAGGATCAACTTTTATCTTACATGAAACATGTGCACAAAGAAAACAATATGCATGTGCATATGCAGTTGCAGAGCTTAGGGTTGCTTTATATATGGTTGCCTTACGCACCGAGATTGCCAGCCCTCTCTCAGACAAAGGGATCTAAACCTGTTCTTTTTACATCCTTTATAACACTGCTATAAGAATAGGAGCTTTTAGTTTTGGCGCAGTATCATATGCTTGGCCAGAAACTTTATAGGCTAAACCAGTTCTTCCCACATTTCTCTTATTAATGCTACTAGATCAGAAGCTTCTAATTTTGGCGCAGTACCATATGTTTGGCAAAAAAAAAAAAAAAAAAAAAA
This sequence comes from Salticus scenicus, assembly GCA_963930645.1. Lineage (NCBI taxonomy): Eukaryota > Metazoa > Arthropoda > Arachnida > Araneae > Salticidae > Salticus > Salticus scenicus. The sequence continues at coordinate 245,902,279 of OZ005656.1, forward strand.
AAAAAATTTGCATTAAAAAGGGAAAAAATTATCCATCAATTTTAAACTTTGGGGGGAAAAAAGAAGGAATTTAAAGGAATGTAACTGAAAAAAGTGCAAAAAGTGACCAAGTGACAAAAAAAGTGACTTTTAAGTGACCAAATGAAAAAAAGTGACTTTTTAGTGAAAAAAGTGACCGCTGAGACCCCTGCTATTTGTCTTTGTGCCTTTTCTATAATAATAAATTTTTCTGTTTATATATAATTATCTTGTAAAAGTTCAGCAGTTTTGTTAAAGAACATACTATTGTTTGGTTATATAAAACCTCTGCAAAACACATACTAAAAATCTTTTTCATAGAAAGGCATTCATTTCTTTTTATTTGTTGTTGTTATTTTACATATTCTTGTAAATACGAGGATTTAAAATAACGCGTCCCAGCTAAATATCATGGATTGCCTTGTGTAGTGATGCCATCTATGGATGAAAAGGAAAGTTCAAAGTAAAAAATAAACCTATTTTTATGCATTTGCAATTGAATTTAATGGTTGGAGAAGCTAGCGAAGTTAGGTGTTCCATGTAGTGGAACACTGAACGGGAAAAGGTTAATTAAATAGTAGTACTCCGATTGAACCCTGTAAGAAAAACCAAAACTAAGGGGCTTACCATTTTATGTTTTACAGTTTTGCTTATTTTTTTATAACAACATGTCCTTTTATTCTTAAAAATTTCAAGACAATTTATGAAGTATTTAAAAAAGACTAAATTTAAAGGAGTTCTGCACTTACAATTATTTCTGTATATGTACAATAAAAATGACATCCAGTACAAAATAATCACGTTAAATTTAAACAAAATAATTATGTGACAAAATAAAACTTACCTCATTTAATTTATTAAGCGTCTCACGAGTTCTATGCTCTGTTAATGATTTCTGATAATATGTCTTAGCATTATAATAATCTTTCATCTTTACATATGAGGCAGCCATTCGTGAATATGCCCTAGGGAAAAATTACGAATATGTACAATGGCATTTCAGATCTAATTTATATCATTAAACTGACAAAATGTAAATTATAAAGAACAGTAAAATTCAATCGTAAGCAAGTCCTTCCTGCTCATTCAGAAGGGTAGGTCAATTTCTGTTTTCTTGTCACATGGCTTCCATTTTGTTTCAAAATTGCGGATAACATTTATTAATGAACTAGGTGGAGATATTGATGTGGGCTATACAAATGTGTGTTTTAAGCAAATTGATTTATAAATATCTTAAATTGGTAGAGCAAACTGCGAAGCAAACTCATCCAAGATATTTGAACCACAAGCACAGCCCAACTTCTGTTTGAATTAGTTCAGCTATCATGACAAATTTTCAAGTCGCATCCTAATTTTAAGTGACAACTTAGAAACAAAATGGAGGAGCAAGTTGAACAGTGAACTCATAAGATATGTGTGTAAGTTCATTTTCCAACTTTATTTGAATTGATTCAGTATTTCAAAAATTATCGTAATGACAAATTTTCATGTAGTAGCCTGATATCAAGTGTCCCCCTTAATTTAAGGTATTCACCATTTTGAAACAAAATGGCAGATAAAGTTAATAAAGTTGGTTGAGACCCTTATAGGGTCATCTCCTATCATGTGACTGTCTCGTTCAGATCCACTGCCGCCTGCTTCTCCGCTCAGATTTCTTCAACAACCATTAATTTAAAAATGATATAAAATTGGATTTACAAAAGAAAAGTCAAAGACATTTTTAAGAATAGAATGTGTATACCTCACATTAATATCACTAGACGCTACATGCAACCATTTTTTTTTTTTTTTTTTGTTCCAGAAAAGATTTTATAGAGTGATTTTGCTTGGCATTTTTTCATGATCTTCAGATGTGTTATCATTAATTCCTATATTACCATAAGAACCTCCCACCAGTCTTTGAAAAAGACTAAAGAACATACTTCTCTACACTTTTAAGCTTCTAATATCTTATCAGGACCTAAATGTACAAATGGCACACTGAAGTACCAACTCACTAAACCCCCATTATTTACTAGGATGAGGTGATATTCATAATTTTCATTGTATATATCTTTAAATTACTCTTACGTAACTAAAAATATATGTTTCAAATACACATTTTGTCTATTTCATAAATTCATAATGCAATAAAAAAATATATGTTTCAATACATTTTTTGTCTATTTCATAAGATTAAATATGTTTTTTACAATATTGATTTGAAATTTTCAAGTGATTGCCACTTGAAAACAAAATTACAGATCAACTTTGTAATCCAAATTATCCAAGATATTTGTAAGATAAGTTCGCTGTCTGATTTTTGCTCGATTTGATTCATTATTTTTAAAGTTATTGTGATGACAAATTTTCCATTATATCTCAATATAAATAAAAGTCATTGTTTGTATGTAAATGTGTGGATATCTCCTCCCAAACCACTGGGACGATTTAAATCAAACTTGACACGGTTACTGCTTGTGCTTATGATCTTAGTTGAAGTACTGTGGGTGTTTCAAATTTCTAGCGCATCATATGCAATGAGAGGTAAAGGGCAAAATTAACGGTCGCCACCGGCCACATGGCGACTAAATAAAAAAGATGGCGATTAAAAATTATGCATCGATCGACACTAAAGTCGCCACTTTTTGTGATCATTAAAAGATTCTAAAAATTGAGCGACGATAGGCAATCGAAGCCTTGTGATTTCCAATCTTTTTCCATCCATGGCATAAATGTCAATGTTCATTTTAAACTTGCTTTATTATATTCAACAACCTATAAAAAAGTAAAATTGTTTAATATATCTCACTCATATAATTTTTTGGACCCCCTTTTCCCTCCCCCTAACGATCTGTGATCACACAGCTTATAGAAAGCTTTATAACTTCTAATCATTCTCCATTTGCCGCAAAAATATAAATATCTATTTTAAACTTACTTTATTAGATTCTAGAATCTGTAAAGAAGTAGAATTGTTTAATATATCTTACTCATAATTCTTGTAATCCCCCCCCCCTCCAACGATTGGCAATCACATGCTCCACTGAAGCCTTGTATTTACAATCTTACTCCATCCATAACATATATGTAAGTATTCATTTTAAACTTTCTTGATTAGATTCTAGAACCTATAAAGAAGTATGTGGATGTATTTCCTCCCCCCCCCCGCCCCACACACATGTGCGCTCCATTTCAACTAGCAGTTAATAATCAAATGTCCTGCAAAGCACAATCTTTTTCCATTATTATCTCCATAGTATTTAGTGTATATTTAACCCATTTAAGATATTTGACAAATGCGAGTATCAAAATTTGATTTGGCTTAAATGTGTATTTTTCAAAAATTTTTGTATTTGCTTTCTTTTAAGTAGAAATCTTCCTTTTCCCTTCCCATTTTAAAGTAGAAATCGTCCTATTTTTAAAGCTACAAATTTGGCAGCTAAGTAAATTATTTTTAATGAAGCAGCTAAGTTTTCATATCTATACCTTTTAAGAGGAAATATTTTAACTCTATTGAAATAAAATCATTTAAAATAAATTTAATATTGAAATAAAATCTATAAAATCATCATCGTAAGTGTGTCTTTAGAAATAAGAAAAAATAATAAAACTGCTAACTGTATTTACACATGACCATGTAAAAGGTTGTAATTATGATGAATCAGCTGATTCATTTACTAGAAAATATCAATGTGAACTGTGAATGATAACAGCTTATTTCACTTAAATAAATTGAAAAAAAAAAAAAAGCACTACTGAATTATCTGAAAGATAAAAGCTTTTGCTGTTGTTATTACAGCCCTAAGCAGATTTTAATTTAGGATGTGCAACTTAGGATTTTTAAAAAGAGCGTAATTACAAATTACAATTTCAGTGTCCCTGTGATAATTTTATTATTATATGTATTTCTTATTTTCATATTTTTCTTGTGGTGATTATACCACAAAATGGTGACAATGCTTTTTGCAGTCTGAAAGAAATAGTCTTATGTGAAAAGTGGCCACTAACTTAAAAAAGTGGCTACTAATGAAACTGACAGTACCGGCCACTGGCCACTAATGAATTTTCCCAGTTTTGCCCTTTAATGAGAGGGGGTAAGAAAAAGCCTTTTAAAATCATTTTTTAGTACAACGGGACTATTTCTTTCAATCTGGCATTTTACGCTGATACCAATTTTACCATTTAATTTCTTACTCTATCTTAAAACATATTGTGAAATCCGTAAAAACTGCTTTGCTTTACTATGATTCTGTCAGGTTTTTATTTTATTTACTAACGATAGAATAAGCAGTAATAAATGGTAATCTTAACTACAAATTATAATGCAAATAGCAGTTCTACCCATTTTTTGCATGGGAAAAAATTGAAAAAGAAAAATCGAAAGCAAAGTGTTTATTCTGATTCCTGATGAAAGCAAGCTTTGTTCAAATCTATTTGCAATTTTCCCCATGTGCAGAACAATTAGAAATGCCAAACACCCTCTTTTATCCTATTCAGTGTTAAATTTCAGATTATTCTTATATTTTGTCTTAATTAGGGTTTAAGAGGAAACAATTTTCTAAATTTCATACTTCTACAGGAAACAACCGCGATTTTCTCCAGGCGAAGAATGGGTAGAAATGCTAGACACCCTTTTCACATCCTTAAGGATTGAATTTTGTAAGATTCTAATCATTCACTTTAAATCTAAAGATTTGTAAGATTCTAATCATTCACTTCGTGAGCCACGAAGAAATATTTTGCTAAATTTGAAGTTTTTGTTAGAAACCACTGTGATTGTCCACGTGCTAAGAACGGGTAAAACTATTAAATGCCCCCTTTCTCTCCCTTAAGGACTACATTTTCAAAAATTCTTATTTTTTACCTTAATTAGGACCAAAGAGGAAACATTTGTCTAAACTTCAAGCTTTTATTGGAAAGAACTGCAGAAAAAAAACTTTGAAAAGGTTAAAAAGCTTCGACCTCCCTTCTCAACCCCTTAAAAGTTAAATTTTGTTAAATCTGTTTATTAAGCCCCTACATACATCATGCAAAAAACCAACTGTCCAAACAAAATGTTTTTTAGCTTTGGCAATTTGGATTCAATGTTGATAGATGACATGAATAAGTGAATCAGCGATATTTTGCCATTATATAGAGACATGAGAAGGCTTTTCCACTTACAGATAAATATTTTATTTGTCAAGATAAATATTTTATACAAGATCTTTTCTTAGAACAAGAATTTTTCATTTTTAAGAGAGCTGCCATTCAAGAGTTATGTTTTACAAATTAATTATTTTTTTTTATAATTTTTTTGTAGCAGACGATAACTGTTCAAAATTTTTCAGGCTTACTGATGTAATAAAATATAAGACTTATTTTTATAAAACGGATTCATTTAAATATAGTGGCCAGGAAAGCAGGCAACAAAGCTCTCATTTACCTCTTATATCACTATAATAGCAACAATTTCTTAGATCCATGCCAAGAATAGTATTGACTGTATTCAGAGCTAGCTAAAGGTAGACCAACTTGTGTTTTTGAAGAGTGCCTCTAATATTTTAGTCATTCAGTGCAATTATTTTCATTGAATTATTTTATAAAAATTGTTAATGATTGAATGGTTATACTATGCAACAATAACATAAGAACCATTAAAATATCTATTATTAGGCCATCTATCATAAAAACACACGAAATAAAACATACATGAAATAAAAAAAATTATAACTATATGAATCACTGATTGCAGAAACGATACATGTCACAAAAACCTAATTTTACAGGAGAGAAAAAACTTTTAAAATTTCCCGTGAATTTAAAATTCTGAAAAAATTACAGTATTTTTATTGCTCCCCTTTTTCCACTTGACTTAACATCTATTTTTTCTCAAAAATCATTGCTTTACTCCAATCTCTTCATTGAAAATCTATGTACTACTTTATACAACATGGTATAAATAGGAGAAACAACAAAAACACTAAATTACATTTCATTACAGTAGTTGGTAAATTTCTTAATGAGTTGGCCATTAATAAAAAGTTCCATCCAAAAAGCACGTAATTACTCTTCCAGAATGAACTATTTCAGACTTTTAAGGTCTTTCATTTTATTGATATTTATAGGATTTTTCTGCAGTTATAATTCCATGGACAGCATTTTGAGAAGATGAGAATCATTATGTTTTTTCAAACAAAAATGATTGAGGATGAATCCACCAATACACTCAGACATTACAATAGTATCTGGATTTTTGGAAGAACGTTCAAAATAATTACACAAAAAAAAATCAAAAAAATTTCCCAGTCTTTGATAGGCAAATTTCTTGATTAAAGTGACGTGGTGCTACTGACGTAGTAAGTGGGAATCTAGTGCTGATAGTCAAGAACCATTGAAGAATTGACTATAATCACTCTGAATTTGCCAGCTACATTTGAAATATTTGCCACTATATTAATGTATTCCTCGAGAGTATACATTCTATTAATATTTTTTATGATTAATCTAAATTTTTGGTCATAAGGTAGGTAAGAGTGACCTCTCATTGGAAAAAAAAAAACTTTCTTAAAAATCTACCTACCTTTCTTAAAAAGTTCTACCAACGCCATTATGGTTCGAATGAATGTGTGGATTTGTTCTGCCTCCTGCAGTGGTCACAAAAAAGATCTTAACTTCGGAGGGGTGAAACTTTGAAGTTCGTGCAAATGATATTACATCATTAGGATATTTTCTTGCAACTCCCTCAGGATAAACATAACTTGTCATGGTATCGTCATGCGAATTATGAATATTGAAGTTGTTGACACCAAGATGTCGACAGTAATAAGATCCTGAACAGGTATTTTAGGCAAATCAAAAAAAGCCATAACGTCAAAACAGAGTCTTAAAAATTTGCTAAACTGAGTTTGGGAAGAAGCAACAGTGTAAGAGAATTAGGTAAGAGTAAATCTTCTAGTTTTTTTTTTTTTTTTTTTTTTTTTTTTTTTGCATACAATTAATTCGACCACAGCAACTCGTTTTGCAGTTTCACTTAATGAGGGACACTTAATTGTATTGTTTAGTTCTTCACAAGTAACACCTATCCTGGGGAGGCAAGCCCAATTAAAAATTCTTACAAAAGTAGTCCCAGTAGAAGTTATTCTTCACTTTCCTTTGAAGATGTGAATATATTTTCAAAAATAAATCATGCATTATTTTTGGCTGTGAGGTTTGAAGCTCGAAACTTTGTGAATCTTGAACAATATTGCAACTATTTTAAAGAGAAGGACTGAATATGTTCATGAATGCACAGGCTTGAGAATCATAGCATTCACACTATAGGTCATACCTCTTAAATCCTTCAATGATTCACTCTTTGTCAGTAAGTTTGCAATTTGCTTACCTCACTTTCTGCTAATGTTATGCATATTCAAAAAAACTATTCTGCATACTTGTAGGCGTTGTTACTGAACAAGAATATGACATATTATCAATTTAACTTTGGGCTTACATTAGTCATCTGTTGTTGAACTCCTGGGGCATAGCCTTTGGGTAGAAGACAGTTACATCAGCTAGAGAGTATTAATAACCCAGCACTTCCATTTCATTGAGAACAGAAAGATTTCCAGGACATGACTCTTTTCTGCCAAAATCTACTTTTTGGATATTTTCTTTCTCCCATACAGAGCTGAAGGATAAAGCTGCTATCAGACAAAATAACATATATTCTGAAGTATAATCTATTGCATCTCAAAGCTACCGTACGACTTTCTTGAACTCAATCAAGGGTTATTTTTAAGCATAAATGAAATCCACAAATGTAAACAATGAGTGCAACATTTGGCAATAATTCCCCTCTAGGAGGTTTGAAAGGAATGGGGATGGAGGATACTCTGGAATTGCATACTTGCCAACCAATTTTAATAAAAAAAGGGAAGAATTTTGTTGAAAAACCAGAAGATTTCATAAAAAAAGGGAAGGATTTTTTTTTCTTTGACGTGTTAAACAATACAGTTTTACAGTTTTAATATTTTGAAGCAAGCTATAAAAAACGTTTTACTATAGATTGATTATACTAAAAATATTAAAGTTTTAAATGAAGTTATTCCTCTTCAACATATAAATATCTACAAAACAGAATCTGTAAGAAATTTATTTAACAATAGACAAAAAACTTAGTTAAGTTAAAGTATAACTAATTTTTTAAACAAATTTAAAATATGATTTTTGTATATGTACATTAATCATACATATAAAAAAAAAAAAGGAGCAGTAGCTAATTATCAGTTTCAAACGTGCATAAAACCAACTGAGTATCAATTTTCTTAAATTGATTTGGGAAAATTTTTCCTACCTGAAAAAATTATTCTTCATTTTTTCCCCCATGTTTACACATTTGGTATATGACATACAAATATTTAATTGAGGAAAATAAACAGATTCATTAAATTCAGCAATAAAGATCTAAAAACAATTACATACGTGAGAAATATTGAGCACTTCCATTGCTTTATTGTTTCTAGAACTGATCATTGATCACAATCCGAGGAAGTTGGGGGGGAGGAATACAAAAATAATTACAGAGTAAGAAATATTAAACTCTTTCAACTCTACCTCTAGAATCTAATGAAAGAAGTTAAAAATTAATATCATTTATGTTGCAGATGGATAAAGATTAGGAAACAAAAGACTTCTGCAGAACATATAATTGCTGATCACTAGTTGGAGATAAATAAAGGGGGTGGAGGGGCAAAAAATGATTACATCAGCAGAAAATATTTAACAATTCTATTTCTTTACATGTTCTAGAATATCATAAAGCAAGTTTGAAATGAATACTGACATTTATGCTATGGATGGAGAAAGATTGGGAATCAGGAGTTTTCGCAGAACATTAGGGATTTCTTTTTAAAACGAACGGTATCCGCGACTTTTTTAAAAACGGAAGATTTCATCATCTGTCCGGAAGACCGGAAGTCTTCCGGGAAAACCGGAAAAGTTGGCAAGTATGGAATTGTGATTCTCTGATTGGAGGACTTCATTCTAAAAACTACCATATGCGAGTCTAACAGTCGAAAGTGTGTGATTGAAGAATATACGTGAGGCCAAAGTATCAAACGGTAGTATTTCACCGGTTTTCCCCATGAAAAACATGTTTATGAGATACTATGTGCTACTGCCTAGCAGATGGAACTTAGTCTGATAGCAGCTTAAGTTTTGTTTTTACAGAAAATAGGCCTCTATATTTTAGGAACACGCTGGTGGTATTAACTCATTTTCGCTAAAAATTGGACATGTCCCCTTTCTGCAATCAGTGGTTTATAAAAACAATGAAGGTTGAATAGTCTGCACAGAAACAATGCAAATTCAAGGTAGATACACAAAATCTTTTAGAATTAAATTAATAGAAACTAGAATACATCCTGGATAGCAACTGACTACTATAGATTAAAATAATTAGATATTAATAGAAAATTCCTTTAAGAGATTACTTACTTGGCAAATTTTTTAAAATCTGCACGATTCTCTTTTCCAACTTCTATTGCTTTTTCACATTCTTTTATACATTTCTCGTATTCTTTTTGTTCAAAATACACAGCTAAAAGAAGAAAGAAAAAAAAAAGTTTAAAGGAACCTGTGAATTTTACATAAAATACATGAAAAACTTAAGAATTTAAGACAAACATACCAGCTTTATTAGTTAAGAATAACATTTCAGTGGGATCTAATTCGATTGCTTTATCATAATGTGTAAGAGCTTCTTCAAACTTCTTTTGCTTGTAGAATTCATTTCCTTTTTCTTTTTCAGCAAGAGCCTGAAGTACATTAACAAAATATTAACAACAAAAATTAATAATAATAACATTTAAGCTACACTTATTGAAAATTTATCTTAATAATGACCTCCCATTTTAGATATTTCAACAGTCAATAGTAATAAAACACATGCAATAACATTGTTATAAAGTATATATACTATAGTACTAAATATAAGTAATAAATTTCTTTTATTAGAACTGATCCTCGAAAAGAATTATTTGCATATGGAGTGAATATTCAGGGGAAAGTTACAGAGTCTATCCAAAAAGTAGCGAGACTGATTTACATAAAATTCATTTAAGACCATTTTATAGACACTGTCTCCACAATTATTTGACCACTCATTCAATGATCCAAGTCTAAAAGAGCATTAATTTTAGCCATGGTGACTGAAGTTCAAGAATTTAAAAGATACCCAGCACATTGTCATCGACATCCTCTTTTTAGTCTTTGTGCAATCTAAACACTTACAAGGAGAGGTCACGACATGGAAAATTCAGATCGGGACGAAACTCCGCAGGATTGTAGTATACTATGAGGGTAACAACATATTAAAGCAGTAGGACCCACTATCCACAAAATTTCGAGAAAAAAGCATTCAAAGTTTCAGTAATCTTTAAATACAAGTTATTTCGTAAGCTAGCAAGCGCCCCAGTGGTGTGATCCTAAAGCGCGAGTCTGCTAGCCAGACGACTTGGGTTCGAGGCTACCTCGAGACTACTTTTTTTTTTTTTTTTTTCCTTCCTTAACTTTTTATGTAATCTACACTTTTTATTTATTTTTACTTTATTTTATAATTCAATTCAAAATTTGAAAATTTTAATAAAATATTATTTATTTTTTTTAATATAAAATAAATTTTTCTATTTTTGATATTTATAACTTAAAAATACAATAAATTTCTATAACTTCAAAAATAAATTTTAGTTTTATTTTAACTGTAAAATAAGGTAAAACTAAAGAAACTTTTTGATTATTTATCGAAATATATTTTATTTTATTTTAGGTATGCTTGAAACAATAGTACATTTTGTTTTTTAAATTTAAAATAATAATAATAATACAGAGAAATGATCATTTTAATTGCATATATAATTACTATCCAAATTAAATAATTACTTCTCCAATCAATTCATTTTCTTGAAAAATTATAGTATAGGATTACGATGCTATTAAATTATTACATGTAAAGAAATGTTATCTTTAAATGTAGATTTTAAATGTTAATGAACATCGTTTCTTTTTTGATAAGGACTTCCTTTTTTTTTATCCTTCCTTGCACAAAATAAAATTCCACCTACCCTTTATTATTAACAAGCTAGAAGCGTTTACTTAATTTATACACATTCAAACAAAATCAGGAAGCTCAAACCAAGATTTAAGTAACACCTGCTAACTATTTTACACTTTGTTTACAGCTTGCTTATTTTTTAATTATTTAAATATTTGTCTGTTTTCTTTATGTTTCTTATTTAGGGTTTTATAAAACTAAACTTTATTTTTTAAGTTATGAAAATTTATTGTATTTTTAAGTTATAAATATTAAAAATAGAAAAAGTTATTTTATACTCAAAAAAAATTAAATAATTTATTAAAATTTTCAAATTTTGAATTGAATTGTAAAATAAAGTAAAAAATAAAAGAAAAAGTTAAAGAAAAAAAAAAAAAAGCTGTCTTGAGGTAGCCTCGAACCGAAGTCGTCTGGCTAGCAGACTCGCGCTTTAAGATCACACCACTGGGGCGCTTGCTCGCTTACGAAATAACTTGTATTTAAAGATTACTGAAACTTTAAATGCTTTTTTCTCGAAATTTTGTGGATAGTGGGTCCTACTGCTTTAATATGTTGTTATCCTCATAGTATACTACAATCCTGCGCAATTTCGTCCCGATTTGAATTTTCCATGTCGTGACCTCTCCTTGTTAGATGAATAATTCTACCTGCAGGTTTTTTGTAACATGACAAGTGCATTTAACTGCTCAACACTCCACTGCATTCAGAAAAACCAAACACTACTTCCAAACTTGTATCATGGGTCATCTATGTGTTGCAAAGACACAAAGCCAACTAACCCCCACCACTCTGTAATCGACAGAGCCCCATTACCCACAAACTCTTCCTTTCTGGCTTTCTCATTTGAGAATAAAATTCAGTCTCATTATTTTCTGGACAAATCCTTTATTAATGCTGCGTCATAGGACTACTATTAAAAATATTTATTCAAACCAAAGAAAAGTAGAATTTAGAAAGTTCTTAATATATTATGAGGCAAATTAAACATTTTAAAATGAGAAATTTTTATAAGAATAAAATAATTTAACATGAAATACAGAGACAGTAAAAATTTCAAAACCTTGAGAAGTCTTATTTCAATATGAAATGGAATTAAAGCTTCTCTCTCTCTCATAATTTCCCAGTATCTGGAAACCAATCCTATGTTATTCTACAATACGAGGAACTTCGTTTTTTAGAATAATTTATTACTTAATATATTTTTTAAATTCCATTTCCACATTAAGACAATTCACAACTATTAAATTTCATTTTGAAGCTATAAAGTGTGAAAAATACAGTATTTTCCTCCATGGGCTATTTGAGCTACTGATTAGTACTTCTGAACAAGTGATATTTGTGCTCTGCGGTATATATAACACTGCTTTTGTGACTTTTGTAGTAAAAAAGTGTTATTGGATTGTTTCGAGTATACTTGTCGAACACATTTATGAACTACAATCTACCTGTTCCTTTGCAAACTATTTACCACACAGAAAGTGTCTTGTGTAAATTCTTTCATCCTTCTCGTTCAAAGAAGCAAGTAATACATACATCATGTTCCACAATAATCTACTTCAAGGAAACAATGTAACATACATCAGTTCATTGAAATTTTATTTTTCCGACTGAGTGAAAATAATGCCTGGACCGGGAGTCTGCCTAAAGGTTGTCTGAGTGAGTAATGCTAGCCGGTTGTCGGCCTGGATAGCTCAATTGGTAGAGCCTTGACCTTATAAGTCAAAGATCCGGGGTTCGACTCCCGGTCCAGGCATTATTTTCACTCAGTCGGAAAAATAAAATTTCAATAAATATGATTTTCTTCCAATCAGTTGATTGTGTGATTTTAATGAAAATTGTAAGCATCAGTTCATTGCTAAAAGTCAACATTAATGAAACAAATTTAATAACTTGGGTTGGCAACAAAGAAGGATGGAAGAAGATGTAATAGAGGTTGACAAGGTGTTCGGTAAATTGGCAATATCTGAAATTACGAAAACTTGCCTGTTTTTTCTCATCAGAAAGCTCTACTTCCATTGGTTCTTCTTTTGGTTTCGGAGTTTCAGGTTTTGGTGATGGCATTTCCGCATCATCCTCTTCATCATCATCATTCATTCCAGCACCACCAGATAAATCAATTCCTAGGAGCACACTTAAAGTTGTCATCACTCTTGGGTCTTTCATTTTTTCTCTAAAAATAGAAATTACTATTTATATACATAATGTAATAACAGTTGTTCAAGAGCTCCTCCCAGAGAGTTTCAGGAGGGTGTCATATCCTGTTAGCTCTTTTATTTAAAAAATAGCATTCTTTCTGCCCTTTATCAAAATAATGATAGTAATATAATCCTTCATTGCCCCTTCATAAAAGAATGCACCTTTTTTGCTTTTTATATTACAGAATTTTACATTAACTTTATGCCTAGTAAATTTTAGTACTGCACACCATACATTATAGTTTTTTAAAGCAATGCTTTAATTTTCAAAAGTATCCTTCAATTTTAAACTCTTTACCTAACATCCACTTTACCTAAAACGAATTTTCATAGTTGATGAATTCATAAATAAAATTTCTAAATATATACTATTTTTCTTTTTCATTTGCTTTTTGTCTTTTTAATGAGATAAAAATGTGGTTCTTCTCTACTTATAAACCAATTTACAGGTATCAGGGGTCGATGCAGGCAAAATTTGGGTCCCTTTTGTGGCCCCTTCACAAAATTCAAATTCATGAAAAGGAACCCTTCACAAAATTCAAATTTATAAAATGAGTCCTTTCACAAGTTTTTCTTGTATAAAAATGATCCTTTTATTAAATGTTTTCAGTATTATTCTTGATTAAAGCCTTAATTTGGCTCAAAGAAGCTCTATTAACTTGATATTAACTATTATATACAGTGATTGTAAAAATGAAAGATTTTACACATTTTACTTTTTCACAAAATTACATAAAAATTTCACAAAAATATTCTGTTTTTCACAAAAAAGGGACCCAAAAATTAAAACCTGGATCGACCCCTAGATATACACTGAACAATGTGCAAGGAGAATATTATAAAATAAAAATTCAAAAGTACTTACAGCATAGATGAGGGATTTTGTTGTAAATCAGCAATGAGTTTTAAATAACTTGGATCAGTAAGAAAATCCTTTGTGCGAGGATCATTCTTTAACTTATCAAACACATTAGTTCCTGCAAATGGATTTGGAAATCCGCCACTAAATGGACCTACATAAAAAAAAAGGGGGGGTTTCCTTTATACCACTACAAGTTTGAATTATATTATAGTCATTAATTGGGAAGAAACTGAGCAAGTATCATTTTTAAACAAGTAATAATTATAAAAGAAAAATTTTTTAAGTCAATTCCTATTTACAAACACTACCGAAAAAGTTTTTTTTAATAATTTTGAATTAGGAAATAAGAAGCGTGCGTGCAAAATGAAATAAAAATAATTATAAGATAAAAAAAACTTTTTAATACCATGTTTTAATTTTTCTGATGAATCATAGAGCTCTTATCAATGTGCATAAAATTTTTAAAGTGATAATGAAGTCAATTTCTGTGAGACGCATAATTTAACTTTTTATAATTTTTTAATGTTCACGTTTAATTAAATGTATTTATTTTTATGTCGAAAGAAAAAGAACTCTTAATTTTTTTTTTTTTGGTAACAAATAAATTATAGCTAATATTTTAATGGCTATTTTAACGCTATTAGGATGTAATTATTTTCATATTTTAATTAATTATAAGAAAACGAATAAAAAATTCAAAAATCAGACTTCGAAGTATTGTGTTGTCACCGTGTTCTGAACAATCCTAAAAATTTCAAATTTCTAGCTAGTCCGGAAGTTAGTTAAAAATCAATTGCAAGATTTGTACAAGATATATATAGGGAGAGTGTGAACTAATAGTAGGAATTGAAAAAGAGAGATTTGTTCATTTTTTCCTCTAAGCACAATTTATATTCAGATGTATTAGCTTAACCAATTAGTACTCAGTACTCTACTTATAGTACAGTTTTATTTTACTTCCGTAAGTAAACAAATCACTTTTCAATCTTTTTGTTTTGTACGTTCCTCTCAAGTGTTGATGCATTCCTACGCCAAAAAAAAAAAAAAAAAAACAGTTGTGACTGTTTTTCACTAAATTACCTTAATACTGATGTCTTAAACATAATTTAAAAGAATTTTGCTTATTTTCATACTTTAAATTAAGTTACGTGTTAACAAGTTATATAACTCCTAAATAAAGCTAATGCAGAAACAGAATAAAATTTGGAAGTTTCTGCTATTCCTTTTTCTTAAGAATTTTTTTTCTCTCTGTTTAGCATTTTAATGTACTTTTACTTTATTTATTTATTTATTTTTGTCCCTTAAAACCAAGTTAGCCACATAAATGTCATTGATAATAAAATTAAAAAATAGTGTTAAATAGATTTAAAAAAATAAATAGTTTTATTTATTTTTTATGGGGTGTTTCAAAATGCTCTTGTACCAAATGTAAAAACAAGCAGAGAGTAATTATAGCCCTAATTCTTTGTACAATTTGCTCATATATCAGGCGGAATATAACAAATAAACAACCAATGAAAACAATATAGCTTTGTAAGAAATATGAAAATACAGATGAATTAAATTAAAAATCCCTGAAATCAGGGATAGCCCCTGAAACATCCCTGCTACAGTGCTACTACAGTAAAAAGACATTCCTCTTTAAAAAGGGAGCTTGGGTAGAGATAGAGAGAAAGAAAAAAGGTTAATCTTTTTTACAATCTCTCTCTCCCTTTCTTTCTTTCTTTTTTTTTTTTTTTTTTGTTAAGGGAAAAGAAAAACTAATGAAAAATTTTATTTTATTATAAATATGTTTCGACATTTTTCAACAGTCATAGGTGATAAAAATCATTTATCATGTTCTGAACAAGTTTGAGTGCCCCAAACCCAACCTCAGATTCCTTATAAGTTGCAAAAAGAAAAAAAAAAGTACCTTGTGACATCTGTGATTGTACTTCCTTTAGACCATCTTTTAATTGCTGATTATTAGGATCAAATTTTAGTCCTTCTCTATAAGCATTTAAAGCATCTTCATATCTTTTCAAATACGCTAAAGCTGCACCTTTTCTGGAATAACCCTAAAAGAACAGATAATTCATCGATTTACAATGAATTATAGAATACTATTTTCTAAAAGTTTAACTTACTTATTGCCTTTTACTTTTTTATTTTATTTTTTTATACAAGTAAACAAACATTTTAACCATGTATTATGTAAGTTTAATTTATTTATTGCCTTTTATTTTATTTATTTTATATACACATACACAAACATTTTAACCGTGTATTATGTGCAAAGGTTAAACACTTAAATTTGGGAATTGAAATGGTCAAATCTAATAGCAATGGGAGGTGTAGTCAGACTTTTAGAAAGCATGAATAAAGCTTAGTTTAAAAAAGAAAATATTTTTAAGTTGTAGTTGCATCAATTAAGGCTTAGAGATAAATCTGGTTCTTTAAAACTTATTAAATAAGATAATTCAAGTAAAAAATTTAGCATGTTCTATTTAAAAAAATAAATAAAAAATTATAGTTAAAAAATTGGAATAATTAAATTTCACTTTCATAATTAAACTTTTACACGGTGCATTGATAGATCTGCAGACAATAAAAATTTACATTTACTTTAGTTAGTACATGATAAAAGTGTAATGTAAATATACTGCAGCATTTGATTGAATACGATTAATATTGAAATAAAACAAAATACTCCAAAAAAATAATTACTAAGTACCAGGAAATCATACGAATAGAAAAATAAATAGGACAAATATAAATACACAAAATAAATCCCTTCCATTTTATTTTCCATCCCATTAAATCTTTTCTACTGACTGATCTACATTTATGCTGCTTGCCGAAATTCAACATCATTCATGGCCGTGGGTTAAAGGTTAAGGAAAAACGGAGGTAAATAGGTTTTATCAAGGTTTTTGAGAGGGTGGGGGATGGAGTTTGCGGTTTTGAAAAGTATTTTCTTTTTTTCTCATGAAGTATATCATAGTCAAATCTCATTAATATGAATTTCAAGGAGAATAAATTTGTTCACGTTATCAACAACTCAGAAACTAATCTTCATTTCGACAGGGATTGTGGAAACAGTTCATGTTAAAAGTAATTCCCGTTAAAATGAGGTTTGAATGTATTAACAAGACAATTTAAAAAAATAAATGTGGAATTAAAAATAATTTTCATCAAAATCAAAATATTTAATTTTAAAAATTCTTTTTTTTTTTTATGATTAAGTTATAAGGAATTTTTTTAAATAATAAATTAATAATTAAACTGGAAATATCGTAAAATTCTGCTTATCTGCCCTTCACAACAATAAACGTGATTTATTTAGTGTTGCTTTATTAAACTTTTCATAATCAATAGATTTTCAAATGTTTTGAATTATTGTCCTCCTGTTAATTAGCAGTATGTTACACTAAAGTTTTTAGATTTTTTTTTTCCCCTATTTATATTTTATATTCCTTGAGTCCTACAATTTTTTTTATATTGACAAACAACTCTTTTTCTCGTTTTTATTTATTATATAATTTTATTATTGTATTTTAATGATTAAATTTTTTTTTTCCCTTCCAATAGGGATTTTTTCAAGATTTCGTTCAACACAACAATTTGAGCACCTCCAACACTGAAAATTCTTTGTCCATGTTATAGTAATGTATATTATTTTGGTACTTAAACGACTACGAGATGCAATCAGATGAAAACAACCTGAAAATGGGCAACAACGATTAGTTTCTTCACCAAGAGCTCTGATTGTGAAAAAGTACCTCAGACACAGTGTTACCACTTTGGAACATCCTCTTTATTTTCCCGACCTAGCACCAGCGGATTTTTACTTGTTTCCACAACTGAAAATGAAATTGAAAGGACACCGTTCAGTGGATTGAGATGAGTTGATTGAAAATGCGACGAAGTAATTGAAGGACCTCTCAAAAAAATGGATTACAGGAGTGTTTTGAACAGTTATACGAACGAAGAAGTGTATGGATGCATGAGGAAAGTACTTTGAAGGCCAATAGTGTAAAATTATTGTTCTATTTTTTAATAATTTGTAATTGACCTATTCCAGGAACTTTTTTACCCTACCTTGGAGAGAGAGAGAAGTACATATTGATAAATTAATGCACTGTTGTACTACTGAGCTTGTATCTGTTTTTCAAAACATTAACTTCATAAATGATGATAGGGTGATGCTTTTCAAACTCTGACAATTTTTCTGATTTAGGTCACCTCATAGGCGAAAGTGACTCAGAATGTTAGGACGATGGCAATCTTGTTTTTAAGATATTCAATTAAAAAAAAAAAAAAAAACCTTTTTTTTTTAAAAAGTTGCCTGGTAATCACAAAATTTTCATAATTGAAAATTTTTGAGGAAAACCTTATATAAAAACAGAACTTTATTTTTTAAATCACTTTTAAAAACTGAATTTCTAAAATGAACAAATAATAATAAAAATTAAAGTTAATTAAATTTTTATTAAGCGACAGGAAATACAGTTAATAAATACCTAAATAAATAAGATCCTTGAATGTGAATCAAATTTGTAACTGGAGGTCTACTTGAAAGAATTCAGACTTTCTTTATTTGCTTAAAATATCTAATATTTAATAGTACTTGAAAAACCTTATAGTTTGTGTCACATTTAAAGTTAAAAAAAAAAAAAAAAAAATATTTTCAGAACTTTCAGATTTTTTTTTTTTTCTTTTTATATATAGATTATTACATCTATTATCCAATACAATCGACTATTAAAAACTATGCTTTTGTGTTTCTATGTTATGTTTAAAAATTGAACAAATAAAAGATGTAAAAAAAAAAAAAATCGAAAGAATTTTAAAGAAATGCACCCTTACATGGTCTGAGCCATACCTTGCACGATTTCTGTGTCACTGGCAGCCAAACCCTATGTTATTCTATGGAGAAATTTGTTACTCAATGTATTTCCTTTTAATTCTGTATTTGCATTCAGAAAATTCGCAACCGTTTCATGTTTTTCAAAAGTTGCTTTATTATACTTTGAAGTTATGAAGTGCAAAAAAGCACTTTGCTCACGTTATAACTTCAAAATGAAATATTAAAATTTTAAAAAATACAGTTGGGGAAAAACAAAGACAAACTTAAATTAATGTTGACTTTTTGATTAGGATAACAAAATAATAATAATAAAAAATCATTAAATAATTCTCATAAAAATTTTCTCTGTAAAATAGAATGTAACTCAGCTGCTGGCAATTATGTGTGGAGAGTGAGAGCTACAGAATGCACACAGGCATTACTCATAGATTACTCAACGATTATACATACATAATAGTTATTAAAAATTATTATAACTCTAGCTTAAAAAAAATGTTTAAAACCATTAATTCACAATTTTTATGTTTTCCTCTACCATTTATTTTGTAAGTGAAAAATTATACATTTTTCTTTGAATAATTTAGTTTACTTGTAGTCTTTAACACATTAGTTTTATTTTACAAAACCTTTATAGTTTAGTCTCTAAAATTTTTCGGTAAAATCTTCCAGAAAATTTTCCAGAAAATCCACAACATTAACTACAGCACATTTAAATGAATTTTTTTTAAGAAAAAATAAAGTCCAATTAAACTTAAAAAATAAGAAGATTGCAGATAAAATAACCAGCAGTCTTACCTTCGCCCAATCAGACTTAAGAGATACAGTTTTTTCTGCATCTTCTAAAGCTTGACTATAGTTACCGTCTTTACAATGAGCAGCACTGCGATTGCTATATAAAACATGATTGGAAGGATCAAGATTTATTGCATCTGTATAACACTTAATTGCTTCCTGAAATTTTCCAGCATTTAATGCGGCATTTCCTTTATCTTTCAACTGATTCACCTGCAACAGAAACATTTTATTAAACTAAAGCAAACAAATAAAATTTCCTTTACTAAATTATTTAAGAAACCTAGTCAGTCAGTAGTGGATTTTCATAATGTTTGTTTTTGTTTGTAATGTTAAACCTATGAGCATTTGATGCCTCTGTATTCAAGTGATGCATGTAAGGAAAAAAATAAAAATTTCTGGGTTACTTTTCTAACATTTGTCTTTATATTCCCATTTTTACATTGATTCCCCTCCCCCTAAAAAAATGTTGTACTTAATCGATATAAAGTCACAGTGTACAGTATTACTTTTAAATACTAAATAGCTACACAGTTTAGAGTAAAAATTCCAAAAGTGTGTGAATACAAATTTTAGAATAAATAATTATGAAAAAGGGTGAAATGTATTATGAGGAAAAGCACAAAGAAAATTAAAGACATACGGCTTAAGCATTTTAACTGATTAGCTAGGCTAAGTTTAAGAAAAAATATTTATGTTTGTTTTATTTAACCAAGAATTCAAGTACAATTTTTATTTATATGTATAAGATAATATAGTAACCCTATATAACGTTAGTATCATTTAAAAAATCTATACTACTTACATGCTAATGAAAGTACAAGCAGAAAATTAACATGAGATATTAGACAAATTCTTAATAAAATTAATAAAATTCTTATTTTAAATCAAATTCTTAATTAAATTACTTAATTAAAGACTACTATTAAAGATTACTTAAGAAATCTCATTAAGTAAAATAAGACAATCGTATAAAAAAGGAATTTTTTTTCTTAAAAATTAATATTAAAAACTTAAATATTATACAAAAGGTTTAATTGCTAATACCTTTGAAGTGATAATAAATGTATAGCTTAGATTAATTTACTCATAAAATACATGTTTGTATTTTACACTTTTATTGTACATATTAATATAACAATGTAATGCTATTTAAAAAGAAAAGATTGAAGGAAAAAAAAAACCCTGAAATTCAAATAAAAAACAACGTAGAGAAACCTTTACTTATTTCTCTTTAAAGTTTAATGGCGAGAGAAATTACTATCATGATCATCTACAGCATGACTAAGGAAAACAAAGCTTAAAATTAATGAGAAAAACTTAGCACTATTTTTATAACTTTATTACCTTTTCTTGATTAGACATTTTGTGAAATATATCTTTTTATGTAGCACTCTTCACGAAATTTAAATAAATTGCAGTTTTCGCCGGCTAGCAATTTCACAACGAGAAACAACGCGTGATCCGCAGAGTTTTGTTGAACTCAATTACGGAGAAAAGAGAAACAGCAAACAAATTTTTTGTCGTCCCTCTTGCTCTTGCTAGAATATTCCATGCTTAAAAATAAAAGTTGAGAGGCCATGGCGCTGCTTAGCCAATGAAAGAATATTGTTTACTAATATCAAGCTCTTTTAAAACATCTCAACTCCACTAATTTCACTTCAACTTTTGTTTGTAAACAATAGGAGTGTAGTCATTTTTTTTTTTTTTTTTTTACTTTTATAAAGCTTCTTCACTCTCAAAAATACATATTTGTGGATTATTCAGGACAATAACTTTCCCGCTAATGCTTGCTAAGCAACCGTCTTCCCATTTCAACTTTTGTGTTTTTTAACATATGAAAAAAATCGTCATAATTATTTAATTACTCTTATGTATAATTTTAAAGTATCAGCTCGTTTGGTGGATTATTCATCTGATGAAGAACTAGATTCTGAAAATGACAGCAAAAGTGGGACGCTAGAAACTTTGACTCATAATAACTCAGAACAGATGATAAATAGCTGCAATGTTAATAACAAAAGCCAGACTGAAAGGTTGTTTATATCAATTAATAAAATTTCCAAAATTCTTATTAGTTCACTTCTAAAGTTTTAAGTATTACATATAAGTTTAATCACTGTTGTTTTTATTTATTTATTTTTATTATTCCGTGTAAAATTTTATATATAAAAAAAAAAAAAAAAAAATGAAAATTCTTTAAAGTATCCCACAATTATTTTTAAAATATTTTTTTTTTCCGACTAGGTTTATTATACATAAATATTTTTTAAACTGCTTATATTGAGATAATTCTAGTGGTAACGAAAGGCCATTTTACAGAATAAAATCAATGTATTTCATGCTGTAAAAAAGAAAAAAAAATGTTTCTCAAAAACTGAAATGTAGACTTTTATATTTTATAGCAAGTTACTAAAAATTCAAAACCTAGAAATTTTCAGTTTGTAACTTTCTTAAAAATTCAAATTTAAAGTATGGTAACGAAAGGACATTGTTATTCAAAAATGTCCTTCCATTACCATATTTGAATTTGAATTTTCAAAATAGTTACAAACTGAAAATTCCAAGAAAAATGTTCTTCCATTGCCATATTTTAAATTTCAATTTAAAAAAAAAATTACAAACTGAAAATTTCTAGGTTTTACACTTTTAGTGACTTGCTTTAAGTTATAGGGGAGAGTGTTGTGCATTGAGACATTCTTCACATTTTAATTTTTAACTTCTACAGTTAAAGTTAGCTTTGAATTCTAAAGACAATATTTAAATACTCCAACATTCGCCTCTATAATATATATTTTTTTAATTCAAACAGTTTGTAAATAAAAAATTGCTAACCATTTTAATTTGGAAGTGTAAACTGTCCTAAGGTACAACACCATGTTGTACCTTGAGACATGCTTCAAGATTCATACAAAGTCTTAGCCTTAACCAGTTTTATGCAGGTAATGTAAAAAATTATATTTTAAGGTATTAAATTTAAATAATAATAATAATATTGCACTCTTGCAGATGCATTACACAAATAATAATAAATTTGAAAGTTCAAACCTTATTCATAAACTAACCAAGTATTGATAAAGTCCCTATTTTAACATGATATGATGTAAAGTCAAATGTGAGATTTCTCGTTCAGATTGAAAGAGTGGGAGATTAAATAAATTTGTTGCTGTCCCCTATGCACTTTAAAAACCTCATTGTTAAGGACCTCCACTACTTCAGATCAAGGGCTGTTCTGGGGGTTCAAACATCAAAGTTAATAGTTTTATTATTATTATTTCAGATACTTTTGTAAAAAGGTCATCTTTTTGTATGTATTTTCCTATTACGTCTGTGGTTTGTTCATATTCAATATAATCTTCATCTGCACTTGATAAAATTGGTTTATAAACATCAGGTTCTGAACTATTAATTTGTTATGTAGGTGGTCCTTTCTCTCTTATTCTGGATACAGTAATTTTCTGTTTTGCAGCTTCAACTTTTACTAGAGAATCTCATAAATGCAAGAATTTGCTTTTCTTCCACTGCCATTGTTTTTTTCGAGCTGAAGCTTTGGGAAATGCCTGAATCATTATTGGGAATGTCATATTTTGAGGATCTGAAGATGAATTTGCTACATATACAGCTTTTAACTTATTTGTTGCATATTTGCTGTTGTAGATTTAGCAGCTTTGCTTGACACTTAAGTTGAATCAATTGTCTGTCTGTTGCATATGAAGTTATGCTAAAAGATTACTAATATTAATTATTATATTAAATTACTGTTTAGAATGTTATATTAAATTACTGTTATTAGAATGTTATATTAAAACATACTGAAAGATATAGTTATAATAAAACAATAGCAAAATTATTAAGAACCATGTATGATGTATTTTGTTCCTTGGGACATGTCCCAAGGTAAATTCACCACATGATTTAAATAAAATCAAAATGTAGTATCATCACTTTCTCATAACTAAAACATTTAAAAATATTTTGTTTAATGTCAATTTAAAATTGAGTAGAATAGTTTAACAAATACTAATTCAGAAATCGAAATTAGAATGAGAAAGATATTTACTTTTAAGTGATAGTGATGAAATTTTCTTTCACTCACCAAGTCATGTGTTCAGTGTTTCTGATGCTGCCTTTTACTGTGCTGTTATATATTGTTAAAAGCACAGTTAGAAATAGAAAAAAATTTGATGTTGCCAATAGGCTTTCTCCCCTATAAAAATCTACATTTCAACTATTAAGAAAGAATGTATTATTATATGAAATATGTTTATTTTGTTATGTAAAATAGCTTTCCGTTACCACAGGAATTGTCCATCATATATAAATAGTGCTGACTCTAGGCTAATTTAGCAAGGGGCTTCACTTGGAAACCCTTATTATCACCTTTTAAAAAAATTTTAGTACCAGGTGGTCTTTTCTAACATTTGAAATATTTTTTCCTGATATGTAGCCTTCTAAGAATAGTTTTTACAGCATTTCTGCAAAAACAAATGCATATAGCTTACATATATACATTTAAAATTAGTAATAATTTACTTTTGCCGGGTACAAAAATCACAACATAAAGGACAGCAAATTATGCCTTTTTTGAAAATATGTTGCCCTCTTTATTGAGTTCCAGCTGGGAGCCCTTTTATTTTAGAATCTGCTCTAAATCTTATATTTTAGTATTTTTGTCATCATATGCAGTTAATTTCACATAGCTGTCTTATAAAAAATGTTAGTATAAACACAGTTTATTGGGAAATGGATATTTTCCCATTTTAGAAAGAAAACATAGTTGCCAGACTTTGCAACTGTCTGACAACACTGTGTCAGGCGCATTCATTTCATACCTGAAATGTAATTAAATAGAATATAATGTCATATAAAGTAATGTTAAATAAAAAAGTCGCAAAGTCTAGCAATTATGGAAGTAAAGCCATTTAGCTGCTTGGGGTGTTTTCTCACAGCCGCTATGATAAACATTAAATTATGTCTAAAATATTTAGCGAAATTAGAGACAATCCTAAAAAATAACTAAAATGATTATAATAAATTGAAATAATAAATAATCTGATAATAATATATATAACAATAGATTCAAAATCAATAAATTTTCAAATATGAAATATCTTGTTTATGAATTGTCAGAGAAATGATACCTAATTTCAAATGATTTGTTCCTCATATAGCACTACTCTCAGGTCTTGACATGTATGTAAGTCATCAACATGGTATTAGAGGGTCCACCAAATAACATGACAATCCTGAAAAAGAAAAGTGTTGAGTTGTCCTCTGCTTGCATGTTTTTTGAAAATTGACATGTGATTATGTCTTGTCCTCTGAAATTAAAAATCTCCATTAGACATTATGCAAGACCATACCATTCAAAATAGAGAAAGATGAAATAATCATTTGAATCCAAAAATAAATATAATTTGATAACATAAAAGTCAGAGAATGAATGTTTTAAGCTTTGCTTGTGTGAAAATTTGGAATAAGAAAAAATTGCTGGGTACTCTAATCTCCATGCAAATGAATCCTAAAATACATGAAATTCAATAATACACTACTCAATAAATGCATGTGTAAGATTTTTCATGTATTCAAAGGTTTGTTCAATAAGGTAATTGTATTCAGTGATTCTGATGGCAATATCCCAAAAACATCAATATTTTGATTTAAAAAGAAAAATTATGATTGTAAGAAAAATATTTTTACTTTCTTGTATTCTGTAATGATCTTTTGTTTTACATAGCTATTTTATATCATTTATTATTTATTTTGCTAACTTGAATGTTATGCTCTTGTATAATGTCTTTTGAAGGGTTGCAACTCCAGGTAATAAGACTATTATTTGAAAAACACCCCAAGCAGTAGGCAGCTCTGCACTTTTCTCAGAATTATTTGCTTTCTACTTTCAAGCTAATTAACTGCTTCTTAAATGGTATACTGGTAATTTCATTAATTTTCTAAGAATTTTTTTTCACCTATGTATTCATTTCCCATTATTTCACTCCATTCTGCTTATTTTAACTGCTTTATTTTTCATGTGTACTAATTATGTCTTTATTTTTATTATTAGTGATATGCTACCTTTACCATCAGAAATTAAGCAGATGTATCATCAAAATTCTCCAAAGATTATTGATGATCCTGAAAAATTTGGAGGCAAGATCCGATCCTTTCCCCATGAGAGAGGGATTTGGGCAACTTATGTATATATTGAATGCAAGTATATTTCGATCTCAACTTTTCTTGTTAATTTCTGTGTGTTTATTGAATGTCAGTTTATTTAGATCGTAAAATGTTTAAAACAACTGTATAAGAGACATTTATTTAAAATATATATTAAAATACATGTCAAAATACATAAAAACATAAATGTTTCATTTTTTTTTTTTAAGAAAGATTTTAATGTAAGGTTGATTTTTATATCTATTGTGAAAAATGCTAGAGCTGGGAATTGAACCCAACCCCTCCGCTTAATGTGCAGATGATTTACCACTGAACCACTATAGCTAATAACCAGCTCGACATTTCTCACATAATATCTGTTGGCGGGGTCACCGTGTCTTCAAATGCAGATACAATGGGTGAGAATATTAATCATGGCATTATTACAATAAACCACAAAAAATTTCTATTTAGAAATTTTATTCATTAATTCATCAAACATGAAAATTTATGTATTTTTCTTAGAAAGATTGGGGGAAAAAATGAATTTTTATGGTTGATGAATTAATGAATAAAATTCCTAAATAAATATTTCATAATAATTCTTAGCACTTCATCGGTATGTTTAATATCTTCAAGAAACAACTCCCAACTGCATAAAAAAGTTTTAAAATAGGATTGCTTATTCAAATGGTACAGTGCATGTGTCATTCATTGGAGCAAGTTGAATTTTTGTAAACCATAAGGAGGGCTTATGGTTTATAAAATGTATGATTTATGTTTGAACAAAAAATTACTTAATAAAGAGCTTACAATCATCAAAAAAAAAAAAAAAAAAACCCACTAAAGCAGAGTATAAAAAATATCTTGTAGTTAAATTATATAAAAATCGAATAAAAAAATTAAGTGAAATCGAAAGTTATCAAAAAGTCAAACCAAAATTTACCCCCACAATCTCATATGACAGAGGAATATCAAACAAAATAAAAAACTTTGCAAACAAAGTAAATATTAAAATCCTAATCAAACTTAATACAAATATTTACAAACTTATAAGAAATGACAAAGATAAAATCTATCCACTGGAAACTTCAGGCATACATGATATTCCCTTTGAAAAAACAAATAATACTATTGGTTGTTATATAGAAATGACGAAATGCAAAATTAAAAATAGGATCAAAGAACATGTCTCTGATATAAAATTTAGGAAACTAACCACTGGATTAAGTAAAACAAATGAAAATGAAAACATTAAGCTAAATTTC
Organism: Salticus scenicus; assembly: GCA_963930645.1. Classification (NCBI taxonomy): domain Eukaryota; kingdom Metazoa; phylum Arthropoda; class Arachnida; order Araneae; family Salticidae; genus Salticus; species Salticus scenicus. The sequence continues at coordinate 245,929,472 of OZ005656.1, forward strand.
GGTAAAGTTCGTAAATTGGCCAATTTTAATAATCCGACCTATGCCCCGCTTCGTAAAACAATTGAGATTCTGTATAATTTAAAATTGTGTAATGGCAACGATCTGACGCAAAACGTTGACCGTAACTAGCATCTCATCCTGGAACACCCCAGCTCAAGAGAAAAGCAGTTACAAGCAAGCTCCCACTGCAGAGCCATGGAAGAAGAGGGGGGGGTCCAAAAGTGCTATAGCAAAGTTAGAGAAGCATAAGATCAGATCTAATGATTGATGATCATAATTTTTATCACACCAGTATTTATATTTGACTTTATTTGCTTTTGCTCTTCACTTAAATCAGTTTTTTACGTTGCCACTTTGTTGGCCGCACTCGTGTCTACTTTGTTCGACTAGTGAAAGATTGTGTTTTCTTTTGACCAGAAATAATTGTTGTGAGTTTCTTGCATTTTATGGTATTTGTTCAAAGTTTTATACTTATTATCATTTGCTGTGCTTTACCTTGAATATTTCGCGTCTATCAACATCCAGTTTTACTGTTTTATTTCTTTACTCATAATCATATGTCCAAATTTTAAAAACTCTTGCATATTTGAAAATCAACTATTAACTGTTGGATTGACAAGTAGGAATATAATTAAGTTAGACAAAAGTCTCCTATTTTTGAGAGAACAATTAAAATCACTCAAAAATTAGTTTAAAAAAACATGATAAAATTTTTGAATTAGACATTTTTCTTACATGCATCATGAATGTTCTGCCATCATTTCATTTACTGAAGTATTTTATTGGCAGTCAGATTAAAAATCAGAATGTAACTATTTTTCATATATTCTTAGTTAAATAAGTAAATTAAAGAAAAGTTTGTAATATACAAAAAAAGTCCTATCGCACTAAATTAAATTCTGTCTCTGATAGATGTTTTTTTTTTTTTTTTCTTTGAAATTTAAGAAATAATACTCTTTTAATTCATTAAATATTAATAAATTGATACAGCTTTAATATAAGACCACCTGGCAACTTTTGATTTTTTTTTTTTTTTTTTAATCTAATTTTATTTATTTGTTTGTTTATCTATATTTTATCTTCTAATAAAATATTTAAAGATTTGTGTCTGTTTCAGATGAAGTAATACCTGAATTTTTAGAAATGCTTGAAGATCTCAGAAATCTGGCTTCAGAACATGATATTGTTTTAAATCTCGTTGAAAACTTTCATGTGAGTTTATCAAGAACATTAAAATTGCGGCACCATTGGATTCAGCCTTTTGTGGATAGCTTAAAGATTTATTTAAGGCACTTTTACAAGTTAGTATATATGCATTTTTTTTTTTATGAAAATTTTACAAGTAAAATAATAAATGTACAGTGATTTGTCATCATGAAAAACGGCAGTTTTTCGAGTGACGCAAGCGGAAGCCCAAACTGAACGCTGCGAACTCATATATACGGCTAGTTTGACATCAGAGAGATTTGTAAAAGCCGACACTTAATATCTCAGCAAATATGCCATATTTTGTTCTGATCTTTTCAAAATAGTCTTTTATCTACGGTCTTAATCTATCCTTAAAATTTTACATTTCTACATGCAGTATGTTTTGAGATCTGAATCTCAATTTAAAGCCAAAAAGGGAAAACGATTGGTGTAATGGACTAAATTCTGAAAAATATCTCTAAAACGGCTCGAAGGATTTTCATATAATTAATATATGCTGTTGATAGGATCTTTCTTAATCTAGTAACGTCTTCGTTTTTTTTAGGAAAACTCTTGTTTTTTATAAAAGTTGTTTTAAAAATAGAACTATATTACTCCGCCAATTGCATGCTTTTCTTCGGCGAAAATGGCCGTAAATCGGTTCTTACTTCTTGCTTGCAAGGCTTTGTTGGTTGGCTGACCAACGTGAATGCAGTCAATAACTTTTTGTTATGAAGAAAATATTTTTCATTTTAAAATTTCCCATTTCGTCAAAAAATTATTTAGATAATATTTAAAGTAAAAAAAGTATTTTGTAATCATAGATATTCTATTTCATCGTTATTTATAATGAATTAATTTCTTTTTAAAGCGAAAAAGTTTATCACTCATGCACACAAATTTATACCATGGTTCATGATCTTTGGAGCGCATGCGTACATCCAAAATTTTTGGCGCTCGCTGACTCGCTGTAGACAGGCGCTAATTGTTTACCATCGAGGTTTGCACTGTATTATTCCGCCCAATCGCCTATCAAGCTTTGTTTCATTACGTTTTTCTATTTTATTTATTACTTCGAAGTGCTTTATTTAATCCAGAAAGAAGATATTCTAGTTCTGAAAACCCTAAATTAATTGATGCGCAGCAAAATTTAAGCACAAGCAAAATTTAAGCAAAATTTAATACTATGTTTGCATCTAGAGGTACGTGTTTTATTATGGTTACATATTTTTTTTCGATTAGTCAATAAATGTGTATATATATCTTATCTTTGATCTGTTTGCACTGCCAAGCCTAAACAAATTATTACTCATAATCGCCTGTAATTTTCAAAATATGCCTGTTTTTTAGTTCCATGTTTATGTATTGCTCGGTAACCTAGAAAATAATAATAATATATACTTTTGTTTTAATAATTAAGAGGGAGCTTTCTAGCAGCAAGCGCTGCAGATTATTCCGATAAACTTATTATGGACAGTAGTAAAGTATACTTTTTGGATTACCAGTTTAATAGTTTAATCACAATTGCTTACATGCTGTTATTTCACTGCTTATCAATAAAATTTGCACTTTTTTTTTTCTTTTTCAAGCTATTCCTGAAATATTTTTTGCTTACATTTCGCCATAATACGTACAATTATTTTTATTTTTTATCTATTAAGTCTGCGATTTTTTGAAAACTATTTTGAATTGAGCGATAATTTTACAGCTTGTTAATAAAATATGGAATCATATTGCTGCTTATTGAGAAACTTTATTTTTCACAATACAAATAATTACTAAGAATAGAGTATTTTATTGCAAATTGATAAAATTCTTTTTTTTTTCCACCAAAGCTATTTCTCAAAATCCATGATAATTTTGTGGCCTGTTATTGAAATACAGAATCATTTGTATTTTCTGTATCTATCATCAAATTTTATGTTTAATAATATAAATAATTGCCAAAATTCATCATTATTTTGTTGCCTATCAATAAAATTTTTATTTTTTTTTTTGTTCAGTTCTGTTTACCAAAATATGCAATAATTTTGTAATCTGTTATTAAAATGCACAAGCATTTTGCCGCTAACAGTTCAAGGCAGGCATTATTTATGAAATCAAGCATAACAGAATTTTACCCCAAAATGCAGAACTAAATTTGCTTTTACAAAATAATTAGCTAGTTATTAGGAATGTACTGAATATTCAGTATATATATTCGATATTCGACCGTAATGCTGAATATGAAATTATTTGGCTAGATGAATCTGAAGATTGATTTTGAATTTTATACTATAAAATAAATAATGTAAAAAACTATCATCTGTTCAGATACAGTCAACCGTCGAGCAAAAGGTGTGCTTATTTAGTATTTTAAGAACAAAAAAAATGTGAAAAGAGGAGGGGCATTTAACTGAGTAAAGGATTTTATGGTATTTTACGGTATATATAAAAAAGGTAAATACACTAAAACGTTATCTAAAACGTATTTGCATAATTAAATCTGCTATTTTGCCAATTATGGCCATTTCTATGATCTGAAGAAGATTAATATTTGAAATTATAAAATATTTTAATGTTCCCCTTTCATATGTAAATTTCATGTATCTTAAATTAAGTCTTAGAGCATAATAACTTTTATATTCTCTAAGAATTATCTGAGGATGATAATTTCGCATCTAAAAAAGATGTTAAGAATAAAGTTATCAGTTTTGGTTTTAGTAATTCACTATGCTGTAAGTATCAAAATGTAGCAATGAACCTAATTATGTATATACACTACAAAAGTTCTGCATGAAAGCGTGCTGTTTACCATTTAACTAAATTTTATGTTTAAAAGCCTTTTTTTTTTTTTTTGTAATTTTAAGATGTGCAAATTTTCATATATGCTTCAATTATTCTTTCTTGCAACTACTCGGTATTCGGTGCTCGTCCAAGCACTCAGCAACTACTCGGTCAAAGTGCTATTTGGTGTAGCACTAATATCTAACAAAAGTTGTTTTTGTTAACAACAGTACTTAAATAAAGATTATATCTTTAAAATCGAGTTAACAAGGAGTGCACGTATTTTAGATAATGTTGCCATCTAGGACATTTTAGGAGATCAAACAAATATTATGTCCACCCCCGTTAAAAAAGGTGATACATGATACAAGTAAAAAAATAGTGAATTTGAGTTTATGTCATATGAAAAGCCCAGTGGCAGAAACGCCGCGACACGGCGACATAGTCGCGGACACAGAAAAACGGCTTGCAGACAGTTTTTGTCTGCACTAATAAAAAAAATTGACCCTAACTTTCAGACACTCTTTGTCTGTACTACTAAAAAAAAAATTTCCCACAACTTTAAGACAGTTTTTGTCTGCAGTCTTAAAAAATTGTCTGCAATTTAGATATTTTTGCCCACGACAATGCGCTACTGATGTATGACGTCTTAGACACTCTGTGGTAGGAACTCTAGAGCTCCCTATAGGTGCCTTGGTAGGAACACACAAAACAGTGCTTAACAAGGGCGACCTGGGAGCCTAGATCTCCCTTGATAGGCAGTGTTATGCATGTATTCTTTTTCTCCTGTTACCTGTTACTGAGATTCTACGGGAATGTAGGAAAGTGCTAATTTCATTTAAAACTGCTCCAAAACTTCTCCTCCACTTCAAAATTCACTTATAAAAATTTCTGTATCAAAACTAAAATTAATACTTTTATTATTTATAATTATTTATATTGTGTTGTGTCAAACATTGCTATGAAATATTTAATTGAATGAGTTAAACTTATTATTTTATAATTGTTTATACTATGTTATTTTGTAGTAAAATTGTATTGTGTATTGTTGCACGAGATCACCACTGTTGTTAACACCCCTCCCCCCCTCCTCCCAGATTGCCGCTTTCAGCTTTCAGGCTTTTTGAGTACAGATTACGAAATTTTAAAAACCTGTCGCAGACAGCTACAAAATTTTATGTCACTGGGATGAAAAGTGTCCCGCCTAAGCTATATCATGCAGTTTATCCACCTGAGTGAGAGGCATTTTTGTTAGTTTTATTGTAAGCTAGTCAATGCTTTATTGTTATCTTTAAGTTGATTTTTCTCAAAGATAATTTTTTATTGCTGGGGTGCAACATGATGTTGTCATCTAAGAAAGTTTAAGTATTTATTGAGGAATCTAACAGTTAATAACTTTCTTTGCTGTGAGCTCAGCATCATGCCACTGTGTATTGTAATATTTTCTAGTAATTTTCTACATTTAAATCAATCACCATTTCTGAAAAGGAATTTTTTATGTTAATTTCTCATAATTAAAAAAGTAAAATATTACTAAATGTAAATGGTACTATTTAAATAGTTCGAAAAAAATTAGGAAGTTGACAGCTGATTGTCAGTAATTAGCTGGCCAAATATTCGGCATTCGGCCAAAATCATTAAATAAACAGATTAACCATGAAAAGTGTCTAAAACTGATTATTTTCGTAGAGCTAAAGTTTTAATTAATACAGACATGGTACAATCTTACAGAAAAAAAGGCTGAACCTTTCACGAACCCCCCCCCCCCCCCCCTCAAAAGTGGTATCAGGCAACTGACACAATATAAATTTTTCAATAATAAAAATAATGTTAAATTTGATTGCATACATGCACACATAATAAACAAAATCAGAACAATAAATCTCATATTGAATATCATATTAATTATAATTAAAATAGTTGTAAGTGCTTAAAAAACAGACAAACTTATTACGTATACTTGAAAATAAGTTTATTCTGTAGAAGCATTGTTTGCTGGGGCAGTTGATTAGCAGAATAATGTAGTTCTAGTTTATTAGGAAAATGCAGTTGAAGAGCATTTCTTTTTCATTTTCTCAAAGTTTGAATTTGACATTTCTTGAAAGCCAATCACATAGAAATTGCTAATAATATATTGCACAAATTCAGGCTGACCCCCCCCCCCTACACATGTCCAAAAAGTTTTAATGCAGATTTGCATTGATCCCAAGAATAATAATTTTCAAGCTTAAAAAGGCTGAAAAGTAACATGTCTGTTAATATCTTTACTTTTTCTTTTCCTCTTGAATTTCATTCTATACACCACTGAAAACAGAAAACTCTCTTGCGGTAAACATTGCAAAAAGAGCCATTCTGCCACTTTTTTCTTTTTAACTGTGGTATGCTCGTGCATGCAAGAACATAGCAGCACCGGATCTAGGGGGGGGGGTAGGCTAAAAGTACTGACATTCATAATTGAATATTACAATTGGAAATTTTTCTTTGATATGGAATAACATCTTGAAAAATCTTAGCCCCCCCCCCCCCCCCAAAAAAAATAATAATAATAATAATAATAATAAAAAAAAGTTTTAGATCCGCCACTGGAACATAGTGCATGAATAAGTTGTCTGCATTTTCTTTTTTGTTTAGAAACAGAATTTACTATTAATTAAAGTGAATTAAATTACATTTAGTTTAAATTAATATTTTGTATTTTAGAAGATTAATTTCTCAAGTAAATGTTTGAATATTGAAGTGTGGAACTTTAAAACAGGCATATTCGAAAAATAGAGGTTACAAGTGATTTGTTTATACTTGAAGATATTTTTGTTTTAGCCAACAGATCAACAGACATTTATTTACTTTTCGGAAATATGAATAACTACATTTTAGAAAATAAAACTATAAAACACTTTCCTCTAAATCATAGTAATGGAAGTGTATATTTGTAATTTATTTTCCTTGTAGCTGCAAATCTTATGCATTTCATGAATTGCTAATAGAATAGGGATAATTTTGGATTTGGGTATGAATTATATTTCATGAAATAAAATGAAAACTAATAATTTCATATGCCTACAAGAATTCACTTTTATAGACATCATCATTACCTATAATTATATACTGAAAATATATTAGCAACATTGAAATTGAAATTGACACAAAAAATATTTTAGCTTTTGAAGATGGCAATTCAATCAAAACAAGTACTTTCAAACAGTGCTGCTATATATTTTCCAAATTCAGGTATATACTGCACATTATATATGTTTACTTTAACATTTTATCGAATTGAAACATTTGGGGAGCAAATGTTCAAATCAAGTCCTAAATTAAAAATTACCTTTATTCTTTCCATATATATAAAACAATTCTTTATCATTATGTGTATGTGAGAGCTTGTGAAATACGGTCGCCATTGGGGACCAATATTTTTAAAACTAGTAATAATGTTTTCAACTTTAAGGATTTTTTTTTTTTTTAATATATATATTTTGGTGAAAGAATTGGTCCCGAAATCGGGCTCCAATTCTACTTTCGCTGTTTTGCCCTCACCACTTTTTGAGACACTGTGTTGAATTAGGAAATTTACATATCTCCGTGCATGTTTCACAACTCTGTGTTAAATTATTGCACCGTTTTAGGGAATTGGTTTACACTGCTCCTGTCTGTGCATGCTATCGATCTGGTGCTGAATTTTTGTACCTGTGTAATGATGTACCATTGCCGATGGTGTATTAATTTAGTGAAAATAATAAAACCAGTTTCATGATGTTAAATTTAAACAAGTGTTTCCTGATGTAAAAAATAAATCATTCCAGCCTAATAAATAATTGATTTTTAGTTGGTATAATAATTGGTATATAGAATCTTAATTTCTATATTCTAGGGGTGCAGAAAATGTTCAGATCTCTGAAATTTTCCCAAAAATAACGCATCAACCTATTATCTGAAAGTTTTTTTTTTTTTTTTTTTGGGGGGGGGGGGGGGGAGGAAGGGGGTAACGGGTATTTAAAGGGAATACACTTGTAAAAGAAGAATACAGCTGTTAATTTGTAGTTTAATATTCGAAAATTTGTTTTTTCAGTAATTTTTTCTTACTTCCGTTTTCATTTTTATTTTATTCTAAGATAATAATTATTCAAAATTTCCCCAGACAGCCAGAATTTCCCCCGAACATCGTTCACACGTTCGGACATATTCTGCACCCCTGCTATATTCAAGTAAATTTTGAAACGGAATAAAAAGAAAGAAAATGTTGGAGAATATTTTTTTATGGGCTACTATAATTTTTTGTTGGCGACCATATTTTTTAATAAATTCCTGAACCCTGTTCAGGGTTTAAACTGCCATAAGTTTTTTTAGCATTTTGCTAAAAAATGTTGGTCAGAATTTCACTAAAAAGCTAAAACTGGATAACTATATAAAATATCTCTATATAATAACTCAGATTTTTTTTTTTTTGTAATATTTGCAGGCAAAAACTGCGAAAGAACTGAAATTTTTGGGAATCATTATTTGTATAGTAATTTGGATTTATTTTTAATGATTGAATTTAAATGCAAAAATATTTAAAAGTATGTCAGAATTTGCTTCATAGAAGCATTCTTAGCACTAGTATTTCACGATTATCTACCACTACACTTTATTTAATTTTTAAATTGCTTTTTCATTTTACATGTATGATATGAGTACCTCTTTTTCTATTGTTGAAATCAAAACATAGTTTTCCTGATTCATATTTTTAAAGTCACAAATATGGATGCTTGGTTAAAATCATCAATGAACAAAAGGAATAGAAAACAAAACTGAGGATAACAAAGCTAACAAGGAACACCGTGTCTGGCCGTGATTTTAATGAAACTTTAATTTCTGATAGAGGGCATGTACCAAATATTTTTTATCACAGAAATTTTTGCTATCATCCATGTTTTCTCTATTTATTGAATTTTTAAAATGTTAAAAACCACATCAGCCACATATCAACAGTAAGCTCCGCCTTTGGGTGTGACTTAAAAATACTAAATGATTTTGCGCTTTCATGTTTAAGTTACAAATGAAAATTTATAGTAGTACTGAAAATTATTTCAACTGAATTATTCATTTGAGTATTCACTTGCTGTATAAATACAAATTTTTCGCATATTTTTGAGTAAAATTTGATAGCATATCAAATATGAAAGAAACGCCTCTCTCTCATTGAAATCCGAGCCGGACGCTTGGGTGATGTTCCTTGTAAGTAAAAGAAATCAATGGTATCCAAAGAATTAATTAACTTTCGAAAAAGCTAAAATAGTGCTTGCCTATTTTCGCTAAAATGCTAAAGTAATTTTTTTGCCAGGTTAAACCTGTGTATGTAAATAAAATCAATTTAAATATTTCAAAATAGACATAAATGATTGAAATAGGCATGCAAAGTTAACAATATTTAATAAATAAATATATCTATTTCTAAGGGTGAATTGGGTGCAAAAGTATAGTTTATAGTTTCAATTTTAATTCCCCTCCTTCCCCCCCCCCCCCAACTGCTTTCAACTACATTATCATCTCCTCCCTCATAGTCGTAAACACCTTTTAAAAAATTTGTTATTAAGCATGATGAAATGAATGATTCACATATATTTCATGGAATTTTTTACTTTAATAAACTTTAAGTACCTTTAACGATCCTTCAACTTTAGCAGCTTTTAAATGATATATTTCGACGTGCTATCGCAATCATCTTCAGATGTTGTTTATGCTGCATATTACTGAAAGGTGTCTTCAATCTTCCTCCACATTAGTCTCCTTCTCGCTTACGTCATTGTTTCGTCGGTGATTTCTTAGTACTTGTTGCCAATCCTTAGTTATTATGCTGTGCTCTCTCTCATTTACTGCCATGTTAGATGTTAGAATTTCTAAAGCTTCGCGTTTCAGAGCGTAGTTATGTGAGTTGTATGGGGCTATTTTGACGGTTTTTAGGGTATTAGTTATTATTGGGTTAATTTTATGTGTACGTGATAAGGCGGTGGAGCTTCTATTGTATTTTAGATCGTTAATATGTTCCACCGCCTTATCACGTACACATAAAATTAACCCAATAATAACTAATACCCTAAAAACCGTCAAAATAGCCCCATACAACTCACATAACTACGCTCTGAAACGCGAAGCTTTAGAAATTCTAACATCTAACATGGCAGTAAATGAGAGAGAGCACAGCATAATAACTAAGGATTGGCAACAAGTACTAAGAAATCACCGACGAAACAATGACGTAAGCGAGAAGGAGACTGATGTGGAGGAAGATTGAAGACACCTTTCAGTAATGCAGCATAAACAACATCTGAAGATGACTGCGATAGCACGTCGAAATATATCATTTAAAAGCTGCTAAAGTTGAAGGATCGTTAAAGGTACTTAAAGTTTATTAAAGTTAATTCGTCCTTCTAATTATTTAAATATTTAGGAATTTTTTACTTTCTGAAAATACATAGGTAAGGAAAGTATTGTAATTATAACAAAAATTTGACGTGAAGTTGGTGTATCTACATGTTTGAAGTTCCATGAGTTCATTTTTGCTATTTTACGATAATGTATGTACATATCTGAGTAGAGTGAACACAATATTGTCTAAATGCTTTGTTCAAATGAGCTAAAAGTTGGTGCATATGTTATAGGTTATCGTAGTACAAACTGTATACATCTTGGAGAATCTAGCACAATTTTATTTATTTATTTTAACCAGGACACAAAGATAAATTCTTTATCATTATAGTCTATGGGCTCAAATAATTTAAAGTGTGATAGCATCTGAATTCCTTATTCAATTCAGCTGAAACTTTTATATACATGTTATCAGTCACTGTTGAATGAATCGCCTATAGATATATTTTGCTGAATCTAGCATTTATAGTTTTTTTTACAGGGAAATAACGAAAAATTCTGTAATATTATGGCCTATAGTCTGAATTTATTTAAAATGTGATGGCGTCTGAAGCCTCATTTGATTGAGCTTTGAATTCATATACAAATTATAAGTATATGTCACACAAACTATATACATTTTGGTGAATCTAACACTATTAGTTCTTTTACAGATATACACAAAATAATTTGGATGCATTCCATTCCATTAAACAATATATTATTTGTGAGCAAATAATCAAATAATTTTCTTGATTGTTTATTTAATGACTTCTCTTACGTTATTTTATTTAAACAACAGTGAATTACTTTCATGTTCAGAAAGTCGACTGGAGTCACTCAACATTTTTATTATTTCTCTTTAAGTTTCTGCATATTTATCAAATTGATTATATATATATATATATACAGTCATACACATGTCACATTTATATTATTAAAGACATTACTTTTGTGAAAAATAAATAAATAACTTTTCTATGTGGAAGTAAAATTTAATTTTGTATTTTTTTCATCTGGAATTTCTATTACCAAGTAATAATTTTTTTTTACAAAATTAAAATAAGAAATATATTCAGAAAATTCAAAGTCGTTAAATTAGTACCCATTTTCCAAAAATTGATTTTTTAAATTTTTAGTATTTCATTTTGTGGTTAAAAAAAGCAATTTGTGGTGTGAAAATTTGCATTTTTGAACGAAAAAAATCTATAAAAATTTTTAAAAATCAATTTCTTCGAAAATGAGTACCAATTTAATGGTTGTGAATTTTCTGAAAGTGAAAACGGAATTTAAAAACTACATTTGGTAATGAGTAATCTCTATATATAAAAAAAAAAAATTACTGTCGCTGGCGTCAAATTTTTTTTGTCTGCGACAGCATCTTCTCGCGGAGGGCAGGGTCTTTCGCATCATGAGAGGTATCAATGTGTTCCGAATACTTCAAGGAAGACATTTCAGCTGCTTAGAAATTTCTATCATTTTAATTAAAGAAGTTATTAGCTATAAACGACAAATTTGTGAAAGTACTCTATTTGCCACCTTGAAAAAAGTTTCTCCCAGTGACGTTGGTCTTCTGTCATGAAGTCATTTTACATGGGAAAAATAAAATACGATCCATGGTTGTAGGTAGGTAGGTTGGATTTAACATCGCCCAAGTACTGCGCTATGGGTAATTGGTGACTGTCTGGGAAGCACTTCTAGGGATGTTCCAGAGACATCACAATTTTGATCCTCCATGGAGGAGATTCCCCCAGACGTATATTTTTGATGGGAACATAGAGGACTTTGTGGCCACGACAGATTTTATGTACACCAGACACCATTAGTGCACACGACGGTCTTTGACCGGCTCAAGTATCGAATCAGCAATCTTCCAATTATGAGCTCGGTGCTTTATGGACTGGCTATACTGCTGCTCGGAACCATGGTTGTAAAAAATAAATGTCAGTGTTGCTATTAATAACTTTTTTTCTCTACTTTTAGAAAGTAAATTTTCTTACATGGGAAAATTAAAATATCCATGGTTGTAGGTAGGTAGGTAGTTAGATAGGTTGGATATGACATTGGCCATTACTGCACTATGGATAATTGGCGACGATCTGGGGCACACCCCTAGGTATGTTTCAGAGACATGCCATCACATTTTTGATCCTACACGGAAGAGATGGCTCCCCCGCTTCGGTGACCCAAAAAGGTATAGTTTTGATGGGAATATGGAGGATATTGTCGCCACAACAGATTTTACGTGCACCAGCCACCATTAGTGTACACAACGGTCTTTGGCCAGCTCGAGTACCGAACCCGCAATCTTCCAATTATGAGGTCGGCGTGCTATCGACTGGGGTGCCGCGGTCCTGATCTATAGTTAAAAAACAAAGGTGATATACTAAAGCTATAATAGAAAATAGTCTGGATATTACGGATTTCTTTCTATTAAAAAAAAAAAACTGATTTTAAGCATGAGTTTTATAAAAATAAAATAATGTGCTATTAAATATTACATATTTCAATTTGACATTGAATATGGGGATTTATATAATAATTTTCTGCTTTTGTCTTGTGTTATGCACTATTAACATTCCTATTCAGTGAAAGGAAAGCAGCGGATAGGCGGGCAGAGCTCTGCATGTGTTAACAAGTAAAGTGAGTCGGGGGAAGGCGAAGCCTCCCTCAGGGGTTGGTGAGCGGAGCGAGCAGGGGCAGAGCCCCCTAGTTATGAAAATAGATCTTCCCATAAGATAGGCCATAGCTGTTGCCAAGATTAGGTATTGTCCTCTCTTAAGAATAACTTCTTCACATTCTACATCATTATCACTTAAATTAGCATCAGACAATTTGTTTTTAATTAGTTAATAGATTGTGAATAACTCCAAAGTCATGATATAATATCAAAGTTCACATACTCATCAAAATTTATATTTAGAATGGTAAAATAATGACCAGTCAAGAAATTTTGTGAATTTTAGAAAAGTGGAAAAGACATAACTAATATTGTGTGACTTATAAACAAAGAAATTTTTCATTCAAATGAATAGGAATGAATCAGGACTTCACTAAAAGATCGTATAAATGTAAAAGATGTATAAATTGGGTTTTTTTGTAATGGAAATTTTGTGATTACGATAACTTGACATAATACTCAAAATTGAATTGAACCAAAGTTATACAGCAAACTTATCGTACAAATATCTTAGATGAGTTCGTTAACTAAGTTGCTCTGCAGTTTGTTTTCAAGTGGCAGCTACGTGAAAATTTCAAATCCACATTTTGAATTTTGATGTTTACATTGACCACATAAAGGTCTCAACCAAGTATTTATTAATGAATTTTATCTGCCATTTTTAACAAAATGACCGATATCTTTAGTACGGCCATTTCAAATCAGGATACCACTTGTAAATTTATCATCAGAATACCTTTTGAAATACTGAATCAGTTCAAGTTGGACATTGAACTTATCACACCAATATCTTGGATGAATTTTGTACCAATATTTAGTTTCCAAGTTGCAGCCGCTTGAAATCAGGCTGCTACTTGAAAATGCGCCACCATAGTAACTTTTAGAATACTAAACTGGTTCAAATCAAAGTTGGGAAGTGAACTTACAATTCAAATATCTTGGATAAGTTTGCTAGGCAACTTGCTCCACCATTTTGTTTCCAAGTGGCGGCCACTTAAATTTTTTTTATTACAATAACTTTTGTAATACTGAATCAGTTCGAATCACGTTTGCACAGTTGACATATCATTCAAGTACCTTTGATAAGTTCACTGGGCATCTCAGTCACTCTGTCCTTTTGTTTCAAAATGGTGGCCACTTGAAAATTATCACAATAACCCTTGAACCGATTTGCTTAAAACTCCATATATACATAGCCCTCATTAATAAATCCATCAAATTCATTAATAAAATGTAGCTGCCATTTTGGAAAAATGGTGGCAAATTCTTAAGAAAAGATAAATCAACCTAACCTTCCTATGAGCCGGAAGGACTTGTTTTAATTTTTTGATCAATAACCTCTAAAAAGTAATGATATCAGTACAAAAACCCTTAACGGGTTAAAAGTTTGTGACGCAGCTACTTTATTGCTATAAAATTTTGAAATATGGGTCTTAAAAATAATGATATAAATTTTAAGTGACGCTTTACTATTAGTCAAAATATACGTAGATTTTCTTATTTGATCATTTGTTTTTTTCTTTTATTTATATTTACAATGCAAACATAATATTTTTAACTTCAAGATAAGACAAATATATTAAATATACTCACTGATACTTTTTCATTTGCACTTCAATTTCAAAATAACAGTTTTAAAAGGAATGATATAAAAATTCCAGTGACTCCTCGGTGTCATTTTAAAAGATTTGTTTTTTGATTCCATTAAAATTACCTTTGTTTTGTCTATTAAAGTATATTTACACATTGAAACAGTGCTTTTAATTTTCAAATATACTGTCAAATAATCACACTTTCACTGAGTTTGCATTATAAATTGAAATTATTTATTTCAATAAATTGATTTGTCTTTTGCGTCACGCTATCCAAAACTGTGAATAAAATTTATGTAAATGTTACTTTGTATCATAGTATCCAACTAAGTGAAAATTTGTGCAAAGAGATAGTGTGATGCAAAGAATACATTTGCACAAATTTTGTTTGCAGTTTTGGATAGCGTGACGCAAAAGACAAATCAATTTATTGAAATAAATAATTTCAATTTATAATGCAAACTCAGTGAAAGTGTGATTATTTGACAGTATATTTGAAAATTAAAAGCACTGTTTCAATGTGTAAATATACTTTAATAGACAAAACAAAGGTAATTTTAATGGAATCAAAAAACAAATCTTTTAAAATGACACCGAGGAGTCACTGGAATTTTTATATCATTCCTTTTAAAACTGTTATTTTGAAATTGAAGTGCAAATGAAAAAGTATCAGTGAGTATATTTAATATATTTGTCTTATCTTGAAGTTAAAAATATTATGTTTGCATTGTAAATATAAATAAAAGAAAAAAACAAATGATCAAATAAGAAAATCTACGTATATTTTGACTAATAGTAAAGCGTCACTTAAAATTTATATCATTATTTTTAAGACCCATATTTCAAAATTTTATAGCAATAAAGTAGCTGCGTCACAAACTTTTAACCCGTTAAGGGTTTTTGTACTGATCTAATATACAGATATAAATTCTGTATATCTTTATAATTTAGAACATTGTAATTTAACATTATAGTTCATCCAACGTGATTTTGTTGCAGCATATTTTCATCTAATGTTGCTAATTTTAGTTTTTATCACTTGCTTTTGAATTTCTATATAATTATTTTAACAGGGTTGCCACACTACCTGGAGAACCTGGAATAGTCAGGGAATTTGAAAATGGACTGTGAAACTCAGGGAAAAGTCAGGAAATTTGAATATTTTAGCCAGAATCTGGAAAAGTCAGGGAATTTCATAGGATGATTGCCAAAAAAAAACTAATTTTTCCTCCAACGTAGAGTCGTTTTTCATGTTTTTTTTTCCCTTAGCTTCTGCCATTTTCTTAAACAAGACCTCTTAGAAGGACCCCCATGGAGAGCAAACTCTCCTTAGGTCAAAGTAATATGTAACTTTTGTGTTTTCAAGTTGTACCATAATTATTTTGCCCTTAACACAGCCAATGCACAATGTATAGCTAGACTGGAATTTTCTTAGAACACATCTGGAAAACCTGGAAAGGTCAGGGAATTTCATTCTTCTATTTAAGTGGCAACCCTGTTTTAAGGATTTCTGCAAATTATTAAATTAATTGCTTCAATAATAATTCAATTTATACAAAATCAACTATTACATATTTTATGAAAGATTATTAAGATGAATAGTAATTACAGTAAAATAATACTAACAAAAGTTAAGTTGCAAATTACAAATTTATTGGAATTTTACATTAAATATATTCTAAAATAACATGAAGCTGAGCAATTAAAATACTGAAATAACATTTTTTTTTTTTTTTTAATGTAAAGACTGGCCTTTCACTTGAACAGCAATATTGTATCTCAATATTTGTACTAATGTTACTTTGTGTGTAACTGCAAAGAATTGTTAAGATTTGCATCTGCGATTCTTGTTTGAATTCTTGATTTTTTATATTTAACTTTGGAGAAAAAAATTTCACACATGTAAGTGTTTCCAAATAATGTAATGATTTTCTTCTAAAGGTGCATGCAACAGAATTCCGATTAAATAGCAAGATCGCAACAGTCTAGCATATTTCTTTTATTTTCTCACATAAAATATTTAACATTGTAAGAAATTCATGCCTTTTTCTGGAATCAATTAAATAAATTTTTTGGTCTGAAAATATCATTCATAAAAATTGACAATCTTGAAGTGAACATTCCTCAAAAATCAGAAAATTTAAACATACCCTGTACAAAAGTTGAATAATTTTCAAATGTTTTGATGATTAGCTGCAGAAATATACGGTAATTTCTACAATGAAACTTTTTTTTTTTTTTTTTTTAATATCCTTTAGGCAAAATAATCCTGTATTTTAGGTTTTAAAAAAGTAAGTTTCATTAATTAGCAGTACAGTCAGTGACGGGCAGTGAAGCAGTTTGATATATTTAACCAATTAATTGCAAATTAATTCAATTTTTACCAATGAAATTTTATAGTAAAATTAAACGTTATTAGCAGTTTATAATAATTCAGGGAATAAAATAAGTATATTTCTGTTCTCACATTCTTTTTGGAAATCTCACTTTGTTTTTGAGTATGAGTGAAAAATTGTCCCCCAATTTTTAACTGTAATGAGAGCCCTGATGCATACATATAGATATTTCTCTTCAGCCAAATAAATTGTAAATGTCCATCAAAAATATTTCATTAAATTGTGATCTTAAATTAAAATCTTCCTGGGGCATTCCATTTGTAAATTTATTAATAATTTATCCTAATTTATTTATTTATTTAGGTTTTTGTGTAGCATTGCTTTGTTGTCTTCTTCTGTTTTTTTTTTTTTTTTTTTTTTTTTGTTTTTCACTGATGTGTTTTTTATTTTTTTATTTATTTTTTTTTTATTTTTTTTTTCTGGTATTAATGTTTTATAATTTATTGTTTAAAAAATTTATATTAGAACTAAACAGCCACTTTTTATTTCTTCTTTTATTTCAAGTACTTTGCTTTGTTGTATTATGTCAGTGTCATTGTGACTTTTTGCTCACATATATGTTACCGCTAAAGTGCAGAAATAAATTGATCTGCAGATTAGCTAGGTAATCTGCACATTAACTAGGGTGATCTGTTAAAGTGAGGAAAATTGTTTCATTTCTCAAATTATCTAGGTAATCTGTGAATTACCTAGATAATCTGCACATTACCTACTAGGCACTAGTTAAAGTGAAAATAAGATATCTGGTGTAATTTTACAGAACGCTGTGTTGTATTTGTTTTTTTCATTTGAGAAAAAAAATTAGATTTTTTTTCTTTTTTATTTCTTTCTTTACTTATTTTAATATGTATGTGCTTTAATTTTTATATCTTTTAAAGCTATATTTGTTTTAATTTTTTTTTTTTTTTTTGTATTCTGTCAATATAAGTTTGAAGATGTTATGCATTTTTAATATGAAATTTAATAGCTTTCAATAAATTCTATTTTATAAATGAATGTTAGAATTCTAATACAGAAACTATTTCTTTTCAAAATAAAAATATTTAATCATTTAAATTTTTAAAAAATGTTTTATTAACAACTTATTGCTATTACTTTTTTTTTTTTTTTTTTTTTTTTAATTATGCACAAATTTTTAATTCGCTAAAGAAATATTAAACCGGACAAATCAGAAGCATTATTTAAGAAGTACTTCAAATAATTAAAACCGCTTTAATATTTTTTAAAATGCATGAAAATTAAAATGACAGTTTTCCAATTATCAAACTTATATTGACAGAATTAAAAAAGATAGAAATAAAATCGAAATTAAAACAATTATAACTTACTTGTTATTTTATATTTTGTGTTAGTCGTAATAATAAACCTAATCAAATCATGCTTCGGTCCTCCACATTTTGCGTTTGCCGTTTATCATCATAGCGTAGCGGAAATGCGAAAGGGGAAAAAGTTTTAGTTTATGTTTGAAGGTCATTTGCGTGTGTGTATCACATGGCTGCTTGACGTCGTAGTGAATGTTAAAAAACTAAGGCTTGAAACAAACATTTGAACTTTAACAATACAGAAACCGCTAATGTGCAGATTACCTAGTTAAAATGCAGAAAACTCTTGATTCCGCAATTTAACGGGTCATTTTAGTTAATCTGCAGATTAGCTAGGTAATCTGCACCTTAACAGATTTCAAGCTTTAACGGTAATATATATATATATATATATATATTTTTTTCCTCTTCTCTGTAGAAAGATACAAATTCTACAGGAGACACTTTTTTTTCTGTTCTGTATTAGGTTTGGTTTTATTAGTGTGGAAAGAAGGTCAGACTAAAATGTCTCAAAAGCCTTATCTGGCCTGTGGGTTTGCAATTGCCAAAGCAAGTTGTAGACAATTCTTCTGCTGTTTCCAATTTGATGTAGCTCTGTTTCAAAGATTAGACCTATTCAGATTTTTTTTGTCATTGAAATCTCAACACTTTCACTCAATTTAGATTCAATTGAGCTTGTTTCAATTTTACATTTTCTTATTATTCTCACAAAAATGTGAATTATTTGTTTTATGTTAAAGAATATTTTATGAAATGAAGGTATACATAAATATTCAGACATGAATAAATCAACACCCATTATTTATTTATTAATTCCTAAATACCTTCCTAAATATCCCTAATATTTAAAGAAAAATGACAGATGCATGTTGTAAAAAAAATAGTAATATATACTAATAAAAGAAAATGCTTGTCTGTCTGTGTGTGACATACAGAAATAACTATGGCACATATACTTCTGAAAATTTTGTTCTAGTTAAAGGAAACGCATGCAGATTTGCAACATATTTATATATTTCGATATTCCTATTATTATTTTTTTTTTCTTTTGTGTGTGTGTGTTTTATATGATTTTTTGCATTTTTTTTCTGATACTGTTCTTTTAGCTGTAATTTCAGTCTGATGCCAATAAAATAAAATGCTTGCAACTTTTTATTTTATTTTATTTTTTAACAAAAAAAAAAAAAAAAAAAAAAATGCATGTGAATTATAAAAAAAAAAAAAATAATTAAACCTGTGTCATCAAAAATTTCTGATAAAGCTGGCATCATAATAGATTTAAAATTTTTATTTTAATATATATTTATTTTTAAAATATTAATTTCAATTAATCAAATAGATATATATACATATATTTTCCTTATCCTTTGCAGAGTAATGTGAGTAGAACTTTAATGACTTTATAAGACCCCTTTGGCAACTTTTAATATTTTTTTGCAATTTTTACAGTTGCATAAGTAAAAACCTATGAGAAAGTCGCCAAGCTACTTTGATGCCAAATTTCACGTTTCACCAAGGGGGTCCTTTACTAAAGCTGTTCCCTACTGTGAATGCCTATTTAGTTTATTTTAAATTAATCAGGTTTCTAATCAACATAATGAAACTTAATAATTAAGTATCATTTATATTTCTTTAATGATTGTATAGGCCACAGTTTTGATTTGCTGAAAATAGATGCCAGTCGAAATATATTTATTTAAATGTTTCAAATATTCACTTTAAAAGAATAATCATCAGCATATATAGTTACCCTCATCCATGGCTGATTCTGTCACAACTTAGGCTTAAGAGATTTCCTTAGACTAATTTTCCTACTTTAGTCAATTTTAAAAAATCCAACTGTCCGATCGATAAGCTGTTTAAACCAATGGATTCAGAAAAATTGCGCCTTTCATTTGGTACCTTATTTGTAACGAATATAGATTTAGATTTCTTAAAATTAATTAAAATATGAAAATAAAAGCTTTAAAATGCATTGAAAATTTTAATTGTTGCCATTTTTTTTTTTCAGCATAAAATGAAATATGCTTTCACATTAAAAAAAATAAATAAATAAATAAATAAATTTGCTCATGCATATGAAAAAAATGACGTAAATAAAATAGTAATTTTAAAGGTAACGAAGAGATAAACAAAGTGAGAAAATTTCACACGGGCTTGCTAGCAAATGAATTATTTAAAGTGAGAAATAAATAAAATAAAACGATTATTTTTCAATGGGTGCCTTAGTCACCCTACAACAAAACTAGTTTAAGTATAATGACCAATGAAGCAGATAAAACTTGATAGTAAATAAATAAAACGGGACAAAAGACAGAATGAAAATGAAATTTTCAATTACTTTATATGTATTCATTGACGAAACAGATTTTTAGCTGAAATTAAAATCTAGTAGTAAAATTCTTAGGGTTTAGAGATGTTAATATGCCATGTAAACTCTTTTATATACTATTTGTATTTGTTACACTAGTGATAATAAGAGTATAATACCACATTTAAGTAATTTCATGTTGTTTTCCTTATTAAATTGTCATATTAAAACCCAACTAAATTTTTTGAAAAAAAAAAAAAAGACTTTATATATTAAATGCTTTCAATATTCAATTGTTTATATGCATTGATATTACATTCTTTATATTAATAAAGTACTTTAATGAATAAAAACATGCATTTGCATTTCAATATGACGCCACTTTCTCTTTATTTATTTATGTTATAAATAAACTTTCCTAGTTAATCATGACGTCGTTTTCCAAAACATAAAATGTCAGTTATATGGAAATAAAATACAGTATAGGATCGGTTATCTGGAAACCCGTTATCCAGAATGTTCCGAAAACCAGAATGCAAAATGCCAACTACCAAACTTTTTAATAATCGTAAAATTTAAGAATTAAAGTTATACAATAGCAGTGGTCAGAATTATAGTTTTACAACCTATTTTCTTTAATGCTACGGTGTTATTCTGAGGAAATAGGGTGAGCACAAAATTGTCCAAATAATTACTGAAAATTTTGCAAATTTAGGTTAGAAAATGAATTTTTATTGTATTTTTTAATAGATAAACATTAATAACACATACTTCTTAAAGTGCCCAATAACAGATGAATTTTATCCTTGAACTCAGGTCACATGCATAAAGTCCCAATTGTTATAAAAATTTTAAATAGTTTTTATTAATTTCCATTATTTTTAGAATTAATTTCATAAAATATTTTAGCATTATATGCTAAAAATATCCAAAACATTTATGAACAATTAGTATCAGAGACACACTATAAGCAAAAAAAAAAAAAAAAAAAAAATGTATATATATACATATATGTATCATAGAAATGTTTACAAAATCCAAATGAAAGGATTTTACTCTCCTCAGGTCCAAAATTAAATTTTATATATGTTTATTATTACTATTATTATTTATTTTTATAGTTTGCAATTCTAATTAAGAATGTTTTTTTATTTTGTGAAAATAAATTTATTGAATGAACAAATATATAGGTAAAGTGTTTACATATATATTATTCATGTTTATCACTGCTATTTATGAATTTATTTTGTGCCATTTTTATACATATAATAAAGTGTTCCAAATTACGGAAAAACCCCTTATCCAGAATATCCCAGGTCCCAAGCTTTCTGGATAACGGATCCTATACTACTTGTTTATGCATAAAAGTTTTTATACATTGTCATTAATTTTATGTAAATATGGCTCATACTATCATGCAGTTTGCATATGCATTAAGAAATCTTATATATAATTTAAAAATAATTGTAAGATAAAAAAAACTTTTTATATACCATGTTTTTAAATTTTCTGTTGAATCATAGCTATAGAACTACATTAGCACTTTATCAATGTGTATAAATTTTTTAAGTAATAATTATGTCAATTTAATTGAGATGCATAATTTAACTTTTTATAATTTTTTAACCTTCATGTTTAATTAAACGTATTTATTTTTATGTTGAAAGAAAATGAACTTGTAATTTTTTTTGGCAACAATTAAATTATAACTAATATTTTAATGGCTATTGTTAAAGCTATTAGGAGGTTATTATTTTCATATCTTAATTAATTAAAAAAAGATAATCAAAAATTTGAAATTCGGGCTTCGATGTATTGTGTTGTCATCAGGTTCTAAGCTATTCTGAAAGTTTCAAATGTCTTGCTAGTTGGGAAGTTAGTTAAAAATTGATTGCAAGATTTGTACTGGACAAACAAACAAACAAGAATCTAAGTTAATAAAAACATGGTAAAATATTGTAATTTATAACGATAAATGGTTAATTTAGGTAGCACTTTATATTGAACTAGCAAAGCCCCGGTTTGGGAACGAACCGAATTCCGAATGCGGGAAAAATTTCAAAATCAAACTTGAAATGCACAAAACTCGGCCTGATGCTGCCTGCATGCCAATAGATCAAAGTTTGTTAACAAAACCATTTTTTAATTCATGAAATCAATGAAGGTAGTGAATCAACGAAGGCTTTTCTCGCTTCGCTGGTCACTATATTTAAAGGAAACTCTTTCCTATATTGCTTTACAAACAAAAATAAAATTTAAAGAAATCATGAAATTGCTTTAAAGCCCGCTTTGGTTTCCCGTTAGTTTATGTTATTATTTTTTTTTTTTGTTTGTTTTTTGCTTTTCTTTTCATTTTTCTTTCCTTTCCATATTTACTGAATTCGATTCTTTGTTTTTCAATATCACGGGATTGAGCAGACGACTATTTTATTTATTTAACGTTCATTTATATTTCCATTCATTTTTGGAACTCTCGTCTCGTGC
The DNA here is from genome assembly GCA_963930645.1 of Salticus scenicus. Taxonomy (NCBI): domain Eukaryota; kingdom Metazoa; phylum Arthropoda; class Arachnida; order Araneae; family Salticidae; genus Salticus; species Salticus scenicus. The sequence continues at coordinate 245,952,598 of OZ005656.1, forward strand.
AACTTTATCTAAATTGTTTTTTTACTCCATTTTCAATGTGCATGAGTAAAATATTTTATCATTTTTTATTTTTCACGTGAAAACATATTTCATTTTATGTTTGGAAAAAAAAAAACGCAAATTTTTTTTTTTTTTTTTTTTTTAAGCAACAATTAAAATTTTAAATGTCCACATTTAAAGCTTTTACAAGGTTATTATTTTCACATTTTAAGTAATTTTAAAAAATCTTATCAAAATTTCATTACAAATAAGGTACCAAATGAAAGGGGCATTTTTTCTGAATCTGTCAGTTTAATTAACTTATCGATCAGACAATTAGATTTTTTTAAATTAACTAAAGTATGAAAAGCTGGTGACATTTTTTTAAATTAACTAAAGTATGAAAAGCTGGGGGCAACAACACACAGACAAACAGAAGAAAATCTCTCTTAACCAATCAACTTGCGACCAGTCACGGACTTAACAAGAAAAAACTCTCTTAGCCATTTATATATAGAGAGATAATTTCAAACAGTAACGTCTTGTGAATGACATTTCAGGCCATCTCAATATGGGTGGTTTCAAACAGTGCATTATTATGGAATACTTATTTATTTTATTGGTTGATTTACCTATTTTGAGAAATAACATATGCATGACAACATTTCAACAATCAGTCAGATGATTGAGCTCTACATGATAATGGATGTTTCAACCCACCATCATAGAGATGGCCCCAAACGTCATTCACATGACACCACTGACTTCAAGATGTGTAAGTTATACCTAATGCTGCAAAATTATTCAGCAGAAATTTGGGTTTAATTTTGCACAATTATTAAAGTGTGTCAATTCCAGAGAAGAAGTGTATGAATACAATTAAAAATTATGGCATATCAATCGAAAAAGTAAGTTCGGTTTTAAGGAGGTCCCCATGTGACAGAATATTTTTATACTTTCTGCAATAAGCCTTGTTCGTGCAAACGTTTTCTGCAAGACAATATTGATATACAGTAACCACCGCTTAATAAATTCACAGGTTAATAAAATCGGCTGCTTAATCTGATCAAATTGTTAGGACCGGAATCAAATCAATGCAAACTAATTTTTAAACTGCCGCCTAATAAAATCAGCATCGCCGATTAATAAACTAAAAGAAATCTCTTAGGCAGCAAAAGTGTCATTTATGCATGCTCAAAAATATTTATTTTACACTGTGATTTTTTATTTTTGAAATAAAATACAGCAATCCCTCCGTTATCTCTCTTTGTCGAAAATTTTACATTTACAGCAATTAAACATGCCCCATCATTTGTCTTAGTAATAATTTCAAGGAATGTATTCTTCAAAAAAGCGGTAATAAGTTACAAATTTGGTTTGATTTGCAAGTGATTTTTTTTTTATAATGTTCAATTAAAAGACAATTTTTAGTTCTTATTCTGAAATAACTGAAATAATAAATAAATAGCAAGAAGCTTAAATGGAAAGATTTTAAATTTAAAAGAAAAGTGTGAACTTTTAGCAAAGTATTGATAATTTTCCTCATAGGAGAGTGCATCAGAACTTGGAATATGTTTAATTCACTTATTTTGAAAGAACAATCAAATAATTATCTGTTAAGAATTAATTAATATTTTTTATTAGTTCCATTATTTGGTATCTTTCGAAATTTCTTTCCAAATTCAGGTAAATAATACCTTTTCCTTGAGTGCTGGATATAAAAATCAGCCACTAAATAAAATCACTTTTGCTCAGTATGAATGCGATTTTAATAAGCAGTGGGCACTGTATTTTCTAATTTACGTACAATATGTACTTATAGTTATAAAGATATGAATAGTATAAATAGACTGTTGAATAATTTTTAAATATTAGACATGAATTTCTATTTTTTACTGAAGTTTAGAAATATCTTGCATTTTTATAAGCAAATCTTTCTGCAAGTGACAATTTCTTTTCTGTGACAATGTCGCTGTGTCGCCTAAATTCTGCCACAGAGGGAGGTACAATAGTCCTATGTAATAATAATGGAGACATCTCAAATATTTAGTAAAAAGAATTTAAATCAATGCACATTTTAATATACCGTAATTTCTGGTAGATACCCCGCAGGTTATATAATCCAGTTTTGCACCAGAAATTTCAATTGATAAATAAATTTATATTTGTATGAACTCTTCCTTCGAAAAATTATAGATTTCTCTATTAAATAAAATTTCTGGTGGAGAAATGACACATCTTACCTGCAGGTTATCTACCAGAAATTACGGTAATTCCTTCTTTTTATGAAACTTTTCAGTTATTAAGTTATAAATTTAAAATAAATAAATAAATAGAGTATCTCTGTGTGAGAATTAAATTACCTATAAATAATTTATTGTATGTATTTTTCTTTATAGATTTAAAATAATGTTTCCTTCTTTAGAAGTATATGAAAATGATGAAAAAACCCGGTAATTATGCTTTTCTATTTTTATTTCTAAACAATTATTTATTTTTATTCTTTTTTTTTTTTTTTTTTTTTTTTTTGTATAGCACAATAAAATTAAATAAAGAGTGGTAATTAAGTAGTTAATCTCATTATTGTATCAAAATTGTTCTTAATTTTTATTATTGAATCAGTTATAATTGCTACAGTCAACATTTTCAATATAAACTATGTATATGTGACAATAACATTTTATTTCCATTTCATGATTTTCTAAGTTCTTCAATATCATTCAAAATGTATTACAAAATTATTGCATTTATTTTATTATATTATTTAATGTAGACAGATACATTTTAGTTTTTTTTTTTTTTTTTTTTTTTTTCATATTGTGAGATGTTATGAGAAAGCATCAGAAAAAATGCTACTACTTTTTTTTATAAACAAGTCTCATTAAAGCTAATCTAATCAATCAATGTGTAATCTTTTAAATTGAGTTTAGAATTCTAGAACTATCCCCTGGAAAATGTGTATTCAAAATTATAACTTTAAAATTTAATTTATAATTTTTTAGGTTATTTTGTATGTGTTTTATATGTTAAGTTTTTTTTTATTTTCTCTATTATTCTTAATGCGTTAAAACATATCTTTTTTAATGCAATACTATATACAGTTTCTATTTGATAGAACATTTTTAGGTTTAAAAGTTGATTATGGATATGATTATTTGTGTAAAATAATAGAAAAAGTTGATGTGTGCCTTGCAGAATTTAAACTGCCTTTGTATTATAAAGTGAGTATGATTTTTATTTGTTTGATATTTTCTTTTTTCTAAAAAATATATTATGTAAATAAATATAGCAATTTATTGACACTTTTAGATTTCATAAATTTATTTGTTTTGATTCAATTTATCGAAGCTACAGTAAAATCCTGATTTTTCAAGCAAATGAATCTGAGATAATCTTAAATTAATGTGAAAATTAGAACAAAACTAGTATGTTGTCTACCATCACAAAACTTTCTTCTACATTTTTTTAATACAAATTAACGCACTTCAAAATATTTATTAAAATTATTTTTCATGATAATGAACGCAGATGATTTGGATCTTAGAAAAGTATAACACTAAATGTCCAAAAAAAGTCAATTTTATGCTCCAAAATTTCACATGAATGTGCATTGCAAGTATTATTTTAAGGAGTTACATGGGCTTTGACAGCTAAAAAAAAGCATTTATTTCTCTCTATCTATCTACCGAATTTTAGTGAAGATAAACTGAGGGCTATCTTTAAAAAAAGCATTCATTTTTGGGGACTGCGGCTTATCTATCAGTGTGGGCTATCTAATGATGATGCCAAATTCCGTCATCCATACTTCTTGGAACAGTTGATCTCCCCCAAAAACGGAAGTTTAGTATTCGAGTTTCTTGAGCACTGATTCACGCTTATAATCTCTTATTTTCATGCTTATAATTTCTTATTTATTAACTAATCTTATATATTAAAGCACAAAGGTATTTCTTTAAGACCAAAATCGCACGATCTGAGTATGCGCTGAAGGCTATTCCTTTCCCTAGATGCAATCGGAGACCAATAGCTGAAATTTGCACGCTTTGCTTTGAACCAATGAGAAGCAACCGAAGCAGGCTCTATTCCTTTCCGTAACTGTAAAGACGATCGTTCGTGTTTACTTTATCGCATCGAGCGGCTACTATCTTTCATCATTTCTTTTCAATTTGATAGTAAGTAAATTAAATATATTAAAAAAACATTACTACCTTCGTTGTTTGCCGTTAAATCTTTCCATCGGGATCCCGATTCTCGTCAGACGGCTTCTCTGTGAGTAATTTGGACTGTTCTGCTGGTTTCTGCCTTTTCAAAATGTGGCGCCACTTCCTGTCTAGAGCTACTGCGCTGCTGTCATTACATGCGTTTTTATTGGTGGTTATTTCGATTCACAGGTATCAACATTAAAAGTCTAGGTTTTGACATTAAACATTAAATTATATTAATTAAAGAAACGAAGTGAAATTACTAAATTAAATATATTAAAAAACCTTTGCTACCTTCGTTGTTTGCTGGACTTTTAATGTTGATACCTGTGAATCGAAATAACCACCAATAAAAACGCATGTAATGACAGCAGCGCAGTAGCTCCAGACAGGAGGTGGCGGCACATTTTGAAGAGGCAGAAACCAGCAGAACAGTCCAAATCACTCACAGAGAAGCCGTCTGATGAGAATCGGGATCCCGATGGAAAGATTTAACGGCAAACAATGAAGGTAGTAAAGGTTTTTTAATATATTTAATTTAGTAATTTCACTTTGTTTCTTTAATTAATATAATTTAATTGATAGTAAGTATTAGCTTAAAAAGTTCACAATTTCGTACTTTGAACGACAGCAAGTTGTGTATAGATTCTTTTGTTTTATTTCATCCACTTTGTATAAAGCTTATTCTTTTGCAGGTGTCCTACGTTATTGTGTATAATTCCTTATCTTTTAGCACAGGAAACTGAATTTTTGAACTTTTTTTTCTGCATTGTGTAAATTACGTCGTTTATTTAAAATATTCCTGTATATAAATATTTAACCTTTCTTCTGCACTGTATCTATATGTTTATTTCAATGATGGTATTTATTTACTTTGCCCAGCTATTAAATTCAATTAATCAAAACTTTTAATGTTCACATCGTACTAAAAATTAACAAAACACTCAATTTTGTATATAAAGAAGTATTTTATTTTTGTTTTACTTTTTAATCTATGGCAAGTTAACGATTCGGATCTTTTACACGATTATACATGCTTTCAAAAGAAGCATATATATAAAAAAAAAAAAATCTGTTGTTCTGTAAACATGTAAATTGGTTGCTTGATAATTATAAATGTGTTATGTACTAAGTTTTTCATGTTAAATATGTATTGGAAAGGAGTTTATAAATTACCGCTTATTTATTTGGTTTAGTTTTCAACTTTTATTTTAATGGTATGAATAAAGTTAGACTAAAATGATTCTTTTATTTTATTTATTTTCTTATATCTATGTGAGTAGATAGTTCACTATGAACATTTATAAAACTAAAAAGTGATGGAAAATTAAGTTGTTAGTATTACATTTAAAAGACCAGTTTGAAGTAACAAAATCAGGTAAAATATTAATTGTTACTGAATCGTAGTTCTAAAAATTTTATTGGTGGTTTGTCTGTTTGAATTAGGCAAATTTTATTTCAATAAGAAATAAAAATTTAACCAGAAAAAAGGTTTAAAAGTAAACGTTAAAATTAAAAGCAGAATTTCCAATGCTAAAAAAAAAGATGAATTATACATAATATTGTAGAACTCATGCAAAAGTGTATACTTTATACAAAGTGAAAGAAAAAGAAAAAAATATATATTACATGCCTTGCTGTTTTCCAAAAAAGGAAATTATGAACCTTTAAGCCAATACTTGCGACCAAATTGGAAAACATTGTCGTAATTCATTCATACATTAGTTGCTTTCTCACATATTTTCTTACATATAAATTTTTTACAGAATTTATATGTTTCAAAGTCTCTTTAGTCCTATTTTTCAAACATTGGATAATATGTATGTATTGGTTGAAAAAGGGTGGGGGTGGGGGGATTTTCTGTCTGTCACATCACAAAAAATATTATAAGTGCGAAAAGTCAATTTCGTTTGGCTATTCCGATGTAACAACTTTGTTAATTGTTAGACGGGATTTTGTAGATACCTGTGGTCTTGATGGTGGAGGGGATTTGTCATTAAAATTATTTTATAGGAGTTTCAATTAAAATCAGAAATGCAGCGGAAAAATAGAATGTAATTGTATGTATTAAACCCAACCAAAATATCTATCAAATAATTCGTAAGCAACAAAAATCCCCCCCCCCCTTTTCAAAATCGCAGGTATGCACAAAATCCTGTTTACATACAGGATGCTGATGATCGAAGGTGTCACATCGCGGAAACGGCTACACCAACTTCAAATATCAAAAGCTTTAAAGAAAAGTTTAAATTTTAACTTAGATAAATAAACACTTTTAATATTAACTATATAATATACCTTTTATTAAATCTCTGCTCGCTTTTAAATCTGCATGCAAGTAGGAGATTTCAAGGTTTTTACATGTTTGTTACTTTCACCTTTTGGTTTACAGTATGCATAATTGATGGTAGTGGAATTCATGGGGTTGTTATATATCAAATATTTTTAAATAAATATTTCATAAATGTTTAACTTACTTTTTTTTTTACTAAATAATATGAAAATTGCTAGAAATATCTTAAAAAAGTGACTGTGTCGAATTCTATTGTAGAGTGACAACTCCATACAAAACCAGCGCACCCACTTTAAGCTTCATTTAAAAGAGTTAGTCTAAAACAATGGTTCTCGGCTGGTGGGCTATAAAAAGATTTCAGTTGTACTTTTAAATGTTATTAAGACGTCAAATTTTGACGGGTACCAACTAGTTATCTCTTATTTTGATTAATTTGCATATACGTCTGGAGTTCGCCATCTCGTTCCCTTGTTTTTAATTTTTTGCACCGTATTTGTATACTGGCTTTTTTTTTTTTTGTTGTTGTTGTTGTTTTTTGTTTATTATTATTAATATTTTTATATACAGTGCTTTTCAAAATAATTTATTACTTTTATTTATAATTAATTATTTTTATGACTTTGTATATATGCACGGATTCCACCATCTTGTTCCTGTGTTTCTCATGTTTGTTGCGTTACATCTGCATACTGATATAGTTGGATTTTATTTTCTTTATACTGAATTATTTTTCAAATAATTTATTATTTTTATTAACTTGCGTAGATGTCAAAAAACTGATATATTTTTTCCTTATTTATCTGTCACATCATCGTAACAATGCTTGCATAAGCCACGACTTACCTTCTGGTGCAGTTTATCTAAGAGCATTGTTTTTTTTTTTTTTTTTTTTTTTTTGCTACATTTTAATAAGCTGTGGCTTATATACACTAAATTATGGTATCTATATGTACTAAATAAAAATTTTTATTCAAAATTTTGAACATATAAAAGAGTAACATTTAACCCTCTGTACCATACTGTAGACTGTAGGCAACATACCGTTCGATCGTGGTTCAAATTCAAAGAATCGGTTCTACAATGTAATCACACACTGTAGCCTGTCGTATACACTCACAGTTAGAGAATCTAGTATCTAGAAACACAACTGGATGGCGCCGTATGTCGTAAGTTGAAGTTCATTACTCGACAGTGGGTAACTAACGACAAGTGCGGACCGGCTCTGATTCAAAAAATAATAAAAAATAGTTTTTCGTGTGTTTTGTGTTTTATATTGAAACAGTGAAGAGGTAAGTGTTTCAAATTCATTGTATAATATTGATTTTGACCCAATTTCACGTATTTTATAGGATTTTATGCTAAAAAGTGTTTGTTGCCTGTAGGTGTTTTTGTTTGTTTTTTCGAAATTTATGAGAAATAAAAAAAAAACCTGAAACACGTGTATTTTATTTTTTTCCAATTGTTACGAAACAAATAAACACAAAAATATTAAAGGTCATGAGTTACAGAGGGTTAAACAATATTTTTTCAAATTGTGATTAAAAATTTTACAAAATTCAGCCAGGTCCTGGTTTCTTTCAGAAAACTGATGGATGCAATTTCTCAAAAACCAAAGCATTCATCTTATTGAAAATTTTCACACTTCATAAAAATAGAATAGACTAGGGCTTGAAAGAATTTTTTTTTTTTTCAATTGCAACTAATTTACAAAACTATACATGCAATAAAATGTAAAAAAAAAAAAATGCATACACGAAACTGACCCTAATAAAATTATCAGCAAATTAGGATAAGGTAAATGTATTAAAGTTGGGGAAAGTAGCTTAATGGTGTGAGGCATTTCAGTCTGTTATTGTGCTGGATCATTAGCTCAATTTAATTTTCTTAATATGAATACAGTACTAGTACACTCTTAAAATATAAATTTATGAGAACAAGCAGTGCAATTAAGCAGAGACCACCTGTGACAACTACTTAATTTCTTTGAATATTCATGTATGTACATATACTAGTAATTTTCCAGATTAACCAACTTATTGTTAGATCTACAAGTCATATTTTGGTTTTAACTTCATTTCATTTAATCAATGGAAACTTAGAACACTTAAATCCATTATTTTCATGCTATTCTTATTGCATGATAATTTTCAAATAGTTTTAATAAAAGTAAAACTTTTTTTTTTTCATTTACATGCTATAAGTTGCATAATAGTTATTTATTTATAATCAAGGGTCAGCACTTTTTAAATCTTTTATAGGGAGATAAATTTTATAAAATTAAAAATAAGGAAATTGTACTATTTCGCATAATCTGTAAGTTGCGGATGAGGCCAGGTTTCAAACTAGGCACCAAAATATAAACTCCACCAGTCATATTCTTATTTTGTCTTTGATCCATTTAATGCTTGGAAACCTTGAGCGCTCAAATTCATTATTTCCATGATATTCTTATTGCATACTAATTTTTATGTGGTTTAAAGAATGCATCTGGTTAAATTTTGTCCCTTTCAAAACATTTTCATGTTATGTTGTTATAGGTTGTATAAGATTTTATTTATTTTTTTTTTAATGGGGAGGGGTGGGATCAGCATTTAATAAAAATTATTTGAGCATTAAATTAAAAATCATTTGGACACTTGCATATCTATCAGTTCACGACAATGAAAAATAATGAGCCTAAAGACAGTTTTAAGTAAAACTGTTTATAAACATAAATAATGTAATACCAGAATCAACATTTTTTTAAAAATTGTTGTGTCTGTATTGAGAATAATTTTTAGTGAAGAATATTGTCAATTTGCGTTCGATTCAGATTTTTCAGAATTTGCTTTTTACAAAGATGAACATAGTAATTTTGTGTAATTTATTCCCCCCACCTTTGTTTTATTAAGGAAAAACTGATCTCATGCAGTTTGTTGAGAACATTTTGAAAATGAAACTCAAGGGAAATAAAAAAAACTGTTCATGTTATCAATAGTTCATGCTATCAGTAACTCAGAAACTAATCTTCATTTTGACAGGGATTGTGGTAATATTTGATGTTAAAAGTAGTTTGCATTAACAACGTTTGACTGTATTTCTAAACATGATTCAGTGTGATAGATCTGCAATATTATAGAAAAATCATGTTAAAAACAAACTGACCGTATGATTATTTTTTACTAAAAGTTTAAATTATAATTCCTCATTAACAATTTAATTCTCACTAGCATTTTTAACTTGTTGACTGCCAAGCCAAAATTGCAAAAGTTCATCACAGTGCCGAAAAATTTTGTTGTGTAATTTGTATTTTTTTTTTTTTTTTTTTTCGACATAAAATTATATAAAAAAGTATTTTTCAATCTGATTCATTTTGCAACGCATGGGGAGATTCTCATTTCCCAAACTCCAGTACGATTTTCATGTAACTGATATTGTTTTCATAGCCAAGGACTAAAGTGTTGAAAATCCATGGCTACCATAACTGATAGCCAGTGCTTTCAATGGAAACATCACTTTCTATCACATATGATAACCATTGTAGTCAAAGAGTTATTCTAAGTATTATCATAGGTGCCAACTTGTACAGTTTTTTAGCATCACTATTTCTTTGTAAAAAAAAATCTATCACTTTAGTTAGAAGTGGAAGAAAACTCCTGAAAAAATTATTAAAAATTTCCGGTAGCAGTAAAACATACAAGATGGCAGCTGTGTAGTATGCTTTGCTCTTATTTTTCTATTCATTTTATCAAAATTTAATTTTTTTTAATTTTAGAGATAAATTTTCAGAAATTATAATAATAATGAACATATATACAGTCGAACCTCTATTTAACAAAATCACTGAATTCATGAATAAATTAGTACAGCTTAAGACAATTTTGCTAGATATTTAGTGCTTATTAGCATAAAAGTTCATTATGTGAAAATTTCGTTAAATAGAGATTCATTTTTTATTGTATAAAGACTAATTTTCAGTTCATAAGCACTAAATATCTAGTAAAAGTGTCCCAAACTGCACTGATTTGTTTAAAAAGTTTTTAAAATATAAAATGTAAAGGTTTGTTAAGTTGAGCATTATTATCATTTAAATTTTCATTTTCATCGCAACCTTTTGCTGTACTGTTTTTATTTTTCACCCTCTAAAATATCTGATTCAATAGGGGCTTGCCAGATCACAGTTTTAGAATAGTTCATTCTGGAGGCTTTGGGGTTTCAAAGTCTGAAAACAGCATATATATTTTTATACACTCAGAGATAATGCTAGTATTTTTTCCTAGAAGTGAAAATACTCTTTGATCTTTTTTGAAGGAGTGAATTTGACATTATTAAGAGTAAAAAAAGAGTGGAAGAGAAAAAAGTTGATCTTTCGGGAAATCATGCTAAATTTTACTTTTTTCTTAATAAGTTCAAAAATAAAATATATGTATATGAACTGATGTTATAAGTTTCAATTATGAGTTCAAGTTATATTATATGGATTAGCCAATTGTAATAATATTCTTTTCAGCATAATTTGTACAATATAATATCAGAGCTCAGAATATGATCATAATGTAACTCGGTTTATAATTACAATGAACACTGAAAGATGATAAGGCCATATGTAAATCTTAGAAAGTCTGTTATTGATGCAAATGTTTACAGTTTTACTCAAATTAATTATAAAAACTTTTTATCCATTGAAAGAGACGATATTAATTATTAAAAAAAAAGTATGCAGAACATTGAATTGTAGAAAGAATATAAACTTTTTCAGACACATTTAATAAAGTACACTAAATTTAACCTAAAAATACTCATGGTTAAAATTTTAAGGAGTATTTTTAGATTTTAATGCGTAAAATATGCTTGTGTAAAAGTTAAAAATATCTATGTATACACTATACATTTTAATATAATACGTAAAAGTTTTTATTCAAAATTTTGAATACATGAAAGAACAACATTTAAACAATATTTTATAAAATTTTCATTAAACAATTTGGAAAATTCAACCTGTGGCTTTTGGTTTTCCTAGAACCTTTAGAAAAACCGTGGATATGATTTCTCAAAAACTAATGTATAGATTTATACTGAAATTTTAGACATTTATACAGAATAGAATTGACTGCTACTTGAATGAAGGATTTAAAAAAAAAAAAAAAAAAAAAAAATGGAATTTGAATTTTTGGTAGAGTTGTATTTTAAAACAGTACAATTTTCAGTACATTTTACCTTTTAAAATTAGTAGTAATAATAATTAAAAAAAAAAAAAAAAAAATCAAGCACTAGTCAATTATATTTTATCATTTAGGTTGATACATTAATTTTTCAGAAATCGTGTCCACCACTTTTTTTAAAGGGTCTGCAAAAACCAGAACCCAGTGGCTGAATTTTCCAAAATTTTTAATGAAAACTTTATAAAACACAGTTTAAATGTTGCTCTATTATATTCCCAAAATTTTATTTATAATTGTTAAAAAAGAAAAATTAAAGAAAATAGAGAAATATGCTTTTTTTAAGCCTTTGAAACTCATGTAACTTATTAAAATAAGGTGAAAGATATGAGATATTTTAAGAAATACAGTAGAAAAAATTTTGGGTTACAAAAAGAAAAAAAGTTTATAAAATAGAGAAGTCACTTTGTTGTTTTGAAGTTATTTTACAAAGAAGTTCTCAATTTTTTTTATTCGAAGAACAAAATCATAAAATGGAAAAATTCTCAGAATAGAGGTTCACTAAATAAAGGTCTGACTGTATTGGTCAAAATATCTTAGAATTAGTACCCTGTATTATTGTTTATGTAAAGTAAAGAATTGAATTTTTAATTTTCCTCTTTTTCTATAGAATCCATCTTTCCATATGAGCTGTGCTTCATGTGTTGGAAGTAAGGCCGAAGAAATTGAATTATTTATGGCTGATTTAAATGTAATTTCCTTTCAATTTTTCTAAGCAATTATAGATAATTAACATAAGTAATATTATACTAAACCTTTTTTATGTGGGATAGCGGGAAAATGTTGCTTTGTAAAAAAATTTAGCTACAACTGTAATGAGTAATGTTTATCAAAAAATGAAATGTCTGTCAAAATAGTAATGTTTATCAAAATGAGTAGTGTTTATCAAAAAGTCATTTTTATATAAACACTCATTATTTATCACTTAGTTACTACTTAGCTACAGCTGTAATGAGTAATGTTTATTGAAAAAAAAAAAACCACAATTCTTATACAAACACATATTAGCATTTGAAATCTTATGTTGTATATTCAAGAAATACTGAAAGTTTTTTAAATGTGTATCAATGTGAATTTTTTGTTAAATTGCTTCATTAGAAAATAAATTAATTAATTAAAAAAAATCACCTAATTCATATTTTAAATCATTTTTATTTTCAAAGACAGTAAAATACATCAGCTGTAATTTATTATTGAATCTAGTTTTGTATTCTGTGCATGCAAACATTTAAAATGAAATTTGTTAAAATCATCAAAATCTGTAAATAAGTGAGTTTTCTTTTAAAATATATAAATATAATTGTTTCTGAGACTTGAAACTGATGTTCTTGCCATGCTATTAAAATCCAGTTTGAAGAGAAACATCCTTAAATGCATCATAAGAAGTTAATTTGAAAAAAAAAATTAGGGGAGGGGGCAAAATCCATTTTAAATTAATCTTTTTTTCATTGGTTGCATATATTTCCACTTCAGTGGTAGAAGCTATACTGGAAGAAGAAAAAGAGAAATTTAGAAGGAACAGTCAATAGAACTAGTAAATTGCCTAATCAAGAGTTACATAATATTAGTCAAATAAATGAAATCTCAAGGTATATTAAAAGGACAAGTTAATATTTCCCCATTCTCTTTGACAAAACTTTCAAAATCATATATCATCTATGGTTTTTTTATTTCCAAAATAAAAATTTTAGTAAAATAGTAGTACTTTTAACAGATATTTTGTCTTTTGAAATTTTTTTTTTTTTTTATGGTACGTTTAAAAAATATTTTCTTTATTATACTGACACAGAACACTCATAAACTGTGGCACATGATCATAACCAGAATTTTTTGCTATTTACAGGGTTACAACCCTATTTAAATTGTATTTCCTATTGCTTGCCCAAAAGATACATATATATTAGTAACTTTTCGACAAAGTAGACCTGAAAATACCCTCTTGCCACACAGAGACTAAGAAAAAAAAAAAAAAAACTCAGTTAAAATCAATTAATATTACATAAAGAATTATAACTTTATTTTCCAAATCACTTTTTAAAAACAATTTCTATTTAAAAATATATGAGTGCCTTTCAAGTGCAAGCAGTAAGAAATACAATTTAAACAAATAAATAAACAATTTTGAGTTTGGAAAATTTTAGAAAAGTCAAATCAACAAAGTGAAGAACATGACAACTTCCAATTGAATTTTCAAACTGCTATACTTCAATTCTTAAGTAATGATTGTACATTTAAATTGGTAGGGGATGTATATCTTGATACCCTTTAACTACCTGTAAATTTTGATTGTGATCTGTGGATCACAGTTTGTTAGTGTTCCTTGTGAATTACTTAGTTTTTGTTTTTATACATGTTGTGACTCCAGTTACTGTTAATCTCTTCTGCATCACTTACCATTATAGTGGAATCTTAAAGAGTAGACAAATTCTGTGGAGGAAGAGAGGTTTTGATTTCGAAAAGGACAAATTCTTACCTAATGATACCCAGGGGTGGCACCATCTAGGGGGCTGGGGGGGCACAGGCCCCCTGTCAGGGAGTCTGATACCCCCCATCGGGGCATACTCCTAAAATGTCTCGGGGAACAAATACAAAATTTTCAGTTTTTCTACTTTTAGCAGCATTTTTCTTTACTTTTACAAATTTGGAGCATTCCAGTTTTTCCATTCTTTATTCAATAGAAGAAAGTATTGGATTCGTAAAAATTTTCAGATTCCAGTTTTCCATGAATATACACGTTTTGAGAGGTCCAGAACACGTTTTGACCACGATATTTTTAGAAAATGTCTGTCTGTGACATGATGACCTCCAAAACCATGAGGAGTACTAACAAATAGAATGGTACAAATATTAACAGTATTATTATTAACAGTATTGTAGTTTTTGATAGATACTCATATAATAAACTCTCTTTATGTAGTGCCCCCCTGTCGGGGAGGTGGTGTCCCCCCGTCGGGGAATTTCTGGTGAAACTACTGATGATATCCGTTCATTATACCTATATTTGTACATAAGTGGCATGATGTAGATGTTAATCTTTCTTGAAAGTGAACATGGCAGGATTTCTAGGGGATTTAATTATTCATTGGATGTTATTGGCATTCAAAGGTGTATATCTTTTATGCGGTGGATTCTGGTGTGGGTAACATGACCTATTTTGGGAATTAGGATATGCTTTCAATCTAAATCGTAGTGCTTGCCACTTGGCTCTAAAACTAGTTACAACTGCGTTCAATGTTAGTTTGGATTTCTCTGCAATTTCTCGGACTACTGTATTTTTTTTATTTAACTTATGAATTATTTCCCTCCATTAGTTTGCAATTAAAGACAGTGTATTAATGCAAGTTGCCTTAGTGCTAAGGGGAGACCATTGGCTAAGCTTTCTAATATTAATTTTGAGTCATCCTCCAATTTTCTATCTGTTTTAACTTTTAATCATTAATATTCATTGAGATCTTCCCAGGGCCTGATTAAGCTTAGAAGCTAGGGAAAGCTCAGTATCATTTTGGGGCTCCCCCTTCATTTCGGAAAATCTTGTTTTCCTGTTAGATATTGTAATATAAAAATGCTATAGACCAAAAATTAGTGTGTGTTTATAGTTTTTTTTTTTTTACCCTTTTCATTCATATATCTGGGTGGTTTCTACACACAACATTAAAATCATACAACTTATTAATTAAGAACATTAAGATTTTTGAGGTTAAATAATAGATTTTTCCCGAAATAGCGAGTATTTTATCCTGCTTTAGGCGAACTTTCTCAGAAAAAATTCAATCTCAGTGTGAAAATATGAAACAGAAAATTCAAGATCCTGTTTTTAGTTATTATGGGGCCCATCTTAAATTTTAGAGGGGAAGCTTGTGCTACCTGAGCCTTTTGGGTAATCAGGCCTTGGATCTTCCCCAATCTTAAACTTAACAGGTAGCGATAGAGGTTGTTTCAGGTCCCATAAATTCTTCTCATAAACGGGCTCTTTCAAAATTTCACATTGTTATGTGACATTTGTTGTCAGAGCTCCTCTTTGAAGGTTAAAATCGCTCAAAACTGCTGCATAGTGGTGAACGGCCTCCTTCCGTCTTTGAATCCTTCCCAGTGCAATACTTGTAAACAACTGTTAATATAAACTGTTAAAGCCTTTCCCTTTAGATATTTTTTAATGCTCCCAGTCTTCCATATTTCTTTTTTTTTTTTTTTTTTTTTTTATTCAATGCAAATACTTTTAATAATTATTTTCAAATGTTTTTAAATATCATCCAATGTATTAAATAATTTTCAATTTAATTGTATTAACTATTTTTTTTTTTTTTTTATTACAATTTTTACTTAATAAATATATATTAATATTAAAATTACATACTTTTATTTTTAGGCTGTCTTCCAAACATTTTCAGAAATGCATCCTGCTTCCAGAACATTATTTGTAAAAAAAATATTTTGTAAAAGTGGAAATAAATTGTTCACATTTCCTTTAAAATAATTTTGTATAAAATAAAGCATATTTTTTAAAGAAAAAGAATATTATTATTTTGTAAAAAGTATTCATCGCTCAAAGTTATAGCTCCTTTCTGTATTATTTTAGCTTTTTTTTTTCTTGCATTTTTTTTTTTTTTTTTTTTTTTTTTTTTAATGCACAATAAAATTTATAAGCTTTGGATTAAAAATTTAAATATGACTAATTTCTACAAAAAATCAGAAAAAAAGTTCCCTGAATTTTCCCTGACTAATTTTGACAGATTTCCACAATTCTTATTACCTATTACATACAAACCATAATTTTGTATATATTGTACTTTATTAAGCAAATCATATGATCTTTCTTTCTTGTTTCTTTGTTGACTTTGTTAATGTCACAAAATGAAAAATAAAATGCAAACAAGAAGTTCAAAATTTGGAGAAACAAACTGACAAAATATGAAAAATTGAATCCTTTTAATTATACAGTGGAGCACCTTTTATACGTTTCTCATTTACACGTTTTTCAACTTCAGTCCCAAATCATTCCATTGAATTCTAATGTTAAAATATTTCGTTTATACGACACAAGTAAATTCTTAATTTCACTTATACATTTTTTTTTCCTCCTTGTAGAATCCCAAGTTTGAGTTTCATTCCAGGATTAAAAAAAAAAAAAAGATGAATGCTTTTTATGTTTTATTCTTATCTTTTCATAGAACTATGGTAACAAAGTGTGACCTGCATCGATAGCCTGGGGAAGGAGGGGTGTTAGAGAGATTTTCAGAGATAAGCAGTTGTCGACTGGCTTGAATGGTAGGTATACAAGTAACCAGTGACCACTTGAAGACCTTCCAATTTCTCTTTTAATTGATTCTAGGGATGGGGTATGAAAGGGAAAAAAAAACACAACTTTATAGGCATTTTGTAAACTTGAAGATTTATTACTCACTTCCGTTGGGCGACTTGGAAGATTTTCTTATTTCTTATCGTGTTTATTTGACATTACGGTTAGAGAAACAAGTTTTTTTTTTCTTTCTTTTCTTTTAATCATCTGCAAAAATGTCATCTTCGTTTAGAGAATGAAACGCTTTGTCTTTAAAGGTTAAAATCAAAATCTTGACAAAATTTTCTGAATTTCTATATTTTTAATTATCATTTAATTTTTATTCTACCTTTTAAATTTAATTAAAAATATATCTTATTCGAATAAATGTAAAGAAAATCATGAAAATTGATTAGACTTATTATTAATATGACACTTTATTGTGTATTAATGTTAAAACGAATTTTTAGTTGTACGTTTTTTTCAGTTATACGTTTCTTAGGAATGGTCCCTTGAAAAACGTATAAACGGTGCTCCACTGTACATATTAAAATCAGAATATAAAATTACTCCTCAAGTTGTTGCTTTTTTTTTTTTTTTTTTTTTTTTTTGTTAACTCAGCAAGATTTTACTAAAAAGCAGCCAATCCTGTGCAATCTTGGCTAAGATATCATCAGTTTGGTCATGCAAGGCAAAAATAAAAGGTTTCATGATTTTATGGTATTTTAACAAAATTCCCTGATTTTTCCAGATTGATAAAGTCCTTGTGTCCGAATATTTTTATGCTTTGTGTGACAAGCCTCATCCATGCAAACTTTTTTTGCAAGACGATGTTGTGTAATAACAGGATATTTTCTAATTTACACACACTATGTATATTTAATTGTAAAGATATTAATATTCTGTAAAAGAATTCTTTAATATAAGACACAAGTTTCTGTTTTCTGCTGAAACCTGGAAATACATGTAATTATTATGAACAAATCTTTCTGCAACTGACAATTTCTTTTCTGCGATAATGTCACTGTGTCATCTAAATTCTGCCATGGGGATAAAGTTCCCTGATTTTTCCATGATTTCCCTGTTTGTTAACACCCTATCTTCAGTATGTATTTAGATTGATACTCTTATCTAAATAATGAACCTATTTCTGCAACTGTAACTGAAGAATCTAAAGACATTTTTTTAGTTAATTCAATTTTTTTTAAACTGAAAATAATTTTAAACATTTTCTCCATAATGTTGTAACTGATAATAAATGATGTTAAAAGCATTTGGCAGAAATTTATAAGCAAATTCAGTTTGATAACCTAATTCATGTTTCTTGAGCTTATCTACTGAACTTACTTACACGTGATTTGAAAATAAATAGCATCAAAGAACAAATACTTATTGTATTAAGTAAAACATCTTAGGAATGGCCACTTTACTAGGATAGTGGCTCTACAATCGAACATTTTCAAGTTTAGAGAAGGTATTCCTAATTTTTCATAAGAGTTTTTTTCTTCTTGTCTTCCTTCATAAACCACTACGGTTACAAGAAATTATTTTAGCTGAATTAAATTTTAAATTATGATTTTTCTCCCAGCAATGTTTAGAAACAGCCGATAATTTGCAGACCCAAATCCATTCAAGAACTCTATTTCTTTGAAGCTTTTCATATTTATAAAAATTTTAAAAACCTTGTAAATTGTGATTTCGCTGTTCCCTATTTGTCTGATTATTAAAAATTTTACATTCAGTCCACATTTTCTTAATTTTTCTACTGTTTACACAGATAACATTCCTAAATTCCTATTGGCCACACTCCGCACCTTTCCCGTAATCCTATTGGTTGAACTAAATTCGATCCCTCTGCTATATATACGAGCACTTCTCCAGATTCAGAATTCTTTTTGAACTGAAGACGGTACGCTTAAGGCTACCGAAACAGCTGTATCCATCGGAAATATTTTTCTTTTGGCGTTTCTGATGTAGTAATTTATTTGGGTTTTAATATTCCAACGCCAAGTCTCCTGTTATTATTTATATTTAAAACTAATCCTGGAAATTCAAAGTATTTGTGACTTTGGTAAACAGCTTCCCATAAAAGAGGTTTCAGTAAATTAAAATATTTAATGTCATGAAAATTATAAACATTTCCCCATATCGTTTTAAAAGTAAAATTCTCCAATGGATAATCGAATGTAGGCATCCATTTTTCGATCGAAGTCTAAATGGATTTGCACGAGTATAAAGTTACATGCTTGTTAGGTTCTTCCAAGTCTTTATAAGTGATATAAATATTTTCTTTTGAACATTTGACGGCAGCTTTAAGTTGTTGATATAGATTATTTTGTACTATCAATTGATACACAAAAATTACTCTCTCGCCGTTTTTGAATTTTTCAATTTTATCATGACAGAGTTATCATGTAACTTTTTTTTTTTTTTTTTTTTTTTTTTTTATTGAAAACCCACTAAAAAACATAAATATATAATGAAAAAAAAAATATATATATATATATATTGAAAACTTCAAAATTTATTAATAAATTATAAATATTTCAAAAGGGAGGGACCCTGTGAGGTTTTAAATCGACGGCTCTTTCAAAGTTTTGGCCAGAAAAGATTTTTGGAAATTGAATTTTCCTTCGAGCCCAAGATGTGGTTGTTTTCATTTTTGAAAATTAATAATTAATTAATAATTAATGGTTTTAATTTTGTTGTTTTGCAAAAAAATCTCATTATCAACATAAAAAACTTGCATTTTTAGCCTTCCACATTTTTTTTTTTTTTTAAATATTGTATGATATATAAATAAGGACTATTAAATAAACGAATTACAAGTTAACAAACATAATTTTATTTTAAACCAATATTGGTAATACATCAAATATAAAAAAATGGGTCAAACAAGGCATCGTCAAAGGTTAAAAACATATAAAGACAAAAAGTCTTTTTTAACCTTTTAACGATGCCTTGTTCGACCCATTTTTTATCATTTATTTAATATTTTACAAATACAATATTTATAATACAACATTATTAAATAATATAATACAATATGCAAATAAAAATATATTTTACAATTTTTAAAAAATATAGTACATTTTTTATAAAGACCGTCATTGTCAAATGTTCAGTTCCATATTTCATAGATCCAAATACGGTCCTCTATCATAATAATATGTTTCTTTCACACCGTTATCTTTATCCAACAGTCTATAATTAATTTGTATCTGTTCTACCCAAATCGATTGGACGGGATACACTTATCGCTCTCCTTTCTGACATTCGTCACAGTTTTCATCAATGCATTTCACAGTAATCCCGTAACTATAATATGGGCGTATCATAAAATGTGGGTTATAAGGTTCGTAAGTGTCTTTCACAACAGTTGGTTCTTCTAAACTGTACTGTATGGAATCCCAATAAATGATTTTCGAATTGTGATCGAATGCTAGAGTATCGCGACCAGTCGTTAAAACATAATACAGGCATGAGAGTGCAGAAAATTTAAAAAAGAGGAAACACACGTGTTCATAAAATTACGGGGAAAACTATACAAATGTACGTTCATAAAATTTATTTCAAATGAAAAATAATGCTCACTGGAAAAAATATAGAAAATATTTTAGAAGTGACAAGTTAAACTAAAAGAATAATGCACATCAACACAATAAAACATGTGTTTAAAAAAAAAAAAAACGTAAGCTAGCAATCAACATTTAATCATTGGCTGGTGGTAGAAAATGGGAAAAAGGGGGGGGGGGAGGACAAAAAAATTACATGAGTGGGAAATATTGAATAATTCTGTTCCTTTATATGTTATAGAATCTGATAAAGCATGTTTAAAATGAATATTAACATTATTATTTTGGATGGAAAAAGATTGAGAATCTAAAGTTTTTCGTGGAGCATTTGAACACTGATCGTTATTGGAGTTTGATTTTAACAAAGAAAAAACCGCGAAATTAACGAAAATCGGAAAATCGCGGATCCGCGGAAAATTCTCATGGCTGATAATATGTTAAATTTTCAAACTTTTCAATGGAACAATACCTTTCCGGAAAATCATTATGTAAAAAGGATATAATGTCTATCATTTTCAATTTTTTCGAATCCATACTTTCTACAGGTTTTTTCATATCTCCAATATTCAAATACGGGAAAGGCAAATAAGTATTATCTGGATAGTATGGCTTATAATATCCAAAATTCTGTATGCATATAGCCCTGTTTTTCAAATCCACATACACATAACACGGTTCATTTTCCTGGTCGAGATACCAACCGTGTTTTATTGTGCGAGTGAGTTCTAAAAATTTATTTTCAAACAATGTCCATGCAGATGGATGGAATAACATGTCGTCCAATTCCGATATTTAGGATAATCCATTAATTTTATCGAAGAACGAAACATATATTTTTGAAAATGTTTATCTTGACATCAAAGGGTAAATTTAAAAATGGGAACTATTCTGTCATCTCAATCATGGTTGTTCCATTTCAAATGTATCAAACACAAAATTTTTCTTCAAAGTAAAAAAAAGAACTATTACTTTCTCAACTACACGCAGCAAGACAAAATGAAATACTGAATCGATTGGGGCTTATTCTCCCTTTTATATACGCAAAAGCAAGAAATAAAAAAAATGTGTCATATCTATCTATTGATAAGTTTATATGATTTGATCTCAAACTAAAACCTATTTTATTTTTCTTGTGCGCAAAATAGTGATTTGATAACATACTTTCTGTGAAAAACATGTAACCTTTTAAACTTTTGACTTTTTAAAAACAGCGAACCATTTTAATATTTATTTAAACATGATCTGATAACATAAGATTACAATTTGACCTCAAAAAGAAAAACTGAATATGATTAGATTTTTATCTTTCTGGGAAAAACGCGTAACCTTTTAAATAACGGATTTAATGTTGGATGATCAAATAAAATTTTATGTAGATGCCACTCAAAAATATGCTGAAAGATATTTGCAACAATACGTAGATTATTATTCGGACATTCCACCATAAAGGGGTCACAAAATATCTGTCAGATGAATATTTATATATACCACGTCGCTCTACATCAGTGTTACACGGCATCTTTAAGTTGTTGATATAGATTATTTTGTACTATCAATTGATACACAAAAATTACTCTCTTGCCGTTTTCGAATCTTTTCAAAAAGAAACAGTTTGATGTGTTTCCTCTAGGAACATTCAAACGTATAATTGGTGTTAAACAGTGCCCAAACTCGTGGAAAAAATATTTAAAACATTATTGCAAAAAGTTTAAAATTGAAACTTAGTTTATATGTACACAGAAACATTTTAAATTAAACATGAAAAGAGTAACTGTTAAATATTTTAATGTGAAAAAAGATAAAATCATATGTACCAAGTGTCATGATAAAGATTGTTTAGCAGGTAGAATTTCTATGTACTTTAAAATATTTCATGCAGTAAATTTCGAAGATTGTGATTGTAAATATTTTTAATTTTTTTTTTGTCCTGTTTAAATTATTTTCTAATTGAGATGTTTTTTTTTTTTTATTTTTTTAATAAAAATGAAATGTAAGGTTTATTTTTAAAATAAATAATCTTTATTGTTGTGTGTTAATTTCTTTCACAAAAAGAGAGATAAAAAATTGATAAAGATGAAAAAAAAAAAATTATATAAAAAAGAATATATGATAGATAAAGTATGATATATTTTTTAAAAAATTGAATTTAACAGAGAATATATAAGATTTTTTTTTTTTTTTTTTTTTTTACTTTGAACAAGAAGAAAAAAAAAGCATGGATATGAAAAAAATCTCGAAAAAAAAAGAATAAATAAAGATCTGTTACAGATAAAATTTATATTAGTACGATAGAACTATTTATAAGTTTTACAGCATCATCATAATAACTATTCTTATTTGTTATAATTAAAATTCAAAGCCTTAAATGGTAATGATGCAAACTGAAACAGTCCTGTCGTACTAATATGTTCATAAAATTAAAATTTTATGAATCTATAAAAAGAAATCTTTTTTTCCAGGTTTGTTTTTTAAATAAATCTTTATTGTTGTGTTCTTTTAACAAAAAAAAAAGAGATAAAAAATTAATAAAGATGAAAAAAAAAAATATGATAGATAAAGTATGATATATATTTTTTTTTTTAATTGAATTTAAGAGAGAATATATAAGATTTTTTTTTTTTTTTTTTTTTTTACTTTGAACAAGAAGAAAAAGCATGGATATGGAAAAAAATAATAATAATAAATAAGGATCTGTTACAGATCAAATTTATATTAGTACGATAGGACTATTTATAAGTTTTGCAGCATTATAATACATAATAATAACTATTTTTATTTGTTATAATTAAAATTCAAAGCCTTAAAAGGTAATGATGCAAACTGAAACAGTCCTGTCGTACTAATATGTTCATAAAATTAAAATTTTATGAATCTATAAAAAGAAATCTTTTTTCCCAGGTTTGTTTTTAATTTCCAGGTTTGTTCTTTATTGTTGTGTTCTTTTAACAAAAAAAAGAGATAAAAAATTAATAAAGATGGAAAAAAAAAATATGATAGATAAAGTATGATATATATATTTTTTTTAAATGAATTTAAGAGAGAATATATAAGATTTTTTTATATTTTACTTTGAACAAGAAGAAAAAAAAAAGCGTGGATATAAAAAAAAAATCTCAAAAAAAGTAAAATAAAGATCTGTTACAGATAAAATTTATGCTAGTACAATAGGATAAGTTTTACAGCACCATAATAATAATAATAATAACTATTCTTGTTTTTTATAATTAAAATTCAAAGCCTTAAAAGGTAATGATGCAAACTGAAACAGTCCTGTCGTACTAATATGTTCATAAAATTCAAATTTTATGAATATATAAAAAGAATATCTTTTTTTTTTACATTTCATAATTTTTAAATTTTATAATTTTAGATTTCAGAATTCTGAAAAACTAACAAAAGATTTGAGATGTGCAGAGCATATTTGCAAGATGTAGATATTTACAAAATATACTTTACATTTAATTCTCACCATGAAATGCATAGATATTTATGGACCGGCAAAGATTAATAATGGATTTGTTGAATTCTGATTGGGAGGAATCCAGTTTATGTGATTAGAGAATGTAGCAACTAAAAAAAATAATATTATTGTAATCTGATTAAGAATATCAATGTTAATGAGATCTTCAAAAATTATGAATTATTATTATTATATGTTGGTTGTTAATGTTATAAAACATATAACATCCTGTCATACTGATTTTTGATAATTTTGAAAAAAATGGATTTGTCAATATTGTATATTTGTGTTATTTTATGGTTAATATATTGTTATTATTATATTTTATTTTTAATTTATTCAGATGTTAATAAATTGTATGATTTCTATCATGAAAATGATAAAATTATTGTTAATTTGAAAAATATAGATTCATTAAAATATAGTTTTGATGAATCATTTTCGGGTTGGGGAAAAATCTCGCGGGACAAAATATCGCCGATGTAAATGAAAACAAAGCAAAAATGAGTTGGTAATCATTAGTAATGTTGTATAAAATTTCATGACAACACATACCTTAGTCAGAGCACTAACATTCTGCCAAACCTACAACAAAAATTTTTATAAATTTTACTTAAAATAGTTTAAAAACTATATTTATTAACTTTTGTCAAGATTAGTCATAATGAATTCAATCGTGCTTATTGATTTTAAAAGTTTTAATTCAAGTTTGTGAACAGTGTTCAGCTTTAATGTCAGCAGTGATGTACACGATTTTTAAAATGTATTTTGAATAGTGAAAAGCAAAAGATAAAATAACTTAAAAATAAATATAGATAAAATAATGAAATTCAACTCTATGATTTATTTAATTATTTATTTATTTATTTTAATTAATATTTATAATGCCCTGTGGCCCCTAACAGAGATCACACATGACACAAAATCAAATTTCAAATAGATCATACTATTTTTTTGACGCGATATTATGTCCGGGTCCCATCATTTTCTAATTCAAAATGTAAAAAACTTTTCAATTCTTTAGTAAAATATGAAGATTCTAAAAATGTAAATAAACATCTTGAATTAAAAGGATCAATGTTTTATTTTATTTGTATAAAATACATCCTGTTGTGAAAATTTTAATAATTTTCTTTTACATGAGTAAATATAATTTCACGCATCCTAGATTACTCGTATAAACAGATGAATGCAGTTGAATATGATTTTTTGTTTTTTTTTGGCAACAGGTCCTAAATTGATATTCTGTATGCCTTTTAAACATTTTAGTTTTTATTTTATACTCTGTATTGATAATTTTTTAAAAGGATTAAATTATATTAACAACGTACAAGAAGCAATATTATAACTTAAAAATTAGAAAAACTTTACATACTTCTTGGAAATAAGCCATAGTACTTGCGGGAAGGGGCCCCTCCCATTGTCAGAGGCAGCACTGTGGTGGCTTGCTTTGTTGTTCTGTGATGATTTGTTCTCTCTTAAACAAGTCATCACAGAACAACAAAGCAAGTCGCCACAATGCTGCCTCTGACGATGAGAGGGGCCCCTTCCCGCAAGTACTATGGCTTATTTCCAAGAAGTATGTAAGGTTTTTCTAATTTTTAAGCTCTGGTATTTATCTTATTCCATTTCCCGAAGAAAACAAAGACACTGGCTACTACATAGGTATGACAAAGCGCAAAATTAAAAACCGTATTAAGAACACTCAACTGATATTAAATTTGGGAAGATAACCACCGCACTCACCAAGGTAAACGCTAACGAACCTATCAATATCAATTTTAACGATACTTGCAAACTTGCTGATTACAATAACGCAACTTACGCCGCAAATCGCGAAACAGTTGAAATCTTATTCAATTCCCTTACCTGTAATGGCAACGACCCAGCACAAGAAATTAACCGTAACTGGTGCAGAATCGTGAAGACTGCAAGAGAACAAGTCATTACAGAACAACAAAGCAAGCCGCCACAGTGCTGCCTCTGACGATGGGAGGGGCCCCTTCCCGCAAGCACTAAGGCTTATTTCCAAGAAGTATGTAAGGTTTTTCTAATTTTTAAGGATTAAATTATATCTGATGCATTTAAAAAAAAGTAAATTTCATATCAAACTTTAATTTTTTTTTATTAAGTTTCAATATTATTTTAATAAAATGAGTTAAAGTAAAAAAAAAAAAAAAAATATTTTTAGTGTTTCCATTTTTAAAAAATATATATATAGACTTATTCTTTAGCATTTTGAGAAAGGTTTCATGTTCACTTAATTTTTTGACAGACTGTAATTCAAGAATACAAAAATATGCTTTAAGTTTAGTATATATATATATATAATTTTTCTTTGTGTACTGCCTTTCTGCAATATGTACGTAATAATTTGTGTATACGTATATTGAATCATGGGAATATGTAGTATGTTTATAAGTATACCAAACAAATTTCTGTTTAATATGATAAAATTTTTTGAAAGATATTCTCAAGTTGACCCGATTCGTTGAAAACTTAATCAACCCATAGGAAAACAAAGTCAGTCAACCTAATCTGAGCCTGACCCACACAAAAAATAAATCAGTCAATACAGCCCCCAGATAAAATTCTGTCAACCTAATCCATAAGAAAAGTAAATTAGTCGACCTGAATCAAACATCACACGCAAGGGAAAAAAATTTAGTCAACCAAACCCAAATCTGATTGCAGGTCAGGCTCAGGTTAAATCAGTTAACCGGATCTGATACTGCATTCTAATTCATACTCTGACTTAAAATGAAGTTAATCATGAAAATAAAATAAAAGTTTAATTTAAAGTTAATTGAACTTCATAAATTTAAAACAATATTTTATTATTGTTTTATAATATAAAAGTTATTAACTCAGATGTAAAAAACATAAATCAAGTAGATTTTTGCACATATATTTTTTGTAAATTGTGAAATAAATTTTTTGGCCAAGAACTGCTTTGATTTTTTTTTTTTTTTTTTTTTTAATATATTGTTACATCTTACATGCATATATATACATATATATAATTGAAATAATATAGTTAGACAAGTCTAAGAATATACATTCAAGAAAAAAGATAAGTATAAAGGAACTTGAAAAGAATAAGAAATTTCCAATCAATGTGATGGGAGAGAGGCAGGGCCCAACTGTGCTTTCTGAAGACCCGGAGCACTGATGCTATATGGAGGCCCCCTTCCCCTGCTCGATAGAGCTCACCAAAAGTACCCATTCTCAAATAAAATAGTACATTTTTTAAGTTTTCCCTTCAATTATACCTTCTATTTCCTCATTTTTGTAGCAACCTATAGATATATGATTAATTTTATGTTCAAGACAAATGAAAAAATGAAGTACAGTCGGGGAAAAAAAAATCACAGTGCTCACTATAATTTCGTTATTAATTGGCACAGAAAAATTTAACAGACACCATTCAACAGGAAATTAAATGCACTTTCTGAAAATATTGTCGAATTTTAAATTAGGGGTTATCTACATATTGAAATGAGCACCAACTTTGACTTTTTCAATAGCAACACCCAATTTTACTTCATATTCAAATTTCTGAGAGTCTGGCAGTGCAGAAAAGTATACTATTTGTATACTTTATCTTTAGTATTCATAGAGTTATAATAAAAAATATGTTAGGGGGTCATATGCAAATGTAGAAAAATAAAATTAAGATCCTACAAGAATTAGACAAAATTTTACTGTTTCACACCAGAAACATTTCAAGAAAAAAAGAATTATAAAAATTTTAACGTCTTTGCAGTACCTTTGTTATCCTGAATTCAGTTTTTTAGATATGTATATATACTTCAGTACTTTTTTAGATAATTTTAGGTATATTTAAATACATTACACTTACGATTGGTCAGGCAATACTCTTTAAAAAAGTGCAGTAGTTTTCAATTAAAAAGTGTCTATCCAGGGTTGCTACACAAATCGAGAAAAAATTCCTTGAGTTTTCCCTGTCTCTTTTAGAAGTAAAATAGATGACACACAATCATGCAGCAATAGAATCTAACATGTTTACAAGTCAACTGAACATATTTAAGGTTTATTAATTTTATTAACTTACTACAGTTGGAGAAAAAAACCATAATTGATTCATTATAAAGCACTAAAATAAAAAAAAATATTTGATTATAATAAAATGTTCCAATGTTTTTTTTCAAAAAATTTCAAAATTCCCAGAATTTTCCTTGTTTTTGAAATAAATTTTCAAATTCTCCTGAGTTTTCCATGTTTTTTAATAGATTTTCAAATTCCTTGAGTTTTCCAGGTACCATAGCAACCCTACTATCATGGATATACTGATCACCAATAAAACTTAAATTTTCCTTTGTACGTCTGACATAATATACGAACTGAAATAATATAGCTATATAGTATATATACAACAACACATAAACTAAATCTTTTCGGATAAATTATTGTATGGTTTCATGAAGTAAATATTAAATTTTAATCGCACTTACCAGTTTTGTATCAGTTGAACTCTTTGGAAATGTAAGATTTGTTTTATAATTTCTATGAAAATATAATTTCTTAATTAACGCTTTTGCGACTGCTGACGTAGATTCACGTCATTTGAAAAATCTGTAACTCTGTGATTGGGTGTTTTTTTCTTAATTTGTGTGTTACTTATTTCTTAAGTTACCCAGTGTTCATATTTTTGCATAAAATATACTATGGATAGAAATGTATCAATTACAAAGAATATGATTATAATGTATATCCATTTGTAATATATAATTGTGAATACAGAAAATTTGTTCTGAAATATTTTATTTTGAGAGAATAATGCCCGTAGGTGCACTTTACTGTCAAAAAGACAAAATCCTGCAGTCGCAAAAGTGTTAAAATATCTTTATAAAAGTTAAAGTATATTTAAAAATATATATAAAGTTAAAATATATTTATAAAATTTTAAAGACTAAAGTATCTTAAAATAATAATCCTCCCCCCTACAAAAAAAAAAAAGAAAAGCAATGTATGAAGTAAAAAATTAAGCCTTTAACTATGACGGAAGTTAAGAAACGATTTTACAAGTGTGTCTTGTATTCCAATTCCATTCTTTTTTTTTTTTTTTTTTTTAATTGACAGTTTTTACATTCAACCTATTTTTCTATTTCAAACAGTAAACCCCGCCTATTTAGTTATTATTATTTTTTTTTTATTATTTTAGTTATTATTAGTGTTTGTTTAAAGGATTCAACACTTATCACTAGTAATCGATGACGTAAATACCACTTGTGTATATTTTTGTCAACATAAAATAAGGGATATAACACGAATACTCAAAGTCACATTTACTTTTCTTTTCTGTATATTGTTTGTTTTGTTGAAGAACGAAGAAAGGCAGGGCTTTAGAAAACATGAATTCTTGATGCAAACACTAATGTCTAAAAATCATTATTTTTGTTTCATTTCTTCGTGTTTGACGTTGTTGTTATATAATTTGACCCGTAAATAAAAAATAAAAATATTTTGTTCAATTTTCCCTATCATTTTCTAAGATTTGCTTCATTATCTCAAGCAAAACTTTATAAGAGACGGCTCCCTAAACCACTCCAAAAGAAAGATTTATTTATATCTCGAAAACTGATAACTGGAATGAGCTGCAAATTTGCACACCCATATTTTTCAGCATTAGGATTCATTTTATGAGAAAATTAATATAGGTCATAATTCATAATTTTTATGAATATGAATTTATTAATATTTTTCAGAATCAAAAGTAATGATGGATTATGTTTGGTTTTCTTCACTGTATCTCGTAAAAAAAAAATATATCGATCAAGTTATTTTTTGCGAAGATATTCATAAAAGTTTGAAATATGAATTTAACATTAGCACCTTCAAAATTTGAACGCTTATAACTCTGTGAAAAAATAAGTAAAATGTACAACCAATATACTTTTTTGCGTTGTTGTGATACCAGGATTCAAATATAAAATAAAAATGGGGCATTACCATTGAAAAAAATCAAAGTTGGTGTGCGTTTTAATATGTAGACGACCCCCAATTCAAAATTTCAGTTCATTTTCTGAAACTACTCACAATTCTCTGTTGAATGATATCTACTACATTTTTGTGCATCGATTAGCAATGAAGTTACGTCAAGTGCTGCTTTTTTTCCCCCTGACTGTACATTGATCAGCCAATATGAATTAGTTTAGGAGATTCATGGCAAAATTTAACATTTTTTTAAGCTCTCTAATTTAATACAGAAATTTTTTTTTAATTTGTTATTTTTTTTAATAGATATATAATGAAAAATTTTTTACTATTTATTACCTCTGAACCTTTGAAAAGGAATTCCCCTAAATTTGGAGGCCCTGGGCCAGTGCCCCGTGCCATAATCTTGTCCAGGAGAAATGTCATTATAATACTTAAATATTTCAGGATTACCATTTTAAAACTTTATTTTTGCAATATGAACATTATCAGAATCAGTATTTTCATGTAAAATACTGAACATGAAAAAATATTTCAAGAAAAAAGCATTGGAATGTAAATATCATAAATTTCTAAATATGTTATTTTATGCTAGAAATTTCAAATTTTTCAATTTTTCCGGGTGGAAATAAACCCCTTTGGAAAAAAAAAAAAAACTGGGTTTTTCCCCAAAATTTCCGGTTTTTTCAGACCATTTCCATCTCTAGGTACTTCATTTGTTATACAAAATTTCAGTTCCTAGTTGATGAAAATATTCATCTTTGGTTAGGAGGTGATGGAAGAGGCAAACCTGAATAAGTTCCGATTTGCCAATGTATTTTTGAACAGTTTATTTAGTCATGTTCATAAATCTTAATAAATTTACCAGAAAATCACTATTATTCATTACATATTTATTGTAAATTTATTTTCAAATTAGTAAAATAATGTTCAGATTTATAGTGTAGTAATTTTGCAGTGTCCTTGCTTTTATAATACACATTCCTATTGTCGCACACAACTACCAACTCATAATCCATAGAAAACTTGGTCAAAAACAATGCACTGGAGCGAGAACGAGCAAAAGAAAATGCTATTTATATTGAATGGACTTTTTTAATGATATATATATATATACTGAGGACACTGTCATTTTCATTTCTCCTTTTTTTTTTTTTCCATTTAATGCTATGTATCTTAGGGACTTTTAACTCTGACATTTCTCTCACAGTATTAAAAAAAATTGATAAATAAAAATAAAATTTCTTTTAGATAAAACATGAAGTATTATCATAATATTTATTTTTATGCATATATTTTTATACATATTTTCATTTATATAAGATCTATAACATGAATATTAAATCTTTTAATTTCAGATGATAGTTAACATTTTCAAATACCCAGCTGTAACCAAAAATTCATAACTAATATCACAAAAAATTATTTAGTCAATTTTGTACATAACATAATTTCATTAAATTTATCTTTCATTGTTTCTTTTTTTAAATAGACTTGTAAAGGTTTGGGTATTGTTATACTGCCATCCAAGTTTTGAAAATTTTCTAATATTGTAATCAATAGTCGTGGTATAGCAGCTGCAGTTCCATTAACAGTATGACAAAATTTATATTCCTTTGATGGAGAGAGATAGCTGATATTTAGCCTTCGGCTTTGATAATCTGTACAATTTGAGGCACTTGATATTTCACCAAATAACTTTTGGGTAGGAATCCATGCTTCCATGTCATATTTGTGGTAAGCTGGAAGACCAAGATCACAAGGAGGCAATTCAAGTATTCTAAAATAAAGTCCAAGTTCTGAAAAAATTTCTTCCTGTATTTTTGTAAACTCATCTAATAATTCTTCGCTTTCATTGCCAGTTTCATTAGCAGTGATTCCAAACATTTCTACTTTTGTGAACTGGTGAACTCTGCAAAACAAAAATAGAACAATTCAGTATGGAGAAGAGAGTAGAATGTAAGGCAGCACTATAAAATTTATATACATGTAACTTTATAAAAAAAAAAAAAAAAAAATTGCCACTTATACAACATGATGTGCATAATATTAATAATTTATTAAAACAAGCAAACCCGTGCGAAATTTTCACACTTTATTTCTTTTCTTATTTACTTTTAAAATTTGAAGCTTATAAATATTATGCGAATTTCACCCCCTAATTAAAATTTTAATTTACCAGAAGTCAAAATATTATAACCAAATAAATATTGTGCAATAGTGAAACCAGAATCATTCAAAGAAAAGTTTCAAAATAAAATTCATGGTTGACGACCCAGTTTTCATACTTCCGCAGGCAGTACAGTTGAACCCCATCCCCGTGATGCCTTTTAAATTTTTATCGCTAAGAGTACGATGACATTTTATTTATTTTGTAATTTTTTTTGTTTAAAAAAAAAAAAAATCCTATTTTGATTATACTTTTTATGATTGTGTTTTTTAGTCAGTTTATATTCTGGATTATTAGTATATGGCTTTATCTCAATGTTAAATATTTTATGTGAGGGGGAAAAAAATAATAATAACATTCTCATGAATTTGCATTTTATTGGGGACTCTGTACGTAAGTTATCTTGTAGTTTGGCACTCAGTGTTTTCTATTTTCAGTATGTCAGTTGTGAAATAAGTATTCATTAATTTTCTTGTTTACAGCATTTAAATAGATTTTACTAACTTTGTTATATTTCAGATACATTTCAGTAATGGTGTCTTGTAATATTAAAGAAGTCTAGCCATCTTATTCAAGGTATCTCAGCTAGCCAAACAACTGTTTCCCTAAATAGATTGTCTGACCTTATACAAAAACCTTGTCTTGCATTATTGAAGGGTTTATTAAAAAAACTAAGTCAGCTATTTTTTTACGTCCACTTCCAAAGAACAAAAGGTAAAAGAAAAAAGAAAAGAAAGAAAGAAAGAAAAAGCTATTCTGAATAACACCAATAAAAGAAAAGGCAAAAATAACAACAAAGATCATAATTTAAATTTTCTCCAAAACAATCAAAGATTAAAATAAAACCATTCTCTGATTATTATTATTAAACAAGAAATCTGATTAAAATTGCAAATTTCTCTGGCTAATTTAAAGAAAATAAAAGTACTCAAATTTTCGTTACAATATTGTATTTTGAAAAACAAAATTATGAAAAACTCAAAAATAGTTCACAATTCCTATTTTCTTCTGCATAGCAGTGCTTGATACTAAACATATCTTTTTTCTATAACTTTATAAATAATTTATAAATAAATATACAGTAAAGCACCGTTTATACGTCTTTCAAGGGACGGACATAAAAGGGGACATATAAATGGAAAGAGGAATATCAAAATTTAAGAATAAAACTTTGATTATTACAAATTTAATAGCACTAAAACAAAATTTATTTGTATATCTAATTAACAATGTTTTTAAAGATAGTTTAGTACTTTATAATAGAATATGGGTTTGAAGCAGTGTTAGAAATAAGAATTTTGAAACTAGGCATCAAAATGATGCCTGGATTAAATTTTTTGGGCGTCAAAATGAAAAATCTAGGTGCCATCTATAATTAAATATGTATATTAAAAAATAATAAGAAAGCATCAACTTGTAAATAATATATGCAAGATTATATAAAAAATATTTATGTAATGAATGTAATTACACTGACAATATTAAACGTACATATTTAAAATAGCAAATTCATTCTTTGCCTAGAAGATACTTCATTCCACCACAATTTAATAGCATTTTCTGGGCAGAAATCTTCCAATTTAGGGCTGTTTAATTTTATCATTAGCAAATCGTCAACTACTTTCATAGAGATATGATTTCTTAGATCAGTTTTAATAAGGTTCAATTGACCGAAATAGACTTGTTTACAGTCTGATGGGATTGGGAAAATTATTAGGTATGATGAGGAAAAAATCCAGGTGTCAAATATGGCACCCATGATTGGAATTCTAGGCATCAAAATGAAAAAACTGGTCACAAAATGCGACTAACGACCGCTTATTTCTAACCCTGGTTTGAAGATAATTAAATTAAAAAAAAAAAAGATTTATTATGAATATGAGGAAAAAATTCAACCACTAGTGCATGACTATGAGTACTAATTTTACATCTCATATCTTGAGCATTATATTGCATATCTTGAATACTATATGAACACATCTTGAGTATTAATTGGATATATTGTGTATCTTTAATAAGTATATTGTACGATTTATGGCTACACAGACAGTTATTTAATTACATTTAAAACATCTTTAATACTTGTCTGACGTGCTGATTGTCTGTGAGTACTAAGAAGTGCATTGTGAATTGAATCTAGTTCACTGAATGTTTTTTTTTTACTTCTGTTTTGACAAATAAAATAAGTTCAACGCTTTCCAGTGCAGTCCATTGCACCTTTAAGTAAAGATATATGAACTTTTCACATTCTACATCATCACTTAAATTAGCATCAGACTTTTTTTTTTTTTTTTTTTTCAATTTATCGATTATGAATAATTCTTAGGTCATAATTTCGGAATCACAGTTCAGATACTCATCCAAATTGATATTTAGAAAGGATTTTAGACCTTATTTTAAACGAAAAAATGACCAGTCGAGAAACTTTTCGAATTTTTACATTAAAATGAACAGGAATGAAAAGACGTATAAATGGTGCTTCACTGTACATGCATATAACTGAAGGGAGATGAAATAATAAAGGTTTATTCCAACGAAGAAAAAAATATATATATAATTTTTTGCGTGAATTTTTTTTTTTTTTTTTTTTTCGTTTATTCCCTGAATGTGTCACTTTGAAATCTAGTTTTGAAGGAAAGTTTCTATAAAAGAAATGCACTATCTCTGAAAATTTATTATAATTGTTTGAAGTCAAAAGTGAATATTAATTATAAAAAGAGAAACATTTTTGGATTTTTTTTTACAAGAGCTATATTAAAGTTTAATTTTGTTATTTTTTTTAAACAGGATGGTCTGAAATTTTTTATAGATTTTATAAAATTCTATATCTTTTTTTAAGCAGCTTTATAATTTGTTATGTAGTTCTAAGATCAAAATTTAACAAATTAAATCTGAGGTTTAGATATATATATATATATATTTATTTAATATTCTTCATAAGGATTATGCAAATGAAACGAAATGTACCTGAAGCATTTAGGTTTAAAATTTAATAAATAATAGGTTATAGTATTTTAATTTATTACACGATAATGCTTTCTCGAAGTAAAGATAAATATTTTTGTATAAATTGTAAACTTGTGCAATGGTTTTATTTTTAAAAAGTTTTAATAAAATTCTTGCACCAATTTTCTAGTGAAAGAAAATTATTTTGCATTTTTTATGATTAGTTAAACATAAAGAATAATAAAAAAGATTTTAAAACTTCTTAACACACCATAAATTTTAAGCCAGCATAACCGGTTTTGAAAGGACGTAGCCTTCCTTCATCAGGTGCAAAAAAAAAAAAAAAAAAACATGTGCCACTGCCTTGGAGGCAAAAGCAAGACTTGTCTTGACAGTCTTGCTTTTGCCTCCAAGGCAGTGGCACATGTTTTTTTGCACCTGATGAAGGAAGGCTACGTCCTTTCGAAACCGGTTGTGCTGGCTTAAAATTTATGGTGTGTTAAGAAGTTTTTAAAATCTTTTTATTGATTGTACACCAGTTTTGAATTTAGTTTTGATAAATAATAATAATAATTAAAATCTTAAAGATATTTAAGCAAAATTATTTATTCTAATAAGTGTCGATACTGATACCTAAATATTCCTTTTTCTTTTTGATGTTTATTTGCTTCAGCTCTATAACATCTACTAATAGCACAAAACTTCAAAGGTAAATCTTTAAAATCAAATGTCTTTGACGAAAGGTAAGATGCTACAGCAATTTCAGATGTGCCTGAGAGACACATGTCTTCAACCCAGCTATCAACATGATAAACCTGAAATAAAATAATATTTATAAAAATCATAACTAAAAAAAAAAATTCTTTAAAAACACATTAAATTAAAATATGGATACACAATAGAGTCCTGCATCGTGTAGTGTAACACAATTTTACCCAAACCTGACCCGACCCACAGTTCAAGTTCGGATCAGATTTACTGATTTATTTTTTGTACGGGTCGGTTTCACGTCAGGTTGGCTGGATTTTTTTTTACTGCGGGTCGGGTTTAGTTTCCAATGAATCGGGTTAACTTGAAAACATCTTTCAAAATTATTTTACCTTAACAAGCAGAAATTTGTTTGCTATATATAGATATCTATAATGAATATATGCTTACCCAAAATAGAATAATAAAATAAACATCCATATCCAACTAAAACAATTATTGGGTTGTTCGATAAATAATGTCGTTTTTTAAAACCTTCGCTTCTAAAAACCAAGGCTTCTTCAAACGTGGAATTTTTCAACTTACCGAAAAATGGCAAAAGGTCATCCAACAAAATGGTCAATATATCATTGATTAATGTTTGTTGTTAATATAAATAAATTCACTTTGAAAAACATGAAAAAAAAAACGACATTATTTATCGAACAACCCAATAAAAAAAATACTATTATTATTATTATTATTTAGAATATATTTTTTCTTACACAGATGCAGATGTTTTTAAGAAGTTATTGAAATATAGATTTAGATGAGAACAGAAGTTTAATCGGGATCTGTAACACTGTATCATTTTAATATTTTTGTATGTTTGTGATAAGCATTAAACAATAAACTACAAACATTAAACTTGAAACAAATTTTTGTTCATTTGAAGTACACAACACACATAATAAATTAAACTTAATATGACCACGAGTCCGCCGGAATTGATATACAGTGGCACCACCTACTTGAAGGTAGAGATCAAAAGGAAGAGTTAGACAGTCACTGTCCACTACAGCAAAATGTACTGAGAAAGAGGAGGACCCTCCTATGAAAAGTTTTTGCAAATATAATGGAGTAAACAAGTGAGGTGTTTACTTATTAAGTTTAATTAATTATGCTTCATTTAAAATTTTAAATTAAGTTACACACATAATAGTTAAAAATTATTATTAATCCATTTTTCAGATTTTTAATTTTTAACTTAGTGTATAAGTAATTACATTTTTAATTCTTTTTAAAATTATTTACCAACTGTGTGACAATGAAAATTAACTTTATTTTATAACTTAAAAACGTTGTGCATGATTTTTAGATGAATTATTAATTGTCATTTACATTTGCTTTTCAAATGGGTAAGGGTGATAAAAATTCTCTATTGCAGGTCCGGGTGGGTTTTCAGGTCGATTATTATTATTATTTTTTTTTTTTTTCATTGAGTGTCAGGTTGATTTAAAATTCACCTGTCGGGTAGCAGGATTCTAATACACAATGACAATTTCTGAAAACTGTATTAACTATGGAATTTATGTTATGTATAATAATATGGTAATTTAATTCTGTTGAATTTTCGGAAATATTTGATTATTAATGCAACATTAATTTAATTCTAAGAATTTTTAACTTAGCAGTGAAAACAAATTTCTAAAATTAAAATTGGTAATTTAATTCCCTCAAACTTTAGGAAATATAAATTTGGATGTTTATAACAATAATTTAATTTAATTCTAAGAATTTTAATTTATAAGGGAGGGTCACCAACTGTTCACAAGGTGTTTAACATTGTTATACATCATTTTAAAGGTCTAACTGAGCTGATTACGAAAATACCTCTCTTATTGCCAAATGCGCTCCCAAGCATGAGTTTTTCACAATTAAGGTTTATAAATTACAGATTCTTCAGTAATGTACTTTGAAGATTTTCTATCGTTATCATCAGTTTTGTTTGTAATAGATTCTCATCTAAATACAATTGTATTTAGTATTAGTAATCTATTTTACTGTTTAATAATTATTTTATAGCAACATTAAATCTAAATACTAAACTATGTAAAAAAAAAAAGCAATAAAAATAAAATAAAGCACTTGTAATTTTTAAAACAACAAATAAAGCTATTACTTTGTATTTTTTTCTATTATAAATATTATTTTGTAAGTACAGTATAGGATCCGTTATCCGGAAACCCATTATCCAGAATGCTCCGAAAACCAGAATGCAAAATGCCAGCTGCCAAAATTTTTAATTATCGTAAAATTTAAGAATTAAAGTTATACAATAGCAGCGGTCAGAATTATAGTTTTACATCTACTTTCATTAATACTATGGTGTTATTCTGAAGAAATAGGGTGAGCACAAAATTGTCCAAATAATTACTGAAAATTTTGCAAATTTAGGTTAGAAAATGAATTTTTATAACACTTTTTAATAGATAAACATTAATAAACACTTCTTAAAGTGCCCAATAGCAAATGAATTGCATCCTTGAACTCGGGTTGCATGCATGAAGTCCCAATTGTTATAAAAATTTTAAGTAGTTTTTATTAATTTCCATTATTTTTAGAATTCATTTCATAAAATATTTAGCATTATGTGCTAAAAATATTTGAAACATTTATGAACAATTTGTATCAGACACACACTACAAGCAAAAAAATATCATAGAAATGTTTGCAAAATCCAAATGAAAGGATTTTACTCTCAGGTCCAAAATTAAATTTTATATATGTTTATTTTTCATTTATTATTACTATTATTATTTATAGTTTAAAATTCTAATTAAGAATGTTTTTTATTTCGTGGAAATAATTTATTAAATGAACAAATATATAGGTAAAGTGTTTACACATATTATTCGTGTTTATCACCGCTATTTATGAAATTATTTTGTACCATTTTTATACATATAATAAAGTGTTCCGAATTACAGAAAAACCCCTTATCCAGAATATCCCAGGTCCCAAGCTTTCTGGATAACGGATCCTATACTGTAGTAATTAGTCCAGTCAAAATAGGAAAAATAGAAGAAAAAAATCGTGTAGTTTTGAAATTTTGCATACTCATAGCCGAGGGGGTCCTGAACAACATACTAAAAGTCCCCGCCCGTGGGAGGTGAGCGGGGGGCAGGGGGGCAATTAAGGGGGGCAATTTTCAGTTTTTATTAAATATCTTAAAAACTATCGCATTTAGAGAAAAAATGTCAATTACAAAATTAATCTACGCAAAATTT
Organism: Salticus scenicus; assembly: GCA_963930645.1. Classification (NCBI taxonomy): domain Eukaryota; kingdom Metazoa; phylum Arthropoda; class Arachnida; order Araneae; family Salticidae; genus Salticus; species Salticus scenicus. Next base: position 245,991,631 of record OZ005656.1, read on the forward strand.
CCTACAAAAATGTATATTACATTTTGTTTTTACGATCATTAGTTTAGAAGATATAGGGAGATGAAATAACACATTTTCTTGAAAAATTCTTTTTTGCAATAGTAAAATAAACTAAAGTGTGCAATTAAAAGGGTTCTTGTCAAATATTTTCTAATGTAAAAAACAAATATATACATAGGGAATATGCAAGGATAATACAGCATGTTTTGTAAGTTTTAAATAATTTTAAGGCTAGTAGGCGCAAGTGGCGGTTTGAGTAAAAATCTGGATAAGTCCAGACAAAATAGGAAAAATAGAAAAAAAAATCGTGTAGTTTTGAAGTTTTGCACACTCATAGCCGAGAGGGTCCTGAACAACATACTAAAAGTCCCTGCCCGTGGGGGGTGAGCGGGGGCAGGGGGCATTTAAGGGGGGCAATTTTCAATTTTTATTACATATCTTAAAAACTATCGCATTTAGAGAAAAAATGTCAATTACAAAATTAATCTACGCAAAATTTCCTACAAAAATGTACATTACATTTTGTTTTTACGATCATTAGTTTAGAAGATATAGGGAGATGAAATAACACATTTTCTTGAAAAATTCTTTTTTGCAATAGTAAAATCAACTAAAGTGTGCAAGTAAAAGGGTTCTTGTCAAATATTTTCTAATGTAAAAAACAAATATATACATAGGGAATATGCAAGGATAATACAGCATGTTTTGTAAGTTTAAAAAAATTTTAAGGCTTGCAGGCGCAAGTGGCGATTTGAGTAAAAATCTAGATAACGAAGACCCAAAACCGATCAACATTAAAAAAAAAAAAAAAAAAAAAAAATCGTGCAGCTTAGAAATTGAGCACAGTTATAAAGTTGAGTGCTCTGAATAACATACTAAAAGTCCCTAACCATGGGGGGGGGGGATGTACAAAACAAATATATGCATAGGGAATATGTAAGGATAATACAGCATGTTTTGTACGTTTTAAATAATTTTAAGGTTAGTAGGCGCAAGTGGTGTTTTGGTAAAAATCCAGATAACGAAGACCCAAAACTGATCAACATTAAAAAAAATCTTATATTTTGAGTCTTTTTTCTCTAAATGCGATAGTTTTCAAGACACTTAATAAAAACTGAAATGTGCCCCCTTTAAATGCCCCCCCCCCCCATGGTTAGAGACTTTCAGTATGTTATTCAGGGCACTTAACTTTATAACTGTGCTCAATTTCTAAGCTACACGATTTTTTATTTTTTTTTTCTTTTTAATGTTGATCGGTTTTGGGTCTTCGTTATCTAGATTTTTACTCAAATCTCCACTTGCGCCTGCAAGCCTTAAAATTTTTTAAAACTTACAAAACATGCTGTATTATCCTTGCATATTCCCTATGTATATATTTGTTTTTTACATTAGAAAATATTTGACAAGAACCCTTTTACTTGCACACTTTAGTTGATTTTACTATTGCAAAAAAGAATTTTTCAAGAAAATGTGTTATTTCATCTCTCTATATCTTCTAAACTAATGATCGTAAAAACAAAATGTAATATACATTTTTGTAGGAAATTTTGCGTAGATTAATTTTGTAATTGACATTTTTTCTCTAAATGCGATAGTTTTTAAGATATGTAATAAAAATTGAAAATTGACCCCCTTAAATGCCCCCCTGCCCCCGCTCACCCCCCACGGGCAGGGACTTTTAGTATGTTGTTCAGGACCCTCTCGGCTATGAGTGTGCAAAACTTCAAAACTACACGATTTTTTTTTTCTATTTTTCCTATTTTGTCTGGACTTATCCAGATTTTTACTCAAACCGCCACTTGCGCCTACTAGCCTTAAAATTATTTAAAACTTACAAAACATGCTGTATTATCCTTGCATATTCCCTATGTATATATTTGTTTTTTACATTAGAAAATATTTGACAAGAACCCTTTTAATTGCACACTTTAGTTGATTTTACTATTGCAAAAAAGAATTTTTCAAGAAAATGTGTTATTTCATCTCCCTATATCTTCTAAACTAATGATCGTACAAACAAAATGTAACATACATTTTTGTAGGAAATTTTACGTAGATTAATTTTGTAATTGACATTTTTTCTCTAAATGCGATAGTTTTTAAGATATTTAATAAAAACTGAAAATTGCCCCCCTTAATTGCCCCCCCTGCTCCCCGCTCACCTCCCACGGGCGGGGACTTTTAGTATGTTGTTCAGGACCCTCTCGGCTATGAGTATGTAAAATTTCAAAACTACACGATTTTTTTCCTCTATTCGTCAAATTTTGGCCTTCGTTGCCTGGACTAAATATAATTATTAATTTAAAGAATGGGAAATTTATCTTTCTACTCCCCCCCCCCTCTCCTTATTGCTACAGTAATACATAGAATTTCTTTTAATGATATTTACTCACGCAGAACAATAATCAAAACTCAGAGTTTGATTTTAAATGAATTTCAAGCTGATTGTGTTAATTTTTTTTTATATGCTTCATACAAAATGGCTTTCCTATTGTAAAACCAGCATCTTTCACTACTTTAAGAGAAGTAATTTGTTAATTTTTGAATGTATTTTGTTCTACCCTAATCTCTTATAATATGTTGTATTTAGCACGAGAATCTATTTCAAAAATGATTCTCATGATAGAAAGCACAGTACTGCTCAGTTTGTAATTTACAAACTCTAATTGAAAAAAATTCATGCCAGGGGGTGGCATTTGCACATAAGATGGATATTTTTGTAATAAGTTCAGTTAAACCTTTAATAGGATATAAAACATGTATAAATACCTTTTGAACAGTTTGTGACCCTCTCTTGTTAATTGTAAGGGGGAAAAAAAATCTAAAATTGAAATTATGATGCAAATATTAAAGATTTAAATCTCTTTTATTGAAATAATAATGATAAATAGAAAAAAAACTGAAAATATAAGATTTTTCTGAAAATCACATTAGGTATGTACCTAAGTGCTATTCACACAGATGTTCTGTGTGAGAAAAACTACTAAATAAATAAATAAAAGCAATGCCACCTTTAAACAGGGAGACACGCAAACTTTAAATTGGCTTATTTTAATTTTCTATTTGTAAAGTAAATATTTTCAAATCCAGTGGATTTAATAAGTCTTGTAAATTATGCATCTAAATAATTAAAGTGGATGAATAAAATATTATTGTCAAATGAACAAATTTTATCAAAAAGTAAAATCCAAAAATCATAAAAAATGGAACAAAAAAAAAAAAGACATTGTTGATGAGAAAACTTACATTTTTTTTAACAACATAAATGTAATTATTAGTTATATTTTGAAGTATTTGATACTATGAAGATAAAAATTTTAGATAAGAATAATGAATTATTAGTTTGTTAACAGTTATACAGAGCCTTATCATCACTTAGTAAGCCATTATCAATTTCAGTTTCATAATAGTGCAAATTAGTAGTATACAAATACAAAATATTTTTCATTTTAGATAAAGTGGAGTGTAAGATCTAAAATGAGTTTTCATGCTTGATGAATTAATAAATAAAATTTCTAAATTGAAATTCCATGGCATACCTGATACCTGTCAACATTGAAAAATCCAAATAACTGAGATTTTATAAGCGACATTTTCAGGCCTAGAAAACATTGATGTGTTTTCGACATATACAGTATTTATAATAGCTTAATCCATGGCTTAAATTATTAAAAAGTTAAACGGGTAAGTTAAATTTAATTATTAAATAAAAATTAAGTAATTATTAATTAAAAATAGTAATACATATATAGAGATTCATGAGAATTTTTTTCAGCAAAAGCAAAATCTTGCTTAAAAAATGAAAAATGAAGGTTTGTTGAAGTTTTGAATAAATTATAGGTATAACTTTAAAATCTTCAGAATAATGGAGAAATGTTTAAGAATAACGGAGAGTGAAAGGCAGTTCCAAAATAACGGAGTCTCCGTTGAAATAACAGAGAGTTGGCTGATATGTCATGGTATATTAGAGTTGTGTCATGAGTAATATTCTTGCCTGTTACATCTGCATTTGCAGACATGGTGACCTTGCCAATTAATATTATGTGGGAAATGCCAAGCTGGTTATCAGACAGGGTAGCTCAGCAGTAGAGCAACCTCACATTAAGCAAAGAACCCGGGTTCGATTCCTGGCTCTGACATTTTTCACATAGTTGGTATAAAAATCAACCTTACACTCCACTTTATCTAAAATGAATTTTCATAGTTGATGAATTAATAAATAAAATTTCTAAATTAAAAATATTTTTTCATTCCAGATTAAAGTTCTTTATTTACCAAGCTAGTAAAATGTTCAGCATTCAGGAGTCACATTAGTGGGTGAGATTGCAAAAATTAAAATCCCACTCAAATATATATCACAAAAGGGGATTTCCCCCTCCTCTCCAACCATTGCTCATAGAATATTTCATACATTTTTTAGTAGCATTGGGTAGTATATTAATTGCTTTAAAGTCTGTGATACTCTATTTTTTAACTTCTCTAGAATTTTTTTATTAAAAAAAAGTGAAAAATTTGAATAATTTTAAAATAATTTTTAATTTTAAAGTTTTGTTAAGAGAACATATGATGGTAGTTTTAAGATTGCGGTCGACTGACTGCACTAGGGTCCTAGGCCTACTTTTGATTGATGAAGGAACAAAAAAAAATATATTAATTTTAACAAATATCTAAATTCTAAATTGATAAAAAAAAAAAAAAAAAAAGATTAAACAAACATATGACTAGTTAGTTTGAGCAAATGAAGCTTTTGTGTTTTAGATCAGACAGACACCACTATAAATGATTTCGTTTCTAAATGATATTGTACCAAAATTCCAATGTATCCTTACTAAATGGAAAAGATTGAAACAGTTGAAAAACTATGCAAATTTATTACTTAAATTGTTTCTAAGTCATTTACTTCAGTTACTTAAACTTTCATCTTTAATTAAGGGATCAAGTCTATAAGTAATGTAACACAAACTTGGAAAAATGTAAAACACTCATATATTAATATACACAAAAAACAACCATTCTAGAATGTCTAACTCTCCTCTATTATGTTAAATTTAACTTAGAACATATAAAATTTATTTTCCCTATCTATTTTACTGCATACAAATCACTATTTCCGATTACCACAAGCACCAAAATCAAGAACTTCAAAGTGGGATAAAATTTGATGATCCATCCATGCTCTAAGAACCAGTGGTGGAAACTACTAATTAGTTAACAAAAATGTTTTCTCAATCCTTACTAGCTTAATACATTTTGCTAATAAATAATGCAAAAGAAAATATGCTAATACTTTTACAAGCACAGTTAAAAATTATTTAGAAATACTTATATTGTCAGAAATTTAATATTTTTATATTATGACTGTAGTATATGAAGTTTAATAAAAATTGCATTACATTAGGTAAGGGGGCATTACATTAGTATTGGGTTTAGTAGCAGAACATAAATTACAATTCCTAGAAAAAACCATACTTGAAACACTCAAAAATAAAATATTCCTCTGGACGAGGTACGTCGACGAGGTATTCGCAATTATACACAAAAATGAAATCACTGATGAAATTTTGAAAATCTTAAACGAACTAGAGCATAACATTAAATTTACATGCAAACCTGAAATTAATAGTGAAATCAACTATTTAGACATAAAAATTAAATAATATCAAAACAGCATAAACACCACCGCTTACCTTAAACCCACCTCAAAAAAAGAAATAATCAGTAACTACAGCAAAACCCCATATAAATATAAAATCAACGCAATTCAGGCATATATTAACCGTGCAATATTAATTTGTGACAACCCCGAGGACTTAAAAAAGGAAATAAATTATATTAAGAACATAACCATTAAAGCAGGTTACCACAAAAATGTTGTAGACAAATTATAGAAAAAAAGAATCAATAAACTTGATTATATCCCTAATTATAAAAAAAAAAAAAAAAAAAAAAAAATCACGTTTTCGATTCCATTTGATCAAGAGACCTCAATCAGAATTAAAAATACTGCAAAAAAAAACATAAACATAACTTAAATATTTCTATAAAGCCAAACCCCAATATTTATCAGTTAATCCGAAATGACAAAGATTCCATCCCCCCTCTTGAAAAGTCAGGAATTTACCAAATTCCTTTTAATTACCTTAATAACGAAACAGATTGCTATGTTGGAGTTACAAAAAGAAAAATATCTACTAGAATAAAAGAACACAAGAATGACATAAGGTATGGAAAAATAACCACAGCCCTCACTAAAGTTAACCACAAAAACAATATTAATGTAAATATTAATCAAACTCATAAAATCACTAACTATAATAACCCAGATTACACTTATTACCAAGAGAAAATAAAAATCATTAAAGATCAATCAGCTTGCAACAGGCATGCGTCGCGCGCAAGATTGGATTTAATATGGTGTCACCCCAGGAGCAGAAAGTGCTTAAAACTGCAACGCACATCGCAGAACAATTGAGGCTTTTGCAGAACATTTCATCTATCCCCTAACTGGATGATGTTGATACAACTAACATTCTAAAATTAATAAAACCTAGATATGTTCAACTGACCTGTAAATCTGATCTGTTAGCATACTAGAAAACTGCTGGAAACAGTCATTGTTTCAATTTAATCTCCCTGTTTTTTGAAAGATTTTAATATTCTTGACAGGATTAATTATTTATACAATGTTTGGTAAATATGAATTCCAAATCATTGTTAAGAGTTGTTTTTGAATGTTTTGCAATAGTGAAAGTTAAGATGAAAAAGAAAATATGAATCAAATATACTACTTAAACTAAAGCAAAAACAGTTTCAAATATATACATTCTTTTTATTCATAAATTCAAAACACCAAAAATATAAATGAATACAAAAAAAAAAACTGCTTATTCAAAACAAAAATCAACTCGCTAATCTAAATTTAAACAACTTTAAAAATATTATTTTTGATTATTCAAGAAATAAATATTTTACATAAAAAAATGTTACATTAACATTCTACTTTTAAATTTTTATATAAACACTTAGTAGCAAAATAAATCTGAAATATATTACTTGTGAATGTGTATCAGTGGTTTTCATGCCACATCCTTCAATATTACTTTTTGGAAGAATGTCTGGTACATATAACAATTCAAAATTTTTCTTCATTAGTTTAGATATGGAAAATCTCACTAATGCATGCTCCAGCAAAGCTAAATCCCCTTTAAGAAAATAACTTTTGTGACCACTTATATGACCTAAATGTTTAGTTCTAAGAATATTTAGACGTTTAGTTAAGTGTTCAAATTTAGTAGGAAAATATTCAAAATGAGGTTTTGATCCAACTTTTCTTAAAACATTTGGTTCTTCTGATTTATTTTTGAAAACTCTTGGATGAATAGAATTAGGAAACCAAAATAAGGAAGGTAAAAGTTCTTCCTTAAGATTCTGATATTTGTCTGGGTCATTTTGAGATTGGCTCAGTTCTTTTAATCTTGCCATCACATTCACGAGATTACAATACGTTTTTCTTGCAGCTACATTTTCGGCAATGTAAGAAAAATTTTCATGGTTGCTATAAAAATCCCAGTCAATAACACTTTGAGAAACTTTTACAGAAAAATTCATACAGGAAAAATGAATCGAATTTCTTCTGCATAATTGCAAAATATTTGTCAATATATTCATTTTTAAGAAGAAAGAAGTAAAGATGTGAAATAAAAATCAAACTGGCTTGAATTGTAAAACATAAACAATCAAAAGTTGAATCGTTGAATGAATGAAACATTTTGAACGACTCACTAAAAAATTCACAGTGAAACTCAGGAAATCCCACGGTCAGAAGGCTTTCTTGAATGGGGAAAAGTGAAGTAACTGTGAGGCGCTTAGAGCGACCGGCGGCCATATTCGTACAAGCAAGAAACCAGTAACATTGCAATCTGTATATGTAAAAACGAATGCATGTCTGTCTGTTTATCCTTCATCCATTACAACACCATTCATCCGATCGCCATGAAACTTTGTGAAGTTGTCGAGTACACTCCCGCGAAGATTTCTGGCATAATTTTTTTTTAATATCGCCCCCCCCCCTCAGGGAGAAGGGGGGGGCAAGAACGGGATTAAAGCGTATTTTTTACTTTCTTCTATATGTAATATAGTATTGGATTCGCGAAAATTTTCGACCTCCGTTTTTTGATGGATTTACATGTTTTGGGATGTCCAGAACACGAATAAATAGTTTTTAGAAAATGTCTGTCAGTCTGTCTGTCTGTTTGTATCATTTTTTTGTGGACGCTGTATCTCACGAACCAAAAATAATATGAGATGCAAAATTAATATGTGTTATTGATAAAAGTAATAGTTAACTAGGAAAAAAATTTTGTGCATGTGGGGGCATCGGTTCCCCCCCCCCCGGGGAAGTAAATTTTCAAGATGGGTAGCTTTCGAAAGGTCTCGTCAATACCTTTAAAACGTCGTGTTTTTTTTTTTTTTAATATTGTTACTGATTGAACATGTATAGGAAAATATAGAAGAAAGTCTTGTGGTGACCACAACATACTAGTTCACATTTGTTTTATTTATCAATGAAAAAAATAAATATCCAAAAGGTTCTAACTTCAAGATATTAAAAACAGATATTACAGAATATCTAAAAATGTTTTTGACAACAAGGGGGGGGGGAGGGGGGTAAAAAAAAATCTATTTCTATATATATAAGAGTAAACTCACTGATTCACTGACTCAACACAGCCGTGGGGATTCTATGGGAGATACAGTCACAAATTTTAGTGAGCAGGTTGGTTTAAGAACCCTGATCCCTACTAAGACTGGATTTTACTATATCCCCCCCCCCCCGCATGGGGTGCAGTAGGCAAAACACCTTTATTAGCATAATTAGGCTTCAAACTGCTTCACGGTGAAGTAATTGCAGATCGGGAGACTTGAATTCAGTAGAAATCATTTTCCGGGATTTTAGATTTTTAAGGGAAGAGGGGGGCGATTTTCAGAGGCAGATTTAGCAAATACTCTACCAGTAACAGCAGAAAGATATAAAAACCACCAAGCGTTGGATAGTTCCAAAAACTGATTTTTTGTTTTTTTGTGATTTTCGAATTTTTTCCCTGGGGCGAGGGGGGGGGGGGGTACGGGGGCAAATTCGAGCTCCCTTTTAGTGGTAAATTTGTCAGGGGAAACCTATAGGATTTGAGGTCAGAAATTTTGGTGTGTAGCTTATTTACATATATTCAATACCCATTGTAACGGGTATTTGCGAAATTTCCCCCCTTTCCCCTCTTAGGGATGAGAGGGGGGCAATAAACACGTTTCCAAGCATAACTTTGCTTTAAATTATCTCAGTAAGATTAATTTTCATGCTAATTTTGGTGCGTGGGTGTGGACTTACGTATATGCAATAAACAATTTAATGGGATTTAGGGCCCTAGCATATTCCCATCGACAGTTGTCACCTGAAATCTGTGACGTCACGCAACCCTCTTGTCGAAACGCCGTTTCTTGTCGAGGGTTGAAAGAATCGGTAGCATATTCACCTCGACTACTAACTTGTAATGCAGGTGACAAGAAAACTAGTCCCGCCCTCCTGCCATGACGTTTTGGAGTAGGATGGGCTTGCAGAAATCTTCTTCTTCGGTCTAAGGACCAATGAAAATTTAGCTTCTAGTTTTTCATTTCAGTTAAACTCAGTAACTGTGATTACTTTTATTTGTTTATTTTGATCTGTTTGTTACAGATGCAAATTGTTTACACATGTGGTATGCAATATAAAGCCATCATTTCAAAATTGTTTTTCTTCTTTTGACTTTATCAATCGATTATAAAAGGATACATTACAAATGGAAATAATAAATAAAGCACCTGTGTTCATGCCTAATAAAAAAATTACAATTAATCTAAAACAAAAGAGTAATTATTATCATAAATGTACCAAATATTTGTTTGTACCATTACATGTTTAATATGTATTTTGTGTTTAGTGTGTTTTAAAAGGCAATATCATCTTTGACAATTCTTACACAAAGCGCCAACAACTGTTGATTAATACTGTTTTAAAAGAACTTTTCATACTTACGTTATTAACCACACGCCATTGACGAAATATTTATGTACATAAATATAAACATATATTATAATGCTATATATTTTACAGAATCACTTCTCTAATATTCATAAATAAATATAAATATTTCAATATGCATATAAGCTACATGTTGTATTAACAACATACCAGTGATTAATTGCTTACATGTGATTAATGTGTAAACACCAAACTTTTTTTTAATTTTAGAAATTATGTGTATAATACATTTAAAACACAGTTTCAAGTTTATGCGTATTGCTAATGAACTAACTTAATACATGAATAAGTGTAATAATGTCTTAAAAAAGAAAAAGTGTTCATCAAATTTGGTACTGTAACTATCATTGTCATCACGTATATACATTCTGTGCACATTCAAAAAAATACTAGGTACCACTATTTTTCTATGTATGAATCTCAATGTAACTCTAACCACAACAATCACTATTACACAAATATGTATGCTTTTTGCATACAACAAAAACTGAATACCATTACCTCACTGTGAATGACTCTCGAAATGCACAAAACTCAGTATCACATATGTATATACTCTTCGCATATGTATAACAAATAAAAAAAGTCACTGAATGCCGCTTTCTTTCTGCATAAAAGTCAGTGCCGCAGCAATCACTATCGTGCATGTTTGAATGCTTCGCATACATAACCCCCACCACAAGAGTGCAGTCAATTCTTAACTATTATTGTATATATTAATAATTACAAATGGATATTATAAATTTTTTTTTAATTTCTTAAATGTTGCACCAAAAATCAAAAGAAATTTCTGTAAAAGCACAATCTGGAAGAAAATATTTTGAAACTTTATATAATTTAGGCCAGAAAAAAATGTGAAAGTCATTTGAATTTTTATTTATAAAATGTTATGGTTGAGTTATGCAAAAATTTTTAGGTTTAGTCAAAAAAATTACTAAAAAAAAGAAAACCATAAGCATATTTGTGTTTTCTAAGTAATAGGTATAAAGTTCTGCAAAAAACAGAGTTTAATTTAGTATGACAGGACCTATTTAAATCTATTCTTCCATATAAAGGCATGCAATAATTGTGAATCATCCCCTGTCATCGGTTACTATATTCATTTCTTAAAATTTCTTTGATATAGTTTTAATGTAGGAGTCACTTGGTGGCTTTTGAATCTTTGTTGTCATTTTGCTGATGAATTAATATGACTACACAATTGTTTAAGTAAAGATCTTGGCGAGAAATGTCACAAGTTACAATTTTAAATTTCATAAAGGGGTTCTTTACTAAAGCCGTTCTATTTCTTTAGCATGATTTTTCTCAATTTTATTTTAATTATTACGTTTTAAAAAATGCACATTCTTTTCTTTTTGAAACAAGAAAAAATATATTTGCTTATCTATTTACTTATTTTTGGCATAATTTCTTTTTTATAATTTTAAAATAAAATAGGATGGTTGGGTTTTACGTCGCACTAGTGCTGCGCAGATGGGCAATTGACGACGGTCTGAGACACACCCCTAGAGGTTGTCCGGAGACATGCCATCACAATTTTGATCCTCCACCGAAGAGACAGCTCTTTCAATTCGGTGACACCCAGAGGTATAATTTTTGATGGGAACATGGAGGACATTGCGGCCATGACAGATTTCACGTACACCAGCCACCATTAGTATACACGACAGTCTTTGGCCGGCTCGAATACCGAACCCGCAATCTTCCAATTACGAGGCCGGCGCTCTACTGACTGGGCTACTGCAGCCCTAAAATAAAATAGGATTTTTCACTTAATATTTTTTTTTAATAACACCCCCATCTCTAAATAAAAAATATCCATGACTAATTAGGACATTTTCCAAGAGAATCTATTTGCAAGTTGGCAAATAAAATATCTTTATTAATTTATATTTTTATCTAGCCACCTTCGGCGACCAGCTGGTTTGAGATCCTTCAAAAATCTGACTTTATGAAACCCTCGCTCGGTGGCACCACTCATTTCAAGGCCTAAAACAGCTTTATTGACATATTATGCAAATAGTTTTATTGATAAATTTAACCACAGTAAATTTACTCGGTTGCGCCTGCGGTGCCCTCTTCTCGTTTCAATATCTGAAACAGCCTGTTTACTCACCGTTATGATCTTTGAAAATCCCGCTCGGTGGCGCATGCAGTGCTTTACCCTCGTTTTAGAACTTGCAACAGCTTGCTCGCTCATAGTGCAAATAGCTTTGAAAATTTTAACTGTAGCAAATTTCTGTTCTGTGGCGACTAAGGCGCCGCTTTACGTTTCCTGGTTTGAAACAGCCTGTTCACTCACCATGAGCCTTTGAAAATTCTGATTGTGGCAAATCCCGAACCCGTTGGGGCCTACGGTCTTCTTATCTTCTCCCGATAAGTAATTTAATCAGAATTGGAGATATTGAATTATTAAAATATCAAAGCGCCCTCTCGCAACAGAGATTTGCAATATGCACTCTTCTATTTCAATTTGAATGACTTTTAAAATGATATATTACCTGTGAAATTATGTTAATTAGAAGCTGAGATACAAAGGTAATATAAACATTGTTATTAAAAAAAATGTCTGATTTTTCTGTTGTTTTCTCTGAAACTTGCTTAACTGCGGGCTAAATAGTGTTAAAAATCCTTAATACGAAATGTGAGCGGAATATTGGAATTTGAAAGCCTGCATCAAAATTAGAATTGGAGATATTGGAATAAAGTTGTTCAGGGTTTTCTGTGGTTTTCTCTGAAACTCCTGTACGGAATTTAACGGCTTATATCAGTTTAAAAGTCCGCAATATTTTAAATGAGGTATTATAAGTAATTTAATCATAATTAGAAATCTAGATATTGAATTATTAAAATATCAAAGCGCCCTCTGGCGACAGAAATTTTCAACATATACTCTTCAATTCCAACAACTTTTAAAATGATATATTACTTATGAAATTATGTTATTTAAAAGCTTACATACAAAGGTAATATAAACATTTTTATAAAAAGATTTCAGTCTGACTTATCCGTGATTTTCTCCGAAACTTGCATAATTCTGGCCTATATAACATTAAAAATTCTTAGTACGAAATGTGAGCGGGAATCGGGATTCAAAACTCTCTAAAATATAAAAGAGTAAAAAAGTTCTGGGTTTTCCGTAGTTTTCTCCAAAAGTTTCATGCAGAATTTGAACGGTTTATATCACTTTAGCAGTCCTCAGTAAAAGTACTTTAAAATATATTTCGAATTATGTATTACATGTAATATTAATGAATATCTTTGATAGATTTTGCACTCGGAATGGTTAATCTATCAAGGGCGAGTGACATTTTAATTAAAAATTATAACTATCAAATGTATGTAAAACTTTTATAATCTAATTAATAGTAACAAAATTATAAATTTACTGTAATTATAATTTTATTATTACAGAGCAAGGGTTAGGAAAATTGTGTTACTAGGTGTTGCTAATACCTGGTGCCAAAACTAAAGTAATTAATAGATGATGAGATATAGCCATCTGGAAAAACGTAGTTCTTGAATAATAGTATATTGCATCTTTCAATCGAGAAATACCCAGACTGAAGTGCCTGAGTAAGGCATTACCGCAGGCAGTGGGAACTTACAGAGGTAGCATAGACAGTAAAAATACTGTTAAAAGCAGCAGGTACCTGAAGCGAGGTTCAAAGAAATTTTCACGGATGTGATTTAAGTTTTTATTTATGAAGTTATAGAATAACAGTGATTTATTTTTTTTGAAAATTTATTTAAATATTGATCAGCAAAGTGGGAAAGCCTGTATAAAATTATAAAAAAGCACCACAGAACTGGCGTCAAAAAGTTATAAGTACAAAACTTTGAATAAACACCATAAAATGCTATAATTGCAACAATTGTTTCAGGTTAAAATAAGACATGACCCTTCCTCAGGCAAACAAAGTAGGCACGAGTGCTGCAATCAAAGTGGCTACACACAAAACTGATTTAAATGAAAGCAAAAGCAAATAAAGTCGAATTTAAATAAAAATACTGGTGTGACCAGAATTATAAAAAACAATGAATAAAATAAAAATAAGATTAACACGTTAATCGCCATGTCAGTCATATGTGTCTGACGCATTTTTAACTAGGAAATAACCCTAAAAGGAAAATGATATACGCCGAGTAATTATTAACACGTTAATCGCCATGTCAGTCATATGTGCCTGACACATTTTTAACACGAATTTTTAACTAAATTGTCTAATAAAGTTACCATGGCCCATGTGAAAATTTTTCCGATATTATCGTGGCGATTAACGTGTTAAGTAAAACCTAAAAAATTCAAAGCTAAATGTAAAACAATGTTACATGAGTAATTTCCAAGCATCAGGCAAGAACAGAATGGAAGAAAAATCTTGTTAATAATATTTCTTCTGCTCCGTTCTTGTCTGATATCCCTTGTAACATTCATTGGCTTCACACTAAAAACAGACATTTAATACTTTTTATGCAAATATTTTTCAATACTATTTCCCTTTCCTTACTTTAAATAGTTTTCGGACTTTTGGTTTATCTCTTTGGTAGATAGCAGCACTACTCCGAAATTTAATAAACAATATTTCAAATGAAGCCCAATGCAGAAATCCTTTTAATTTTCTTAATAAGTGCGAGAAAGTGTATTTGCTGCTTTAATGAAGCACTCATGTCTTTTTTTTTTCCACCTGATGAAAGGCTGTGCTATTAATTTGACCTGAAACAGCTGTTGGGGGATTTTTACAATCTTTAGTGCTTATCAATCATTTAATTAATTATTACTTGAATTTATCCGGTAATAATTTAAACATTTCAAACCAAAAATTTTCAAAAATTAATTTTTTTTTTTATATTTATAATTAAAACTATTTGCCTAATTGTCATTTTCAAAATTAGTTTTGCTATTTTGAAAAGAAAATTGTGGAGTGAATGTTAAATGAAATAAATTATGTAAAACAAATGTTAGAATTTTACCTTGCAACTTTGAAATAATGATTTTAAAACAAATTACTGTTCTTTGTCTACAAATCTAAGAATTTTTGAATGCTGGAATTTTCTTTATAACCATAAATAATAAAAAATACAATGCTCCACTCACAATATTACTACCCTTGTGCTTTGATACATTACTTTATCCTAATTTGCTGATTAATTTTATTAGGGTCAATTTTGTATTTTAGTTTTCAGTAATTCCATACTATTAACAGTGCTCGTAAGCAAAATTAATGACACAATTATATTTCAGAATGTCATATGTAATACATTTATAGAGACATTAGATTAAAAAACAGATAAAATTAAATCTGTCAAAAGTGAACATTCAAATTTTTATAACCTGCAATTGTTTTTATTAGTCAGCTGCTTCAATATGAAAATAATGCTAAATTACAGGGCTCGCATTCCCCCTAATATTCCTAAATATTTTAATCATTCCTAAAATTCTCCTACATTTCTTCCATGAATCCTAAAAAAATGCAACCAAGGCTAATCCAAGGGTCGAGAGTATTATTCATTCCGGTCCAGTTCATATCGAAATGCTCTTGTATTCTGTTTACCGCTTGCGCATGCATGTGTAGATTATTTTATTATTGTATTAATTCTTAGCGTTGTTGCATTGAATGATTTTATACGATATCTCAGCATATCGTTTAATTTCATTTGCATCCTTATCATGGTTAAAGGTAAAACGAAATTTCAAGACTCGTGGTTGGAAAAAGAATTTGACGGTGTTTTGCTGAGAGAATGGCTTGAAGCTATAAATGGCAACATTTATTCTGCTAAATGTGTTTTATGTTCCGAAAAGTTTTACATATCTGCTACTAGCTTAGTAACAGAACTTATGCAACATTGTCGCCAAAAATTTTTTTTTTCATAGAATTGAGTCAGTGGTAGACAGAAACTCATGTCTTACATTTCAGAATTCTTCTGCAGTATAGTAATCTTATACCTTTCTAATTAATTATACATGTGTGGAAATTAGAGAAAAATTGAATTGTCTTTCAGAGAAGGTTTAACCGTTTCGGGACGGGTGTAACATGAAATGGCTGCAAAATGTTCCTTCCCACTTGGGTGTTTAACATATGACACATCCTATAAATTCTGTCTGTGGGCAGGCGTATCATACCAAACGTTCTATTTAAATATGATATGCTCGTCCAGAGAAATAATTTAAAGGCTGTATCATATATAACATGCTCATCCCAAAAGAGTTATACATACAAGACATGTCACAGAAAGCATAAAAATTTTAAACCACTAGAGATATCAAGTAAAGGGTTTCGTCGAACCAAGTACTGAAAATGCAGAAAGCATGATTTACATAAAATAAAATTTATTTTATAAAAGGGCCGTCTGTTTTATAGATTATTTAAATTTTGATGGAGTAAGGGCTCTTAACCCTTTCAGGGGCGGTGGCTAGAGGGTCTATCCACCTACTTTAGAAATTTTTCTCTAGGTGTGCAGTGGCTACTTTTTCTATCCACTTTTATGAAAAGTTAATGTGTACTTCTAAAATTGAAATAGAGACGACCTCACTACAGTAACTTTAAGCAGGATGTGCCTATGACTTTTTTAAATGGACAGGTTGCGGGAAAATTTTTTGAAGTTTCTTTTATATATTTTTATGAAAAATAATTTTTTATTCAAAAGTATTTGGTAGTGTAAATATACTGTAATGCACCTTTTAAATACAACAGATTTACATATTATCTTAGATCATTAATTTTAGTTTGATATTTAGGAGCATCTTTTAGGTGGATAGACCCTCTAGCCACCGCGCACATAAGACAGTTCTGCTGGGGAAAAGAATCTCAATGTCTTTTCCTTTGAGATAAACAAAGAGGGTCTTTTGGGGTTAGTGAACTGTGATAAATATAAACAGTAAGGGATAGCAGAATGTAAATACAGATGTAAACAAGCGTGGGAGGGTTCTTACAAATTTACTTTACTATTCAGTATTTCTGTTTACAGTGTAGAAAGAGGCTGCTTTTTTCTATTGCTCTTATATCGTGATTTTTAAAAATAAATTTTTATTTCCACAGCTTTTAAATTTAGTTAATTTCTCTAAATAATCTTAAATTAAATGTATCTATCTTAATTTTTATCACAATAATGCCTAGATAAGGCTTATCTTTGGATGAAGCTATTGCTCTGTTTGAAGAGCTACCCTCAAATGATGATTCTGCAGAATCTGGATGAGGAACAAAGAAATTTTAAAGAACATTAATATTTTTAAAGTTTTCATATTTCTGTGTATGCAATTTGTGAATTGATTATTTCATTACAATATGAAGGTAAGAAATTATGTCTTTTAGTTTATGTACTGAATCAATTTCAAAATTTATTGCACTTACAATATAATTGAATAACTATAATTTTTATTCCTTAAATAGTGAATAATTTTTTTCTTATTACTAATGCATAGAGGTTTCTAAAGAAATTTTAAACAGCCCATATATGTGTGTGTATATGTATAATAAATCTTTAAAAAAGGATAAAGAAGCATTATAATTTAAGTAATAATTAATTATTGTTGCATTGTATTATTATAATTACATTTTCAAGGCATAATTTCAATTTTTATTCCTTAAATATATAAATATTTATTTCCATACGAAACTTAAGGTACATGACGTATGTGCGCAGTGGCTAGAACGTCTAGCCACCACCTACAAAAAAATCCCCACATGCTGAATTTTTTTCTTCATCAAATATGACTTGTATGGGATGTTTACTTTATGATATATATATATTTAAAAGAAAATTCAATCATTTTTACTTAGTGCCCCTGAAAGGGTTAATTTTGTTTGGCTCAACCTGAATATACAAAACAACACTTCCACTTTTAAACACGTCAATTATTACCCATTATGGACTTAGAAGTTTTATAATATCATCGGTTTTCCCCTAAAATTTTGAAAAAAAATTCCTAAAATTCCTCCCTAAAATTTTGCGAAGCCCTAATACTAGGCATGAAATTATTATACTTATGTACTTATAGTACCTAAACAACTTTATAATAACAGGGATAAACACAAAACTATATTTTAAAATTTCTAAAAGAAAAATAAATAATTTTATTAAAATATAATTAATCATCAATAATACGCAATGTTTTTATTAGCATTTTGTGCAAGAGAGTAATAATTTATTATAATGCATAATATAAACACATGCACACCTCTTAAAAGTACATATTAAATACATAGCAAATAAATAAAGAAAAAGAATAGTAACATACTTACGTAACACAATAATGTAAAAAATCTGTCAATCCATACTACATGGAGGTCTTCAGGAAATGTTCCGAAAATGAACTTTTTCTAGAGCTACAGATCTTATACACAATAGCACAGTCAAAGTTCATATTCAGACATTACTCCATAAAAAAATAAGCACGGATGAACATTATACGGGCTTGAACCTGGCACCTCCTGTCTACCAGCTTTAAAAGGAGAAACACTCCGCCATTAGTGCAACCTAAAAATTTTTTGGATGATCTGTAATTGTTTTTATTAGTCAAATTATTAACAAACATCCCCCCCCCCCAAGATAGTATATTCATGCATACAATAAGTCAGTTTAACAGCAACATGCATACACATAAAATTATATTTTAAATAAATTAAACATACAATTTTTAAAACTAAAAAAAAGTCTTTAATCTTAATGCTATTAATCAAAAATGGGTAATTATTTTATTCACATTTGGTTCAAAAATATTCAGAAAATGAAAATTATTTATAAAACCGAATATAAACAGATTTCTTGTTAATAATGAAATTTGACTACTGCTATATATACACAATAACAGAGACGACATTCACTTTCAGATATAACAAAAAACACTATTTACAAAAGAGAGTAACACAAAAATTTCATTTTAAGAAACACACACTTTACATAGATAATGTTATATAGACAAATTTGTGATACAATTCGAGGTAATGAACAATTTTTTTCTTTTTTTAAGCTAGATTGGTTGTAATTTTTGATCAGGTATTATGATAAGTGTGTTACTTATTATTTCTTACTTTAATGACAATGAGCAAATTTTGCATCATCAAAAACCTAGTGAGTTATTTATACTTGTAAACCTATTAAATACATCACAGCACAGGTACAACATAATGCAAATGAAATTGACAGTAGATTTGCACAAATTAATAATTTTGAAATATCACTTTACTTTTATATCATCAGGAAAAATTCACATGTTTGATTTAAATCTTTCTGTATAAAGTATTAGGAAGCATACATTAGTTTGAAAAAATTTCCTTTGAAAAACTTGTATTAAAAGGTAAGGAATAAAAACTTTGTGTTTACGTTCATATTATAATTAGTACATACAAGTCAGAATAACAATTGTTTTCAAAAATTTATACTTCCAAACAAAGCCAGGATTTTTTCAGTTGTAAAAATTAAATTAATTGAAAAATTTTTATTTAAAAACTCCCATATTACATATTATTATTTTACAGAGCAGGGTTTCCAAAAGTTTAATATCATCATTTCAAACAATTAAACTTGTAAACAAACAATGTAATACTTCTAAGTTTAAATCCTCCTTATGTATATAAAAAGAAAACGAAATATTATATCTCTTTCATAAAAAGAGAATAATATCTCAATCTGTTAAATATTAAAAATAAGTAATACACTTTTATTTTATTTTACGATAAAAAAATTCCAAGTTTGTTCACATCAAAAGTAATAAATTTTATCGCATCCAAACAAAACGAAAACATATTTCGCTTTCTTTTTAACAAAACATATCAATATTATTTATAATAAAATACGTCTCGTAAAACAATTGAATGCAAAAATTTATTTCTCTCACCTTTATCGAATTATAATCCATGATGCTTCTACCCTTCTGATCGTCGTCGCCGCCATGTTGTTTACTTTTTTTTCCTTTCTACATCGACAAGCTTGTCACTAGCAAAGATTCTCGCGACAATTTCTTGTCACTTTCGACAAGGGGTGCTACCACGAACACATCGAAATGTTTCGATGATCGAATGTGACGTCACTTTGACGTAATGTTTCGATGCGAATTTGAATTTTCGATCACTTCGTACTCTGAGCCAAGCGCATCGAAAAGTTTTGATGGTAAATCCATCGAAACACTTTCGATGAGGAATTACCGAGTGAAACTCTTTACGATAGCTCGTTTCTTCATACTTTTCGTCTGCTACTGCTAAAGGGAAACATGTTTGTTTTTATTTTTAATGTGAATGTGAATGGGTAAAATAAGTTTTTTTCTCTATATGTACATTGAAGTAAATTTTATTGTTATGTTGGGCTTCTACATACGTATTACGGAGTAATATGCACGGTTATTTATTTATTTTTAAATAAAGATATCTTAAAACTTCACCGACGGATTGCAGTGTTTATAATTTCAATTTCTGAACTTTATATTGGTAATATTTTTCAGAAGTGTTAATTATCAAAAAATAACTAATCAAAAAAAAAAGATCGTTATTTTTTGTGCTACCACGAACACATCGAAACGTTTCGATCGTCGAAAGATGACGTAGATCGAAACTATTTCGTTACGACGGGAGTTTTTCGATAAATCGCATAAGCGGTACTCTAAAGTCATCGATCGAAAAGAGGGTTCGTTAACGAAAAGGAATAAGCTCCACCCAAGCGGACATGACGTCCAGGATAAGGCGGAACTTAATTTGATTTCTTCTTCTTTTTACTCTAGCCAATGAAAATTCGAGAAATATTTTGGGAGATCTTTTTAAACAGTTAACTGTAATCCAGTTCATATGAATATTTGTTGATAAACAAGAAATCTTGTACTCATGAAATAAATAAACAAAAGAGAGTTCACAGTTATTTACTATTGTATTTCGCATGATTCATTTTATAAACATATCGAAATAGCCTTTGTTTTTAAAAATTGTTAGTTTAAATTATAAACGCATCTAAACCTTCAAGATGTGACATTAAAGTTAGCAGTAAAATTATTGAAGGGCCAGCAATAATTCGTATTTAAAAGATGTACACCGAATTCTGTTTTGTTAAATAAATATATGTCGAGTCTTTATGCTGTTTATTAAAAAGTGAGACGATGATAAAAATTAGCGATAAAACTAAAAAACAAAAGAAAATGGGGATATGTGATTCAATAATTTTGTTGCCGACTGCATACTCATTTTCTTTTATTGAAACAGGAAAATTGCTCTTCAAAATTAGGTTATTTTCCTTCACAAGTCTCAGTAAATACTTATTTAAAAATGTACTTTTATGTACTAATGAATAAAATATTTTTCAGTAAATATTTTGCTCATTAGTACATAATTTTAAAATTTTCACATATTACTGATCACTTTACTGCTATCCAGGTTCGTATTTCACTTGTCATTTTGGCAGTCAGCCTGACTCATATTTACAAATGTATTTTGGACTATTTTTAATTTAATTACTTTAAATATTTATGAAACTTTAGGATAAGGTATCTTTTTAATAGATAGTGTAGTGAAACACTTTAAAATTTCTGTTGACATATTACAAATGCAGATTTTTGTAGATGCAGAAGGTGTTGAATAATTTTTCCTTTTTAAAAAGTTTTTATGCAAATAATTTCCATGTGAGTGTTAAAAGTAAAGTATAGAGGAATTTCATTATAATTTTTGGTAACAGTCAATGTTATTTTTGTTCAAAGATTTAAACCTGTAAAGGAAAACTATTTTATTTTCAATGAAGTACTAATCTTGTGATTTATTTTCATGTTATGTATCATGATCATAAGGACATTAAATCCTTTTTGAATTTACATTCCCCTTACACAAATACCCGTTTTATTATGTATTATATATTTCTATGGTGGCCTCACAAGATAGCTACAGCCCTGCCTTTTTACTCTGATGCTCTCACTAGTATATTTGTATGATGATTCATTACTGTATTAATTGTGCAAAGTTATTAATAAAAAAACTCGTGGGATCAGGGGAAATTGTGTAGCCCCCAAGGAAGTCATGCTCATCAGGTTAAGAATTGCAACAAAGTCTCCTTACTTTTAATGTCTATTTCAAAGATAAAAAAATTCTGCCATTTGTGCTATCTCTATTTTTACACAGAAATTTTCACCATAAGAGATTATTGTATAAAAATTGTGGTAGCCAAAAAAAAAAAAAAAAAAAAAAAAAATTCTCTAAAAGTGTCATGAGAAAAGATGGAGACTTCAAGTTCTACAGATAACTAACTTGCACTTAAAAGCCATAATCTAATGGCGCCATACGAAAATTCTTTTTATGTGTCAGAAAAAATTATCAGTTGATTGCCAGAAAAAAATTACAAAACAGTCAGTCAATTTGACGTATTGCAAAATTCGTCAGTATGTTCTGTAAAGAAAATCTCAAAATTTACTTGTCAATTACAAATGAAATAAAAATTTGCTGATTGTCAGAAAAAAAAGAGTGATTTTCGCCTATTCAAAAAGGAGTTGTAAATTTTATCCATCGATCGCTGGGGAAAATATCGTACATTTAGTAAATATAAAAATAAATGTCTATAGACATTAAGAATGTAAACACAGACACAGATAGACAAATGTCGATTTCACGCTGCTCCACTGTGCATTATAGATTGCATTTACAAATTTTTTGTTTTAATAAAAAAATGAAATGTTTTTGATGCATAATGCTAATTAAAAAATTATGATCAATTTTTAAATGATCCTTAAACAAAAAAAAAAAAAAACTCAGAAACTTTATTTAATTTAAGGGGCGAGGCACTTTTTTTAAAGCTATTTTTGTATATTTATTATTTATATCCAAATTAAAAAATTGTTTACTTTTTTTAAATCAAATTAGAGAAAAATTACATGAAAGAAATGGAACAGATTTAGTATAGAATTCCCTGAGCAAAATATGAAATTTAGCACCAAAATAATTCGGAAATTCTTGCCAAGGACTTTACTTACAAAACTGCGATAAATATTTTAATTCATGGCCAAAATGGCAAAATAAATTTAAAAGTTGCCAAGAAAATCTTATGCTAAAGCTGGGTGAAATTGCAGTTAGTGGTGCCCCTTGGCACAGCTTAGCGACTTTTGCAGCGTGATCTGTGCCAGCTCGTAGGCATAATTTACTTTCCAAATGTAAATCACACCAATGAGCTAACATGGATTGCATCAAAAAATGTCAGATTCAGTCTAATAAAGAAAAGTGCTAAAATATATATTTTTAAAAGAAAAAAATTTAAAGGCTTCTTTTTTTTTTTTTTTGCCATGAAAATCTGTAGATTAAAGTGGTCAGTATTTCGGTTTATGCTCACATTCCAAACATCAAAACAGAGGAGGGAAAAAAATGTTACTGAAAACCGTTGATTTGTTATTTATGAAAATCTGTACTGTCACAATCAATATTTTAATGTGTGCTTACTTCAGAAACATTAAGATTAAAATAAAATAATTAAAAGATAAAAAGTACTTTTTAATGTATCATGTTTTTAAATTTTCTGAACACCCCAAAACATGTAAATCAGGTGAAATCTCGACTTCCACTTTCGATAATATAAAAGAACTTTAAAATATCTTTCGAATGATCTATTAAAAATAATTTAATCATAATTAGAATTTGAAATATTGAAATTTTAAAATATCACAGCGCCATCTGGCGGTAGAAATTTCTGTAATCTACTGTTCGATTCAAAATCAACAAAGCTTTCTAATGATGTATTACTTAATGAAATTATTTTAATTAGTAGCTGAGATACAAAAGAAAACCCATTCAGGAGACCTCAAAATGTGTAAATCGGGTAAAATCTCGAATTCCACATTCGATAATATAAAAGAACTTTAAAATATCTTTTGAATGATGTATTAAAAATAATTTAATCATAATTAGAAATTGAAATTTCAAAATATTACAGCGCCATCTGGCGGTAGAAATTTCTGCAAGTTACTGTTTGAATCCAACTCAACAAAGCTTTCAAATGATGTATTACTTATGAAATTATTTTAATTAGTAGCTGAGATACAAAAGAAAATCCATTCAGGACACCTCAAAATGTGTAAATCAGGTGAAATCTCGACTTCTACTTTCGATAATATAAAAGAACTTTAAAATATCTTTTGATTGATGTATTAAAAATAATTTAATCATAATTAGAATTTGAAATATTGAAATTTTAAAATATCACAGCGCCATCTGGCGGTAGAAATTTCTGTAATCTACTGTTCGATTCAAAATCAACAAAGCTTTCTAATGATGTATTACTTATGAAATTATTTTAATTAGTAGCTGAGATACAAAAGAAAATCCATTCAGGACACCTCAAAATGTGTAAATCAGGTAAAATCTCGAATTCCACTTTCGATAATATAAAAGAACTTTAAAATATCTTTTGAATGATGTATCAAAAATAATTTAATCATAATTAGAAATTGAAATTTCAAAATATTACAGCGCCATCTGGCAGTAGAAATTTCTGTAACTTACTGTTCGATTCCAACTCAACAAAGCTTTCAAATGATGTATTACTTATGAAATTATTTTAATTAGTAGCTGAGAAACAAAAGAAAACCCATTCAGGACACCTCAAAACGTGTAAATCAGCTGAAATCTCGAATTCCACTTTTGATTCTCATGGAAAGCCTTCACAGACGATGACATGAGTTTCATGTTTTTTGTTCACCCAAAGGTGCTCAACGCACCTAAAGAAGTTTTCACTTCAAAAATACATTGTCACCGTGTTCGGAACTATTCTGAAAGTTTCAAATGTCTAGCTTGTCGGGAAGTTACATGATATCTAAAAATATAATAAACGCTGCCGAAGGCAGCGGAAACCCAAAACAGTTGGCTAAAAATATTTTTAAAAATGCATTGTCACCATGTTCTGAATTATTCTGAAAGTTTTGAATGTCCAGCTCGTCGGGAAGTTACATGACTGCTTAAAAATATAATAAACGGTGCCGAAGGCAGCAGGGATCTGAAACAGTTAGCTAAAAGTATTTTAAAAAATGCATTGTCACTGTGTTCTGAGCAAGTTGTCGATGTTCTGACAAGTTGTCGATGCGATGTGAACATGAAGCTATAGAAAGGAGGAACTTCCTTTACGGGATTCCTCCTTCAAAAGTGGACCTCGCGCTGAACTGGCCGCAGAGTGGCGCTGACTGTATTTGATGTACGACGTTAACACTGAGTACAGTGAGCGCGCATCATTATTTTTCTGATTATTGTTTTATTTTATGATGAATATGTCTAAATCTCGATGCTGTTTTGTATTTGGATGTGACTCGGGGTATGCAATAGCTAATAAACAAAATAAAGACCTGTTTTCAAGAATTCCGGCATTGTTTTCTGCTGTCAAGGTGCATATGCTTCATGATGCGTTGTTCATTTAACATTCAAGTTATTTATATTTAAAATTAAAATTTTCTTAACAATTATGAAGGACAAAACTTCAAAAAAAAACTTTTTTTTTTTTTTTTTTTTTTTTTAAATTTATAAACGTTTTATTGAATATTATTAAGTTGAGTTTGTCAGAATAACATGGCTTCACTATTTCATTTGTAATGTATACAAAATTTATATCATATATATATATATATATAATATGCATGATATATATATATTAAGAAAAAAAAATTAAAACTTTACATTTAGCAAATCTTAAGACGTACATTTAAGAAAGTGATGCAATTTAAGTCAGGGATAAGCAACATCATTGAAATGTTATTAACAAGTGTAAATCTAGCTTTATAAATTCTTTGACTTGAAATTTAATTAAATATTATTTTTCTATGAGTTTTGTGATTTTCAGTTAGAGAAATGTTAGCTCAAAAATTATAAAATTTCATCGGATAATTTAATTTAATTAAACATTATTTTCTTTAAAATTTCTAAATTTTCACCTGAATTTAACCTACAAGAAGCTGAGAGGTTCTGCTATAGAGACTAGAAGATGAGAGGTGCTGTGTTCATTCCCAGGTCATGCTCGACGTCTTAGACGTTCTGAGTTTTCCGTGGTTTTCCACGAAACTTACGTAAATACGAACTAGTTTTCTTCAGAAAATCCCCCCCCACCCACACACACAGCGGGCATTCACCAAAGACCTGGGATCCTGATGTGATCAAACGACAGTAATCCCCTCAAACCAATCCATCAATCTAATTTAGCAATTTTTAGACTGAACACATAATCTCTACCTTTAACCAAATTAAATTTTTTGTCAAAATTCTTTACGAATTCGCGATTACAATATATCTCAATTTGTTTATTTTATTATTATTATTATTTTCCAGTGCAATTCGTTTTCCACAATTAATTATCTTAGCCGGTCTGAGTTTTCCGAGATTTTCTTCGAAACTCGTGTGTATACATGCTTCGATAACCTTAGAAAAACATCCATGAAAAGCATTTAAATCTGCCCGAGAATCTTAAGCGGGGGGGGGGGGCGAAAAAAAACCCTATGTAATTTAGCTATTTTAGACTGAATTCACAATTTCTATTATTATTATTATTATTATTATTATTATTTGTCAAAATTGACTATAAATTCGCAGTTTATAATATCTCAAAATTTAATATTATATACATTTTTATTGATTGCAACCAAATGTTACAACTCATCATCTTAGCCGTTCTGAGTTTTCCGTAGTTTTCTCCGAAACTCGCATAAATACGAACTAGATAGTTTAAAAAATCCACCCTCAGGGGGCATTCGATCCAGGCCTATGACTTTTATGTAGTTTATCGACCGCAACCCCCACAAACCATTAACCTAATTTAGCGATTTTTAGAGTTAACTCACAATCTTTATTTTTAACAAAATTTTAATTTTTGCCAAAATTCGTTATAAATTCGTGATTTACAATATTTAACAGCTTATTGATACATTTATATATATTTTTGTCTATATCACAATACTCCAATGTCACAGCTCGTCGTCTTAGCCGTTTTGAGTTTTCCGTGGTTTTCTCAAAAATCGCTTGAATACATGCTTGGATCTCCTTAAAAAAAACGCCCATGAAAAGCATTATAAACAGGCCTAGGATCCTAGCGCAGTTAAAACATCAACAAAAATTTAATTTTTGTCAAAATTGACTATAAATTTCGCGATTTATAATACACTACAAATAAATAAATAAATAAATAAATAAATAAATATATATATATATATATATATATATATATATATATATATATATATATATCTTCTTTTTTTCCCAATGCGATCTACTGTCTCAATTCATCGTCTTAGCCTTTATCAGTTTTCCGGGGTTTTCTCCGAAATTCGAGTTAATGCATATTTAAATATCCTTAGAAAAACACCGATGTAAGGGTGTTTTTCTAAAGGTTGGGATAATAAGAAGTTAAGCGGCCGTAATTCTTAAAAGCATCAGCCTAATTTAGCGATTTTTAGACTAAACCTATAATCGCTGTTTTTAATGAAATTTTAACTTTTTTAAGACTTGGTTATAACTTCGCGAATTATAGTGTGTTACAATTTATTATTTTTATTTTCTTAATTTCTAGTGCGATCCAATATCACAATTTGTCGTCTTAGCTGTTCTGAATTTTCTGTGGTTTTCTTCGAAACTCACATGAATGCATGCTTCGATCACCTTAGAAAAACATCCCGAGAATCTTAATAACATCCCCCCACCCCCCACCCCCTCCCAAAAAAAAAAAAAAAAAAAAAAAAAAAAAAAAACTATCTAATTTTGAACTACTTAACCTATTAAAACTACCTAATTTTGAATCTAAATTCATAATTCATATTCTTTCCCCCCCCCCCACAAAATTGGCTATAAATTCGCAATTTAGGATATCTCAAAATTTATCATCATATACATTTTTTTTTTTTTCAACTCAATGTCACAACTCCTCATCTTAGCCGATCTGAGTCTTCCGTAGTTTTCTCCGAAACTCGTGTAAATACGAACTAGGTTTCTTTAGAAAATTCACCCACAGATTGCATTTCACCCTAGCATAGGATCTTTATGTAGTTTATCGACCGCAGCCCCCACAAATCATTAACCTAATTTAGCTATTTTTAGACTCAATTCAAAATCACTATTTGCAACAAAATTTTAATTTTTGCCAAAATTCATTGTAAATTCGAGATTTACAATATGTAACAATTTATTTATATATAATTTTTTTTTTCTATATCGCAATACTCCAATGTCACAGCTATTCGTCTTAGCCGTTGTGAGTTTTCCGTGGTTTTCTGCGAAACTGGCTTAAATACGAATAAGATTTCATTAGAAAATCCATCTACAGGATGCATTCCACCCAGGCCTAGGATCCTAACACAGTAAATCAACCTAATGTAATGATTTTTTAGGCTCAATTAAATCTCTATCTTTAAATAAATTATATTTTTTATAAAAAATCATTACCGATTTACAATATATCACAATTTATTTATATTTTTACTAATGCGATTCAATGTCGCAATCCGTCATTTTAGTCATTTTGAGTTTTCCGTGGTTTCCTCCGAAACTGGCATGAATAGATGCTCTGATATAGTATTTACATAAACACAAATAAAATGCATTATAACCAGGCGATAGGATTCTAGCGCAGTCAATCGATTTTAAACCCTTAAAATATCAACTTAATAGCAATTTTCTGGGTGAACTCATAATCGCTATTTTAAAAAAAAATAATAATAATAATAATAATTTTTATCAAAATTGGTTATAAATTTCGCGATTTACAATACGTCATAATTTATATATATATATATATGTGTGTGTGTGTGTGTGTGTATTCCCTAATGCGATCTAATGTCGCTATTCTTCGTCTCAGCCTTTATGAGTTTTCCGTGGTTTTCTTCGAAATTCACGTGAATATATGCTTAGATCTCTTTAGATCTCCATGAAAAGTATTCCAACCAGGACTAAGATCCTAACATAGTTAATTGACCATAATCCTTAGAAACATCTATCAAATTTAGCGATTATTAGACTGAACCCATCATAGCTTGTTTTTAACAAAATTTTAATTTTCGTCAGAATGGGTTATAAATTCACGATTTCCAGTGTGTCTTTTTTTCCTAGTGTGATCCAATATCACAATTCGTTGTCTTAGCTGTTCTGACTTTTCCGTGGTTTTCTCCGAAACTCACGTGAACATATGCTTGGATCTCCTTAAAAATAAACCCACGAAAAACATGCCATCTAAGTATAGTACCATAATAGGCTAAAGTCAATCGGCTTTAACTTGCACAACTTTTTTTTTTTTTTTTTTTTTTTTTTGAGGAAAGAGGATTATAGTAAAAATAATTTTATAATTTATATTTAAAAAAAAAATTAACAAAAATCAGGGAAAAAATCCGCCTTTTTAAGGAAATAAAATTTAAGTTTTGAACCAGAAAGAAATTTGATGAAAAAATGATATAGTAATTAAAAAAAAAAAAGAAGAAGAAGAAGAAAATTTGTAAAAATTGGTTTTCTAGGAAAAAGTTGATTTTATTTTTGCCATTTTGTTAAAAACATCAAAAATATAATTACCATTTCCTTTCTTTTCTTAATATTTAAATAGATATTGAGATACAAGCATAAATATTTCTAATTAAAAGTAATAATTTTTATTTTCATCTTTAAGTTAAAGTTCACTTATTTTAAATAATTTGTCCAAAGAAAATTTAAAAATCTGAAATTTTAAGTGAATTTCGATATTTATCCTAACAAAGAATAAATAATTTTTGTCCTTTTGGACTTTTTTAAAAATTAAATTATGTTTGTTAATTATTAATACAATTTGCAATTTTTATTACAAATATTTTAAAAATTTTAAATTGAATTGAATTTTTTTTTGTACCTTTTTATAATTAAAAAAATAAATAATAAAATAAAATAAAATAAAATGTATATTTATAAAAAAAAAATTAATTTGAAAAAAAATAAAAATAAAAATAAATAAATAAATAAAAAAATATATATTTATATCTTTTTTTAATTTGAAAACATAAATAAATAAAAGAGATAGAGAAAATTACAGAACTTTAAAAAATATACTGCTAAAATACTTTTAATGAAATTAACAAGCAAGCGTTTTCTAATTTACGCGATAGATGGCGTAAATTCCGATTGATGCACGACCGAGCTAGTTCCGTGTGCCAAAAATTCAACACGCAGTGATTATACCTGAGATATTCTATTACCATGGATGTGAATAAACTACCGATATGGCTCCTCCCATCGACAGTGACGTCAAAATGACGTTCTTGTCACCAAGCGACAGTTGTCGATTGGAATATGCTAGGGCCGTTAGCAAAACTTTCAACTTCACAGCGAGGGAGAGGGAGTAAAAAACAGGTAAGGTGCTTCTAAACGCATCGGGGGCTTCAGACTCGATGCGTGGCGAGCAGGAAAACCACTACAACTTAGATTTCGACCAATTTCAATGACTTATTTATTTTAAAGATTTTTTTCATATTGTTATTAATGATATAGTATTTTGAGAATTCATTTAAATATAATGACCAGCAAAGCATAGTCTATAAAATTACTTATACATCGCATCAAAATTGGGGTCGGGGGGCTGTCTTGTTCCTTTCACACAGAAATATGTCAAATAAAACTGTTTAAATATATTCATCTTATCCCTTTATTAATTCTATAGACATAAGATGAAAGTATTGTTCTGGAGTACAAAAATTTTCGACCTCCAGTTTTTGATTGAGTGTTTCCTTAGTCTGTGGTTTTGCTTATACCAATATGGCGGCTCGGTTACAGTTGAGACTTCACTTTTAGAACCGCCTTGCCCGGTCTAAGTGTTTCCTTAGTTTGTGACACGGACAATAAAGCTTTTTGGGTTTCATCCCAGGATCCGGTACCCCCGCGCCGGGCGATAGCGCGTTGCAAAGAAACTCTAAAGGGAGATTCTTTGGCGCGTTGCGCTTGCGCATACCATTGTAACAATCGGTTGGTTGATGCGGTTTTAAGTCGCACTAGTGTTTCACAATTACAACAATGACGGACTTTATGCACCGCGCGTCATTGCGGGTGTATAAAAGTCTCTAAGCCAATCGCTGAGCTCGAAATTTTGTTTACTGCTGTATCAACGAATACGAACTCACTAAAACAGTAAATACCCGCAGCCGTTGCCACTTGTGCATTAAGACTACTTTATAGACTACTACTTATATAGTAGTCTTATTGTGCATAACGTCCATAGGCATCTATGATTAATTAATCATGGAAAAATACTATAAAACTTACTATTACTTATATTGGTAGAAGAGTAATGGAAGAAATTGTATAGGCAGGCACCCTGTATTGACAAAAATCTATACGTGATAGAGAAAAACTGGCTTCATTTTCGGTTTCAGCACACCAAAAAACAAAGATCAGCCAAAATTATAAAATCAAAATTTTACATGTCGGCCTGTGTAATTTAGAAAATAAAATTTATGAATAATTTATGTACTAAATTTATGTATGAAAAACTGCAGATACAATTTCAAATTCATTTTTCTTTTTCTTTCTCTCTTTTTTTCTTTTATATATTTATTAATTTGTTAATATTTAAAGTTAAACTCTTTTTATATACTAACGTTCTTTACCTACGCCGCTGCTAACTATATTTAAAAGAATTTTGAAAATTCTATAATACTTACTAATATAAAATATTAAAAAATATCAAACTTTAAAAAAGTATTCCATTAAAAATCAAACCAGATTTTATTTCATAATAATAACAAAGCAACTTATTATAAAAATTATATTTTTCATAATTTAGTCAAATATAATTTACTTTTATAACTTATCCATTCATTTTCATAAATGTATTAGAAGAATTAAAAGACGCAATATTTCGACATTTTGAAAATTTATCAACATTCTATTGTATTCTATTACAATTGCCGAGTTTCAATGGTTTCAATACCACTATATGGATATGGCTGATGCCAAAAAAAATTTTCGGCATTAAAAATTTTTGCATGATAACAATGGGATGATAGATCTATATAAATTACTATATCTATGGTGCAACCCATCAGCGCTTTCGTCTCATTGGCTTTGAGGCATAGCGGGAGCGTTAGAATTACTATGGCTTTAGCTGATTGGTTAAGCTTTCATAATAGAAGCAATTTAAAATTAAATAAATTGAAAATATGCCATTTGCCTAAGGACGATTAATTGTCATAGATGCCCATTTTGCCCTATCATCCACCGTTTTTTAGGAATGGCCCCCTATTTTTATAATTTTTCGGTGATTTTAGGGCTATAAATTTGGTTTTTAGGAGGGGAGGATTATTTTAACCGTTAAATATCTTCTGAGAGGCTACAGAGTTGGAAAATTGTAAAACATGGACATTTGAGACAAGGGGAAAATTTTGTGTGGGGGGTGGGGGGGATTTGCCACTGAAATTATGCATTAAATATCTTATATTTTTTTAATCTGTTATTAATGTTTTTTTTTTGTTGTTGTTGTTGTTTTTTTTCACTTTATATATATTATTGTTTTTAGGCGTTAAATTAATTATTTTTCATTCTTCAAATCAAATTTATGGTCATAAAATTATCGAACAGGGAAAGAAATTGAGGGAGGGGGTGGTGTATCTAGAAAACGGTGGGTAACTGCGCAAAATGAGAGTCATATTCGGATTCAGGAGGTCATTTTACATTAGAATCAGCAAGAATGGTATCAGATCTAAAAAAAAAACTTTTTTTTTTTTTTTTTTTTTTTGCAGAGTAATGTTGTCAATTGTCAATAAAAAAGGAAGGAATATAGACTCCCCCTTTTTTTTTTTTTTTCTTTTTTTTTTTTTATGATAAACATATGAATATACTTCTAAACTTTTGTAAATAAAAAATCAAAACTTTTCAGTAAATTTGAAACATATTTTTAAGTTAATAAGCAATTTAAAAGGTTAAACTCAAAAATAATTTTCTCTCATAAAATAAAAACAGTGTGGATTCATCTGAACTTTCATAAATAATTCTTATTAGATAATTATACAAAAACAAATTGTGAAATGTGTAATAAACAAGAAAAGGAATTGAGAGGCGAGGTGGTGAGGAAGTAATTAATGTCTCATTAATCATTAGGAATCATTTGGTAGTATTTCTATAATGTTTTGTTTATTCATTTATTATTATTTTTAAAGTTCCAAATAACTGAATTGGTTAGTAGACAAATAAATAATAATCATAAAAAAATAATTAAGCAAATTCTACAGCAGCTTTACCGTAGATATCACCAAATTTCTAGTTTTATTTATAATAAAAGAATTTAGATACAACACACTTTTAAAATAATATACATGACCTTTAGTTTAAGACTCAGTAAATACACATTTTAAAATATCCAGTTGATTCTTTTGCAGATAAATGTCATTATTTTTAAAATAAAAACCATAAAATTTTTGAAAATAAAATGGTACTTACAATATCGCTTCAAAGAGATAAAATATTCGGGATATATGATATATAATCTGAAATCTATAATCTTCTTTATAATCTGAAAAAGAATTTAATATGTTATGTCAATGTAATAAAAACTACATAACAGACAAAACTCTTATTCACATACGGCTTAAATGCAAATACAGTCGGCTGCAAAATTATTCGAGCACTAGCAATAATCCTTGCCAAAAAAAAAAAAGTACACTTAATACAGCTTTGTTAAATAAATCCTTGTCGAGTCATGTTCTTAATCAGTCTAAGAACATGATTCGACAAGGATTTACTTAGCAAAACAGTCTTAAGTGTACTTTTTAAATATAGGAATTATTGGCTAGTGCTCGAATAATTTTGCAGCCCACTGTACATTTCTCAGAAATTGTGCAGACTCTTTGAATGAACGATATTTTTCTACGAATTAAATTATCTTTCTTCATAAGGATGCAATCTCGTTAAACTTAAAAATTTTCGCCGTCGATATAATTTGTTGAGCAATATTTACGTTATCTTGTCTAATTTACAACAGCAACCGACTTTGCAAGAGGTCTGAAGCTCTTGCAAATTTGCAAGGGTGTTTGCAAGCAATGTGTTACGTTTGAGTACGATTTTGCATTGCAAAGGGTTTTGCAAGTGGAAATGCTACGTTTGCATGTCTATCTAGATCGACAAGCATGACCTGGGATCAAACAGGGCGCTTCCGATCTACCAGCTTAGAGAGTAGTACCTTGCGGCTGCTCATAAAATCCTAGAGGAAACACACAAATGTATACCAACTGCATATTTTTATTTTTATTTTTATTTTTTTTAGTATAAGATGATTTTGAGCCGTGTACTGTGTACATAAGGAATTATGTGCTAAAATTGTTTAACTTCTAAAATGAGTATAAACCCTGTACTAAATTTTATCCATTTATTAAAATATGCATTTCTTTTTTACCCTGAGCCCCCCTCCCCCACATACATTCCATCTACAGAAATAACAAATGGAATTCAAGGTAGAATAAATTATGATTGAGTTTGCCAAGCAGTTCTAACCTGTATTTACGCGTGGGCATCCTATTGTGGATCCCTACCTGCGTCAAAGTCGACCGACCCCAGCTCCATGTGGTGGCCCCTGGATAGGAGTCTTTGACTCTGAACTAGCGGGGCGTTATTGTTGAAGGTCGTTTAGTCATAGATATAGTAATATATATAGATCTATCATCCCATTGTTAACGTGCAAAGATTTTTGATGCCGAAAAAGTTTTTGGCATCAGCCATGATGGGAGAGTATAAAACTCGAAAACAACAATGGAATAGAATGTTGATATCATAGATATAGTAATAAGACATGGTTGATATATATTGAAAATGCCGAAGTACTGCGCGGCTTTTAATTGTAGAAATAAATTTATGAAAGGAAGTGGAATAAGTTTTCATAAGTAAGTTAAATTTAACTAACTTATGAAAAATATGATTCTTTATAATCAGTTGCTTTGTTATTATGGTTTAAATACTGATTTGATTTTTAATGAAATACTTTTTTTAAAATTTTAATATTTTTTAAGTTTTTATATTAGTAAGTAATATCGAATTTTCAAAATTCTTTTAAATGTAGTTAGCAGTGGCAGAGGTAAAACGAAAACCCGCTTGTTTTAATATATTATAACTAGTATTACCACAAGACTTTTTTCTCTACATAATCCTATACAAATTTACGCAATACAAATTATTTATTAAGTTAGAATTTATTAAAGATATTTTCCATGATGAATGCAGACGATTTTTTTCTTAAAGTAGTATAATAATAAATGCTGAAAAAAAATCATTTTTGTGCAGACATGAAAAGATATACAGTCGAATCTTGTTAACGTGAATCTGAAGGGGAATCAAAAATCTGTTCATGTTATCAGTAGTTCATGCTATCAGTAACTGATCGTCATATAACTAAAGCAATCTTCATTTTGACGGGGATTGTGGTAACAGTTCATGTTAAAAGTAATTCACGTTAACGAGGCTCGACTGTATATATATATATATGTCTATACTATACATATATAGGGGCCGCCCATAAATGATGTCACGCTTGGAGGGGGGGAGGGGGTTCATGAAATTGTGACAGTTTGTGACAAGGGGTAAAAAAAGTGTGACATCACATATTTCAGTTAAAATACAAACATTAATATTCAGCAGATGAAATTTTGAAGTTATTTTAAAATTATCAAAGATTAAAGATATTTTTTTAATTCGGGTAAAAGTAACTTTATCCCAAACTTTTATAAAAAATCGTTATATCCATTTCCGAGTAAACCTAATTTCTATTATATGTTGCGACTGGCCGTTAAAGGGTTAACGCAAATTTTTCTGAAGATGAGGATATGTCCAAACGTTTTAGTTCTTAAAAAAAAAAAGAAGACACTTAACTCCAAACTTTAAACAAAATCGTTGTATCCATTTCTAATTAAACTCAATTTCTACTACATGTTGCGATTGGCAGTTAAAGGGTTAACACTAATTTTCTTGATGCTAAGGATGTTCTAATTGTTTTAGGTCTCTAAAAAGCACTTATCCCAAACTTTTATTAATATCTTTATAACCATTTCCGAGTAAACATAAATTTCTACTCTATACAGTCGGTAACTAAAGTGTCCGACTGCATTGCGATTGGCAATTAAAGGGTTAACTCTAATATCTCAAAAGATGAGGATAAGTCCAATAGTTTTTTCGACCATAAAAACTTCTAACCAGACAGAAATGGTAGACAGAAACGATAAATTTCTTTAAATGTCGTTATTCCATACAAAAAAAAAAAAAAAAAAAAAAGAAAAAAAAAGGAAGAAGAAAAGAAAGAAAGAATAACAAGTATCTGGAGATTTTTCATTCATCTTTAGTACATAAATTATTCATAAATTTTATTTGCTAAATTATCTGTGTGTATTCCCGTGTATATTCAGTCGGGGAAAGACATCCACAAGAGAGTAAAATGGCCGTCTATTCCCGAAAGAAAAAGGCATCACTTTTTCGGCCTCGCTGATCAATCTATGTCTTATTACTATATCTATGCGTTTAGTGAGACAGCGATCCTGGTTCTCTGAGGTTGTGCGTGATGGCTAGTAAAGATTTCGAGCACTGCTATCGCGCTAACATGGCATCTCGAGATCCCAATTCCGAGCGTGTCAGCCAATGCATCCTGCTCGGCGTCTCCTGGTGACCCGAGCTAAGGTGAGTCTATACATCAGAGTGGGCTCTTCTGTGACCTGCTGGGGCAGCTCCTTCCAATTGTTCTCTTTGGACTCATGGGAGGTGACAGCTGGTTAATTCTGGTAAGCGCCTCCTTAGAGGAAGGGGACTCCTTTGAGCCACACCTGTATATGAGTGACAGAGAGAACTTTGCTGTGATCTCTGGAGGGCAGGATTGCTCGCAATTCCTTCAAGAATCCTGGACCAGACGTGCTTTACACGTCGCAGTGGAGATTTCTGCGACAACCGTGTTTCTAGGTTAGCAGCGCCTCATTTTTTGTCATTTGGACCAGGTTCTAGTGAGACCCTATTTAAATTGGGCACATGTTCCTGGTTCTTTGATGTTTTAGTTGTTGTTACGTTAATGTTATGTATGTTATATTGTAGTAGCACTTCTAACTGTTCACCCTAGGCCTGTATTCTTTCAGTGTTTTCTAGACTAGAGCATACTCGAATGTCCGTTCTTCGGAGATCTTCCTCCTCTGCAGCCGCTTCAGGCCGTGCCTCTGGTTGTGGATCCGGATGAAAGAATGGATGGTTTTCGCTGTCCCAGAAGTTAAATCAAACTCTTAATCATATAGGTCTATATAATAGGTGAGCTTCTCTGGAGGACAATCCTTAGAAAAACGATATATTATGCAGTGGATCCCAGTGCATGCATGTTGGTATTGATAAAAATGAGGCTGCTGATGCTTTGGCAAAGAAAGCTACATGGCTTAATAAGAGTTACTTCCTCATGTCACTCGCACTATACAAATGAAGTAACAACATCAAAATTCAACGATTAGACAATCAAGTTCAAATATCAAATCTACGATCTAAACACAAGCAGAATTCTTGCAAATACCTTAACAAGACTGAAAACTCAACATTTTAGGGGAATGAAATTTCAGAAGGATAGTATCAGAACGTATTTTAATAAAAAAAACAATCACGGCACAGAACTCAACCCTTAGACATATTTTCTTTTGTCTTGCCATCCTGGCGAGGATGCAGCAGATTAACGACTCTCCCTTCGAAGACCTTTTATGCGGATAACTGCCTTTTTTTCAAACAGCTAAAGTTATGTGGACCGTCCATGGTCCTATATAATATATCTATGGACACGACACCAACTAACCAACATCAAATGGTGAAAGCCCCAGTCAGTTTGATTTTAAATAAACAGGAATAGATGATTCAGAAAGTTTTGATTAAATCTCTCGACCATGGCACCAGATGCTGAATGCAAGCATGTTGTTCGAGTCTACTGCATGACAAGATAATTGAAAAGTTCAGTAAACAGCACCGAACTGAAATTAATATCTTGATCAGAATGAAGAATCAGGCGCATAACCAGAGACATTATCTGCCGGGGAATAAGATAACTTGAGGGGTGATACCGTTTTACTAGTTTGTTTCAATGGACAAAAACCAAAATATTTTTAATTTGAAAGTATTTCGAGGGGGCCTCGAGTCCCCATAACCCATCTTGGCTACACTGTTTAGAAGAATTATGGGGGCTCGAAAACGTGATATCCAATATGCTCAAGGGTATTTGCAACAATTCATATTTTATGATCTGATATAGCTTCAGGTAATTTTATGAATTAATCCATATCGAAAGGATATATTAAATTTCTTTAGAAATGGGAGATAACGGGCTCAATGCGTGTCCAAAGCGATTCTTTCGAAAGATGCATGTTAAAGCGCTGCAAACGCTTTTTATTCGAGTTTTTGGTCTTGCTTTCATTCTCCATGCGTAACATTCCCTACAACAATTTTCTACATCCCTTTGAACTCGGTCTCAGGAAAAGAGTTCCCTGGTTTTATTCAAGGTTTTCAAAACTCCAAAGTGTCCATTACCACCACCAGTCCCTTGGGGTGTCACTCTATGGTCATCTTTTGCATATTAAGATTCATTAGACTGTAACCCACAGTTTAAACTGGATTTCAAGTAACTACGAACATCCATGCGTGAACAGGGGTTCACACCCGGCGCCTAGTGATTGAAGACAAGAGCGCTTACCATTTAGCTACCAGATGGAAAGATTGAAATAGGAATTGCATCGCTGTTACACCAGTGATAACACTGGTCTGGAACCAAAAAACTGCATAAGATGTTTTAACTGTTTTTATAGATTTTTACTCGCTTAAACCAAAAGATGTAGTAAAATAATCTGATGTGGCCACCACATGACTTCCTTATATACACCCATTGAAATAATTGTTACGAAAACATTCATATTTATGTGAAATAACTGCTTCATGTATAAACAGGCAGGTTCCAGTCCATAAAAATTCCTGAAAACAAGCTGATGAAACTATTACTGCAACCACATAAGTCACGATAATAAGATTATATAACACTGCAGAGAACAAATATCGCTTGTTCTGGAATAGTATAAGTTTTTCGCAGATTATTACAGAATCCTCATTGGCAGCACAGCTTAGAATTTAACAGAATTCACTCAAGTGTAGATAGCGTTCTTTCGTTCTCTTTGTGAAAAGTTGATAGCGAGAAACGATATATTATACCAAAACAATTAATTCCATTAAAATTGATGTAGAGTTTACTAATTTTGGCTACCCTGAAATAATATTTTCATCCAAGTTTGATCGCTAATCTCGCCAAATTTTTCACTAACACAGATTTTGGTCTTGGCGTCGAATTTTACAATCTGGCGGCCAAAAAAAAAAAAAAAAAAAAAAGTAGTTTAGGGTTACTGAAACTTAGAAATTCTAACTTCAAGAAGAACAGAATTCTGGAATTTTCCGGAGAAGTTCATCGGTTTCTAGCGCAGAACTAACTTCTTCAGAAGTTCTATAAATGACAAACAAGACAATAAAAAAAAAAAGACGAGTATTTCTTGATGATTGTAGACGAGAACTTGCCAATTTCTTTATGTGCTACTTTATATACGGTGTTACAGTATAAGTGGAAACAGATGGCAGTTTTTTTCTTTTCCCCGAAGATGAGCGTTGATTTAGCTTCAAATTAGGTAATTTAGTCTCCAAAGTTGACGAAAAGTAGTAGCTTAAAATTTCCAAAATTTGGAATCTCTAACTTCAATAGGACTCGAGTTCTAGAATTTTCTGAAACGATTCATTGAGCAAAACTATCTGGAAAATTCTATACACCACTGACTCGCGCTGAATTCAAATCTTATTAAGACTTCGATCTGTGCGGTTGATCATTCTTCCTGAATAAGCGAAATTCCTGCTCTGTAGTGTATTTAATCATGTTTACTTGACTTTTGTAATACGAATGACTGTTTTATTGGGTTGTTTCGAGAATATTCGTTTATTATTGATTTTTATAGTACAAAAACAGTTTTATTCAATTGTTTCCAAAATATTCATTAAATAAAATGCATTCATGCATTCGTCGACTAGAACCTGCTTATGTCTTTACGAATTACTTTGTACACGCAAAATATCGACAAAATTCTTAACAATATGATTTCGCGCTCTATCAGTAGTTTTTTTTTTTTTTTTTTTTTAAATCTCTACGATGGTGGGTCATATTTAATGGACAAAAGCTTTGTATTTTTGGTCATTGTGAATATAATTTTCGTAAATATCTCCAAAATGTAAAGTCACAAAAAGATCAAAAAGGGAGGTGCATAACTAGATTTTATAAGAAACTTATGTACCAATTTTCAACGTCCTACGTCCGACCGTATTTGAGTTATGCGAGATGCACACACACACGCACACGTACACACAGACGTCTCAAAAAATCGCGTAAAGTCGTAGATATATCTGAAATGGGAGCTCGTGTCAAGACCAAAGTTAGAGGTGTATAACTAGACGTCACGGCAGTCATAAATATAAATTTACAACATTATACGATCATTTATTTTTGAGCTATGCGATATACAAAATTCATTTCGAAAATCGGGTTTACAATACTTTCTTAGAAACCTTTGGACGGCCCCTGCCTGCCTGGGCTCGGCAAGGCTTAACGGGTTGGATGCCGTCAGCCGGAGCGAAAATATCGCCAGATCATCGCATGGAAGCTGCCTACACCAGATAAATAGTCGCTAAATAGAACGAGCTGTGCCCGATGATTCTTCGTTCAGACTTCATCCATCATCTTCAGGAACTAGATGGAACTGCTACGTCACTTCTGGGCAGCAATGTGACTAGAACACCAGAGCTCAGGAATTGCAGGGTAGCGACTTCTGCTTCTTGGACACATAGCTCGACTTGCACACCACACCCTCCAAGATAGCCACGGTGGAAACACACAGGCACGCTCCTGGATGTTATGGAATTTGGAATAAGTGCACTTAGTAGCTGAGAGTCGAAATAACCGGAATTCAACAAAAATTAAAACAATTTTGAATTTAGGCAGGGAGGGAGGAAAAAAGAAAACGCTGGGGGAGCCGCTAAATGTAGTAGTGCACACAACAATTAAAACCAAAAGTGGAGGCCATTTGAAAAGGGGAAAGGGACAACACTTAAGATTTAAGAAAGAGAAGCTGAACGAGATAGTTACAATATTTCCTTATACTTTGCAAAAGGAAGTAAAAATTACATCATGTCAATTTATTTTTACAAAACTCTTTAGTTTAATTTTGCGTGAAAACATGAAATCTGGTATACTATTGTTGATTATAAAAAAATACTGAACAATTATTTTTACTTTTTAATTTCTCTTACCCATAAGGTAGAGAAAGTATTGTTTTTGGGTCAAATTTTCGAGTTTTTGTTATATTTACATGTCCTTAGGTCCCCTGAATACGAAAATCATGTTTTTAGCAAATGGTCTGTGTGTATGTCCTGTGTGTGTGTCTGTCTGTTATCAGCATATTTCAAAAACAAATTATGGCAGAAAGTTCAAACTTGGTATTCTAAATGTGTCTCATATAAGGAGGCTACACTAAACTTTTCGTTAAGATAAGCAAATGGTTCGTGTACAGGGACACTCAAAAGTATTCAAATACATTACGTCTATGGAGGAAATTGCAGGCAAGTAGAG
Organism: Salticus scenicus; assembly: GCA_963930645.1. Classification (NCBI taxonomy): domain Eukaryota; kingdom Metazoa; phylum Arthropoda; class Arachnida; order Araneae; family Salticidae; genus Salticus; species Salticus scenicus. The sequence goes on from OZ005656.1 coordinate 246,033,266, forward strand.
TTTAACATCTATAGACTGCACTAAACCAAATGAAACGAATATATATTTTTTGTAATAGAGATAGTCAACAGGGGAAAAAAAATGTGTTAGTAGGAGCCTCGCCTCTCCCCCCTGGTGGGGAAGTCCCCCTCGAAGGGAGTAAATTTTCATGATGGGTATCTTTCAAAGGACCTCGCCAATACCTTTAAAATAAATGGTTGAACCATCGATCTGCGATAATTTAAAACAAAGTTATCGGTTAAAAAAAAAAAAAAAAAAAAAAATTAGAAAAAAAATTGTATTTTTTTTTTTTTTTTTTTTTTTTTTTTTTTTTTAATATTGAGAATAAAATGAACTTTTTTTGGATATTTGGTGTTATACTACTTCTCTAATATGGAAATCGTCTGCATTATCATAAAAGATAATTTTTTTTAAATAATAATTTTAATAAATTATTTTTTAAAAACAGAATTATTTTTTAATAACCGAATTAAATTCTATATAAATGTAGGTGCTTTAATGAAACGGTGGGTTGAGGGGGCGATAGCCCCCCTCACGCAGAACTAATTATCATATAAAACTCTTCAGAAGCCTAATAGGAGTTGTTTAACGCAGGTTTATATAACAGTACTCGCTATCTTACCTTTTAATCTGCAACCTGTATTTATAGTATTAAATTTCAGGGTAAGAGAAAGTCGCGTGAGTGACAAACCAGATTATTTTACTTAAAAAAAAAAAAAAAAAAACAAGACAGAAGGAAAAATAGGAGGGTTGGGGGGGATCAATGAAAGGGGTAAAAGCGAAAGGGCATCAAAAAGCAAAAGAAAGGTTTCAAAGTAAAAATAGTGAACACAGAATGTTAAATACATCATAAAGGAATTGTTTGTTGAATAATGAGAAAGGATATTTTTAGTAAAATGGAATAAAATTATGAAATTAGTGATTTTTTTTTTTTATTGGAAGCCCCTATTATTTAACAAAAATACTGTACGTGATGGGTTGAAATAGATAAGAGGTCAGTTTTCGATAAAGCACTCTCGAAAACGTAAAGTTGAAAAAAAATAAAAATAAAATAAAAATAAAAGAAATATTTTGCAGACCTATGTTAGTGTTTCTAAAACCTTATATTGCGACAAAAAAAAAAAAAAAAAAAAAAAAATGGCAGTTTTCAGATGCCGTACTAATTTTTACTTTCCGAACACTATAGTGAGGAAAGTATTGTAATCATGTCAAAAATCCGAATTCGAGATTTTGATGTTTCTATACGTTTTGAGGTCCCCTGAGTCCGTTTTCACTATTCTTACGATGATGTATGTATGTGTGTGTGTATGTGTGTATGTCTGTGAGTATGTATGTGTATGTATGTGACTGAACGCGCTAGCGTCTAAACGCTTTGTTCGAATAAGCTGAAAGTTGGTACGCATATTGTAAGTCACCATAGTACGAACCCTATTGATTTTGGTGAATCTAGCACTTATAGTTTTTTTACAGGGACACAAAGAAAAATTCTTTATCATTATGGTCTATGGGACCAAAATCTTAAAAGTGCGATAGCATCTAAACGCCTTCTTCAATTGAGCAAAAAATTTATACACATATTATAGGTCACAGTTACTCAATCTGTATAGAGTTTGGAGAATCTGGCACTAACAGTTTTTTACAGGGGCACAAAGAAAAATTCTTTATCATTATGCCCATGGGGCCTATGGGACTAAATTTTTAAAAGTACGATAGCATCTAAACGCCTTATTGAATTGAGCTGAAAATTTATATGAGTATTATAAATCACTGTTGCACTAACTATAAGCATTTTGGTGAATCTAGCATTTATAGGTTTTTACAGGGACACAACGAAAAATTCTTTATCATTATGATCTATGGGCTCAAAGTTCAGTAGCGTTAAATAAAACATCGTGTAATAGATGGAGAAAAATGCTCAAACACTCTATTATGGTTTTCTCTCTTTTGTTTGTTTAATAACACCTCTTTCTTTACTTTATCTACAAAACTGTTAATTACTCAATGTTCGGAAAGTCGAGTGGAGTCACTCCAGATTTTTTTTCTTTCATTTATTATTCCTTTTCAATATGGAGAAAAAGTATTGAGGAAGTAAATTAATAAAAAAAAAATATCGTTTAACCCTGTTCTAATGGTTTGTAAAACTTGTTCGGAAAACACATTTGAGTTCTCATTGCGTCAAAGTTAACTGAAGTTTAATGATGTCAATCTTTGTTCTTTAAAACTTTAACTATATTTCAATATGTCTAATCTGTCTGATAATAAATAAATAATTCATTGGTTTAACCTAAATAAGTATGTACATAAAATGTAAATTGTGGCCATCACAAAACTTCCCTCTGTATCATTTTGCAATATCTAATGCGTTAGCCTCCCACAATAAAGATTTGATAAACGCAACTTGGTGCAATTTTGATGTGAAAAATTACAAGAGTTAGTAATAATATCGCCACCTGTCTGCCAAAATATACCTAAAATAAGTGAGCAATCGTTTTCACAATGGTTATGTCACGTAAAAGATTTATGCATTTATGCGCCATAGAAGCTGAGATATAACCTTCTCGTACATGGGGAAGTTTGTAGCATGGCAGCTCTTCCTGTCAGCCGATATATACGTAAATTAAGACAGTTCATAATGGTCATCTCCCATACTAATGGTCCATAGAAGCTGAGATATCGCAATGTAGCTGCTACCTGTGAGCTGATATGTGTTCAGATTGAATCAGCATAGTGTTTTTTAATGTCCCACTCACATGTTAAATTCGATTATGTGATTATTCGATTACGTAATATGATTATTCGATCCAACTTTTATACACCATAAAAGTTGAGCTATAGCTTTCTTATGCGAGGAGAAAATTGAAGCATAACAGTTCCCATGTCTGCCAAAATGTTCCAAAATCAAATATGCTTAGTGTTTGATAATGGCCCTCTCTCATATCAAGTTTTGTGCAATCATACACAATAGAAGCTGTATGATTGCACAGCTTCATACAGCACACACCTTTCCTGTAATTTGTAAAAATCGCAGCAAAATACCGCCAGCTGTTGGATGATCTGCATCAAAAGTTGATATGCACAACTTTATGTCGATCTCTAGTTAAATGTAAACTTTTATGGAATTCTGTGCAATAGTTCTTGAGATAAAACTGTCCAAAATTTTTATCACACACACATATGTGTACCACACACAGACAGACACTTTCTAAAAATGGCCAAATCGTGTTCTGGATCTATGAAAACGTGTAAAACCATGAAAAACCGTAAATCGAAAATTTTTACAAATCCAGTACTTTTTTCCATTGAATATAGAGGAAAGTAAGACTTAAATCGTTTTATTGATTAATAATATTTATTACTCTCTTTAATCGTTAAAATTTATTACTCTCTTTTAAAATATTGATTTATGATACAGAAAGAAGGAAATCTTAAAATTTCAGTAAAAGTATAGCGAAAATACGGTACACGGGAAGTTTATAATCTTTCTGATTGAAATAGTCGATGTCTCAAGGAATGAAACGATTAAAAATGTATATACATATACGCAGAATTAAAGAGAACATGTTTCTAAAATAGCTTTTAAAGAATTCATGCTAAGCTCTACGGTGTAAAATTTTCTTAATATCATCTGGAAAACAATGTTGTATTTTAATCTTCTGTTTTTTTTAAAGCATTGTTAGATTCCGTTCTAACTAAATTTGATATCTTCATCAACGATAAAATATGAGACGGATTGTGGTTTTCTCCTTAAGACAATTACAGAAGTTCTAATATTGAAGAAAACAAAACGTTATATTCAAAATACATTACTACATCATCATAAATTTACCTCTTAGAAAAGTTCATTCTACGATCAAACATTTTATAATTTATCTTTATGAGAAGTGATTTCGAATATTAACATTTTCGCGACCGCTGACGTGAATTCACGTCATTTGAAAATCTGCAACTCCGCCAATGGGCGTTTCTTTAGGCTACATAGGTTACATTATACCTTAATAATATACACAATATTCACATTTGTACAAACAATCCACTATGGATACAAATACTTTGATTAGGAAGACCATAATTGTAATGTATATTCATATATATAATAAATATGGATGCAGAAAACATTGATTTAAAATAATGTAATATACAATAACAACGATGCTTACTGTCAAAAAGACAGAAACATGCGGTCACGAAAGTGTTAAGTTAGCGGCACACAAATATACATATTTAATATAAAATGTTAATGAAAGGAACTGTTAAGGTAAAAAAAAAAAAAAGTTATTTGTAGAAATGTTAATTCTACGACTGGACAAAAAAAAAAAAAAAAAAAAAAAAATGTTAGTTGTAGAAATGTTAATTTTAAGATTAAACAAAAGATTTAAAGAATGGTTTCTAGTATTAAATTAGCAGAAAACTGTTATTTTTTTATGTGAGTACTAATGAAATAAACAGATAAGAAATGTCGATTATTTAGTAGTGAGATAGTAAGGACTGTGACGAATGATATTGGTCAATTTTGAAAATGTATAATTAATTTATTTCAACATCTATGCATCTAAAACAAATTTATTTTTCCTGTATCATCAACCTTGAAGAATACAAGTTCATGATATTTATACTATAAATTACAGTAGTTTTTGAAAAAGAAATGAATGAAGATGAACGTAGAGAAAGGATTGCTGCCGAATTCTTAAAGAATCCACAGAAACCATGACATAACATTGCTATAAACTTAAAAATTCCCAGAAATACTGTAAATAGAATATTAAATAGATTTAATGAAACACTGCCAACGAAAAGGAAATCTCGTTGTAAAGAAAAATTTGGAGCTCATGATATTTAACTTGACAGAAATATAGAAAGAACATTATGTCGAAATCGAGGAATGTCAGTCAGAGATGTGGCAAAAAAATGTGGAACAAATATATCAATCGTTCAGAGTGCTAAAAAATGATTGAACTTAAGAACGTATAAAAAATAAAAAATGCCTAAAGTGGCAGAAAAACAAAAAATATCTATGAAACTAGAAGCTAGAAAATTGTATGAATACACAAGCAAGAATAAGTTTCATTGGATTTTAGACGATGAGACCTACGTCAAAGCTGACTTTTCTACTCTTCCTGGCCCTCAGTATTATACAAAAACGAACTCTGAACATCTGCCTGAATCAGAGACATCCATTAGTTTGGAAAAATTTTGAAAAAAAAAAAAAAAAATATCTTGTTTGGATCGCTATTTGTCAGCGTGGAGATAACTGTAAGCCATTTGTAACGGAAAGTACAAATGATCATAAATTTATGTAAATGAATGCCTCAAGAAGCGTTTGCTGCATTTTTTAAACAAACACGATATGCCTACATTATTTTGGCCCGATTTAGCCACAGCTCATTATTCAAAAAATGCAACAAATTTTATGAAACAAAATTCCATCAATTTAGTGCCAAAAACCATAAACCTACCAAATGTCCCACAGTGTCGCCCCATTGAGATATATTGGGCACTAGAAAAAAAAAAAAAAAATTAAGATCCTCAAAGAAATCTGCCAGCAGCAAAGAACATTTCACTCGTTTGACCGTCTCAAAAGAGAGCGTCAAATCACTAATTAAAGGCATTCGTACAAACCTGCGAAAAGAATATGAAAAACTGTAAAAAAAATTTGTTTTCACTACTAACATATTTTTGTACATCCAATTCATTATATTCACGCAAAGATTGCTGAATAAATTTAAAATTAATAAGCGGTATATTTATTTGAAAATGACCAATATCATTCATCACAGTCCTTATATAAGACAGTTTCATTTACGCATGTTTTTTCCCCCCTCATTATTCATATGTAGTAAGTGAATGTTTTTAATGATATTTTATAGTGTTTCACAGCGCTATCTGATATATATATATATATATATATATATATATATATATGTATGTATATTATTAGCCGATTCTTTCAATCTTTGTTTAAACTTATTAATTTAATATTTTGTTTCTTGATTTGTGGTTAATAAATGGTTAGGGCTTGAGGAGTTCGGGCTTTTTTGTCAAGCTGTTTGCCTACGCAATTGCGATAACCCTTTTAATTTATCGTCAATATGTTTAGAAATTTAAAAGCCGTCAAGAGGCTTCTGTGCTATAACTATACCTAAGAAATTTTAAGGAATGAATATAGAACTGATGCTAGGGAATGAAACACGGTTACTGCGTACCTTATATAGAAAAATATATTAAAATAAGTCCTGTTGTGCTAAATCAAAGTTTTGTTCATAATTTTACATCTATTACTTAGAAAACAAAAATGGGCTTAAGATTTTTATTTTATTTTATTTTATTTTATTTATTTTTTAAGATAATACCTGTTTTCTTTTTGAAATTTCATGTACATCTTATCAGAAATGCATAAGTGTTACTGTCAGATTTTTACTGTAATAAATAAATAAATAAACATAGTAGAATAAAAAAGCATTTGGAAACCTTTATTGACTCAATACACACCTGTTAAAAATAATAATTTGCATTCCTAAATTAACCCGTTAGCGCCCAGTGTCTTCATTTGAGGACAGCTAATAAAATGGCACGTATATTTTTTGTGGTGTCTTGGAATGATTTCTGCTTTTTAGTGACAGTTTATAGCGTCACTCTAAATGATCCCTGAAAGTTTTATGCGCCAACTATTAATTATTATTTCATAATTTGGATAGTCATTTTATGATTTTTCATTCGTCACTCATATCTTTACTTTTTGCGCAGGTATACTAACTTAAATCAAGTCGAATAATAATATATATTATAATACTTTACTTTCGAGATCTTTGTCAACATATAATAGGAAATTAATCTGTTACCCCACGGTTTTTCTATCTAGAAGTTTTTCGCTAGAACATTAAACTTCCTCAAATAAGGATAGGCTTTAAATTTAAAAATATCAGAAGAATTGTTTAATTTTAGTATATTTTACTGTCTGTTGTCTATATTAATTTAGAAGTAAAATAATCATCGAATAATATTTTGCAAAATTAATTCGGGCGTTAATGGGTTAATATAGCATTTCGGATAACATCGTGAAAATTATAAAAAACACAGAGGAACTTTAAAATATGACATTTTATCAAAATATAAATTTATTTGCAGCTTAAAGCAGAGTTTTTTTTTTTTTTGTTTAAGTTCAGTTATTATATTCTGAATAATTTAATAATTGAAATAAATAGTTTAATAATTCAATAATTATGTATTTTTGCCATATTATAAAAATGGTATTTTAATAATTTGATAATACTATATTTTACAGGAAATCTGAACCCTCCCTCCATTTTTTTTAATAAGATCATATTAATTAATTAATTTATTTTTTAAGATAATAAATACTTTTTTTTTTTCGTTTTCAAATTTCTTGTACTGCCTATCAGAAATGTATAAGTATCAGTGGTAGCTCTTTTCTTTACCAAATAAATAAATCATTAATGTAGAGGAAAAAATTGTAACTTTTATTCATACAATACATGTTCTAAACAGGAATAATAATAATAATAATAATTAATTAATTAATTAAGTAAATATGTAAACCTGATCATGGTACAGCCTTAATATAGCTCCCCTTGGCGACTTTTGAATTTTTATCGCCATTTTAGACAAAAATACATAATTTATGCGATTATTTTTTCTGTTTCTTTTCTTTTTCTTTTCTTTTTCCTTTCCTTTTCCTTCTTTTCTATTTTTAAATAAATTATAAAATATTGAAAAATAGAAAAGAAAAATTACCAACTTAAAACCAAACTTAATTATCTTGTTTTACTTTTTATTTCATTTTGCAAGCGCGCTTTTTATTTCCTAATTCAAAATTATTTAAAAAAAAAAAACTTTTTCGATACTGTCCGTTTCGAAACTAATTATTATTAATTTTCTTTCCTTTTCTTTTTCTTTCAAAAAAAAAAAAAAAAGAAAGAAAGAAAAGAAAACTAGCATGTTGTGGCCACCACAAGACTTTCTTCTATATTTACCTATACATATTCAATCAGTAACAAAAAAAAAAAAAAAAAAAAAAAAAAGTACAATTTTTTTTTTTTTTTTTTTTTTGTTAAAAGTAAAAAAAAATTGATAACTTTGTTTTAAATTATCACAGATATATAGTTCAACCATTCGTTTTAAAGGTATTGACGAGACCTTTCGAAAGATACCCATCTTGAAAATTTATCCCCCCCGGGGGGGTACTTCCCCCCCAGGGGGGGAAGCGATGCCCCCCCATGCAGAAAATTTTTTTCCTAGTTACATACTACTATTATCAATAATTTATATTAATTTTACAATCACAAGTTTAAAACAACTCTTATTATGCACATTTATACGAATTTTTGTCCTATGCTGCCATGTTAAAAATTTAGATAAAATGCTATCACAGCGCCACCTGTTGAGCTATTGATCCCCAAACATAATCAGCACCAGTTAATGTCAGGGACCAACTAAATACCAAGTTTGGTTAAATTTCGTTAAAAAAAAAATAAATAAAAATTGCGATTTTTTTTCCGTTTTGTTTTGTTAAAAGTAAAAAAAAAATCGATAACTTTGGTTTAAACTTGTGGATCTGCAGATCAGGAGCCTCAACGTCCTATTTGCATCAGACATTTTTCAATAGGTCATTTTTATTTATTTCTTATTATATAATAGTATATATTGATTCGATCGACTTATTAGCATAATCAGATACATTCCTGAGGGGGGCGGCAGCCCCCCTCAACCCCCCGCTTTATCTCTCTTTCTATACCTATTTGTATATCATATAAAGTGTAAAGGAATTGTAAATAATTGCATTTATTTTTGTATAATTTTTTTCAAAGAGGCTTAGTAAGTCGATAAAATGCTAATTTTGTGCATTTCTAGTCGTTTTAGTGTTAAAATAGCCTAATTTTCCTTTAAAAACGAATTGAAAAGCTCCAATAAGAAAATAAATGGATTTGGCGCCAAATTTGGCGACTGTTTCCCTCCTTGGCGATTTTTTTGGCGACCTTGGCGAGAAAATCCTTATTAGGGATATACCAAATATGGAAGCTCTAATCTCATTGGCTGATAAGATACGATAATTTTCCAGAACAGTCTGTGTTTGATAGAATAGTATAAAAGGAGCATTTTTTCAAGCATTTGTCGGTTTCGTCAAATGCTTGCTTTGCTTTGAGCCTCTTTGAATGAGACTTGCTTTATGTGTTATTGCTAAACAGTTTGTACTGTTGTTTTGCTGTTAACGGCTGTTGTTTAAGCTATGTTTACTGGATGAATTGAAGCTGATACTTGGTTTATAGACCTGTATTCTTCTGGAACTTTCTGTGAATAAATCACTGAATTTTTGCAAGTTTCGCCTTTCATTCTCGGACAACTTACAAACCCCCAAGTCTGCAACAATATGCATTCTTATTAAACGACGGTCTTGTATTATTTCCCGGAAATTCATAAATACCGAATTTCATACAAAAAAAATTACATAGCATATCGGAAATATTTTGCGTAACCTTTAAACTAATTATCAATTCTATGCCCACAATTTTCAACATGAAAACAGGCTTTTAAAATTCTAATAAAATTTCATTATATTTGATGGGGTGTAACCATGTTAAAATACACTTTTAAGAAATACCGTACACCATAAAAGTACGAAATTCCTTTATGTATCCCGGAAAAGTAGCCACAGTCATTATAAACGCCAATAATAAGAATAAATCTAATTAATCATAACTCATTAATCTTTCAAACAAATTTGACATCATTTGGATGATTACAGTACATACTCGGAATTATTTTGTGTGGTCCCATAAATTATTTAGTCTATAAATAATCTTTTTTTAGAGTAAACATGATTTTAAGCATCTTTATAATGTATGTTAACTTTATTAAGTTCAATTCAGCATAAACGCATTAAAGTGCGCGCTTAAATTAAAAATTCGTCCATAGGCTCTAATGTTACGAAATTCTTTCGTGTGTCTTTGTAAACGAACCATAAACATTGTATACACCAGTAAAAACTATTCAGCTTATTTTGCGTTTAAAATTAATAATTGTTCCAAATTTAACATCGTTTGGATGACTAAGTGACATTGTCAGAACACTTTTGTAAGGTCCTGTACATTAATTAGAAAGCTTAAGAGCACATATTTTCTTCAAGCAACATAAGTTTAAGCATCTTACTCACGTACTCTAGTTTCATTTTCTTCATTGCAAAGTAATGATATTAAAATGCGTTTAAACGAAATTCACCCCATACGCCGTAATGTTAAGAATTTTGGCGTGTCCCTGTACACAGTTTATAAAAAATATAGCAATGAAAATTATACAGCTACTTATATGGAAAGCTGGAATGTGTGCGCCAATTTGCAAGTCAATCGAAGGATTATTGCGGCCGCTATTGCGGTACATTCAAATTCTTCCCATAGGCCGTAATATAAGAAAATTTTGGCGTGTCCCTGTACACGAACAACAAAGGGAATACACACCTAAATCTATACAGCTAATTCCGTTGGGCTCATGAATATGTGTACCAAATTGCAAGTGTATAGCGTTATTTTTGGGGCCGCTATCGCGGTTCATACAAATTCTTCACATAGGCCGTAATGATAAAAAAAACTTTGGCGTCTCCCTGTACACGAACTACAAATGGAATGCACACCCAAAACTATACAGCTAATTTCGTGGGGATCATGAACATGTGTACAAAGTTTCAAGTCAATAGCGTGGTTTTTACAGCCCCTATCGCACGACAGACAGACAGACACACGGACGGACCGACGGAACCCAAAATCCTTTTGAGTCTCAACAGAGGGCTTCCACTGACGTTTCGGCAAAAATTGAAGTCAATAGCTTGATTTTTGCGGCGGCTATCGCGGTACATACAGATTCTTTCCATAGGCCGTAATGATAGAAAATCTTTGGTGTGTCCCTGTACACGAACTACAAATGGAATACACACCTAAAACTATACAGCTGATTCCGTTGGGCTTATGAACATGTGTACCAAATTGCAAGTCGAAAGCGTGATTTTTGTGGCTGCTATCGTGATACATACAAATTCCTCCCATAGGCCGTAATAATAAGAAAACCTCTGGCGTTATCCCTGTACACGAATTACAAATGGAATACACACCCAAAACTATACAGCTGATTTCGTGGGGCACATGAACACTACCAAATTGCAAGTCAATAGCGTGATTTTTGTGGCCGCTATCGTGATACATACAAATTCCTCCCATAAGCCGTGATAATAAGAAAAACTTTGGCGTGTCCCTGTATACGAACTACAAATGGAGTACATACCAAAAACTATACAGCTGATTTCGTGGGGCTCATGAACACGTGTACCAAATTTCAAGTCAATAGCGCTATTTTTGCGGCCGCTATCGCGATACATACAAATTCCTCCCATAGGCCGTAATGATAAGAAAAACTTTGCCGTGTCCCTGTATACGAACTACAAATGGAGTACATACCAAAAACTATACAGCTGATTTCGTGGGGCTCATGAACACGTGTACCAAATTTCAAGTCAATAGCGCTATTTCTGCGGCCGCTATCGCGATACATACAAATTCCTCCCATAGGCCGTAATGATAAGAAAAACTTTGCCGTGTCCCTGTATACGAACTACAAATGGAGTACATACCAAAAACTATACAGCTGATTTCGTGGAGCTCATGAACACGTGTACCAAATTTCAAGTCAATAGCGCTATTTTTGCGGCCGCTATCGCGCGACAGACAAACAAACAGACAGACAGACAGACACAGCCCAAAACCGTTTTGAGTCTCAACAGAGGGCCTCCACTGACGTTTCGGCAATTATCACAGATTTATGGTTCAACCATTCGTTTTAAAGGTATTGACGAGACCTTTCGAAAGATACCCATCTTGAAACTTTGCCCCCCCGGGTGGGAACTTCCCCCCCCCCCCCAGTGGGGGGGGGGAACCGATGCCCCCACATGCACAAAAATTTTTTCCTAGTTAACTATTATCAACCTGATCTTCCGAAAGATACCCATTGTGAAAATTTACCCCCCCTGGGGTGTTTTTCCCCCCTAGGGGGGGGGAAGCGATGCCCCCCCCCCATGCAGAAATTTTTTTTCCTAGTTACATACTACTATTATCAATAATTTATATTAATTTTACAATCACAAGTTTAAAAAAACTCTTATTATGCACATTTATACGAATTTTTGTCCTATGCTGCCATGTTAAAAATTTAGATAAAATGCTATCACAGCGCCACCTGTTGAGCTATTGATCCCCAAACATAATCAGCACCAGTTAATGTCGGGGACCAACTAAATACCAAGTTTGGTTAAATTTCGTTAAAAAAAAAAATAAATAAAAATTGCGATTTTTTTTTCCGTTTTGTTTTATTAAAAGTAAAAAAAAATCGATAACTTTGGTTTAAATTATCACAGATTTATGGTTCAACCATTCGTTTTAAAGGTATTGACGAGACCTTTCGAAAGATACCCATCTTGAAACTTTGCCCCCCCGGGTGGGAACTTCCCCCCCGGTGGGGGGGGGGGGAACCGATGCCCCCACATGCACAAAAATTTTTTCCTAGTTAACTACTACTATTATCAACCTGATCTTCCGAAAGATACCCATTGTGAAAATTTACCCCCCTGGGGTGTATTTCCCCCCTAGGGGGGGGAAGCGATGCCCCCCCCATGCAGAAATTTTTTTTCCTAGTTACATACTACTATTATCAATAATTTATATTAATTTTACAATCACAAGTTTAAAAAAACTCTTATTATGCACATTTATACGAATTTTTGTCCTATGCTGCCATGTTAAAAATTTAGATAAAATGCTATCACAGCGCCACCTGTTGAGCTATTGATCCCCAAACATAATCAGCACCAGTTAATGTCGGGGACCAACTAAATACAAAGTTTGGTTAAATTTCGTTAAAAAAAAAAAAAAATAAAAATTGCGATTTTTTTTCTGTTTTGTTTTGTTAAAAGTAAAAAAAAATCGATAACTTTGGTTTAAATTATCACAGATTTATGGTTCAACCATTCGTTTTAAAGGTATTGACGAGACCTTTCGAAAGATACCCATCTTGAAACTTTGCCCCCCCTGGTGGGTACTTCCCTCCCCAGGGGGGGGAACCGATGCCCCCACATGCACAAAAATATTTTCCTAGTTAACTACTACTATTATCAATAATTCATATTAATTTTACAATCACAAGTGTAAAATAACTCTCTTTATGCCCATTTATACGGAATTTTGTCCTATGCTGCCATGTTAAAAATTTGCATAAAATGCGATCACAACGCCACCTGTTGAGCGATTGATCCCAAAATCTAATCAGCACCAGTTTATGTCAGGGTGCAACTAAATACCAAGTTTGGTTAAATTTCATTCATTGGTTCGTGAGATACAGCGTCCACAAAAAAAAAATGATAGAGACAGACAGACAGACAGACATTTTCTAAAAACTATTAATTCGTAATCTAGACATCCCAAAATATGTAAATCTATCAAAAAACGGAGGTCGAAAATTTTCGCGAATCCAATACTTTCTCTATCTATAATAATAAAAGAAGATGTCTGTCTGTCTGTCTGTCTGTCTATCTGTCTGTCTGTCTGTCTGTCTCTCTGTCTGTCTGAGCATCTATACGTTCAGCCCCTACTGAACGCAGAACTACAAAATTTGACATACGGGTGCTCAGAAGCCTGCCCGAGGGGATAGTCAAAACAGAATTTAAAAATTTTAATTAGTTGCGGAGATATTAATTAAAATGTAGACCTATGTCTTAATCAAAAAGCGATCTCAATGACTCAGAATTCACAGAGATTGCATAAAAGTAGATATTTTAACGGAGTTAAAAGCAGAAAAAATGGAAAATAAATTAGAAATATTAGTCCGATCATTACGAATTTGGTACCAAATGAAAGGGGAAAGGGGAATTTTTTCCGAATCTAAGAGTGCAAGCGGCTTATCGATACGTCAATTAGATTTTTTAAAATTAACTAAACTATGAAATTTAGTTGGCAACAGGCAGACGATTTTCTAAGCGGTCTCGATCGGAAACAAAACACATACGAGACAACTGTCTGTGATGGCTGTGATGAAAACGGAAATGGTTGTAATCAATTAAGATATGTGTTTTATACTGGGGGGAAAAATTGAAATTTTCAATTTTTTTCAAATTTTCATTCACGTTACATTTGAATTAATATTCGGCCTAGACAGCATATTATAAAGCTACTGTTCAATTTTCATGAAAATATATGAATAATTAAAAAAATGACATATTTATTGGAAAAAGATTGTCTTCTTTTATTTTTTTGCAGTATTTGCAGTAGTCGAAATTTCGTAGTATGTAGTTTTAATGCCCGATAATTCGATTGTGAATATTTTTGAAAGAGTACGATTATTAGGGAGGGCTTGAGGAACAGGGAAAAAAGGCAAAAAAAAAAAAAAAAAAGAGTTGCAGCGTTTGAAATTGGTTGGCATATTAAGATTTTAAGGCAAGGTATTTGGCTTTCTTTTTTATCCCAGCTTCTAATTAAAATAATTTCATAAGTAATACATCATTTGAAAGCTTTGTTGATTTGGAATTGAACAGTAGATTACAGAAATTTCTACCGCCAGATGGCGCTGAAATATTTTAAAATTTCAATATTTCAAATTCTAATTATGATTATATAATTTTTAATACATCATTCGAAAGATATTTTAAAGTTCTTTTATATTATCGAAAGTATTATTCGAGATTTTACCCGATTTACACGTTTTAAGGTTTCTTTTTTAGGTTTTCTTTTGTATCTCAGCTACTAATTAAAATATTTTCATAAGTAATACATCATTTGAAAGCTTTGTTGATTTGGAATTGAACAATATTTTACAGAAATTTCTACCGCCAGATGGCGCTGCTATATTTTAAAATTTCAATATTTCAAATTCCAATGAGCGAGGAAGGTGTTGTAAGTTCTAAAACGGGGATAAGGCGTCGCAAGCGCCACCGAGCGGGACTTAGCTAAAGTTAGAAATTTGAAATATCAGCGCCGAAGGCGCTACCGCACGGGAGTTTACTGCGATTTAGATAAGCTATTTTCACGATATATCAATAATCTGTATAAGACCTGATACGGGACTGTAATATAAGACCGGGACTGTAATATGACTGTAATATAAGACCTGATACGGGAAAAAGGCGCCGCAGGCGCCACCGAGCGGGAATTTCGTAAAGTCGGATTTTTCAGGGATTGCGAACCAGCTGGTCGCCGAAGGCGGCTAGTATTACATATAGAAGAAAGTAAAAAAGAAAAGGAAGATTTTGATGAAATTCTGGCAAAGGCAGAATTTAGTTTAGCACGGAGGACTATTAGATTTTTTTTTTTTTTTTTTTTTTTTCCAATTATAACATCGCTTTAAAATTATTCAATTATATTTTCGATAAATTTTCGATTTCGATAAATGTCCAACTATCGTAAAACTGGTATCGTAAAAATCCGTAGATTGACACGGATAGTCCGGACAGTTTTTAATAGTCCTCAGTCCTTAAAAAAAAAAAAAAAAAAAAGAATTCTTTGCATTTCTAAATTAATACAGCATTTTGCTCAACATCGTGAAAAATGTAAAACATCAAAATGCACTTTCAAATGCATTTTATTATTATTATTATTATTAAAGTAAAACATTATTTGCACTTTTACATAACGATGTAATTTTTATTTGATTCTACATTTCACTTATTCTATTCTGAATAACTTAATAATTGAAACAAATTTTTTAATTATTCAATAAATTTATATTTTAATAATATTGTAAAAATAGTTTCTACATAATTTTATAGCATTATATTTTATAGGAAAACTAAACTCTCATACATCTTTTTTTTAATAAGATCATATTTACTTAAATGTTGTTGTTATTATTTTCATAATTAATATTTAATAAAGATAATATATTTTTACTTTTTAAAATTTTAAGCACATCGTATGAGAAACTTATATTTGTTAGTGACGAATCTTTTATCATTAACACCCATATTATCACTAATTAGAGTTAATTGCTAATTAATGTATTTACTAATAAAATATTTAATAATAATAAAATTACATGCGTGTATGTTTGTGACCGCGTTTTTCCACAGAAACGTTTCCGCATTTTTCACACCAGTATTTAAGATCAGTAATTTTTCTTTTAATCAATCGCAAAAACTTTGATATAAAAAAATCACTATAGAGAACATTAGTATAAAAGTTGTGCTAAGGTGTGACCCATGAAAGGGGTCCAAAATCCAATAAAAATAAATTCCGATCAAATTTACTTAAAAATGCACACGATCTTATGCGTATTTTGTACACGATCTTTGTACACAATTAGTGCAATGTGTATTTTGTACAAGATCTGATCATGTACGAAGCCTGATTTACAATTAAAAAATAAATAAATAAATAAACAATAATAATAATTAAAATGGGATAAAAAGAACGTCATATTAAAAGAGGTAATATATACTTAAAAAAAAAAAAAATGAACACAAGAAATATTTTATACATCTGGTATCATGCAAAATGTGTCTGACAAGAAAAGGGGATGCCGCATGCATCTGCGAGCGGGGTGTCTTGTACTTAGGATTTTCACGTAGCACGAACAATCTAATAGTATTTTTCACAGTCAGAGTTGTTTGAAGTTGAGTCCTGCGTGAGTCGAGGAATCGCACTCGACCCGCAAGATAATTTTCGACCCGTAATGTAATCGCAATCCAACCCGAACCCCCAGGTTTCTGACCCGCAACCCGACCCACGTCCGTATTAAAGTATTGTTAAATGTATGTTATAGTTATAACAAACTAAATTGGAATTCTATTGCACAAATTATAGTTGTATTATTCAACAGATATTTCAGAAAATTACATGTTACATATAATCACTTTTTTTTTTTTTTTTTTTTTTTGTGTGTGTGTGTGTTAATTCATAACTTTTTAACGGATGCTACGATTTTTTTTTTTTTAATGTACAAAACTTTAGGAAATGATATAACAATATTTCAATTGTATAAACTTTACTTTTAAATTCCAAATATTTTGATTGTATTTGAAAAGAAGTAAAACAAACAAGCAAATATATACATTGAAAGGCAAATAATTTTCGCAAAAACTGTTTTAAACATTAACTATTAAGATTTACTTAATTGTGATTAAACTCATGTTATAAGTCATGTTGCTTTAAATTAGTGTGAAGGGGGAAAAATATCATCCAATCTCCGCATTTAAAAAGTCAAATTCGTAAAAAAAAAAAAAAAAAAAAAAAAATTTAAAAACATTTTGAAGATTTTTTTTCTTTTTCTGTGCCGGTAACCCGCCGCTCATATATTTATGGAAATCTGACCCGCAACCTACCGGCAAAGCGGGTAACCCGCGGGTACGCAACGTGATGCAGGACTCTAGTTAGAAGCAATAAATTGAATTTGGGATGCAGTAGGTGCCGATGAGTAGGAGTTTGGATTTTCTTAGGTCCCACACCAGCTGGTCTTTTAAGGATCCTAGTCAAATAATAAATTTAAAAGACGAAAAATAAATAAATAAATAAATATAATAAAATATAATGCAATAGCTACTAAAATAACAAAATCTAAAATAATTTGATAACATCACATTAAAGAAGAAAGTGAGACAATCTTGAGATTATTATTATTATTATTATTATTATAATCAAGATCATACCTTTCCTAGGTTTTAGGTTATCTCTCTCTTTCTTTATGTGTCTGTAATCCCCCCCCCCCCCCCCCCCAAGTTTTACAGTCATTTCCTTTTTGCTTTTTAAAATTTCATGCAGAGAGATTTTATCAAAAAGAATGAACCATCATTATTAGCAGCTATTCTAGGAAAAAAAAAAATCTCTTTTCATAATTTTCACTCACCTGGCACATAACTCAATAAAAGGAAAAAAAAAATATCCCTCAAACTTCCGAACAAATACGATCTTTTACTCAACGCCGCCGAAGGGGGAAAACACACGAAGAAAAATAAAAATAAAAAGTAGAAAGTGAGGGAAAAAAGTAAAGCAAAAGTTGTCCGTCTGCAGTGGTGCGATGTTTAGTCAGGTCTCCAAGCGAGCAAAGCCAGTGTTTCAGTTGAACCGATGCAATTCGTAAGGATATATGTTCCGGTTAAAAAAACGACGTCTCGTGGGTTTTGGAATACTCTTCATCGGATGCCTGTATATTTTCCAAGCAGAGGTCGAGAAGAGCTGGAACCGGCGTAAGAAGGTGAGCTACTTGGTATTTATTTATTCAGTCAAATTTATACTGAAGGCTGGACACTTTTATGCACGTGGTTTTGGTTTCGTAATCGAGGAAAGAGATATTTATTTTCAATATCAAGGTCTGGTGATAACGTTTTGTTTGTTGAGGGATGGGGGTATCTTATCATCAGGTTCAAAATTCATGCCTTTCATTTAAAATTATTGGGTCAGTGGGTATTTTAGCCATTCGCTTATCAAATTATAATTATTATTTAAAGGGAAAATTGGTTTATGTTGTGTGATTATATGAAATTTTTAATGTTTGTTGAGAAAAGGTATGAATTTATTATTTTGAATTTCCCTTTTGCTTATTTATAACTTCGCAGCTGTGAAAAAAATATTAAAATGATTGTGAATTTTTATTTTCATTTTAATATTTTTTATTTATTTATTTATTTTTTATTATGGATGTAGTAACTTGTAAAAAGTTAATTTCACTTGTTAACACAACTAATCTTTTCCTTTTAAAAAATAGCTTGGAGGATATTTCCATTCGTCTGTCTGTCTGCGTTTTCAATTATTTGAGTTTTTTTAAAATTTACTACATACTAAAAACCGTACATGTAGCACAACTGATTTGTGTTTAATGACTCACAAAATAATTCTGATATATTACGGTCTAAGAGACGTATTTCCTATAAGCAAATTTCAACATTTTTATACAGCGTTAAATATACGAATCAACCTATATTTTTCAGATGCAATAAAGCAAGGATGTCTCCTATGAAAATGATGTAAGTAACGTTAATGATTAACATATTTGGTTGACCAAAATATTCGGATTCATTACGGAATAATAATAATAATAATAATAATAATAATAACAATAATAATAAAATTCACTTCGTTAAATACATTGACTCGAGTTGTATTGTAATTTTGTACAGAGAATTATTTAGACATCCGTGTCTCGAGATGTTTTATCCGGTGTATGTACGTTATAATTCTTTTTTATAAATTGTTGTTTGTGCGTTTTAAAAAATTGCATCGGAATATAATAATATTAAGTAAATTAAATTTTTTCGAAAAATATTTAAACTAATAAAATATATATATATATTTTTTTTTTTTGAAAAAAATCTAAAATGCTCCCTGCTAACTAATTATTTATTTCCTCCCTCCATTTTATATTATTATATTTTAATTATATATTCTAATCATATTTCATTATTAATTTGTAGATTCATTGTTAAGGTAATTGTTTATATTTTTAGTTTGAATTCTAAAATGTAATAGAAATATTTATCATTCAATCATAAAAATATATATTTTTTAATTAACTTGTAAATGAATCCACAAAACTTATACTCGAACGCACAAATATATTTAGAATATATTGCTAAACTACAGTAACATAAAATTTAATATAAATTTAAAATTTAAAAGCAGGGAAATTTAATTTTTTTAAGAATTTAAAATTAAAAAATTTAAAATTTGAATTTTTTAAATTAAAGAATTTTAAATGACTTTTGCCTTATTTTTTAATTTTTCGCTTCGTTTTTATGTTCCGATAGCTTAATGATATATTCTAAACACAACTGTTTACTTTGTGGTCTCATTTATAACTTAATAAAAAAAAAAAAATGTCTTTATGTTCGAATGCTAAAAATTTCCATGAAAATTCAACATTCAAACATAAAAATGTTTGTAAACAATTAACATTTTAAATTAAAAAATTTTAAATGACCTTTGCCTTAATTTTTAATTCTCCGCTTCGTTTTTACGTTCTGATAGCCTGATGATATATTCTAAACATAACTGTTTATTTTGTGGAATCACTTATAATGTAATTTAAAAAAAAAATAATAATAATGTTTTTATGTTTGAATGCTAAAAATTTCCATAAAAATTCAGCATTCAAACATAAAAAATTTTGTAAACAATTAACATTCATTTAAATTAACATTTTAAATTTAAGAATTTTAAATGACCTTCGTATTAATTTTTAATTTTCCGATTCGTTTTTACGTTTTGATAGCCTAATGATATATTCTAAACATACTTGTTTATTTTGTGGATTCATTTATAAGTTAATTTCTTAAAAATGTTTTTATGTTTGAATGCTAAAAATTTCCATGAAAATTCAGCATTCAAACATAAAAATGTTTGTAAACAATTAACATTAATTTAAATTAACATTTTAAATTAAAGAATTTTAAATGAACTTTGCCTTAATTTTTAATTTTCCGCTTCGTTTTTACGTCCTGATAGCTCAATGATATAATCTAAAGATTTTTTTTTTTTTTTTTGTGGATTCATTTATAAGTTAAATTTTTAAAAATGTTTTTATGTTTGAATGCTAAAAATTTCCATAAAAATTCAGCATTCAAACATAAAAATGTCTTTAAATATTTAACATTAATTTAAATTAGCATTTTTAAATTAGAATTAATTAAACTAGAATTTTAAACGACCTTTGCCTTAATTTTTAATTTTCTGCTTCGTTTTTACTTTCTGATAGCTTAATGATATATTCCAAACATAATTGTTTATTTTGTGGCTTCCTTTATAAGTTAATATAATTTTTAAAAATGTTTTTATGTTTGAATGCTAAAAATTTCCGTGAAAATTCAGCATTCAAACATAAAAACGTTTGTAAACAATTAACATTTTAAATTAAAGAATTTTAAATAACCTTTGCCTTAATTTTTAATTTTCCGCTTCGTTTTTACGTTCTGGTAGCCTAATGATATATTTTAAACATAATTGTTTATTTTGTGGATTCCTTTATAAGATATGTTAATTTTTTAAAAATATTTTTATGTTTGAATGAAAAAATTTTCCATGAAAATTCAGCATTCAAATATAAAAATGTTTGTAAACAATTAACATTAATTTAAATTGACATTTTAAATGACTTTTGCCTTAATTTTTAGTTTTCTGCTTCGTTTTTACGTTCTGATAGTTTAATGATATATTCTAAACATATTTTTTTATTTTGTGGATTCATTTATAAGTTTATTTTTTTTAAATGTTTATGTTTGAATCCTAAAAATTTCCATGAAAATTCAGCATATGAAACATAAAAATGTTTCTAAACAATTAATATTAATTTAAATTAACATTTTAAATTAAAGAATTTTAAATGACCTTTGCCTTAATTTTTAATTTTCCGCTTCGTTTTTATGATATGATAGCTTAATGATGTATTCTAAACATATTTTTTATTTTTGGACTCATTTGTAAGTTAATTTTTTTTAAATGTTTTTATGTTTGAATGCTAAAAAGTTCCATGAAAATTCAGCATTCAAACATAAAAATGTTTGTAAACAATTAACATTAATTTAAATTAACATTTTAAATTAAAGAAATTTAAGTAACTTTTGTCCTTAGTTTTCAATTTTTCTCTTCGTTTTTACGTTCTGATAGCTTAATGATATATTCTAAACATAAATTTCTTTTCTTTTCTTTTTGTTTTATTCATTTATTATTTATTTTATTTTATTTTATTTTATTTTTTAACATTTTTATGTCTGAATGCTAAAAATTTCAGCATTCAAACATAAAAATGTTTGTAAACAATTAACATATTAATCAATAAACAAATTAATACTTATATAGCATACGTGTGTTTAAAATAATTAAACTATAATAATGTAAAATCGAAGGGGAAAAATAAAAATGTTGTTAGCCTGAAGCATTTTAAATAATAATAATAATAATAATAATAATAATAAAAATCTAATTTTATTTAGATTTAAATTTAACTTTAAATTAACGTATGTAAAAGTTTTTAAAGTTGTTTAATTATCCTTTTGTGACTTTTTAACTTTACCAGATGCTTCCCATTATTATTTTTATTTGATAAAACTCGATCTTGTTTGTGAAGTTTCTTGATTGTATTTTAATTTATTTATATTCTTTCTTGCTCTCTTCTTCTTTTTCTCTTTCTTTTCTTTTCTTTTTTTCCCCCTAACACCGCTTCAGTAGCAATAATAAGCATTTTATTTCCTTCTTTTATTATTGTAACTAAATGCATCAATCATCTTTCTTTTCAACACTCAGTTATAACAGAAACTTATCTTTACTGGCATAACAATTCTTATTAATTCACTTGCATGCAATACAAACTAGTATGCAATCTATGTTTATTTTATATACAGTATTGATTAAGTAACTCTGTTTATAATTACACAGGTCTGTAAAATCGTATTTTTATTTCATTTTATTCATTTACAGTAAAGCACCGTTTATACGTCTTTGAAGGGACTGACGTAAAAGGACGTATAAATGAAAAGACGTATAATCGAAATTTTAATAATATCACTTTGATTACTACAAATTTAATGACACTTAAGCAAAACTTATATGAAAATATTAATTAATAAAGTTTCTTAAGTTAGCAAATGTGTAATATAAATTTCTTAAGACAATAATTAATTAAAAATAAAAAAAATATTATTAAAAGTGAGAAAAATCATACTAGTAATGCAGGACTGGGTGCTAATTACATATATCACATATTGAGTATTATATTACATTTCTTAAGAACTTATGAACACATTTTGAATATTAATTATATGTATTGCGCATCTTTGATAATAAGTATACGATTTATGTCCATACAGATGAGCTATTTAATAACAATAAAAATTTTAATATTCGTCTGATTTGCTGCTTGTGTATGAGTATCAAATATTCTATTGTGAATTCAACTGATTCTTTGATCAGTATTCTTCGATCTTTTCTATGTTCAAAACCAATGTAACTTTTAAAATGAGATAAAAAATACAAAAATTTAAAACTTTAAAAATACATTTTAATTAAAAACAGTAAAACACAAGACAGACGTTTCGGCTAGAACACTAGCCCTCCTCAGTGTCAAACATACAAGCACAAACAACATTTACAAAAATTCATAGTACATCATAGCTAGATTAAATATTCAGGAGGAATAGCTTTAGCCTCGTTCAAGGCAGAATGTTGCACTTTGGTAAAAGCGCCCTCTAGAAAAATACGGGATTCATAGATATTTATATTAGAAGCTAAAATTTTAAAGTTTTCAAAATCAGGAATATGATCACTATTGAGAGAATGGATTACGAGTTTTGATTTTAAATCTCCTGTTTTATATGAGCGTTTATGTTCCTTTAATCTAATTTCACCTGTTCTGCCAGTTTCACCGATATATGTAGAATCACAATTTTTACAAGGAATACTATAGATTACACCTAGACGTTTAAGAGGGGGGACAGCGGGTTTAAAGTTTGAGAGAAAGTTACTAGTACGGAGTTGAGGTTTAATATGTTCTATGTTCCTTTATTTAAGATGCTTTCTAGGAAAAATCAGTCTTATTTAGAATGGAAAATAGTGTCAGGTCGAGAAATTTTGCGAATTTTAGTAAAGTGGAAAAGACGTGTAACTGATATTAGTGGCGTATAAACGGAGAATTTTTGCATCAAAATGAATAGGGATGAATCGGGACTTCACTAAAATAAGGTGACCATATTTTCAAACAGTGATTTGGGGACAAATTACCGTTTGTCCCCAAATTGAAGCAAATTTCGAGGACATTGAAAACTTCATTTGGGGACTTTTTCGAGGACATAACAGACCAATACCTATATGCATTATTAATGAAAAGATCTTTGATTTATACAGTATAAAATGCTTTGAAACACTTTTTCTATGAAAAATTTCTGAGCCTAAAGTATGTTTATGCAAATTAAACTATCCCAGCATTATTAAAATAATCAAGTCTATAGAACCCATTTACACTTTATTATGGTGATAGGAGAGAGAACACAAAATAACAGCATCTTCTGTATCCCCATTCCCTGAAATGCAGAAATAATTCCTGATTATATAACAAAAAGAAAATAATTTCTTTTTCTCTCCTAGGAATGTATCAATGCAATTTGTGGTGATCATATAACTGACATTTTTGTCAAAATTTCATTAAACAAATTTTATTTTTCACTTCACATAAATCGGGCAAGATAGAATTTATATACTGATCAGTAGTGCATGATTCTTTCTCTGCTCATGAAGTATGTGGGTCTTCATTTTTAAATTTTGTTGATTTCCAAGATTATGCAATTACTTGTGCATTAGATTGCGATTTTGACTGGATTGGATTGAATAGGTTTCACGTTGCACCAGTGCTGCGCAATGGGCCATTGGCGATGGTCAGGGACTCATTCCTAAAGCTGGTCCTGAGACATGCCATGACAATTTTGATCCTCCATGGAAGGAATTGCGATTTTGGAAGAAAAAGATACAAACATTTAAATTTGGGGACATTTAGTGTCCCCAAGTGCTGAAGGAAATTTTGGGGACAAAAAATTAAAAAGGTCAAAATTCGAGGACAGTCCTCGAATTTCGAGGACGTATGGTCACCTTACACTAAAAGGACTTATAAATGTAAAAGATGTATAATCGAGAGATGTATAAACGGTGCTTTACTGTATTTATTTTTGCACTGCTTTATGTGTCTCTAATGTGCTTTGATACGCTGAACTTAGAAATGTTTGTGTTTTTCACAAAGCAAGGATAAAGATCAGAAGAATTCACATGCACAGAGGCTATAACAAATTCGAAACTATTTACGATTAAAATACTTTAAAAAGGGCTATTATTTACATATTATTTTTAAAAATGTTTTCAAAGCTCCGTTTAAAGGTTTTCCTCACGTGCATAGCTTGAAGGGCTATAAGGTGGGTGGGGCTGTTATTGTTGGATATATTGTTAATAATAATTTGCTAACATGTTTATACTCCATCGTCCCTGATATCTCTTTTCCAATTCTTTCATACCTTGATAAAATAGCTCTCCTTGTTCTTCACTCACATCACCTAGATTTTATGGGAACTAACTTAGGTTGTCAAAACTGTACGTGATGGAAATTTTTGAATATTTTTTCCCTTTATTAGCATTAAAAAAAAATCATCGCAGACCTGAGTTATAAATAAGAAATACAATAAATTAAAAAAATTAAAAAAATTAAGCAGGGAAAAAAAAAAAAAAAAAAAAAAAAAAACAGTAAGACGCAAAATTAAAACATTTTAATAAAGCAAGAAATTATGTAAAAATTAGAAAACTTTTCCCTTTACCTTTTATTACTTTAACTCATTTTCTTTTTAAAGGAAAATAAACGACTTTTATATATTAAGAGAGGAATGAGAGTAAAGTTTGTTTTTTCTTCTTGTTTTTCACATAGAATAATCATTCTACATAGAATTTTATTTAACAATATAAAAATTTGTTATTTAAGTAATTTAATGTATATTTTAAATTTTAAACAAATACAGTCAATACAATTTTAAATTTTAAAACTACTCAGCTAAAAAAAATGCGCAGATAATTTGAAGGTATTTGAAAGGAAAAAATCATAAAATTTGCAGAATAACTGCAGTTCAAAAGCAAAAAATTTGCAGTTTGGAAGCAAGTAATCAGTCCCCCCCCGCCTTATATTAATTTTCATAAATTGAATTCTGAGACGACAGTAATGCATACATTTGTTTAATTAATACATATACATCATCACTTTCAAGAAATCAATTTATAATTGATTTAAGAAGTAACATAAAGGAAATTTAAAAGATTAAATTCATAATAGTGGGTTTTTTTTTTTATATCTTATATTTAAAGATATTGTATTTTTTATGGCTTTCTGAATGCTACGCCATGAGATTATTTTAATGCAATTTATGGTTTTATTCAAAAGATGAAATGAATTCTCTGATTCATAATTATGGTGTCATAAAAGACTCTGCTGCATCGGGAACGATAGAAATAAAAGTAATCTTTACCAATCATATTTGTTTCATTTGATAAGAGAACTAATAATGCATCCATTATTTCCTGTTTTGTTGATATAACTTAAAGAAGTCATTTCGTTTGATTTTATTATCGAACGCAATTTATTGTAATTTTTTTTTCCTGTAATTTTGATTGAAAATGATCGCTAATGTTTAAACTGGAAATTTTCATTTGAAAGCTTTTATAAATTAGAAGAGATTACTTTTCTTTCCCCGTTTGTCATAACGCATAATATGTTTCACATTAATATTATAGTTAAAAATTCACTGGAAGAGTTGTATTTATTTCAAGAATAACAATAACAAAACATATAAATTATGTGTTTAATATATATATATATATATATATATATCGAATTTTCGTAAATCAAATTAATCTCAATTTTTAATCAAAATTTAATTTTAAATTATCCCTTTTAGGTTAATTATTAAAAATCCAACAGTTCACTAAACTTTATCGTTCTGTTGATAAATAATATTCCAAAAATAAATTAATCGTTCAGTTATTTAATATGATTCCAAAATTAACTGTGAATTTAACTGTCTACAGCCACATGTTTGTTTAGTGATCAAACCAGTTTTTCATGTGTAATGTATGTTAAACTTTAGTTTTATTAATTATTACTAGTATTTCATTTAACTATTATTATTTGTATTTCATTTAATAATTTTGAAACTGCTGCTTGAATTTAAATAAGTTTGATTCTCATTTGGTTTTCACATATTATTCTTTCAGTTTAAACTTTTTTTTTTTTTTTGGGGGGGGGGAGGGGGGGGGGTTATTGGGTATAGCTTGTTGTAAATGTTCAGCAATTTGCATACAACTAGACAGAAATAACACCTATTTTACATGCAATATTCATTCTATACCCTTGAAAACGTAATAAATTTGCATGTTTCAATTTAAGGTTGCTTGATATTTGTAATTTTTTTTTTTTGTATTTTTCTGTTTCATCTTATTCATTGTTTCTTGGTTTCATCTATTCAATGTTTGAAAAGGTATTCAATATATATATATATATATATATTGTATAAGATCTGTGTAACAAGGACAAAATCAAACAAATCAAACAGAAATAAAATAACAAATGAAGGTTAATCCACAATAATTAAGGCAATAGGAGAATTAGTTTGAAATGCTTTTCCCCTTACAACAGCGTCCTCAAGAGGGAAAAATTACTGAGATGTTTCTGTTAATAGCAATGGATTACAAAATGCAAAATATCGCTATTAATTTGCCCGACTTTATGTATGTATATAAACATTTCATTTTATGCATGAAAACCTTTTTAAACATGTCACAGGAAGTAATAAAAATAACTTTTAAGAAGCATATGTATAATAAAGAATGAAAAAAAAAAAAAAAAAAAAAAAAAGAAAGAAAGAAAGAAAAGCAAGATAACAATAATCAACACTTTATCAGGGACGTATTTTAAAATATTGTATACAAATATTTTAAAATAATTTCTGTAAACTGTGAACGTCTGTAAGCTGTAAATTTCTGTAAAGCTGTAAGGATAAAGCTAAGAGAAATAACAGATTTATATGCTCTATTTATCTATAAAACAAACGCATTTAATTGAACAGGAGGGAAAAAAAATGAAATCCAAAATTAATAACAAATAAAATCAAAATTTACGAAAAATGATCCCATTTTATAAATGAAATATAACATCGATGTAATAAAATTTTTCATTCAACGTTATATACAATTAGGTACATTTTAGTTTGTTTTTAAAAATGTCTGCAAATAACTTAAGGAATATGGAGAATATTTTCACATATATTATTTTTCGTTTATTTCTTTTTCTATCTACCATTTCAGCTATGTGTATATACGTGTATAAATATGAATAAAAAATAAGTAAATAACAATAATTCGAATTGTAATTCCGAACCTGAACGTCGCATAATAAAATTGCGTAAAGTGTTTTACGCATAATGAAATCCTACATTCTGCTGCAATTATAATTTTTAAAGAAACTTTCTTTTTTTTTTTTCCACTTTAACTTTTGATTTTTTGAGGTTACTCTGATTGTAGGGATTTCAGACTTTCAAATTCTTAAAAATAATTTTCAGATTTTCTTTTTTCTTTTTTTCTTTCTGTCTATTTCTTTTCTTTCTTTTCTTTTCTTTTTTTCTTTTTTTTTTTTTTTTTAACATTTTAGTTTTAATTTAATTTTCTTTGTTCTTGGACAACTTATTTTTATATTTTCTCTATATTTGTTTAAGGAAAGTATGATTTCTTGTATCTGTTTCTTCTTTTATTTTAAAAATATTGAGTTCATTAAAAGTATTGCAAAAATTAAATTATCTTTGAATTTTGCGCATATTTTTAAACATTTTTATCTATTTTTCATTCTCATCTCTGAATTTTTAAAAAAAATTATACAAAATAATTACTTTTGTTCAATTTCAATGAGAACTAGGGTTTGTGAGTACGGACTTCATGTAATTTTTATTAATTGGATAATAAAATTTTGTTTCGGGAGATTTTTTAATTGTGCTCATTCGAATGAAGGAAAAGAAATGTATATGTTTCTATTCATAATTTTAAAGTAATTATATGATTAACTATCACTGTTATTTTAAAACTGTTTATTTAAAAATTTCTATCGGCGTAATGCTTTGGCTTTATATAGGGTTGGCTTGATTTTGCCCGACCCGAAAAAAACCGGGTGGGTTTTTAAAAAAACCCAAGAAAAATCTCAACTGAGTGTTTTCAAAATTCTTATTTAAAATCGCAATTTTATCTAACTTACAATAAACATATAAATATAAAACAAATATTTTTTCATTATTACAACATGAACAAAGAGCTTTCTGAAAAATTTAAGGTGCTCAAATTGTTCTACAGTTGAAAAAAAAAAAAAAAAAAAAATCCTGAAAAATGTCCCATGAAAAAAAATTATAATTATCTTATTAAAACATAATATATATATATATATATAGTTGTTTGTCAATGTAAAGAAAACTATGTGACTCGAGGAATGTAAAATATAAATAAATAAATAAATAAAAGAACTCTGAAAACTTTAACAACGCAACTTTGTTCAGTATTGTAGAGGGACGATAATTAAAAATATTTTATGAAAATCTATTACATGTGAAAAATTTAATAAAACAACACTACATGTTATTAAAATCCAGTTTCCTGTTGTAAAGGGCAGATAAATAGAGTTTTCAAATATTTAAAGTACAATTATTTAGTTTTTAAAAATTTCTTTATAACTTAATAATCATAAAAAGGCTTTAAAATTTTTGAAAATAAATTATTAAAATTTTGATTTTAATGAATAATTAATATTTAATTTTTTTTAATTGACTTATGCATGATACACTCAGTGTTAAAAAAAAAAAAAAAAAAATAAGGGAAGAAAATATCCCTTCCCTGATTAAAACAGAAAATACTTTGAAAAAACCCTGATTAAACCCGATAAAACCTAAAAAATTCTGATAAACCCCCCTCCCCCACCCTAAAAAAAAAAAAAAAAAAAAAAAACACTGGGCTGGGTTTTTTCCAACCCTGGCTTTATATAAAATGAAATCGTAATCAAAATAAGAAAAATATAAATCTCACTTTCTTTATAATTTTGATAATTTATGTCTGTGTACATTAATCGATACATTTTCCGATATTTTATATCGCAATGACGATTTATTCAAAAGTAATTCAAATATTACGTAGCTTATACGTAACAGAGATAACATAGCTTATTACGTAACAGTTATTCAGCTGATATGTAATAGATTTTCAACAAAGTGAATTGAACTGTGTAAAATATGTAAATATAGGAGTATATAATCCAGTTTCTTTAAAAATTAGGTTTATTTTTAATGCGTAGATGATTTATTATTACAATGCAAATAACGCATAAGAATTAAAAGTGTTTTATATTTAAAAAAAAAAATATGTACATGTATAGAAAATATATGCATGCATATTATATATAAAGCTCGTTTCGAGTTATGCCATAGGTTTTAGTCTTGAATCTTTGGTCTAATCACTGTTGGCTCTTGCTTATTAACTAATTAATCTGACATTTTTTTTTTTTTTTAATCAAAAGTCTGTAGTATATACAGGGCTCGGTGCTGTCACTTTTTGAAAGCCACTTTTTATTTATTTAAATCAAATTGGAGTGTAAAGGTTGATATATTTTTATTTATTACCAACTATGTGAAAAATACCAGAGCCGGGAATCGAACCCGGGCATCTCCGCTTAACGCACGGATGCTCTACCACTGAGCTACCCTGGCTGACAACCAGCAGGCACTTCTCACATAATTATCGTTGGCAAAGTCACCGAGTCTGCAAACGCAGATATATCAGGTGAGACAATAATAATCGTAGCACAACTCCATAGACCACGAAATTTCAATTTAGAAATTTTTATTCATAAATTCATCAACCGTGAATATTTATTTAAATCAAATTCAACCACTTTTTATTGTTATGAATGTATACTGAACATCTGCATTTTCTTTGGTTGAATAATACGAAGATTGCTTTATAAGAATAGTGGTATTTCAAAAAATTGAATTAATATACATATAATAGTTGTATTTTGCGATTTAACAAATTGATTTGTAATATAACGATTGCAAAATCATTAAACTATAAAAGAATATTTACATTTTGCGTTTTAAATAAAAGTTTTCTACTATTTTTTAAACAACGTAACAACGTAATTTCTTTTTTTCTTTTTCTTTTCTTTCTTTTCTTTTTCTTTTTTTTTTTTTTTTTTCGCCAGCAGGATTAAGTAACCTTTTAACGTATATAATTTTAAGTTAAACAAATTTAAGTTATTGCTAGTATATATATATATATATATATATAGATTTTTTTTTTTTTTTTAATTATTATTTAAGTAATCTAGTAATAATACTATATTATGAATAATGTTTTTATTTATTATTTAACATTAATCTATCCGTGTTAGCATTAACTAGCTGATTTTAATTACATTAAAGATCATCAGTTAATTTATAAAACAACGGATTTGTCTTCGTTAGTTAATTCATGAAATAACTGAGTATTTTATGAAGTATACGGTCGAAGTAACTGTTCTAATGAGGTGACTTTTGCCTCTACATTCTCGGTGTTTCCGACTATGGCAAAATTTACCCATCGTTCTTCTCTTACTTACTGCATTCTGCTATATACATAGGAAGAAAGTACAGTAAAACACCGTTTATACGTCTTTCGAGGGACGTAAAAGGACGTATAAATGAAAAGGCGTATAATCGAAATTGTAATAATAAGACTTTGATTACTACAAATTTAATGACACTTAAGCAATAATTGCTACAAATTTAATGACACTTAAACAAAATTTATATGAAAATACTAATTAATAAAGTTTCTTAAGTTAGTAAATGTATATTATATTTTTATAAAGAAAATAATTAATGAAAAAAAAGAAGGTTTATTATAAAAAGTGAAAAAAATCATACTATTAATGCATGACTGGGTACTAATTACATGTATCATATATTGAGTGTTATATTACATTTCTTAAGAATTATATGGACACATTTTGAATATTAATTATATATTTTGCGTATCTTTAATAATAAGCATGCGAGTTATGTCCATGCAGATAGTTATTTAATAACATTAAAAATCGTCTGATAATATTCGTCTGATTTCCTGCTTGTCTATGAGTATTAAAAATTCTTCTGTGAATTCAACCGATTCTTGATCACTATTCTTGATCTTTCCTCCGTCTTATTTAGAATGAAAAATAATGACGTCGAGAAATTGCAAATTTTAGTAAAGTGGAAAAGACGTATAACCGATATTAGCGGCGTATAAACGAAGAATTTTTATATTAAAATGAATATGAATGAATCGGAACTTCACTAAACGGGCGTATGAATGTGTGAGACGTATAAACGGTGCTTTACTGTATTAGGTTCGAGAAAATTTTCGATCCACGCTTTTCGATCGATTGACACGTTTTGAGAGACCCTGAATAGGATTTGACCATTTTTAGAAAAATTCTCTCTGTTTGTATGTATCCAAAATATTGTAGTGTATCTCACGAACCTATGGAAGGAATTTAACCAAACTTCATATTTAGTTGGACCTTGATTTAAATTGGTGCGCTGATTATACATTTGGAGATTAATCATCCAACATCAAAGTGATGCTGTCATTCCATTTTTTCCCCCATAATTTTTAATATGGCAATATATGATAAAGTTTCATATAAATGCACATAATGAGTATTATTTTTATTTTTCCGATGTGAAATAAAAAATGTATATATAAACATATTTTTTTGTAAATGCAAAGGCATCGTTCGCTCCTCCCCAGCCCTTCCTATTGGGACCGAAGTCTTGAAAATTTTCAATTTTGGTATCTTTCAGAATAACTCGCCCAACACCTTTGAAACAAATAGTTAAACCACTAAACTGGGATAATTTAAAATAAATTAAACTCCCCCCCCCCCCCCCATTTTAACAAAATAAGTAAATTAATTAAAAGTATAATAATGAAAATAGTAGTAATAATAATGATACATACTAATCTTAGAAAAAAAAATAGTTTGTTCAGATGTCGTTTGTAGGACAAAAAGTTGACTTTCTTTACATAATTGGTGTTATATACTTCACTCAGATAAAAATCGTCATCATTCATCATGGAAAATAATTTTATAAAAATAATTTTAGCTTTAATAAATAATTTGTATAGGAAAATATAGAAAAAAGTTTTATGATGACACATCGTACTAGTTAAAAACGAAAATGTATCTTGTTTATGAAAAAACCATAAACAAATAAATTCCCGCTTATATCTTACAATAATGAAAAGAAACGAAGTTCAGCGAATGTGATGAGTATGTAAAATGAATCCTATCTTACGGCTTTTCTGATGTATATTTTATAGACTGACCTATTGATGGAGTATCTAATCTTGCTAGATTTCCAATCGCTTGCCTTTCATGTATTTGCGATGTTTTTTTCGGTAGCTGTTGTTTTGACATGACCCGTTTTCATTCCCAGTTGATACTGAGTGACGTCTGTTTTTATTTTTTCCTCATTTGTGTTATCACTTCTTTGAATGCCCATGGCCTTTTGTATTCCCCCCCCCCCCCCCCTCCCTACTTTACAATGTTTTTATTTTTTATTTCATAATGATGAAAATAAGATGAAAATTATGTGAAATAAATTAACTTTTCAACAAAGAACTAAATATCACTTGAAGGGATAGTAAGCAGGGTAAAAGGAAAAAAAAAAGTTCCTTTTTCTTTCGAAATTTATTTTGGCGCGGTAAACTTGTGTCTTGAGTATACATTAGTTTACATTATTTTATTTTATTTTATTTTTGTTGAATTCCATTTATATCTTTGGTGGTGCAAGCGCTCCAAAAAATAGTTGGAAATCGACATTTTTATGAAATATATATTAAATATATATATATATATATTTCAATTCGAAGTTACTTACGCATGGGTTGAGAAAGTTGTGTCATATGTATTATATAATACATATTTCAAACTAGAAATCCGTTCATATCTCCCGTTTCTCCAAGCATCCCAAAATTATTAAAAATTCCCATTGTGAAATTTGGGGGGCAGTGCCTTAAGGCACCGGAAGAAAAGAATAGATTAAAAAAAAAAAAAAGAAAGAAAGAAAGAAAGGAAAAGTGATGAACAAAACGTAATGATCCGTAGACATTCTTACCATTCTTTTACTTAATGTCTTGTTATTTTAAACGAGACATGCTTGATAAAGCATTTCGCTATAAAAAAAAATCTGGAGTGACTCCACTCGACTTTCCGAACATTGAGTAATTAACAGTTTTGTAGATAAAGTAAAGAAAGAGGAGTTGTTAAACAAACAAAAGAGATAAAACCATAATAGAGTGTTTGAGTATTTTTCTCCCTATATTACACGATGTTTTATTTAACGCTACTGAACTTTGAGCCCATAGATCATAATGATAAAGAATTTTCATTGTGTTCCTGTAAAAAACCTATAAATGCTAGATTCACCAAAATGCTTATAGTTAGTGCAACAGTGATTTATAATATTCATATAAATTTTCAGCTCAATTGAATAAGGCGTTTAGATGCTATCGCACTTTTAACTAGTATGTTGCGGCCACCACATGACTTTCTTCTATATTTTCCTATACAAATTCACCCAGTAAAAATAATTTATTAAAATTATTATTCAAAAAAATTATCTTCCATGATAATGCAGATGATTTCCATATTAGAGAAGTCGTATAACACCAAATATTCAAAAAATGTCCATTTTATTCTCAATATTAAAAAAAAAAAAAAAAAAAAAAAAAACGTTTTTTTTCGTTAAAAGTAAAAAAAAAATCGATAACTTCATTTTAAATTATCGCAGATCTATGGTTCAACCATTCGTTTTAAAGGTACTGGCGAGCTCTTTTGAAAGATACCCATCAGGAAAATTTACTCCGCTCAAGGGGGGACTTCCCCCCAGTGAGGGTGGCGAGGCTCCTACACATACAAAAAAATTTTCCCAGTTGACTATCTCTATTATAAATAATTCTGGTAAATTTCATAAAGATTATTAAAAAATAATTCTCTTTATGCACATTTATACAAATTTGTTTACTATACCACCATGTTAAAAATTTAGAAAAAGCGGGATGGCAACGCAACCTGTAAGACAATTTTTACCAAAAGTTGACAGGCACTAATTTTTGTCAAGGTGCAACTACATACCAATTTGTATGAAATTCTGTGAAGTAGTTCTTGAGATACAGTTGCCACAAAAGTTTGTCACACACACAGAGAGACTGACAGACAGACAGACATTTTCTAAAAAATGTCAAATCGTGTTCTACAGCTCTCAAAACGTGTAAATCCATCAAAAACCCGAGGGCGAAAATTTTTACAAATCCAATACTTTCTTCTATTGAATATAGAAGGATGTAAAAAGTTGGTCTCACAGCCCATAATGATAAAGAATTTTTCTTTGTGTCCCTGTAAAAAAACTGTAAATGCTAAATTCACCAAAATCTATACAGTTCGTGCAACTGTGACTTATAACATGTGTACAAATTTTTTGTTCAGATTAAATAAGCGTTTAGACGCTATCGCACTTTTAAACATTTAGCCCCATAGGCCATAATGATAAAGAATTTTTCTTTGTGCCCCTGTAAAAAACTGTTAGTGCCAGATTCTCCAAACTCTATACAGATTGAGTAACTGTGACCTATAATATGTGTATAAATTTTTTGCTCAATTGAAGAAGGCGTTTAGATGCTATCGCACTTTTAAGATTTTGGTCCCATAGACCATAATGATAAAGAATTTTTCTTTGTGTCCCTGTAAAAAAACTATAAGTGCTAGATTCACCAAAATCAATAGGGTTCGTACTATGGTGACTTACAATATGCGTACCAACTTTCAGCTTATTCGAACAAAGCGTTTAGACGCTAGCGCGTTCAGTCACATACATACACATACATACTCACAGACATACACACATACATACACACACATGCATACAACATCGCAAAAATAGTGAAAACGGACTCATTGGATCTCGAAACGTATAGAAACATCAAAATCTCAAATTCGGATTTTTGACATGATTACAATACTTTCCTCACTACAGTGTTCGGAAAGTAAATATCTAATTATGTAGAGTTTTTTTTTTTTTTTTTTTTTAAACATTTATGCGATGTATAAATCAAAGTTTCTTTTATTATATATATATATATATTGCTTAAGGGGATGATAGATTTTATAAGACTTTTCTGTAAATTACTGTTTTAGAGTTATGAAAATTTGCATACATTTGCATTGAATTGTAACAACAGTTAGTACACTAAATTTTCGCGAAAACTATTTAAATTTAATAAAATAATATTCAAAATTTAATTTTTTTTATAAATACTCCCTATCAACTAATTTTTAATCACCCTCCTCCGAATTTTACATAATTATAGTTTAATATTATATTTTAAACATGTATGGGTATTATTTTATTCATTCACTATTAAGTTTTTTTTTTCTTTTTTAATACATTTATGTTTGAATGTAAAAATTTACATTAACTCGAAGTATTCAAAGATAAATATATTTTATAAAAATAAAATCATTATCAAATCCACAAAATAATATAAAAAATAATTAAAATAATTAATTAATTAAAAATAGTTAGTAGTGAGCCTTTGAAAAATTTTCAGTTTTGAATTTTATTCTTTATTCTTTCATAAGACACATAAATAATTTCAATAACTTTCGAGTAAGTTTAATATATTGTTCCTATCTGCAATATTTTTGATTTATTCGCTTTTTACATGCCAGGGTTCATTGTTCACCCTGTATATATGTGTTTAGAAACTTGTAAATAAAGAATTTTGCAAAAAAAATTTTTACCTTTGAAAAGTGTTTGAAAGGAATTTATATTTTTCAGCATTTAAAATATCCTATAAAGCGTGGGGAAAACATGTTCCACAAACGAAATGAATTAACATTTTTCTCTTTCATTATTTATGTGTTTTCTCGGAAGAAATCACGACTGAAATTATTTTCACACATTCTGGTTGTCAGTAACTTTAATAACACCACGTGCTGCAAATTTCTCTCGATCGCATCGTACCAAGCAGATAGAGGGAGAAACGTACAGAGGCACACTAGTTTCCAGGAATTCAGGCTATTTTTAATAACGGAATTAAAATAAGAAAGGAAGCAGATAAAGATTGGACGCTTTCTTTTTCAACATATCTGAATAACATTTTTCTTAACTGTCCTTTTTCTACTTTTTCTTAACCTATAAAGTACAGAAATATTTTTGGGTCAAACTTTCAAAAGTCTGTTTTTACTATAATTTTGCGTTTTGAGGTCTCCTGTATCAGAAAAATCTGTTTTTTAGTGGTTGGTGTGTATGTCATGTGCGAAAGGTAGATAAGTAGTTAGTTAGAGAGACAGAGAGAGAGAAAACTTTGTTATCAGTATAACACAAACATAAATATCAGCAGCAGGAAGGTCAAATTCGGTATTCTAAATCTGTGATACCTTTCATACAAGGAAGCTACCGGAAACTTTTTATTTTGATGAGACAAATGGTTCGTGCTCGGGGATATAATAATAACAATAATAAAAATAAAATAAATAAATAATATTACGTGCATGAGTGAAATTTCTCGGTAAGAATTTTTAACATCAATAGGTACTACTAAACATAAAGAAATTACACCTATCCTTGTCCCTTTATTTACGTGATATTTTTATTTTTTGATACACGAATCTCTTTTTACGCAATAAGTTATAGCTCCAATCACGGATATTTTTATGGCCAATGAAATCTCCTACTGACAAATTCTATTTACGCGATTTTCATTCGTATCTAAATCTTGGGACGAACATTTAAAATTATATACTAAAACGAGTTGGATCGTTTCACTTTTAAATTACGTAATGGGTCGACTTGGGTAGATAAAGTGTTGTTAAACATTTTTATTGCCGTTAAACAATCGACTTCTGCATTACTCACCAATAGTCTCCAGCAGTTTCTTTTCTTGGCACAATGACCGAAAGATTCTGCTCTTAAAGCTACATGAAGAGGTACCGAGCTCGAAACCAAGTGCCGCTCGTCAACCCAGTCGTTCGAAGTTTTGCGTGGTTTTCCCAGATTCGTGTTAATACTGGCTAAGATACTGTATTAGGAGGAAAGGACACCCCCCTTACCCCTACCCCCCCCACACACGCAAAGCATTTTCTCAGACCTAGATCCCAGTGTCGAAATCGACCTCAAACCTAACACACCATTTTCCGTCAACGTTAAATCAATCGGCTTTATTTAATCGTTTAATATTAAATGCGTTGTGAAACTCTTTTTTGTATATATGCAGGCATTCTGTTAAGATAATATACTAAAGAATGGTTAAAAAAAAAAAAAAAAAAAAAAAAAAAAAAAAAGAAGAAGAAGAAGAAGAAGTTTAACAACTAGCTCTTAATTTTCTGTTTTATCTAATGTTTGCTCTATACGACCTTTGTTTAAACGCCGAAAGTGGCTTTAATAGTGTTAACAGCTTGAAGTGTGAGCTTTTACAAGTTCAAGTACCCTTTACGTTATCTATAAAGGCGGACAGAATAAAAGGTTTCGATGCTCTTTTACAGTGATTGAGATATATGCAGTATAATACCAGTTCAACAGGGAAAAGAAAAAAAAAATCTTTTATCGATGCTTCTCACTTAGTTAGAAAAATATAAGACAATTATTCTAATTTTTAACTCTTTGGTAGAAAATTTATGAATTATCCCGATGTGATATAGTATCTATAAAGGATGTTAAGAGGCATCGCTGTAACAAGAACTGTTTTTCCAAACTTTAGCCAACAACATGTGCTTTTAATCGCGGAAACTTTGGGGGTTACCGAAAGGGGTGAGCCATCCCCTTCATGACGGATAGAAATTGTGATGGTATGTGTTCGGTGAATTTAAAACCGTCGCCTATTCCTCATTGCGTAGCTTTAGTACGACGTTCAATGCACTCAAATGCAACCTATTGCAAAATAGAAGTTTTAAAACCGATTATCTTAAAAGCAGTTTGCAATTTTTAATATGCTTTGTAATTTTTTCTATTTTATTATTATCTTATGCAAATTAACTAGCTGTTTATCAAATAAGATTGTATATTCTACACTGTTTCACAAACTATTTACTACATGTGTTATTTCTCTAAAATTGTGAGAATTTCTTAAAGACATAATGAGGTTCTAGTCGACGAATGCACTTTATTTAATGAATATTCAGCCCATAGATAAAGTCCGATATGATATTATTATGAAACTTGTCGACATTTTTGCGAGTAGAAATTTATTCTTAAAGACATAAGCATGTTCTAGTCGCCGAATGCACTTTATCTAAATATTCCGTAGATAAAGCTCGTAATGGTATTGTTATGAATGCTGTCGTCATTTTTGTGTGTAAAAAATAATTCTCGAAGACATAAGCAGGTTTTAGTCGACGAATGCTGTTTATTCAATGAATATTCAGCTCATAGATAGCCCGCAATGATATTGCTATGGAAGTTGTCGACATTTTTGGGAGTAGAAAGTAATTCTGAAAGACATAAGCAGGTTCTAGCTGATAAATGTACTTTATTTAATGAATATTCAGGAAACAGTTGAATAAAACTCTTTCTTGTGCCACAAAAATCAATAATCAATGATATTCTGGAAACAATCCAATGAAATAGTCATTCATACTACAGAAATCAAATACACATTTCTAAATACACTACAGAACAGAAATTTTGCTAATTCAGGAACAACCGAAAATTTCGAAGTCTAAATGGAATTTGAATTCATCGAAAGTATTGTCAGTGGTTTATAGAATTTTCGAAGTAGTTTTGCGCTAGAAACCAATGAATCATTACAAAAAGTTCCAGAACTCGACTCCTAATCTGATATACTTTTTTTTTTTTTAATGTTTGGTTTTTGCCCTTGTTATGCATGGTTTTCATTTCTCATATTCTACAAACAGAAATTACACTTATTTGCATACAATATTGAATCAAATCCCCTGATGAAGTATTGATGTTGCATGCTTTCATAATTTGGATTCTCATTATATTTTTTGTATTTTTTTACTTTTTCCTATTCTTCATGTGGTACATCAGTCAGTGCAATGTTCGAAAGGTTTTCACAATATGTTATATATATATTATGAAAACGTAATGAATATAATATACGTATACAATGTAACCTAATGTAGAATACAAGAGCAACACACACATATGTATCAATCTTCTTCTTCTTCTTCTTCTTCTTTTTAAAGATTTCAGTTTGGAAGAATGTTCTTTTCTGTTATCCATATTCAATATGATATTTTTATCTATTTCATTATTGGCATGGGTGGGCATTCATGTTCATCAAAGCGTGAGTATTGTAGGCAGACCAGGTCAGTGTACCTTTATAATAGAGAAACGTTAAAAATTACTACAATTATCCGGTTATGGATGTATTTTTTTATTCTTAATAAATAAGGACTAAAAATAAATATTATTGATAAATAATTTACTTTCTACAATTTTTTAAAACTTGAAAAAATACTTTCAAAATAAGAGCTGTCCCCAGAAAAGAGGGACATTTGGTCAGCCTAGAGTATTGGGCTTTAAGAGTCAAGTACCTTTGAAAGGAGATAAAAACAGAAAAAAAAAAAAAAAAAAAAAGACCATAACTTTATTTACAACAGTTACAAAAATAAATACTTTTAAAACCTGTAAATTTTAACAGGCGTTAAGAAAGGTTTTTATCTCTCTATTACAGCCATTAAAGTAATTCTACGTTTTTATTTTAAAATTTATCTACATATTTAAAAAAAAAAAAAAAAAAAAGTTACTGTCGCTGGCGTCAAATGTTTTTGGTCTGTGATCGCATCTCCTCGCGGAGGGCAAAGTCCTCTGCATCCTGAGAGGTATCAATGCGTGCCGAATACTCCAAGAAAGACATTTCAGGTAGTTAGAAATTTCTATCATCTTAATTAACGAAGTTATTAATTAAAACCATCGGGTTTATAAAGTTACTCTATTTGCCATCTTACAAACAACGACGTCATTTTTCACAGGGAAATTAAAATGTTATTAATGGTGTAAAAAAATGAAATAAAATAAAATAAAAATAAAAACAAAACAAAATAAATGTCTATGACACTATTTGTAATAAAACAATTTATCGTCTGTAAATAAAAAGCATTATCTTATATATTTTTAAAGAAAAAATGAATTTAGAATTGTAGTTAATCGTCTGCTGACACTTTTTTTTTCTACTTTTAGAAAATTGAATCTCTTACTGGAAATTTCTTGAGTTGTTTATCAATTTTTAATGTGTTCTTCTTCTTCTTCTTTTTTTTTTTTATGAATAATGAAATATCTAATGCCTATACTTTTTACTATTGAATTTTGAAATTAATTTAGGGCAATATATAACATTCTCTCTATATATATTTCTAATGTTAAGCTAGGTAATAATTTTACACATACAAAAATACCTCAAAAGAAAAAAATATTTATATTATTTTAATTTGGAAAATTCTCCTACAACTTCAATTTTTAATTTTTCCCTGTCTACTTCTTAAAATAACGAAGGATAAAGTGTATACACGATTCTCTATAAGAGTTTTAGGTGATGAATTATTTTCTTCCAATAATTATAAATAAGAAATGTATCATAAA
Organism: Salticus scenicus; assembly: GCA_963930645.1. Lineage (NCBI taxonomy): Eukaryota > Metazoa > Arthropoda > Arachnida > Araneae > Salticidae > Salticus > Salticus scenicus. Next base: position 246,074,463 of record OZ005656.1, read on the forward strand.
AATGTTTAATTCTGTAATGACAAAATTTATCAATGCGAAATTAGAAGATGCTATTGTTATAAATGAGTTTTAATTTGACTATAGAATACTTTTCTATGCTAAAATATATCCTAAGTATTTTGAAGTATATTTTTAAATGAAAAAGATAAGTATAATTTAAAGACAAAAAGAAATACAAAAAGAAATTATACAAATATTATTTAGTTTAGTTTTTTTTTCCCTCCCCTCTTTCAAAATATTTAGATATTAGAAACCTTTTTTCAAGAAAAAAAAAAATAAATAAATAAATAAAAATAAATAAATAAATAAATAAATAAATAAGTAATGTAAATTTTTGTTTGGCATTCCTGCGAAACAGTGCTATGAGCTCTTACAAGGATGGTAATTTAAAAAAAGAATAAATAGTCCGAATCATAAGGAATAGTCCGAATCATAATACTATCAAATATCCAAGCCTAAATTCAGTTACTTAAAAAAAAAAAAAAAAAAAAAAAAAATCTGGAGTGACTCCACTCGACTTTCCGAACATTGAGTAACTAACAGTTTTGTAGATAAAATAAAGAAAGAGGAGTTGCTAAACAAACAAAAAAGAGAAAACCATAACAGAGTGTTTGAGTATTTTTCTCCATATATCACACGAGGTTTTATTTAACGCTACTGAACTTTGAGCCCTTAGATCATAATGATAAAGAGATTTTTTCGTTGTGTCCCTGTAAAAATCTATAAATGCTAGATTCACCAAAATGCTTATAGTTAGTGCAACAGTGATTTATAATATTCATACAAATTTTCAGCTCAATTGAATAAGGCGTTTAGATGCTATCGCTGGTCTCATAGGCCATAAAGATAAAGATTTTTTCTTTGTGTCCCTGTAAAAAAACTGTAAGTGCTAGATTCACCAAAATCTATACAGTTGGTTCAAATGTGACCTATAACATGTGTACAAATTCTTTGCTGAGATTAATAAGGCGTTTAGACGCTATCACACTTTTAAAAATTTGGCAAAGAATTTTTCTTTGTGTCCCTGTAAAAAAAACTATAAGTGCTAGATTCTCCAAAATCTATACAGATTGAGTATCTGTGACCTATAATATGTATATAAAGTTTTTGCTCAATTGAATAAGGCGTTTAGATGCTATCGCACTTTCAAGATTTTGGTCCCTTGGCCATAATGATAAAGAATTTTTCTTTGTGTCGCTGTAAAAAAACTATAAGTGCTAGATTCACCAAAATCTATAGGGTTCGTACTATGGTGACTTACAATATATGTACCAACTTTCAGCTTATTCGAACAAAGCGTTTAGACGCTAGCGTGTTCACTCACAGACATACACACATACATACACACACACATACATACATCATCGTAAAAATAGTGAAAACGGACTCGTTGGACCTCGAAACGTATAGAAACATCAAAATCTCGAATTCGGATTTTTGACATGATTACAATACTTTCCTCACTATAGTGTTCGGAAAGTAAAAAAACTTGTTATAATACAAATGTAAATGTAAAAAATATTACTAAATTAAATGCTTGCGTATAATGGATAACGGAACATTTTTATCATTACGAAAAAAATCACGTTATTTAAGTACTAGTTTTTTTTTTTTTTTTAACAAATGCATCACCAAATAGTGATAAAAATTTAAAAGTCGCCAAGGGGATCATATACTAAAGCTGTAACGCAAAATGGTACAGATATTATTAATTTTTTTCTATAAAAAAAAAAAAAAATAATAAACAAATATAAATAAAATAAAATACTGATTTTTAGTATATATATATATATATATATATATATATATATATATATATATATATATATATATATATATATATATATATATATTAAAGGTATTAATTATTATGTATTTCCATTTGACATTGAATATAGGGATTTCTGTAATATTGTTATGCTTTTGTTTAGTGCTATGCACTGTTAAGATTCCTATTCAGTGAAAGGCAAAACAGTGAATAGGCGGATAGACCCCAGCAGGGAATAATAAACGAAGCAATTCGGGGATTGGTGAGCGGAACGAGCAAGGGGCTTATATATATATATATATATATATATATATATATATATATATATAAATGTCAGAGTAAATTTTTTGTTCATGTATAATCTTGCGGGCACAATACCTTTGTGATGGTTAGCCAGAAATTCAATGAAAGTTTAACAGCTTTTTACATGAGATATAAATATATGAAATAACGAAAAATTAGCTTTTTAACGTTCAAAGTTTTGTAATTATAAGTATAATTACGCCATAAATTGTGATACTTTTTTTTTCATTTTCAAAAGAATGGATTTTCCCGACAAAATTATTTTTCGTCATTTTAATTATATTGTACCATTTGTATATAATTCTGCCCGCGAAGGTTATATTGATAAAAAATTAGCTCTGAAATTTAATATTTCATGAAAAAAAAAGTGAGTAAAATTAAAAATGCACAAGTACTCCAACAGTTGTAATCCGCGTTTGTAATGATCGATAGACGGCGCTTTCTGAACTGCAGTTGTTAGTAAATATAATAGTCACGTGTATTCCACGTGTTCTTTTTGTTATTCTACTTAATATTCGTACTATAATTTCTCCATCATTACATCAAGGAAAATTGATTGCTTTTGTAAAAAAATATTTCAGTTTATTCAAGGTTCGATCGGAAGTAGGTTTTTAACTGAAGTTGAACAAATATTAATTTTAAATCATCTGATTAATTCTTTACTTCCATTAGACGAAGCAACTGAAATTTTAAATTTGTCATTTGGAAATAAATGGAAGCTTAATTCTGGATTTCTTGATCCTTTGGAGTTACAATATAGCACACAACAGTATGTGTTATCTTTTTTACCGGATTTATTCATTTTTATTCAATAAATACATGTGAAACTAAACATCGGCCAGCAATGGCGGCTTATGAAAGCCGAATTAAAGCAAGTTTATTGTAATTTCACCTTAGCCCACCAGAGGGCGAGCATTTCATTACAATCGCGGATAGAGAGTTAAGACCTTTCTTAACACTTCTTAAAAATCATAGATTTTAAGAATAATTATTTTTCCAGTTAGTGTAAAGAAAAAGAAAAAAAAAATCATAATCATTTTTTGTTGATATTTTCACCGTTCAAAGACACGTGACTCCTTAATTCATATTTCTTTTAACCATTCCTGGATATATATTTTTTGAATTTTATGGATACATTTGGCACTTGATTACATGTTTCTACTGCATTTTACAATTTTGTTGCATTACATTATGTATAATAAAAGAAATAATAATAATTCATCATTACAATGATTAAACACCAGAGAGGAAGACTTGAATTAATTAACAAACAGTTACATGTGGAAGTGAAGCTTTATACAAAGCAAAAGATATTGGAAAAGTTTAGAAATTAACAAAAATGTTTCTCCAGAATTTATAGGCAGCAAAAATAGGTGCCTTTCTTTGCTTCTGTCTTTCTATTTCGTGATAGTCTTTCCGTCTTTCCCGTAGTTTAAAAAAAAAAAAAAAAAAAGTCCCATAAATCTCTTTTTTCCTCTCCTGTCTTTAAGCATGATTATGTGAAGATGAAGATGCCCAATTATGTAAATATTTCCTCATTGAATCTGAACGAACACTTGTCTGGCATGTTTACATAGGATGTTACCGCTTGTCAAACTAGCTCGAAAAATATTTGCGCTATGCAGATTTATAGACTTGAGTTCGCAAAAGAGATAGAGAAAAAAATGTGTAAGGAGGAACGTAAGAGGTAGGGGGGGGGGGGGAGAAATGAAAAAAAAAAACTTTACCTTAAAAAAGTAGCCTATTTTCCTATGGGAAAATTATTTCCGGTGGTTTTGTTAAAGATGCTTGCGTGCTTGCTCCTATGTATTAGCTCCTATTCGATACCTGGGGATCTGTATGGGGGTCAGGCATGCCTAAGAGGCGCCGTCCCGAAGAAATACCTGAATGAAGTATGAGGGGATCTACATTCAGGGTCAGGTGGGAATCGACTTTGTAGATGGATGATGACCTGTTAGCCTGGAAGTCTTCCAATTATTCCCTATCGATCGAACCTGTTATCGCAGTTTAATGGTTTTTATGTATCACGTAGAAGGAATTTTTGATTAAAATTGCTTCAAAACTCAATTAGAAGCGGCGAATATATGTACTAATTGTTTTCTTAGTTAAAGGTTAATAATATTTTCATTCAAATGGCAAGTGATCGTTAATGAAATGATATATAATAAATGATCAGTGCATTAACGTCTATTCTTTTTTAATGACTTCAAAGAAAGAAAATCATGCACTTTGATAATTTATTTATTTATTTATTGAAAGAAGGATTGCGCATAATTTCTAAAAGAATAATTTTGACTTTTATTTATTTATTTTTTTAAGAATTCGTAAAGATGATGGTTCCATTCTAAAATTCAGTAAAATAATAATAATAATAATAATAATAATAAAAAGTTTTTCTGTTTTTTTTTTTTTTTTTTTTTTTTTGTCTGGACTCTAATTTCTGAAAAAAAAAAATAAAAATAGTAAGGTAACAACAACAAAATATTAATGATTTTTAAGCTACATAGTATTTTTTTTAATAGAACTACAAAAATTTAATAAATTATGACATTTTCTTGCTGCAAAATCGATTCAATTATTACATAATAAAGATATATTTCTATGTTTACTTCTCTTTTAAAAATAATTATCTCTTTTCACACACCTTTTTCTGCTATTTAAAAATATATCTATTAACCTAACTATTTTTTTTTTTCACATATATACAATATAATTAAAATAAATTAAAAAAACAAAATATTTGTGTACGTTTATAATTAATAAAAGAATTAATGAAGTATCATTCAAATTTGAACAACACACATACACTCATATATATATATATATTACGAAAATCTTTTCAAATATTGCACAAGATGAAACCAAGTATTCCATAAAGAACTGGAAAGAACATGCATTAAAGATTTCTGGAAAAAAAAAAACATGAAGAATCTGAGTTAAAGATTTCTGGAAAAAAAAAAAAAAAAAAAAATTCTTTTAATGAAGGCATGCAACATGCAACACTTTTTCAAGTGCTCTGATTGAATGTTGCATGCAAAATATGTGTTATATATAAATAAGTGCATACAAAACAGATTAATTATAAATTTCTAAATTTCTTTTCTCTTTAAAGATTTTCCAAAACATTTATTAATTTATAAGAAACGTCCATAAAAACTCGCTATAATCTCACAGCTACACATGATTCTGCATGTACTTTGTAAAATATAGTCTTATCTTTGATTTCTTCTCTCTACACACATATTATCATAAACCAACTAGGAATTAAACTCGTTATAGAGTGGGCAGTTCAAGTCAAGGAAAAAATAAAATTATCCGCTCTCACAAAATGTGACTCTTAAGAGAGGGACACTTTTGTACATTGGCTTTTAATGAAGGTAATTTAGCATTAACGGCCCTCTTCACTTACCGTTGCCGGAAGCCCGAGCCATGTTATTCTATAGGGAAATTTTCTTTACAAATAACTTATTAACTAATACATATTTTTAAATTCTGTTTTCACATTCAGAAAATTCCCAACTGTTAAATTGACGGACCTTTTATAAAAATGACTTTTTTTTTAATTTTTAATATTTTATTTTGAAATTGCAAAATGAAAAAAATTCACGTATTGAAAATTCGTATTTTGCAGCTTCAAAATAAAATATAAAAAATTAAAAAAATATTTTTTTAAAAAAGGTCCACCAATTTAACAGTTGGGAATTTTCAGAATGTGAAAACAGAATTTAAAAATATGTATTAGTTAATAAGTTATTTGTAAAGAAAAATTTCCCATAGAATAACATTAGTTTAGGCTTTCGGCGGCAGTGAGTGAAATTTTGGGACCGGCCAAAAATGACCCAAAAAGAGGAGGACTTCTAGAGAGGTTTCAGTGTATACTTAAACCACTATTGTAAAAGCAAAGTAAAATAATAATAATTAAAAAAAAAAAAAAAAGAATTGATCTTTACTAATATCGTGTGCACATGCAAGAAATAATGTTATGTACATATGAAAAAATCCAAATGTTTTATTCCGTCGCTAGAAAAAGATGTAAAAAAGCACAACAAACAGAAAGGGAAATATATACATTGGATGAGAAATAAAGTAATAATATGAAATAAAAATTGTTATATGAAAAAAATATGTAATAGGGTGTATATACATATATACATTGTAGAATTGTTTTTTTGTGTAATAATAATTAATAATAATTAAAACGAAAAACCCTTATTAAACTCAAGAAACAAATACATGCATGGAATAGTAATTTAATAAAACCAATGCAGTGACATACATGCGCACGCGCGCATAGATGGATAGTGTAAAGCATTTGAAGTTTTATGAAGTGCATTTGTACATTTTGCGTACATCTAAATAGCTAAAAAATGCATGAATAAGAACAGGTGCCAAAAATAATCTAAAGTATGATTGTTCTTATATGATATTGAAGTATGTCTCAAAACCTATTCTTAATGCATGAATTTTCTTCCCAGATATCTAATTTATTTATTCACTCATCCTTAACACTAACTTGTGGCAGTTTCAGCCATTTAGTAATAATATTATTTAAGTATCTGTAATGTGAAACCTTGAATGATGCGAACTATGGAAAGCGCGACCTATTTACCACTCAAATCCTCACCTCTTTTCCGTATTGTTCTCCTAACTTCATGTTGTAACTTTCGAGAAATTACGAAACACATTTTAAAGGCGCTAATGAAACAATACCGTGACCTGAATGATTAAACCGCATTTATCTGAATCCGATTTGGTTAAATGTCTTTTTTTGCGAGATTTCATAAAAGATGGATGTTTAAAATATTATTTACGACGAAGTTTGAAATTACTTTAAGGTATCTGCCTACTTACGGAGCACTTTTTTCTAAAAAAGCGAACTATGCATTAAGTAATCATATTTTTAGTTACAAACGGACATAGAATGGTGAAAAATAATACATTTTAAACAAATATTCCTTATTTTGCAAAAAAAAAAAAAAAAAAAAAAAAAAAGGTGATTTTGTGTAAAAAATGAGCAAAATTTTTCACGTTTACGCCAAACCTCCTATATTCAATAAAAATTAATATAATTCAATATACATTGAAATACATAATGATATGATCCTTATCTGTGCATTGAACTAAAAGTTAAGAGATATTCTTAAAACTGACTGAAATATGGTAACTAACAGAGAAAAATACAGCATTTTCCGAAAAAAAAATCTGTTTTTTAGAAAATAAACACATGTAAAATCTTCAAAATAGTACATAGAACTTATCTTTTAGTTCATTGCGTGATTGGAAATCTGTTATATACTGTGAAAAAAGTTCATAGAAATATCTTGAAAACTTTTGGAAAAATCAGGTTTATCGCATACACAAAAATCGAAAAATATAGTTTTTTTAGAAAACGCATTTAAAGATTTTACTTAATGTGTAATTATTTGTTGGGAAAAATAAATAAATACATGGAGTATAAAAAAGAAAAAAAACTGAATGATTTAAATTGAAAATAAATGTGAAATCAAGCCTAACTACCAATGTTTACCTATTGCCAGCTCTTTAAACTCACGAGATCGAGCACTTCCTGTCTTAAAGAATCTCACTTTCGGTTTACTTAATTGGCTATAACTTCGGTTGTAATTAGCGTACAAACAAAAGTAAAGGTGTTTTGAAAAGCTAAAAGTCTATTCTTTAAAACTAAATAAAAAACAGAAAATCGATTTTTTTTGCCAAAAATGGTCATTTTAAAGTAGGCAGATACCTTAATACCATATTAGGTTTGAGTGGAACTTTATATTAAAATTCCTTCAAAAGCTGTTAGTATAAATGTGCGATTGTTATTCAGATATCGTAGACATTTTTTATTAAATTATCTTGCCAGCAAATAAAAATTTTTCACGAAAACTAGTTATATAGATTTTGATTTAACTGAAGAAAAAAAAAAAAAAAAAAAAAATCTGGAGTGACTCCACTCGACTTTCTGAACATTGAGTAATTAACGGTTTTGTAGATAAAGTAAAGTAAGAGGAGTTGTTAAATAAACAAAAGAGAGAAAATTCTAATTTTTAAATTATAATTTATTACAAAACATTTCTTTCTAAAAATGTTTTGTATTTTTACTGTATTTATATGAAAAAAAACCCTAAATATTTACAAATATATATGCATGAAATATAAGTTATATGAAATATAAGAGATAAAAAGAAGTAAGAATTAAATTAATATTTTTATATTATAAATTATTATTTTCATATTTTCAAGGTGTTCTGTTTATGTTTCAATCGCGATCATTTGAAATAAACAAGTTAATCATTTTAAGTATTTTGATATCTGGAAATAGCCTATAAATAATATTTAATGAGCAAATAAAAAATATCTGGGCGCCGAAAAGATTCAATTTAAAGGAATAAAAGATTTATGATTCTTAATTAAGGTTTGATTATTTTATGTCAAAATAGAGCAATAAATAAATGTTTTAATGACTTGGCGAATTGGCAACTTTGGCGGGTTAAGGCTCCAGACCGTCTGGAAAAAAAAAAGTACAGCCAATAAGATTTGTTATTATTAAAAGGATAGCCAATTATAGAAAAGGGAATGGAATTAGAACGACGCCAAATTACACCAAAAATTACGGGTATAAAACACGAAACTCGGAAAAAATTAGATAGAGTTTTTAGAGATATATGAACTATCATCAGCTAGAAAGGTTTAAAGAATATTCATCGGCCCGGTAACCCAATGTGATACCGTGCCGGGCCCGTACGCCCGGTAACCCAATGTGATTCCGTGCCGCGATCCGAGACTGCAACATTAAAGTACTGCAACTGGATATAATGTCCTCACTCTCCATCGCCTTCCAAGTCCCTACTCTCTATAATTTAAATAAAGTGAAGTTCCATAAAACAAGTCTGTTTCCTTTGAAGAGCCATGACTGTGCAACCCCAGCACCCTAACTTTAACGTTACATGCATGTATATACATACTAAATGTCTCTTTATCTTTATACGTTTTAGAACGTAAAAACATTTTAAAACTTATTTACTTAAAATATTATTAGCGTTTCGATCGTTACGTGATTCAGCCATCGAAATTTCTTACCTGAGATAAAAGCATTTATTGAAGAGAAATTATACGAAAACGCATATAATTATTTATAAACGATTAAAAATTACTTAAAAGTTGATAAAAGTGTTTAAATTAATTACTTAATATATTATTCGTTCAAATAATAGTGTTTCAATCGTTAATTTTGAACATAACAGATTTGCAGAACACTTTTCATAATTTATACATAATTTATATAAAACACTTAAATATTAAAAAAAAAAAAAAAAAAAAAGACCTTATAGTAAATATCTTTTTTGCCTTTTAGGACACCAAATCATCTTTAAAAATATATTTACCGAAAACATCGGCCGGCGTTCCAATCGTTGTGGAATTCATTCATCGCAGATTCTCACTAAATATGTTTATTTATTGAAAAGAAATTTTATAATATCACGTACAATTATTCGTGTTATTATAAAATTTCTATTTCTAAAATTTGTGTTCTTATACGATTTCAGATTTAAAAATTGCTTTTCTACATTTGCAGACGTTTAAAGAATGACTTTAAAAATAAATAAAAATGTTTAAATTACTTACTTAATGTACACTCCTGATCAAAAGCTTAGCAAGATTGCAAGGTTTTTTTTTTCAATATAAAAACTTATTTCGTGATGAAATGTTTTTAAACATTGGGTATTTAAATAAATGGGCCTTCCTCATGTTTTTCAGTGGAGATTGGTTTAAGACAACATTTAGGGGGCCGGTAACAAATTCAGCAAAATCAATAATGTTTGTGATCACCCTGTATCATTAAATGAACTTTAGACCAAGTACAATTTGTGGATATTTGTGTGACGATAGCATGTTAATAACGGAGATATAAACATTTATTTTAAAACTTAAAAAAAATAAATAAATAAATAAGTATTTTTTTTATTTATAATGTACAAAGGTTTAAACGAAATTATTCCCACTTTCAGATACATTAAAAAACTCTTTTGAAACAATACACTGCAATCGGAATATAAGTACCTTAAATAGCTCATGAAATATGAGCATTTTTTTTTTATGAAAAACGTTTTCACTGCGCATGCGCGAAAGATATAAGCATTTATTTTAAAACTCCAAATAATAATAATAATAATAAAAGTATGTTTTTTATTTGTAATGTACAGAGGTTTAAACGAAAATTATTCCCACTTTCAGATAAATTGAAAAAAAAAAAAAAAAAAAAAAAAAAAACACTTTTGAAACAATATACTGCAATCGGAAAACAAATACCTTAAATAGCTCATGAAATATGAGCATTTTTATGGAAAACGTTTTCACTGCGCATGCGCGAAATTTTTTTTTATTGCATAGGTTGAAAGTTAGATATATTGAGCAACTTTTATCAAAAGTGCATTTGAATAGAGTAAAAATTAAGCAAGGTGTCGGCAAAAGAACAAGCTAGATTTTTGGTGTTTTTCCAGAATTGAAATTTCCTAAGGTGTGTCTCCCATGCCGCGTAATTAATTTGAAGGTCCAATTATTTCAAACCACGCTCCAAAAGTACTTTTTTAGGAAAAATCCCTTATAAACTCGTAACTCTAACATAATTTTGTTCATTTACTAAGATTTGTGAGATCATAAAGGTTTTTTTCACAAAAAAAAAAAAAAAAAAAAACTTTTGTAAAGAGGTTGAAATAATCGGATCTTCAAATGAATTAAAAACTTGGAATGCATGTGAAAAACACTTCATGAAATTTCAACTCTGAAAAATTCGTAAAATCTAGCTTATTATTTTGCCGACAATTTGCTTAATTTTTACTCTATTCAAATGAACTTTTGAGAAAAGTTGCTCAATATATCTAGTTTTCAACCTATGTAATAAAAATTTTTGCGCATGCGCAGTTTAAACGTTTTTCATAAAAATGCTTATATTTCATGAGCTATTTAAGATATTTGTATTCCGATTGCAGTATATTGTTTCAAAAGTGTTTTTTCAATTTATCTGAAAGTGGGAATAATTTTCGTTTAAAACTCTGTATATTATAAATGAAAAACATAAGGATTTTTTTTTTTTTTTTTTTTTTTTTTTAAAGTTTTAAAATGAATGCTTAAATTTCCGTTATTTAACATGCTATCGTCACACAAATTCATGCACAAATGATACTGGGTCTGTAGTATCAACATATCCAAAAGTTACAGATCATTTCGTTCATTTAATGATACAGAGTGATCAGTAATATTATTGATTTTGCTCAATTTGTTACCGACCCCTAAATGTTGTCTTAAACCAATCTTCACTGAAGAGCATGAGAAATACCCAGTTCTATAAATACCCAATGTTTGAAAATATTTCATGGAGAGGGAAGTTTTTAAATTGAAAAAAAAAAAAACTGATCATTTATAAATCTTGCTAAACTTTTGAACAGGAGTGTATTTTGCGTTCACGTAATCATGTTGCTTCGATCATTACTTTTAACAAATTATAAAACATTTCTTTTGAATAATATTTTGTATTTTGTACTGCATTTATACAAAAAAATCTAAACATTTAAAAGAATACTTTATTGTTAATGTCTTTTTGTAAGCTTTATGACGTCAGATCACCTTAAAAAACATATTTTCCGAAAACGCAATTGGTGTTTCGATCATTATAGGGTTTACAGATCCTTACTTAACCCTTTCGCTGCTAAAGCCTCAGGGGAAAAACTGCCACCACAGCCCAGACGTCTTATTATTTAAATATGATACCAATTGTCATTTATTTTTGTGGGATGTATCTATAACGTTCTAACTAAGACCAATAACATCCTGTATCTATTTTATTATTTTATAACATAACCCGTCTGTGTGCGACACGATTTGGTGCACACAATTATCATAAACTGATAATGAACACCCGTCACATATTTGTGACGCCGGGCTCATGTAAGAAAATCGGATCGTCACATATATGTGACGCGAAAGGGTTAACAGATTCCACAGATCCTTACTTAAGAAAAATGCATTCATTATAAAATATATTTAAATTACTATTTATTTATTTATTTATTTGCGTTTAAAAAATAGAGTTGAATTTCTCATTATTTTTAAGCATAAGAAAATATAAAATATCTTTTTCTAGAAAAGTTATTACTTAGGAACGTTTAAAGAATGATTTAAAAGATAAATAATTGTAATTATTACTAGCAGGCTTTGCCCGCTTCGCTGAGCATTATAGTTAAATGAGTTGTCAAAATTCCATTACATTATTAATAATCTAAGTTAAAGTTTCCTCTGTATTCCGTAGAGCTTTTTCCCGCTCGCAACGTGAGGATTCCAGGTCCACACTGCCTTCGGCAGCAACTTACCCGCTTCTTACTTCCCCTTCCCCAGCGGCTAAGTTAGAAGTTTTGCGTAATCTCACCGAAGTACATAATGCGTACACCTAATTAATATCCACACACCAAAACGCATCATTCTAAGATAATGTAAAGCGAATTCAAACAGAATAACGTATTTTTATGCGTGTTTATTGCCCTGCCCCCCGACCCCAAGGGGTTAAGTGGGTGAATTTCGTAAAATCTCGTTACAATAAGTGTCAGATACATATAAACAATTTGCGCACCAAATTTCGTGACCGCAGATCCCATAGCTTTCCCAAGACAAATTTACCGCTAAAGGGGGGAGGGTCTTGAATTTGCAACTCTCCCCCCCCCCCCCCCCAAAAAAAAAAAAAAAAATCGAAAATCCCAAAAGAGCGAAAATGTGTTATTGAAAATATTCTAAAGAAGAAACGTGGCTATTTTCAATACCTTTGTAGTATTTTTAGTAGAGCTCTACTAAAAAATCCGGAATTTCTTAAATTTCCCCCTCGAAAAACGATTTTCCCCCTTCCTTTAAGAATCAAGAATTCTAAAATCGTACATAATGTTTTATTTATACTCAAGTCTAGTCTGATCATGTGCAATTTCTTCACGTGATGTAATTTGGGGCCGAGTTATGCTTACAAACGTTTTTTTGCTTCCTGTCCCGCTGAGGGGGGGGGGGGGAGGGGGTATTACGATAAATCCCGTTTCTTTAGATGCCGGTTGCATATAAAAAATCCAAGCACCAAACTTCGTGACCGCAGCTCTCATAAAATTTCCAGGCAAAATTTAGCGCAAAAAAGGGTGTCTCGAATTTGCACTTTGTACACACACACACAAAAATTGCATTAAAAAAAAAAAAAAATGTATTTAAATTACTTGATTTATTTTCCGTTCAAATAATAGCAATGTTTCGTTTTTTTTTTTTTTTTCTTTCTTTTGAAGGGGGAGGGGGCAAGACGAAATACTAAACATTTCTTTTTAGAAAAGTTCTTTTTTAGGAACGTTTAAAGAATGAATTTAAAGATTAAAGTAATGTATTTAAAGTACTTGATATATTTTTCAAGTATGCCATCAAATAATAGTGTTATTTCGTTCATTATTTTTGGGCATTACAAATCATAAAATTTTTCTTTCTAGAAACGTTCTTTTTTAGAAAAGTTTAAAGAATTCATTTAAATATTAAAAAAAAAAAAAAAAGTATTTAAATTACTTGATACATTTTCCTTTCAAATAATAACGTTGTTTTTTTGGGCATAACAGAATACAAAATATTTCTTTCTAGAAACGTTCTTTTTTATAAACGTTCAAAGAATGAATTTAAAGATAAAGAAAATATATTCAATTTATTTGATATATTTTCCGTTTAAATAATAGCGTTGTTTCTTTTCTTTTTCTTTTTTTTACATGACAAAATACAAAATGTTTCTTTTTAGAAAAGTTCTTTTTTAGAAACGTTTAAAGAATGAATTTAAAGATTAAAATAATGTATTTAAATTACTTGATATATCTTTCGTTTATATAATAATGTTATTTCGTTCATTATTTTTTGGGCATTACAAATCACAAAATGTTTCTTTCTAGAAAAGTTCTTTTTTAGGAATTTTAAAGAATGAATTTAAAGATTTTAAAAAAAGTATTTAAATTACTTGATACATTTTCCGTTCAAATAATAACGTTGTTTCTTTGCGCATAACAAAATACAAAATATTTCTTTCTAGAAACGTTCTTTTTTATAAACGTTCAAAGAATGAATTTAAAGATAAAGAAAATGTATTCAATTTATTTGATATATTTTCCGTTTAAATAATAGCGTTGTTTCTTTTCTTTTTCTTTTTTTTACATGACAAAATACAAAATGTTTCTTTTTAGAAAAGTTCTTTTTTAGAAACGTTTAAAGAATGATTTTAAAGATTAAAATAATGTATTTAAATTACTTGAAATATCTTTCGTTTATATAATAATGTTATTTCGTTCATTATTTTTTGGGCATTACAAATCACAAAATGTTTCTTTCTAGAAAAGCTCTTTTTTAGGAATTTTAAAGAATGAATTTAAAGAGTTAAAAAAAAAGTATTTAAATTACTTGATACATTTTCCGTTCAAATAATAACGTTGTTTCTTTGCGCATAACAAAATACAAAATATTTCTTTCTAGAAACGTTCTTTTTTATAAACGTTCAAAGAATGAATTTAAAGATAAAGAAAATGTATTCAATTTGTTTAATATATTTTCCCTTCAAATAATAACGTTGTTTCTTTCCTTTTCTTTTATTCTTTCTTTCTTTCTTTCTTTTTTTTTTTTTTTACCTGACAAAATACAAAATGTTTCTTTTTAGAAAAGTTCTTTTTCAGAAACGTTTAAAGAATGAATTTAAAGATTAAAATAATGTATTTAAATTACTTTATATATTTTTCGTTCAAATAATAATGTTATTTCATTCATTATCTTTGGGCATTACAAATCACAAAATGTTTCTTTCTAGAAATGTTCTTTTTTAGAAATGTTTAAAGAATGAATTTAAAGATAAAAAAAAACATATTTAAATTATTTGATATATTTTCCGTTCAAATAATAGCGTTGTTTCGTTCAATACTTTTGAGCATAACAAAATACAAAATATTTTTTCTAGAAAATTTCTTTCTTTAGAAACGTTTAAAGAATGAATTTTAGATTAAAAAATAAAAAAATAAAAATAAAACCTATTTATGTTATTTGATATATTTACCGTTCAAATAATAACCTTGTTTCGTTCATTGTTTTTTTCCCACAACAAAATACAAAATGTTTCTCTTTAAAAAAGTTCCTTTTTTTTTTAGAAACGTTTAAAGAATGAGTTTAAAGATAAAAAAGTGTATTTAAATTACTTCCTGTATTTCCCGTTTAAATAACAGCGTTGTTTCATTCATTATTTTTGGGCATAACAAAATATAAAATGTTTCTTTATAGAAAAGTTCTTATTAAAAAACATTTAATGAATTAATTTAAAGATAGAAAATGTATTTAAATTACTTGATATATATTTTGTGTTAAATAATGACGTGTTTTTTATGATGATCATTTTTGGATATAATAAAATGCAAAATATTTCTTAGAAAAAGGCTTACTTAGAAACGTTTAAAGAAGGAACTTAAAGATAGATAAATGTATATTTAAATGACTCGACGTATTTTGCTTTCGAACAATATCATCGGTTTTCTCATTATTTTTAGACAAAACAAAATACTATTTTTTAAAAATGTTTAAAGAAAGAATTTAAAGATAAAAAATTAAATAAATTAATAAATTACTCGATACATTTTCTGTTTAAATAATAGTGTCATTTCGCTCATTATTTTTGGATATAACAAAATAAAGAAACATCTCTTCTAGTAAGGTTTTTGTTTATAAACATTTAATAAATTAATTTAGAGATAGAAAATGTATTTAAATTACTTGATATATTTTGCATTCAAATAATGACATATTTTTGACGATTATTTTTCGGCACAACAAAATGCAAAATGCTTCTTTCTAGAAAAGTTCTTATTTAGAAACGTTTAAAGAATCAGGGGGCTCTGCCCCCTGCTCGCTTCGCTCACCAACACCCGCGGCAGTTTACCTAGCAGACTTTGCCGCCCCGTTGGTTACAATATTTAAATTAATAAAAAAATAAGTATATCTGAAACGTTCAAATAAATATATTTCGATTGACAACTTTTTTCAGGAATTTAAAACTATGTCCAAATCTCATGAAATGTAAATGACATTTACTAATTATTTATATTTGATTATATTGATAAGAAATACGGTTATTTTAAAATAAGCTAAATATGCATTCATATTATTTTGCGGACAACAAAATCAAGACGTATAAAATACATAATATTATTTGTTTCAGTAAAATTAATATTTAAGTAATAAATAAATTAAAATAAAAATTTTGAAGAATTTACAATGCCACTTTTATCAGAAATTTTTAACCGTACAGGTTTAACTTTTCTTTTTCTTTTCTTTTCGTACCTTTTTTTTTTTTTTTTTTTTTTTTTTTTAATTCACGTGTAAGGAAACGTTTCTTTTTATGTTAAAAAATGATAAATAAAATGTTGTGCGCATTTTATTATTTATTTATTTATTTGTTGCATCTTCTTGAAATTATAATTTAAAGAGAAATGTCGGAAAAAAAAATAAATAATAAAATAAATAAAAAATAAAATAAATAAAAAATAAAATAAAAATAAAAATAAAAATCCCGCATGGAAAAAGAAATTAAAAATTTGTCTAAATTAAGCAATTGTTACAAACTGCGCACTACAATTAGCTGATGTACATTATAACAAAATCTGATAAGGTTTCCGTTTATATAGTTTTTGAGTCTCTAAAACTTCTATAACCGATTTGTTTTGCCCTAATTCAACTTTAAGTATCACCTAAAATAATTCTTTGACATATAAACTGTTTCTATCATGTATATCACGCATTTCTGTACAAAACTGCCAAATTTCTTGTTTTTATGTGAAACAGTTTTTTCCGAAAAAGCTAAAAAAGCGGAAAAGACACGATAAATTAAAAAAACGGTTACTGTAGCATTTTTTTTTTCTTTTTTAAGAACAGAGAGGTGAATTTATAGATTGATAAAGGTATTTAAATTACTGGATATATTTTAAGTTCAAACAATGGAATAGAATTATTATTATTTTTTTTTGGGGGGGGGCATAACAAAATACAAAATACTTCTTTCTAGCAAAGCTCTATCGTCAAAAATTTTTAAACCAGTTCTACCTTTTGTCAGAGAAAATTATCAAACAATCACCTTTTTCTATGTCCATTCGTTATTTTGCGTTAAAAACACCTGAAAACATAGTTTATATCTCTTTATTTTATGGCTCATTGAATCAGTTAATAATTTGAATGTCAGAAATTGACCATTTTTCGCCCAAACTAATATTATTTTTAGATAATTATGTGAAACTTTTACAATAAATTATATGAGTTCTTGTTTGAGCAGAATCAGGGACTACTAAATAAATAATAAAAATAATAACAATAAAAACATGTCAGTCAAGTTATCTAAAAATTCAACAGATTTGTTTCTTAAATTAATGCTAGAGAGCAATTATAGGCTTTTTACAGTTTTTTTCCCCTTCTTTTTAACAAAAGCAAAACCACAGAAGCAGAATATAAAGTAAAGTGACGTAACAACTTCTGAACGATAGGAATCTTTTATCCAAAATCTGTTATTCCCTCCTTAAAAAAAAAGGTATCCTTTCATAAATCTGTGACAGGTGTGTCATGATACGTTCGATCCAGTCCGACAAGTGAGACAGAATGGAATACCTGTCGGAAAGAATTTGATATTTTGTTTCCATTATTCAACGGAATGGCACTTAAAAAAATTAATGACATAATTATCGTTGTTTATCGCGGATTCCAACGATTTATTTTTCTTTTTTTCTGGTAATCTGATAGTGCGATTTCTGCGATTAATTTGAGCAATGAATGCTGCAAAATAAACGAACTTCTAACCAGGAAATAACGCCTAAAATGTAGACAGACAAGAAAGAAAAATCATATACTTCGTACAGATTACAAAACACTTTTTAACTGTTGAAACATTTTAAAACATTAAACCACTTATTAAACATTTTATCTACAGAACATTAAAACCTTTTAAAACCACTAAAAAATTAAAACATTATCCTGTTTAATCTTCAAAGTATTTTACACCGAGATGAAATTTTAAAATAAATTTAATTACTTTCGCTTACCCATTTATGATAGATAAAGTTATTATAATAGAGAAAATATATACTCGTTTTTTTATGGTAGAGAAATTACAATTGTTTTTAATATGATCTAAATATTCTGGTGTAGCTTTCTATTCTACATTACTACATTACTTTAATAGACGTATTATTACAGTTTAAGATAAGATGTAACATGTAGGGTAGTATCTAAACATTTCTAGTCTACATTACTATAGACATATTATTACAGTTTAAGATGTAACATGTGAGGTATTCTATCTAAACATTTCTAGTCTACATTACTATGGCCATATTATTACAGTTTAAGATGTAACATGTGAGGTACTGTATCTAAACATTTCTAGTCTACATTACTAAAGACATATTATTACAGTTTAAGATGTAATATGTGAGGTACTATATCTAAACATTTATAGTCTACATTACTATAGACGTATTATTACAGTTTAAAATGTAACATGTGAAGTACCGTATATAAGCATTTCTAGTCTATATTACTATAGACATATTATTGCAGTTTAAGATATAACATGTGAGGTACTGTATCTAAACATTTCTGCTCTACATTACTATGGATACATTATTACAGTTTATGATGTAATATATGAGGTACAATATCTAAACGTTTCTAGTCTACATTACTATGGCCATATTATTACAGTTTAAGACGTAATATATGAGGTACTATATCTAAACATTTCTAGCCTACATTACTATAAAGTATTATTACAGTTTAAGATGTAACATGTGAGGTACTGTATCTAAACATTTCTAGTCTACATTACTATCGACATATTATTACAGTTTAAGATGTAATATATGAGGTACAATATCTAAATATTTCTAGTCTACATTACTATAAAAATATTACTACAGTTTAAGATGTAACATGTGAAGTACTCTATCTAAGCATCTCTAATCCACATTACTATAGACGTATTATTACAGTTTAAGAAGTAGCATGTGAGGTACTGTAAGGTACTGTAACTAAACATTTCTAGTCTGCTCTAGAACTTAAATTCAAAAAGTTTTAAAAACAGTTTTATCTAAATAAAATTTCTGTGTAAGGGAAAGAGATTCCCCCATTTTAATATTGTAACTGCATTTATAAAACATATAAAGCTGTTATTAAAATTTTTAAATTTATTTCAAATAATTCTGAGTATTGCCGCTCGCACTACTCGTTTCTGAAATTTATTGGACTAATTTTGAATAGCCTTTTATACTACCTATAATCTAAACAAGCACCAAACAATGTGCTTAAACTTAGCGCAGCAAAGTGCTAAAAATAAATAAATAAATAAATAATGCATATCACAATTTGAAATGCACTTCAAACCACTTCTAAACACAGAACTAATTTATCAGAATGCTTTTGCGTGGCCTTGTAAACGAAGCATAAATATTTTTCATAACGTATTCATTTCAAAAGTACTTATATAAATATATATATATATATATATATATATGTAATATACGCTCATTTAAAACATTAAATATTTGGTAAATACAGTCGGCAGCAAAAGTATCCGAGCACTAGCCAATAATTCCGATATTAAAAAAGTACTCTTAATACTGTTTTGTTAAATAAATCCTTGTTGAATCATGTTCTTAGACTGACTAAGAACATGATTCGACAAGGATTTATTTAACAAAGCAGTATTAAGTGACCTTTTTTTTTTTTTTTTTTTTTGACAGGGATTATTGCTAGTGCTCGGATACTTTTGCTGCCGACTGTACAGCTCCTTAACGTAGTTTGTAAAAATTCTGCTTTTGTATTTTAATACATAGCATTCATACATGTCGCCTGAGAAAGTTTCTTTCTTGTGCAAATGTCATAATATTTTATCTTTATGTAAATAAAAGATGTTGCATGTATGTTTGTCTTACATCTCATTCTGAATCACTAAACCGATTTCGACCAAACTTTGACACTGGAATCAGTTACTACTTATTACCAGAGTAACACTATTGTGGGAGTTTGATATCTGTAGCGCGTGCAGGGATGAGGGAAAAACACTCTCGAAAATCAAATTTATATTTCTATAGTATTATTGCAATAACTTCAAATTCGATATGTAGGATATTTCTAATGTATACATTCTGCTTAACTAGAGATTTTAAAAATTTCGAAATTAAAAAGGGGTGAAACGTTAAAAAAAAAAATTCTAAAATTCCGATTTCGTCAAAATTTCATGCATGCGATTTAAATATTTCACTGAGAATACGTTAAAATGACGTTGTGTCTTAATATAATTAAAATCAAAAATAATTTTTATACCATGTTAGAATGATGTCATTTGAGAAAATCTCCCAAATAAAGTACTGTCTATCGTCTTTGAAAATGGCGTCTCATTTCTTGCAAGTCATTCGATTGGAAACGTGCATTTTCATACGCTTTACCATGATTACTGGGGAATTTATTTACTAGTCATTTCATAAAACAAGATTTTTTTTTTTTTTTTTTTTTTTGAGAGGGTTGCGATTTCAGGGTATGTTTTACTAATGGATGTTTTCAAAATGATTCGTTTGCAGCAAACGATAACTGGTCATATTTTCGTGGCTTATTAATA
This sequence comes from Salticus scenicus, assembly GCA_963930645.1. NCBI lineage: Eukaryota > Metazoa > Arthropoda > Arachnida > Araneae > Salticidae > Salticus > Salticus scenicus. The sequence goes on from OZ005656.1 coordinate 246,095,219, forward strand.
AAAACAGGAACTAAAAAATTGAGATATATAATTATAAAAGTGATTCGTTTAAATATAATGACCAGCGAAGCTTGCAAAGCTACCTAGTAAAGATATATATTTTCAATCTTGCATTTTCAGATTGTAAAAGGAGAAATACTCTTGCTGATAATAATGACGTCACATTCAGATTTTTTTTTTCTTTTTTCATGTAAAACTTGAATTTTTACCCTGATTAAGCAAAATAAATTTACTTTCATTCTTTTCTCTTTTTTTGATCTCATTCCACTGATGCTGAAAATTGAAGATTCTGAAAACGAAACATACAGAGAGAGTGAGAGAAAAGAAAAGAAAACGTGATGTAATTTCTCTGTATTATGTCACATCTACAAAGAGCTCAATTTTCGATTATTCATAATCAAAAAATTGAACGAGATAGATTATTTTCTTTTGTGAAATTCATTTTTCTTCAGTAATTTATACAGGTTTTATAAAACAAAAATTAATTACAAGTCAAGGTCCCTTTGGTTAGTTGTGATTAATCAAAATTTGAACACTTTTCGGACATGACATTCCAAGACTAGACAAATAAATTTAATTGTTATGACTTGAATTTTCCTGACTTTAAGATTGAAATAATATTTAAATAAGACTGAAGAAACAGATTTTTTTCCGGTTAAAATGTATTACATTAATATATGTGGGAAGTTATGTGGAAAGCTTTGTGGGACGCATTCCTTGTACAGTCAACAGATGGCGCTGCCTCCGATGCCCATCTTTCGACGAGAGGACGAATGGTAGTCAGTTGGGATCTGTCTTCAATGGAGATCGGTTGAGACCTTCAGCGCGAAGGCTGATGTGGTCATTTTCTTCTAATTAGAGCTTGTAGTGATCTTAATAGTTGGGTAGAGCCATGGAGAGCTCTATACCACAATCTCACATATTTGAAATATTACGCGTAGGTACTAATGTAAATTATTAGAGCGAGTAAATGCTCATATGTTACTTTGTGTTAGTTCTAATGATGAAGAGAGCTTGTTATGTGTATTAGGCCTCGAAACCAGCAAATGTTATTGATGGAAATTCTACTTTTATAATATTATCTCTGTATATTTTGTGTTTTTGTGTGTCTTCAATAAACGTGTGGTTCTCTAAGTTGCATCTCATCATTGCCCCACCTCTAGACGCCCAGCCAAGATTCTATATATATATATATTAATCATTTCTTTTCAGTTTGTTCGTTTTGGCAACCTGTTTATTTCTACTATTTCTGTTTGGAATCAGTTACATGTGGACTTATCAATAATACTTATTCAATTTTTCAAATCTGGTTGTGTTATTGTTTAATCTAATTTCCTTTCTTACTTTTTTTTTTTTTGCAAGGTAGAAACTTGAGTTGCATATTGCTTGAAATAGCTATACAACGATCCGAAATCTTGCATATGCTGACAGAGATGCAAGTTTCCTGATGAAGATCATTTCTGGTTTTCAGCATTTAAAATTCTATTTTTCATTTCATGAATTCACTTTTCTTTGAACAGATCCTTTTGGTTAATTTATCTCTTTCCATTTATATTATTTTATGGATGTTTCTACCGGTTTAATGCATTATGCAAATTATCTCATCGTTAGGCTTAAGTGTTATGTGTGTCATTTCTCTTCTGCGTAAGTACTTTAACATGTTTTTACTACTCAGTGTAATCAAATTAAATTATCATCGTGACAATAATTTTATACGAAATACATCTCATTTAAAATTTCATTGTTGGTATTTTCATCTATCTTTCATTTGCTGAGTGTTGTAAAGGAATTAAATTATTCAAATTATGCGATATAGGTATATATTCATAAATATATATATATATGAATTTGAATGGAAAACTTTTTTATTATAATCACATCAAAGTACTGTAATTTCCACGAAACGAGATTAAAAATTAGGCAAATGGAAGGTGATTGGAATCGAGCAGATTCAACGTTGCCCCAGAGTTACGCACGGGATAGTCAGGAAAATAAAAGTTTGGTTTGCTTGGGTTTAACGTCGAACTGGTACTGCGCAATGGGTAATCAGGAAAATGAAGGAAATTTTACATAAATTTCTTATTGCACATTTTCTCTTTTAAGAAAGGCCTCTTGGAGTCACCGAAGCGGGAGAGGGCATCCCCTCAAATTGTGATGACATGTCTAAAGACCACTGTTAGGGTGAGTCCCAGGCGGTCATTAATTACCCATAATGTAGCACTAGTGCGACGTAAAATCAACTCAACCTCTTTTAAGATATGACAACAGGATAGAAGGAGGAAAGAAAACAGATTGTCTTTTATTGCAGTTTTAACTATGTAGGTGGTTAGATAATTACAATATTTTTTTCGCGTCAGGTCCTTTAAAGCAATAATATTACGATATGTTATATGAAACTAATAAGCTGTGGTTATAACATAATGTTTTCTATTATAATTGTAATATATTTCAATAAAATAGTTGTAATAGCCTGAATCTGACATCTGTAAGTACAGTCGGCAGCAAAATTATTGAAGCACACATCCACATTTTTCTTTTCTTTTTTTTAGTTTGATCGCTAATTTTTATCATCAACTTACTTTTTGTATAAACAGCATAAAAACTAAGATCATGACTCGAAAAATACTTACTTAACAAAACAGTATTAGGTGCATGAAACCGGCATACAAATTACAGTCGGCAGCAAAAGTATCCGAGTACTAGCCAATAATTCTATAAAAAAAGTACACTTAAAACTATTTTGTTAAATAAATCTTTTTCAAATCATGTTCTTATAGACTGACTAAGAACATGACTCGACAAGGATTTATTTAACAAAGCAGTATTAAGTGTACTTTTTTTAGACAGGGATTATTTCTAGTGCTCGGATACTTTTGCTGCCGGCGGTATTACTTGAAGGAGATCACGGAAAAAAAATATGCGCATTACATACATTACATATTTACAACTTGAGACTTATAGTTACAAAGACTTTTTGTCTCTAATGATCCTTGTGACAAAGTCACGCTAAATTTCCGTCGGCCTCCATCTTCGTAAAAAAATGGCCTCCCATATGTGCATTCTTAAAACAAAACACCATTATGTGAATTTTCTTATCCAGTAGTCTCAATGTAATTTTAAATTGTATCGTCTGAAATTTGTCAGGTTCTACATCATCCTTATCTCTTTTAAAGTATCCAGTTTCGCTCAGAATTCAGTTCATTTGCTTTCTTGTCCGCGTGCCATACAGAATTCTAATTGAGGATAAATTTCATCTTAGTCCGAAACTTCCGGTATCTGATCCACGATCAGTGGAATCACCCTTTCTTATTATATTTTTATTCTGAGGAAGTTCATTACAAGGACAAAAACAAATAAGGACCCATTTCAGGAAATATTTGATCGCTAAAACTCGTCTCACTTATACTAATTAGCATGAGGAAAAAAATCTATCCATGCAGGAAAAGATGATATTTTGACAAGATGTCTCTTGCATTTTGCATAGTATTACGTAAGATTGTCATTTGATTTTTTTTCTTCTTGCACGCAGCTATGTATCCTTCTGATATTATTATATAATTCTGATATTATTATATAATTATTATCTAAGCTCGCCACATTTCGCATTGAAATGTTAAACATTAACAGCACATCTTCTCCAAATGACATCCCCAGGATGTTCTATGGATGAAAAGACATCCTATGGACATATTCAGGATGTATTACGGATAAGTGTGCTGTTAGGGAAACCAACTAACATGAGCTCCATCGAGGAGTCCTGCTATCGATGGCAGGTGTCGGATTCAAACACAGGTCAAACTCGTTGGACTACACGTTCAGAATTTCCGTAGTTTTCTCCGAAATTTGCGTATATGCAGTCAGCAGCAAAAATGTTCGAGCGCTAGCAATAATTCCTATATCAAAAAAGTACACTTAATACTTATAAGTACAAAACTTTAAATAAACACAATAAAATGCCATAAATGTGTTTAATCAAAGTTTTGTACTTATTACTTTAAAATGCCAGTTCTGTGGTGCTTTCTTATTACTTTTAATACTGTCTTGTTAAATAATTTCTTGTCGAATCATGTTCTTAGACTAAGAACATGACTCGACAAGGATTTATTTAACAAGGCAGTATTAAGTGTACTTTTTATACATAGGAATTATTGGTGGAGCTCGAATAATTTTGCTGCCGACTGTATGAGCTAGGATTCTTTAGAAAGACCGCCACGGAAGGCACTCCTCCAGGAATAGTACCCTAGCGTAGTCAAGCAGACTTAATAATTATATTTTCTTATTACACCCTACATCGAATAGTATGGCTTTAAAATGATATTACCAACAAAGTAAAACTGTTAATAAAGCATAGGTAAAATATTACTAAAAACTTGGAAATATTTATTGAAAATTTCAACTTTAGAAAGAATTGTGCAAATCGTTTTCTACAAAGAGCAATTGCTATCTATTTTATGTAAATTGTGAATATTAAAAGAATATATACGAAACAGAAAAAATAAACAAATAAAAACTTGTAAAAAATGTCATGAAAATTTAATAATAATAATAATACTTAAAAAAAAAAAGAGGGTGTTCCAAAAAACATATCGTTCTTCATCAAATGTTGCAAAACATGTTCTATCTCAGCAGACATTGGAGGAATATCATTTCTGATTTCTTAAAGATCAAAATGTTTCTAAAATATGTTTATTTCTTCTATTAATTAATTTACATTTTATTATATTCTCATTAAATGATGAAATTTTGGGTGAATTTTGACTCACGTATTTTAAAATTAAAATGCACGATTTCTTCTTCTTTTTCTGTAAACTAAAATTTAGTTTTGTAAATGCATATTTTCAAATTCTACTGTTTCTTTCGCAAAAGACGAGTCTATATTTTCAGTAGCTTATACTAAACTTTCTAAGGAATATCCCCTCGTCAAACCATTTTACACTATGGAAGCTAAGATATAGCAATCTGATAAATATTGAAAATTTCAGCATAGAAGCGCAATTTATCGACCAATATGCATCATTTTATGTTAAGGTGCAACGACATATAATTTTTTATGAAACTCTGTGCGGTAGCAGAAGGTTAATACATTTCGATTTTACTACCATTTATGGGAACCTTCACAAAAATTGACCTGGCAAAAAAGGTACCATAAAAAAAATCATACAGCTAAAATGAGTACTTTCACAAAAATCTTAGTCATCCCAGCAAAATCTGACATTTAAATGAACACATTTTCGCAGAAAAGTAACTTATTTGGGCATTTCTGTTGATGCGATTCACGAAACAAGAATCATACAGAGTATCGGTTTTAATCTACACACAAACGTTTGCTATGGGTGAGTAACGGCGTAGCATAAGTAAAAGAAAAAAAAAACGATCCTCGCATGTATGGGTACAGACACACTCTGGAGTTGTGGCCACAGTGTATTGTTTGCTGATTCGTCAGGTGGTTTGATGTTTTGATGACTGTATGGTGATGTGTCTATCCTCCCTGGTACAATTCATGTTTAAGGATACATACAAATGAAACACTTCAAGCTGCAAAGCCGTTTGCAGGCGTTCCAAATATATGACTGCAGTCAGCAGCAAAAGTATCCGAGCAATAGCAAAAATTCCTATGAGAAAAAAGCACACTTAACACTGTTTTGTTAAATAAATCCTTGTCGAATCATGTTCTTAGCCTGACTAAGAACAGCATTCGACAAGGAAATAATAAATCAGCATTAAGTGTACTTTTATTACATAGGAATTTTCGCTAGTGCTCAGTTACTTTTGCTGCCGACTGTATTTGCAAAAAACTTGCAAAATTTACGTCATCGAAATTGCAAGCGTTCCGTTTGTATGTAACCCATAGTGCAGTGATACTAGCACGAATAAAAACAACTTCTACTTACACTCTCTCTACTGAACTGTTTACTCGAGAAAGAAGTGAGTTTTGGTTCCTGTTCTACCATAAGCCTCACACTAACTGCTGAGCATTATTTTTATTATTTTACTTAGATTGAACCCTCCCCTCCTACACACAGATAAAGAGAGAAAAAGAGTGCGCTACAATTTTACACAAAAATAAAATATAGTTAAGATTTTTTAGAAAAATAGGTATTAAGTTTGAAATCCTCGATTGGCCCCTGGTTAGTTCTTGATCGATTTAGAGCAGCCACATAATTTTATCCCACACACAGACAGATAGTTTCTAAAAATGATCAAATCATTTTAAGGATGTTTCAAAACATAGAAATCCATTAAAAACATGAAGTCTTAAATTCATACGAAGTCAATAGTTTTTTTTTTTTTTTTTTTTTTTTCCACGGATATAGAAGAAAGTAGAAAAACTCAATACAGAGGCTGTCGTTATTTCAGCTGTACGGAGTTTGTCGAAATAGCTTTTGTGAAATTCATTGCAAACCAGCTTTAAAATGTAAACTAATGATGCAACTGCTGCATATCATTTTAGGAAAGAAATTCTAACAGATATGACTTTCTTTCTATACGTATGTGCCTTGAATTTTAGGACTAGGAGGTCTAGGAGGACTATTAGTTTCAATTTAAAAAAAACGTCGTCACCAGTTTTTGTAGACCACTTTTGTGTAACATCAAAATAAATTAGAAATATCTGTCTTATCGTTACAAATTCGGTACCAAATGAAGGGGACTATTTTTCTGAATCCAGTGGTGCGAACAGTTTTTCGACACGGCAATTTTTTAAAATTAACTAAAGTATGAAATTTAGATGACAACACTTCAGTTTTAATTAATTTCAGTCATTTTAAAAAGTACGTGGCCCAGTTTTGTGTAAAAAAAAAAAAAAAAAAAATGAGATAAAAAATAAATTAAAAATAAAAATTTTACAGATTGAAATTAATAGTCCTCTATACTAAACTAAATTCTGTCTTTGAGATAATATATATATATATATTTAAATTATTTATTTATTGTGGCATATGTCCAATGTGCAAGTATATGTCATGATTTTTATAATTTATTTGTTTTTATTATATATATATATATATATATATATATATATATATATATATATATATATATATGTGTGTGTGTGTGTGTGTGTGTTATTTTATTATTTTATTTATGTATTTATTTTTTCAATTTTAATAAAAAGCATAAAGCATATTATTTTAGTAACATTATAAGAATTTTTCTATGTAAATTCAGTACTATATTTCTTCAGAAGGCCTTAGGACCTTTACAATTGATTAAATTGAGAAATTAATTAATAAGCCTATCAAATATTTTAATGTTTTCTACAGCCACTCTTTATTTTGTCTTTTAAATATAACAATTTTAGTCCAATAATTCATTATATGCTGGGTTTCTTTTGTTTTTCGTTCAATTATCAATATATATATATGTATGCCGAGTGATTCAAAAGTCCCAGAAAAAAAGATATATATATATATTATTTAAAAAGTACTAATTGTAGCTCTATGTTTTTTCAATGAAATGCATAGAAAAGCATGGGATTTTATTATATGTATAAGAAAAAATATTAATTACATTTTTCACCTACATATCGCGCTGTATTCGCAGTATCCTTTCACATTTTAAACAGATCCGCCTGATGAAATGACGCCATATTGCGAATACTAAAGCATTTTTTAGGACAATTTCCAATGCGCAACGTCTGACGGTCATTCTAATGAAGGACGGCTGTCAATTTGAGCATTTATAATCCTAGTTACGTTGTTGCATGTAGTGTGAAATATTTCTGTGCATTTCAGTGAAAACCGCATAGAGCTACGGTCACTACTTCTTGAATAATATACTTTTGGTTTTTGTCTGCGACTTATATGTATATGTATATGTATATATATATATATAATTAAAGTTACGATTTCAAAAAGCTATAATTTTAAAACTACCCACCAGAGCGATTTGATATTTTATCAGAGCAATCGTGAGGCAATGAAATTTTGTTTGGCAAAAAAAAAAAAAAAAAAAAAAAAAAAAAAAAATCCAAAATGTGGCGTTAATTATCCGTAAAGTATTTTTTTCATGAAACTCCTCTTTTTCTCTTTTTACTATGACTGTTCCCGCTGTAAACACGTATTCTTGTTTTTTTGCTAAAACAAAATTGTAGGAAAACCTTGAAGTCTATCGCTTCCTTTTATTCCATTGTGTTGCTAACAACATTCCTGTGTTTAATGAGTCCATTTAGGCGTTTCCTCTGACATTACCCTGACAGCGCCATCTATAGGAACATGTTGGAACTACCCCCCGACCCCCCTAAACAAAATTTCATTGCCTCAAGATTGCTCTGGTAAAATATCAAATAGGTCTGATGCGTAGTTTTAAAATTATAGCGTTTTGAAATCGTAAACTTAATTATAATCACCCTGTATATGAACTGAACTGTAAGTACCGTGAATTTGAAAAAAAAAAAAAAAAAAAAAAAAAAAAAAACAGTAAATTATGGCCCGCACAAAACATTCTTCTGTACTTTCCTATACAAATTCACGAAATTTAGCCCACGTAATTAAAACTAAACTGATTGGTCAAAAATTTTAAAGCAAATTGCCACATGTGATAACTCGCAATTATTTTCCATGGAGAGTGAAGACCATTGTCATCTAAAAAAAGTATCACTATGTCAAAAGACAGTCGATTTTGTGCTTCACAAACAATTATCTAAAAAAATATATATATATATATATATCATCATCATTAAATTATTATTATTAAGAATGGGTTAAAAAAAATCGAAAGTTTTGTTTTAAATTATTACAGATATAGATTTAACCACTTTTTTCAAAGACATTGACGAGCTCTTTTGAAATAGTATTCTTATTTTGAATAATTGCACCCCTGGGAAGAAGTGATATTCTTACATATTCAAAAAATGTTACAAAATTTTCTATCACAAACACACCGACAGAAAATTTAAAAATAATCAAAATACGTTTAAGATCTTTTGAAACGTATAAAATCGTTACTTAAAAATTAGACAAAAAATTATACGTTTCCAATACTTCCTTCTTATGAATATAAAATACATATATATATTTTAAATATAACCCTTTAATATAATTATCTTTATAATCAAATGTAAAAGTAAATAATAGAAATAAAGCAAAAGTTATTGAGGAATTTCTGACTATAAAAGTAAGTAATACCTGACTAATAACTTCCTTGTAATTGAAAGATTATGTATTATCTTGTGATCATTGAAGTTAACAAAATCTAAGTTGAGCTTGTTATTTAACTCTCGTATTTTCGTATTTAGTAGACAGTAAATCCACTAACAACTATTATTAACTGTTACAAATTAGTATTTTCTATTATTATTATTATTATTATTATTATTATCATTATTATTTTATAATTATAATCGGGAATTTCTACCGTATAATACCATATTATTCACTTAATTTATTAGATTTTTTATTTTTTATTTCTTTTTCTTTTTAAGTTGTTATTATTTATTTATTTATTTATTTTTTTTTTTTTGCATTATTGTGATTTAAGATGCATTTATGCAGAAAAATGATAAAATTTAACAATTACAAGTTAAGTGTACTTTAATCTGGGAAAAAATTCATATATACACATATGATATGATATGCTTACGCGCTTACTTCAATTCTTTTAAAATCAATCATGTAGTCATTAAATTTCTCTTACGTACAGTCGGTAACAAAAGTGTCCGAACACTAGCAAAAATTCCTATGTAAAAAAAGTACACTTAATACAGTTTTGTTAAATAAATCCTTGACGAATCCTGTTCTTAGTCAGTGTAAGAACATGATTCGATAAGGATTTATTTAACAAAACCGTATGAAGTGTACTTTTTTTACATAGGAATTTTTGCTAGTGTTCGGACACTTTTGTTACCGACTGTAGAACATTTAAAAATTATGTATAGAGAAGTATGGAGATGATTGATGACTGCGTACATTTAATATAATTTCAGTGAATTGTTTGTAAGTAAGAAAATAATATCTGTAAATAAGTAAAACATTACTTATGTGTTTCGAAATTTAATATCTGTTAATAATAATTCCATTTAATTCTCTTTAAACTACAAAATGTATATTAAACTAGACATTATGTCTATCTATGTCATTATATGTCAGTTTTCAGTTCTCAGTACTATTAAAATAAAGTTACTCATCAGTTCGATTACACAGAACATTTGAAAATAAAATTTAAATGTTAAAATAGAGAAATGTAATGAAAGATTGATGACTACAGACGCTTAATATAATTTCAGTGACTTAATATAATATATTTTATATATATAATGTATATATATATATATTAATATAATTTCAGCAAGTAAGAAAGTAATAGTCGCAAATAAATAAATAAATAAAATGTTTGCTTGAAAATTAAATGTCTATTAATAGAACTGAAAATGGTGCTCCTTAATCTATTATATTTCATTTTGTATCTTTAATATGTATAAGTATTATATGTCAACGCGTACTTCAGTACTTTTAAAATCAAATTATTCTTTTGTTCTCATTCATAAACAGACGGACAGACAGCCTGAAGTCATAAACAGTTTTCAACTTAAGAGGCATATTTGTAACACTTAGCATTTTCCCGCGCAACGTGCTCGCCACGAAGACGCAATTAATAATTCCCAAATACAAAAGTTCATTCCAGAATTTTTCAATAATTTTTACTTTCCGAACATACATATGTAAAGTTGGTTGTAGAGTTTAAAGCAGATTGACTACGCTAAGGTCCTATGCCTATAGGCATACATATATATAAGGAAAATATTGTAATCATGACAAAAATTCGACTTTAAAGATTTTGGTGCATCTATACGTTTTGAGATCCCCTGTCCCTGTGATCTGTGTTCATTTTTGCTATTTTTATAATGATGTATATATATTAGGTCTTTGCATAAATTCGTGCGGTTTTTTATTTCTTCATTTCATAAAAATACATCAATTCAAATGACAATTTTTAATCAAAACACTCTCCATTACTTTCTACAACTTTTGCCCATTTTTCGGGTAACAAATGTATACCACGGCGATAGAAGCTCTAGTCTCTGGAGGCAATAAAATGATCCGCGTCCGCACGAACTTCTGCAACGACCTAATATATGTATGTGTGTGTGTGTGTGTGTGATTGAACACGATAGCGTCTAAACGCTTTGTTCGAATGATCTGAAAGTTGGTACGTGTGTTATAAGTCAATGTAGCACAAACTCTATTGATTTGGGTGAGCCTAACACTTATACTTTTTTTTTTACAAGGACACGAAATTTTTTTTTATTATTATAGCCTATGGTCCCAAAATATATAAAATGCGATAGCGTTTAAATACCTTATTCGATTGGGCTGAAAATGTATGTACATGTTATAGTACATAAATTGTACATGTTATAATAAATAGTCATATATAATATGCCATACATAGTACACCCTCTCATGAATTGTATAAATTTGAGTGAATCTAGCACGTTTTTTTTACAGGGATACGACTAAAAATTTTTTATCATTATGTACTATGGGCTCAAATTTAATGTGCAATAGCGTAAAATTAAAACAACATGATGCATGGAGAAAGATACACAAACAGCCTATTATAATTTTCTCTTTTATTTATTTAACGACTTCTCTTACTTTCATTTATTTATACAATTGAATTACTTTATGTTCGGAAAGTCGAGTGGAGTCACTCCAAAATATTTATCTTTATAACTTAGTAAAAAAGCTATTTCATTCTTTCTTCTTTTTTAACACGCTTTTATTAGCTTCACCTGTATGTATGTATGTGTGTTTGTATGTTTGTAACCGCTCTGGGAGCAAACAAAATATCTATATTGTAAAAAAAGACTTTCCCTACGTGAACGCCGTGGCGTTGAGGTACAGCTCCGCGCTACGAACTTAAAGGTCTAGCGTTCGATCCCAGTCAGGGGAGGTTTTTTTAAAAATGGTTTTTATTTAATTCTAAATTATTTTAATTAAAGATTTAAATGTATGTAAATATTATGGTGTGTCACTCACACGATTTTCTCTTACCCTGCATTTTAATACTAAGATAGATATTTTGTGCTTTTTTGTTCACATTTCTATGAAAGCGTGTTCTTTAATTTTTCAAAACTATAATATTATTATTTCTAACTCTGTTTGCAAATTCTGGTTGCATCTCTATTAAATGAACGTAATTATCTTGCCCCTCTCCCCCACTGGGTTAACCCTCTTTTAAATTATACACTATTTGTTACTGAGCTGTTAATTAATGAAAATGTCCCCCGACGGATATAGAACTATTTGTTTCCTTATTTAAGAAAAGGAAAAATATTTAATTATTTTATGATTTGAAAATAAATTGATCTGTCTCGCATTTATTTTAATAAATTTTTGAAATACCTTTACAAACACATTTAATTTTACATCACTTTAACAACATTTTTATTAACAGAAATCAGTCTTCAACGTAATCTATCTGCCAGCATAACTATGTTAACAAGATGCAGAGAAAATGACAGTATTTTATGGAGTGGTATCATAATTTAGAATAATTACTTTTAGAGCCGAGACAAGCGCGGAAAAAGTCTTGTTGAATTTTCTTGCCATTAATAATAAATTATTATCCTAAACAGACTTGAACCTGGTGGTACAGTGACAATTAGTGACCTGCCACAGATATCGATATGTGTCCGATAAAATTATATGGACAGAAGAAAAAAAAGCCAGTATGAAGTCCGTCCGGAAACACCCTAAGAAAATGGTAATGCGGAGAAAGTCATTTCAATTATCTGTTAACGCCCTGTTGCTTTTGCTGTTTTGTTTTAGCTCCAGTAAAAGAGTTCATGAAGAAAAGAAAATTATTCCCCTCACGTATACGGCGAATATTATTGAAAATATTGGGAATAATTAGATGCGAACTATTGACTAGTTTAAATATTTTTTTTTTTTTTTTCACATTTGAAAAAAAAAAAAAAAAAAAAAAAAAAAAAAAGGTGTCATTCAGTAGTTAACACAGGAAAAAGCTCTTTGTTGGACAACTTTGTGGTTTTAATTTGTCATATATATATATATATAGTTAACCGCAAGTTTGCAGTGGGTAGTGAAATTGACTTTTTTGGTCTTTAAACTAGGTTTTGAATACTTGAATGTAGAGGTTCGGGTGTATTTAGAATAATGCACAATGGCGTGCGTCACGATCATATTTATTTATTTTCCTTTTAGTAATATGCACAAAAATACAGCATCGGTTATGCTGGGCAGATTATTTAGAATTTTATTTTTACTAATAGAATTCTTATCTTTAAGTTGTATTTGTTCTCCTCTGAAAGAACACAGACAAATCTATATAATATTTCTCTAACGTGGACCAGTTTCAATTATTTTTTTGTCGAAACGATACGATATGCGAGGATAAAAAAAATGATATTTATACATGGACCAATATTTAAGCACGCGGACATAGCTCAATGGACTAACAAGAAAAAATGACGACATTTGTCTGATGAGATTATTTTACGAAAAAAATGTATTTTTAACAGTTGTTTCTTCAGAATCTTTGCAAGCGTCATTTTAAACCTAGCAATAATTTAAAGATATATACAGAATATGAACTTTTGTGACATAAATTGACTAAAAAACGCATTCATAAAAAATATAATCAAAATAGGAATTAGTTTATTTTATTTTATTGATTTATTTATTTATTTTTAAACAAAACAACAACAACAACAACAAATTATACCAAAATTAATAAAAAGTCATCGCCAACATAACGACAAAAATTTAAAAGGCGTTGTGGAAGTCCTATATTAAAACTGTACTGCCTGTGAAAGCATGAAAATTGGGTCGTGAACCATAAATTTTATTTTGAAACCTTTTTTTGAATGATTTTGGTTTTACTATTGTACAATATCAATTTGGTTTTAATAGTAATTTGGCTTCTGGTAAATTAAAATTTTAATTAGGTGGTGAAATTGGTATAACATTTATGAGTTTCTAATTTTAATGGTAAATTAGAAAAGAAATAAAGTGCGAATATTTCGCACGGTTTTGCCAGTGTAAAATAAATAAATAAACGACTATCACTCGAAACTTCAGAAAACTCCACATCGTTAAATTAAACATTCTATAGCGATGACTACTCCGAGCATAAAAAATTTGCATATACGATAATATATAACTCGCCGTCTTTGCCCACTTCTTTTGTAACTAAATTTAAATGCATTTTCAAAGACATTTAAAAATTGAAACGTTTAAATCAATGCATTTCGATTGGCGACTATTTTCAGCAAACCAAAACCATGGGCAAGTACCGTGATATATGATATACATCCTCACAGTCCATTAAAAAGTTTAAACATTGAATTTTTTTTTATTAGTTATTTGTTTCTAAAGGTTATTTTACTGTGACACTATAAATAAGGTTTTTTTAGTACCCTTATAAAATATCATTAAAAAAATTTCACTAACTTGTTGTACTTGCAACTACGGGGTTTTTTTCCGAAGCTCCCGTGAATACGGGCTTGCACTCTGTACAAAAGTGGCTCCCGCAGAGGGAATTCTCCAAAATGAAGAAAAAATGTAGATTGATAATAATAATAATAATAATAATAATAATAAATTCTTTATTGGGCTATGATAAATATAGCGTATTATTATTATTATTTTGCAACTATATTAATATGTTTTGGTAAATGCAGCAAATTACTGTAACACATACATGTGAACGCAAAAATACGTTCTTATAAAACACATTTTAATTAAAAACACAAAAACGCATGACAAACGTTTCAGTTAAATATTCGCCCTCTTTAGTGACAATATACATACATAGCACTGAAGAGGGCTAATGTTTAGCCGAAACGTTTGTCATGTGTTTTTGTGTTTTTAATTAAAATATGTTTTACAATAATTTTTCATCTCATTTAAAAAGTTACTTTAATTTTATACAGTAATGAGACGCATTGATAATGTTTAATTTTATTAAATTATGTTCGATTAACAGTTAAATTGCTGTAAATAGGAACATCAAAAATGTTTTTTAAAAGTACACTTAAAAATTTTGTAAAAACGTACTGATAACAGAGAAAGAGTTTTTCAAGTAATTTTTTCAGTTAACCTTTTTTTAAAAAAAAAAAAAAAAAAAATGTGTAATAAAAATTATTTTTGCTTTCAAAAGAACGTTTTCTCAGAGAATTCGCTTATGTTTCTTTGCATTTTTATAGAATACTGAAAAAAAAAAAATCCATTACTGGCAAATTATTTTTATTAAAATTACTACTATTATTATTTAATTAATCATGTATTATCTGTTATTGTTGGTTTACTTTAATTAAATATAGTACAACTCTGTGCTTAAACTATTTTATAAACATTATATAAAGCTACTATGTATTAAAATGTTTAAGTTGCTTTGCTAACAATTATTTTATTTCATTTCCACTAATCAATTATAATACACTAAATTATTTTTCGCCACAAACTTTCTATAAATAAAGAGAACAGACAGTTTCTCGTTACAGAATTCTTAAGAAGCTAAATATGAGATTTGCCTTACAGATGACTCGAATAATTTATTAACTAATGTCTTTCTTTCTTGTGGAAACATCTTGACATATGCATCATCTTTATCGAACCTCATGATCAAAAGTTGGACAGATGACGGGGTAGCTTATTTTTGACGATGCTTAACGAAGGACATGAAGGCTTTCCAATATTTTTTTTTCTTATGTTCTGATTAAAAACTGGATCTTGCTAAAGTCCTCAAAGATTTACGTACTCATTTATACTAACAAGGAAAAATTCAAAAGGTGGCGTCTTCAAAAAATATTGAAAAAATATATGTGATTCTACTCTTCATAAAATACAAGAAAGTGAAAAAAATTATCGGCTGAAATGAATTACAGCGACCACAAAAAATTATCAGAACTAAGCATATTTGGCGATTTCACACTGTTAGGCGATTGATTTTGAGTACTTGGCGAAGAGGCAAAACACGGTTCTGTTCGTACACGGCAATCTTGGTGCAAGCGAACTTATCGCCTTATTCCACTAAATCGCCAAAAATTCTTAATTTTGATAATTTTTTGTGGTCGCTGTAATTCATTTCAGTCGATATTTTTTTCACTTTCTGGTGTTTTATGAAGAGTAGAATAACATATATTTTTTTTCAATATTTTTTGAAGACGTTACCTTTTGAATGTTTCCTTGTAAGTCAATTTGCTAATTCGATTAATTGATAGGATATGATAGAAAAATAATAAAATAAATAAATAAATAAATAAATTTTTCTATTTTATCCTATTTGCATGTGCATTATGTTGCATACATTTGGTTTTTTTCCCCCATATCAAACTGTTTATAACCTTGAAAGCGTGAAAGTTGCAACTAAAAGGATCCGCAAAGCGCCTAACAGCGTAGCAGACAATTTTCTTTGGAATATCTAGGTACAGTATAGCACCGTTTATACATTTTTCAAAGGACTGGCGTAAAAGGACGTTTTAATGAAAAGACGTATAATCGAAATTTTAATAATAACACTTTGATTACTACAAATTTAATGACACTAAAGCAAAATTTATATGAAAATACTAATTAATAGTTTCTTAAGTTTGTAAATGCGTATTGTACTTTTTTAAAGGCAATAATTAATAATAATAAAAAAAAGAATTATTATAAAAAGTGAGAAAAATCATACTATTAATGCATGACTGGTTGCTAATTACATATATCATATATTGAGAATTATATTACATTTCTTAAGAACTCTATGAACACATTTTGAACATTAATTATGTATATTACGTACGTTTAATAATAAGCATACGATTTATGTCCATACAGATAGTTATTTAATAATATTAAAAATCTTTAATATTCGTCTGATTTGCTTCTTGTCTATGAATATTGAAAATTCTACTGTGAATTCAATATATTCTTTGATTAGTATTCTTCGATCTTTCCTGTGCTCCTCCATTTAAGATGCTTTTTAGGAAAAATCTGTCATATTTTATTTAGAATGAAAAATAATGACGAGCTGAGAAATTTTGCGAATTTTAGTAAGTGAAAAAAAAAAAAAGACGTATAACAGATATTAGCGGCATATAAACGAAGAATTTTTGCATTAAAAGAAATAGGAATGAATCGGGAATTCACTAAAAGGATGTATAAATGTAAAAGACGTATAAACGGTGCTTTACTGTACCGGATTTGTGGCTGCAGCTCAGTTCACCAGTTATTACCAGTGTTAGCCAGATTTTGCTACTTTTTTATTCAATAGTCACCAATACATTTGAGAAATGATATTTGATATGTATATAATAGACGATTATTATCCGGTACAAATCTTGCAATCGATTTTTAACTAACTTCCCTACTAGCTAGACATTTGAAACTTTCAGAGTAGTTCAGAACCTGGTGACAACACAATACTTCGAGGCCTGATTTTCGAACTTTTGATTAGTTTTCTTTTAATTAATTAAAATAGGAAAATAATAACCTCCTAATAACTTTAAAAATAGCCATTAAAATATCAACTATAGTTCAATTGTTGCCAAAAAGAATTTACGAGTTCATTTTCTTTCGATATAAAAATAAATGCATTTAATTAAACGTGAACGTTAAAAAATTGTAAAAAGTTAAATCATGCATCTCACAGAAATGGACGTCGTTATCACTTTAAAAATTTTATACGCATTGATAAAGTGCTAATGTAGTTCTATAGCTATGATTCAACAGAAAATTTAAAAACATGGTATATAAAAAGTATATATCTTATAATTATTTTTATTTGATCGTTGCTATCCCTTACCTGAGGGCGATTTTATGATCTTTTGACATCTTTGATAGCTCATTCCAGGGGGTATGTGCTCTAAATACTGTCATGTTTTCGTGCAACGTGTCGTGCCTTTATTTGATCATTAATTTCTTTAGACTGGATGATATAACAAAAATCTTTCATCTAATCAGGGTTATCACACTTTCCCTAATTTTTTAATATCTGTGTTCTGCATAGTATATATCTTTCTTTTTTTCGTTAAAGTTTTTGCCCCAATCATCTTGCTAAAGTATATGTTTCCACTTCATAAGATAATGCTTATGAAACAAATTCGCAAAAGGATTTTCTTTTCAGGCAGAAAGAAAAGTTACTCTTCAAAATTGTTTTGTTTTTCCCGAAGGCCATCCATTCAATTTTCAATCTTTTGTTGTTTAGAGTGCTGTCAATCATGCGCTTCGCTTTCGATTATACAGTTGTTTTTCTGAGGAATCGAATAATTAAAACGAATTGATATTAAGTCAATAATTAAATCAAATGATTTCAACCATTGTTCACTGAGAAAAAATTCTGTAACTGACATCTAGAATCCAAGATTGTGGCTCTAGTAAAAATAGTTCCATGTCATCCTTATAAATACTAGTCCCCTTTGAAAGCGAGTTCTAGAAACCCCTATTAGAATTCTAGAGCGTTTGTCTATTTTATAGATAGAGGTTAAACTTATTTAAATTTCTCAGCATATAAATGTGAATACAAGGGGCTTGTTTTAGCAACTGTAATCTTGGTTTATGACCCAGTTCTAGAAAAACAAGCGAGAATTTCTCGCAATACAAAGGATTCAGACTATTCAGAATATTGTTTCACCATCTAAAAATGTATAGACTAGAAATTCTCGATCATTTCGTCTATTCAGCTTATTGGCGTCCCTTACAGGCATAGCTCGGAAATCTATATTTCTAGTTTAAGGATTTAGAAAATGATCACTTATACGTTCTAGATGAAAGCGGTATATTTTTACTTTCCGAACACTATAGTGAGGAAAGTATTGTAATCATGTCAAAAATTCGAATTTGAGATTTTGATGTTTGTATACGTTTCGAGGTCCCCTGAGTCCGTTTATACACTATTTTTACGATGATATATGTATGTGTGTGTGTGTGTATGTATGTGTTTATGAATGTATGTGTGTATGTCTGTTAGTGAACACGCTAGCGTCTAAACGCTTTGTTTGAATAAGCTGAAAGTTGGTACGTATATTTTTAGTCACCATAGTACAAACGCTATAGATTTTGGTGAATCTAGCCTAGCACTCATAGTTTTTTCACAGGGACACTAGGAAAAATTCTTTATCATTATGGACTAAGGGGCCAAATTTTTAAAAGTGCGATAGCGTCTAAACGCTTTATTAATCTGAGCAAAAAATTTGTACGCATGTTATAGGTCACAGTTGCACCAACTGTATAGATTTTGGTGAATTTAGCACTTACAGTTTTTTTACAAGGACACAAAGAAAAACTCTTTATCATTATGGCCTATGGGACCAAATTTTTAAAAGTGCGATAGCATCTAAATGCCTTATTCAATAGAGATGAAAATTTATATGAATATTATAAATCACTGTTGCACTAACTATAAGCATTTTGGTGAATCTAGCATTTATAGGTTTTTACGGGGACACAACAAAAAATTCTTTATCATTATGATCTATGGGCTCAAAGTGCAGTAGCGTTAAATAAAACATCGTATAATATATGGAAAAAAATACTCAAACACTCTATTATGGTTTTCTCTCTTTTGTTTGTTTAACAACTCCTCTTTCTTTACTTTATCTACATAACTGTTAATTACTCAATGTTCGGAAAGTCGAGTGGAGTCACTCCAGATTTTTTTTCTCAGTGTTTAAATCTTCTTTACCCGCAATTTTTCTCGCTGTAAATATCAACAATATGTTAAAAAAAAAAAAAAAAAAGATATATATATATATATAAATTGTAAGTAATAAAGAAACCATTAAAATAGTATATACATTGATTAGTTTTTAGGTTAAAAAAAGTCAGAGTTTGTTACCCGTCTCAAACAGTATACTTGCTTCAAAAAAAAAAAAAAAAAAAAAATCATTTTCAATTGAATTTAACATGACAGCGAAAAGTTGCTAATTCAAAGATACAATGAAATTTCCTTAAGGTCACCAACCGTAGCAATAGAAAATCAGTCTTTTAAGAGAGGGGGACTTTAAATAGAAATTGTTTAGATATTCACTTTTTTTTTTGCAACAAATACTACCATAAACTAAAGAGTTTTTATTGTACAAATTTGCATCATTTGCCTATACTGCCTTGTAGATGTCAAAATTACTAGCTTGTTTGATTTTTTATGTCTTTTTTTTTTTTTTTTTTTTTTTTTTTTTGCAATAATTTTATTTCTAAAGATTCTTTTATATTCTAGATCAAATTGTTTATCATATAGTCGTCATATATTTCATGCATGAGGAATCATACATATCAGTTCATTTCATACATATCAATTCCATGCTTGAAATGTGATCTGGCTGTAGCATATGATTAAGAGACGCTCCTTTTTATTATCTGCATAATTTTTTTATGTGGCTACCACATATATTCAGGAAAATAAAACGGTTTCTTTAAAAAATTGCAAAATAATAATAATAATAATAATAATAATTTTTTAAACTATAACACGCAGGGTATTAAAACTAGTGAAGAGCCTTTTTCAGAAAACTCGAAATACAACATTTAACACAGTATACTGCAATCGGAATACAAAAGTATTAAATGCCTTATGAAATATAAAAATTTTTACTAAATAATTCTTTACTACGCATGCGCAAGCTTTAACGAAATTTCATTTGCATAATAGCCAAATGTATTGATCAACCTATAGGAAAACCCCAAAGAAGTTATCAGGTAAATTAAAAATGTTGTACGCGATGGAATAAAATGCTATTCAGTTCCTCTAAAAAAAAAAAAAAAAAAAAAAAAAAAAGGAAGAAAGAAAGAAAGAAAGAAAGAAAAGAAAAAGATATATAAAATTCAAGCTGAAACGCTTCAAATTGTGACAACGCAGAATCACAGATTGAAAAAAAAAAAACAGTGTTTTCGTACCAAAATAAATAAATAAATAAAATAAAAAATAAAAATAAAAATATAACTATGGATGAAATTTTGTCTATGATAAATTTTAATTTAGTACGACAGGACTACTTATATTTGTATAAAATCATATCATAATAGTAATAATAATAATAATAATAATATAAAAAAAAAATAATAGAGGATGCTCAGTAAAATTCTCAAACACATTTTCAAATAATGTATTGGTTTTTAATTCCAAATAAATTAATAATATTTGAATACATTTATTGTATAATATCGTCCCCTAATTGCTTAATACTCATTTACTAAATATTTTAATTGGTAAAATAATCTTAATAACAGTTTCGTATTTCTTATTAATAATTAACAGTTTCAATTTCTACAGAACAAAACATAATATTAAAAAAAACTATAAACCAAATATCCGACAATTAAATCATACTCAAAATTCATCACAGATTAATTAATATTAATCCATTAATTTCTCAAAACCATAATTAATATCACTATACTCATCTTATAAATCGGAAAATAACACACATTTTAAATAAATTTCACAGTTTTAGTCTAAAAACATCTGAAAACACTAGTCTAAATAATCAGGACATATCCAGCCAAGACCCGTTGACTTTGTGGTCTGAGTACACAACTACGAACCCGAAGGTTGTGAGTTCGATCCTCACCGACGGAAAGTGAATTTTATATATATAATAAAAGTTTTTACGGATTTCACAAAATACTTTAAGATAGCGTAATAAATAAAATGGTAAAATTGAATATTGGCAGGCATTTTCGAAGCGGTTCGTTATAAATTGGTAACGGCGCAAAATTGCAGATTGAACGAAATAGTCCTATCGTACTAAAAAAAAAAAAAAAAAAGGTTGAAACTCTAAGGAGTTTTATTTATATTTTTATTCAATTAACGGTATTACAGTTTTTGTTGATTGAAATAAGTATTGACGAAACCCCTTATCATTTTCCTTATTTTGTAGAAAAACTGAAATTAAGTTCATTCTATCACGTGGAACTTTTTGAATCTGCACGATATTTGTATGAGGCTTTCATATAAGTACTTCAATACTATTGGCTATCATATCATGCAAATGGAATTTCACTAACACTTGCGCATGCGTAGTTAAGAATTATTTAGTAAAAATGCTCACATTTCATTGGGTATTTAATATTTTTTATTTTGATTGCAGTATGCTGTATCTATTGTAGTATGACAAATTTCCTGAAAGTGGCTTTGCTTTGTACTTAATACCTCACTCGTTATAGTTTCAAAAAAAAAAAAAAAAAAAAAAAAAAAAAAAGACTTTTTTTTTTTTTTACGTTCTTTGAAAGAAACCGTTATATATTCAAGAATATATGTGGTAGCCTCATAAAAATTTACACTTCAGATAATAAGAAGGAAAGTCGTAATCACATGCTATACAGACAATAGCTTTTCAAGCATGTCTTTTTACAGGGTGATCACAAAAATTTTACTATTTATTTATTACTTCCATTACCCTACTACCGTAGGTAATGGAAGTATTGTATTCGGTCTGAAAATTCGATATCGGGTTTTCACCTGATTTACACGTTTTAAGGTCCCCTGAGTCCAAAAAAGTGGTTTTTGGCAATTGGTCAGTGTGTGTGTGTGTGTGTGTGTATGTATGTGGGGAATCTTCTGGCTATTATAGCTCAGAAACTAATAAAGACAGAGTTACGAAACTTTAGAATTGAAATACGTCGCTGGTGCACAGGTGAAATTTCCAAATTTTGGTGAAAATTGAAAAACCGGAAGTGGGACCGTAAGTCCGTATCTCAAAAACGGCTCTAACGATTTTCTTCAAACTTGCTATATAAACACTGAATTAGATGTCCTTTCGAATGATATAGTTGGTTAGGTCAGGAAAATTGATAGGCGTCCTGTATAAATAGCGCTCAATTTCAGGCCTCGCAAAGGCGTTCCTTTAAAAACGGTTGTACGGATTTTTTTCAAACTCGCCATATAACTTATTTGACGGATAGAGCAATTTTGTTACTTATTTAAATCAAAAACGTATATAAAATGTTTATAATGTGTGAAGTACTGGGTAATGGAAGTCGTGTGGCTGTTACACACCAGTTTTTTTTTTTTTTTTTTTTTTTTTTTTTTTTTTTTTTACTGGTCCCTCATTTCGATAAAAGCATTAAAAATAAATAAATCAATAAATAAAGAATTTTCGAAAACGTAAAGTGTTGAATGCTATTTAGCATATCGTAGCTGGAGCCCAGCTTTTATCTTTTTAACACTATATAGTTCGCAGATGTCTGCTTAAACGTCTAAAAAGCTTCAAGAAATAAAAAGGAGTCGAAGGTCGTGTGTCACCCGAAACAGTAAGAATAAAAGTCTCACGTTCTCATCCGTTTTGTTGAAACAGTTGAGAAAATGAAACTCTAGACGACAGTAAATAATAAGATTTTTTTTTTTTTTTTTTCGCTAATGTTTTTATTGTTTCTATTTTCTTGGTTGCTTGCTTTTGAGACCATTTGTTTACCAAATATAATCCGTATTTCTAGCAGTCTAGCTAGACTGAAATAAGAAGCATTGAAAGTTAATTTATTTTATTAAGAATTTTGCCAGCTTTTAATCTATTTTAATTCATATGAATATTTATTTAAAAAGAGCGGAAAATTATGTGTTAGGTATACATTCTAAATTACACTTCAAACTGAGAGAAAAAAAAAAATAAAAAAAAAAGGTGAAAAATTACGCATCAGGGCACCAAAGGAATGAGCCAGAAAGAAAACAACACTGAAACAACGGGCGTCACAAAACAATTATGACAGAAATTTACGAGGGGCCATATTTTTCGTTGCAAGTCTATCCCACAAGAAGAAAAGGTGATAAAATAAATTGTGATTGAAAAAGAATTCTATCTAATCACATAGCTGACTAATGAAGAAAAAGGTAACTCCCATAAATTAAAAGAGCTAAATGAGTTATCCAAATCCCCTAAATGTAAAAAATTATTTTCTTCTGGATGTTGTAAAAATATGTTTCTTTTGAGTTATTCCATGTAAAATATTCTGTTTCTGTTTATGTCTGCTGAATGATCAGATTTCTTTAATCAGCTATCCAAATAAAGCCGGAATTTGGCTTAATAAAATACATACCGGGTTAATAAAAAACATACATAAGTCAGCAGACATTTTAAAAATTCATAAAAATTGAAGGAATAGATAGAATTGAACGCGGTTTGCGAAAACATTATTCTCGTGAAGAGCTTTTTTTTTTTTTTTTTTTTTTTTTCTTTTCCTTTTTTATGATGAAAAAAAAAATAGTTAAAATTTTCATCAATAGAGGGCTCTGCACATGAGCAAATCAGTGTTAGAGATAAGAGTTTTGAAACTAGGCATCAAAATGATGCCTGGATTAAATTTTTTGGGCGTCAAAATTAAAAATCTAGGTGCCATCCATAATTAAATACGTATATATAAAAAAAAAATAATAATAAAGCATCAACTTGTAAATAATACATGCAAAATTATATAAAAAAATATTTATGTAAAGAATGTAATTACATTGACAATATTAAACGCACATATTTAAAATCACAAATTCATTCTTCATCTAGAAGATACTCAAAATAACCGTAAAATAATAAGCACGCACACATGTTTACAGCGAACTAAACTGATGAGTGGAGTTGAGAAGTAAGAGTTTAAAATTCTCAAGATAAGAAAACACTGCTACTTGCATAGATATAGTAATATATATAGATCTATCATCCCCATGTTATCGAGCAAAAAATTTTGATGCCAAAAAAAATTCTAAAATCAGCCATTAGAGAGTATTGAAAAAAAGAATAAAAAGAAAAATGAATTTGAAACTGTATCTGGAGTTTTTCATTCACCTTTAGTAAATAAATTATTCATAAATTTTATTTACTAAATCATCCGTGTGTATTCCTGTGTGTGATTTACTCGGGGAAAGGCAGCCATTAGAGTGACTTTTACTGAAAAAAAAGGCCCCACTTTTCCCCTCTCGCTGATCAATCTATATCTTATTACTATATCTATGGCTACTTGCTCCAAACCATACGTTGAATGGTTGCTCGCCACATCGACGAGTAATCTAAGCATGGTGAGCGCGGTTCTCTAACAACCAATCACAGTCTGCCATTGAAAACTTTTGTAAGCTTGATTTCAACAGACAATCATGTATGACTCCAATGACAGGATTGAGGAATACGATAGACTTGCTTACAGTCTGATGGGATCGGGAAAATTATAAGATATGAGGAAAAAATCCGGGCATCAAACATGGCACTTATGATTGGAATTCTAGGCATCAAAATGAAACATCTGGTCGCAAAATACGACAAACGATTGCTTATTTCTAACACTGGAGCAAATCACACATTTTCATGAAAAAATATATCTATTTACATGTAAATATTTACAAATATTATAAGTTCTATTTCACGTGTGCGCTATCACCACAAATTACAATTTGCCCACGAGTTACAACAGTTGGCGATTCTTAGTTGAGATGAAATATCTTCACCAATAACGCTTTATCCACCAAGTCAGTATCGCAATTAAAACTTCATGGAGAGTAAAATAAGAATACTAAGGCCCTTGGAAGAAAGTATAAGGTCACAAAATATCCCAGCTAAAAAAAGTCTTCAAAAAAAAAACTATAAAAAAATGAAGAAGAAATGCAGATAATGTGAAGGTATTTGGAACAATCCCAGTTTAAAAAAGCTTCAAAAAAAAAAAAAAAAAAAAAAAAAAAAAAAAACTATTAAAATGAAGAAAACTGCAGATATTTGGAATAATAAGTTTAAGGGGAAAAATTTTATTGGAGGGGAGGGGAAGGGGGAAGTTGCTTGAAAATTTTTTGCTGTTCCAAATATCTTCAGTTTATCTGCAGTTTTCTGCAGTTACTCTTCATTTTTACAGATTTTTTGAAGACTTTTTAAAACTAGGATTGTTCTAAATACCTTCACATTATCTGCATTTTTTCTTCATTTTTTTTTTTTTTTTATGACTTTTTTTAGCTGGGATATTAACAAAAAAGGTATAAAACATACTTAAACACGAAAAATTTTAAATTACACTTTCTTAGAAATGAAATTAAAAAACATAAACTTAGGTTATGAGCATATGTAAAATATTTTCAAAGCATTAAAGCATTCAATGACAATTTAGAAATCTGATGGCACTTCATCTTGGAAATAAATACACTGATGGAAAAAAAAATCCCAACACCAAGAAAAAAATATTGTACAGTAATGAAATTTCAGCAATACATTTGTCTTCTAGGTAACATATTTAATTGATTAAAGTTTCAAGATCACAGGTAGAGCCATTGGCGAGAAGAGCCATTTCAAATGTGAAATGTTGGTACATTAGTAACCGGTGTAACCGCCAGAATTTTGAATGCAAGCATGTAAACGTCCATGCATTGTGTCGTACAGGTGTCGGATATCAGTTTGTAGGATGGAGTTCCATACCTGTTGCACTTGGGCGGTCAATGCAGGGACGGTTAATGCTGGTTGTGGATGACGCTGGAGTAGTCGTCCAATGATGTCCCATACGTGCTCGATTGGAGAAAGATCTGGTGATCTAGCAGGCCAAGGCAACATGTCGACACTCTGTGGAGCATGTTGGGTTACAACAGCGGTATGAGGGCGAGCGTTACCCTGTTGGAAAACACCTCTTTGAATGCTGTTCATGAATGGTAGCACAACAGGTTGTATCACTAGACTGACGTACAAATTTGCAGTCAGGGTGCGTGGGATAACCACGAGACTGCTCCTGCTGTCATACGAAATTGATCCCCAAACCATAACTCCAGGAGTAGGCCCTGTGTGTCTAGGCCGCAGACAGGTCGCTAGCAGGCGTTCACCTGGCCTCCTTCTAACCAACACACGGCTATCACTGCGACCAAGGCAGAACCGGCTTTCATCAGAAAACACAACAGATCTCCACTCCGTCCTCCAATGAGCTCTAGCTTGACACCACTCACGTTGCAAACGGCTGTGTTTGGAGTCAGTGGAATGCACGCTACAGGGCGTCTGGCTCCAAGCTGTCCTTGAAGTAACCGATTTGTAACAGTTCGTTGTGTCACTGTGGTGCCAACTGCAGCTCGAATTTCTGCTGCAGACGCAGTACGATTAGCCACAGCCATACGCCGAACACGGCGGTCTTCCCTCTCAGTAGTGCCACGTGGCCGCCCGGAACCCGGTCTTCTTGAGGCAGTACCTTCCCTTGACCACTGCTGCCAACACTCATGCACAGTGGATACATTCCTGCCAAGTCTTTCTGCAATATCGCGGAAAGAAAACCCACCTTCTCGTAGCCCCACTACACGACCTCGTTCAAACTCAGTGAGCTGTTGATAATGGCTTCTTCGTCTTCTTAGAGGCATCCTTGACTAACATTAACCCACTACGTCAAATCTCAACTGTAAATAACGATCACGAACCTTACAGCGCTTATTTAAAGCAAACCTCATTTGCATGTTCATAGTGTCGCTACTAGCGCCACACTTATGCGCGTAGCTCGAAATTTGAATCGACGTCATCTTTCAGATGTATAAACACGCCTACCAAATTTCGTTTATCTAGCACAGCTCCTTCCTGGTGTTGGGATTTTTTTTCCATCAGTGTATAAGGTCGAGGAGTTATGAATGAAAATATAAAGTCAGTATCCTACAAATTCACTTTTTTTTTTCAGTGACATTTATCTGGAAGGTACGGATCAGTCACCGTTGAACCAAGTCGCAAAGAAGTTTCTTTTTTGATATTTTCCCACTCATTTCTGATCGCATTGGTGAGTTCGACTTTCCTTCGATATTGCCACATGTCCTTATAAACGGATTGAGCAAGTATGCTCCAAATGCTTTTGTTCATTTTTAAATATTTTTTTATCCTCGCATATTTTATTAATTTCACTACTATAGTATCGTTTCGACAAAAACTAATTGTAACTGGTCCACGTTAGAGAAATATTATATAGATTGTAATTAGTTCAATTAATTTAAACTAGATTTTAATTAAAAGTGTATTATATTTAACTAACCATCTGCATACTTTGTATTTTTTGTTGCCTTAACATCCGAAAAATTTGCATAAATCCTAATTTAACTGGCTATTTAATCGACCACTTATAATTTTTTCCAGGTTCTTAGCAGGAGATTAAAATATTAGATGCATTGTTAATTGTAAAACCGTGCAATGTTTAGGACATTGTTTCGCATGTTTCTCGTTACGCGTATGTGCAGCGTAACGAGAATAATAACCCTACATAAACAAATATTTTAACTTTTTTTTTTCTTAACCAGAACAAAATACTCCTTCACGAGAATAACATTTCCACAAATTGCCTTCACTTCTACCAATTCCTTCACTGTAAAAAAAAAAAAAAAAAAAAAAAACTGTTAAAAGTACAGGAAAAATCTGGCAGCTGGGGTGCCAGTATTTCTCCGTCAAATATACAGGACAAAACTTATTTTTTAACAAAAAACCTGTTTGATTTACAGGATTCCTGTGTAAAATATATATCAGTGATACAATTTTACGGTTTTAAACTGTATATTTGACGGAGAAATACTGGCACCTCAGCTGCCAGATTTTTCCTGTACTTTTGACGGATGTTTTTTTTTTTTTTTCAGTGT
The DNA here is from genome assembly GCA_963930645.1 of Salticus scenicus. Classification (NCBI taxonomy): domain Eukaryota; kingdom Metazoa; phylum Arthropoda; class Arachnida; order Araneae; family Salticidae; genus Salticus; species Salticus scenicus. Next base: position 246,123,704 of record OZ005656.1, read on the forward strand.
TCAATTGATATATATGTATATTTAATGACTAGTCTTATGGGACACCCTGTATACACACACACACACGCACACACGCATATATATATATATATGTGTGTGTGTGTGTGTGTGTGTGTGTGTGTGTTTTGGCTAAAAAGGCCACGAATATATTAAATTACGTTAAAATAAGTCTACAGAAGGGCGAGATGAACATCATATTTTTTTCTTTTTTACTTGGTCCGTACTTATCAAAGAAGAATGGTTCATTTAGCGATAAGCGGCTGATTCCTTAATCGCTTATTGCTAAAAAAAATAATTCAGCTAATTGCTTAAAGTTATTTTTTTATTAACAAGGTATCAAAAAGTAATTGTAAAGAGTATTTATTGTAATTGCTTATTTGAATATTCACAGTCAAGAAAAATATATGTACAATTTTTGCTCTAACTTCTCTCTCTCTCTCTCTCTATCTATCTAAACTGCTGTTTGTAAAAATTGCAACACCATGAAAGAATGCGAATATCAGAATAATATTTATTTTGCACATACATTATAGTAGGAAGAACAATTGGTTAAAATTTCAGGAAATTTGGAGTAATATGTACTGAGAAAACAGTACATAAAGCAGCCACCTCTGTGAGCAATAGCAGCACTTATCTGCCTAATCATTGAATCAAACAGCGATTGGATGACATATACGGGTAGAGCACTTCATGAAGCTTCAACGCGATGCCACAATTCATTGATCGTAGATGCTGGTGAGAGGTGGAGGGCCACTCGCTTTCCAAAGATTAAACAATCATTTTCATTGGTGCGAGACCAGGAGAACGCGCTGGCCGGAGCAACGGTTAAACACATTCTGTATAAAGGAAAGTCCGGGCAATACAGACAACTTGCGGTCATGCATTATCCTGTTTAAATGTTGCGCTACGCAGACCTTGAATATAGGGCAGAGGGGCGTACTTTAACTCACCAGAAATTTAATAGTTGCTGTTCAGAGTGCCGGGAATGCGAACAAGAAGCAATCGAGACGTGTATCCAATGGGACCCCATAACATCACTGCAGCTGATGGACAGCGTGACGATGTCGAATCCCAGCTGGCAATGTGCATTATTCACGATGCCGTTAAATATGGATAAGGCAATCTTGGTGATTGTGAATTTGTCTGAAAACAAGATTGTGATTTGTCTGAAAGGTGATTTCACGTCATTCCTCCGTCCAGGTTCGTCGTTGATGACACATTAAAGGCGCCCATATCAGTGATGCAGTTTTGAGTGTAATCAAAATTTTGGTAGCCGCATACTGTGTCACCACCTGCAGTGATGGTATGCGGTACCATCGGATACACGCCTCGATCACCTCTTGTTTTCATTCCCTCCACTCTGTATACCAGCCGTTACATTTTTGACGAGTTAAGGCTCGTCGCTCGTCGCTATATTCACGGCATTCGAAGCGCAATATTTAAGCAGGACATTTGACAACCGCATGTTGTCCGTATTGTCCGGAAATTCCTTGATGCAGAATATGTTGGACTGTTGCTCTGGCCAGCGCGTTTACTTGATCTCGCACCAATGAAAATGACTGTTTAATCGTTGAAAAGCCACTGGCTACCCCACCAGTCCCCAGTAACTACAATCGATGAATTGTGGCATCGTGTTGAAGCTTCATGAAGTGCTCTACCCGTATATGTCATCCAATTGCAATTTGAGTCAATGCCTAGGCAGATAAGTGCTGCTATTGCTCACAGAGGTCGCTGCTTTATGTACTGTTTTCTCAGTACATATTACTCCAAATTTCCTGAAATTTTAATCAATTATTCTTCCTTCTATAATGTATGTGCCCAATAAATATCGTTCTGATATTCGTATTCTTTCATGGTGTTGCAATTTTTACAAACAGCAGTGTATATTATTGATTAATAAAATAATACAAAATCTTTAATTAATTCTAAATTTGAAGTTTGTTTTGTTATGTTATACATTCCTTATGTCTTTTATTTTATTTAGCTTCCTAATAATTAAATCATTTATATATTGGTAATTCAATGGATGTTCCATAACGCCTTTCTTCTCGCATGTTTTTTTTTTTTTTTTTTTTTTAAATATATATAAACATTGTTGCACAGTCTATTAAAACGGTCTTAAAATAGTAGTGTTAGGGCAAAAATATTTTTAAAGGGTTAAGAGTTCAATATGTGCATTCTCCTACCCAGTACCAATTTTCAAATCCCCCCCCCCTCGATTTTATACATCATTATAGTTTAAGAATATACGTTAACATTTATCATAGTTTTTACATTATTATAGTTTAAAATATTTGGGTATTACTTTATGGATTGATTTTGATACCCAAGATTTTTTTTTTTTTATGCTAAAAGATTTGCGTTATATTGCAGCAATCAAGCATAATAATATGTTTTTTTAATAAATAACTTATCAATGAATCCACAAATCAATACCTAGATATGTTTAAAATACATTGTCAGACTTATAATAATGTAAAATTGAAGGGAAGAAAATTATAAATGAGTTAACAGGAATCATTAAAAAAAAAAAAAAAAAAAATGTATTTTCGTAAGTTTAAATAGTTTTTGAGGAATTTTTAATAAGCTTGATATTGTTATATTTCAATGCATATGAATGGAAATTTTTATATAATATAATAAATAAATAAATAAATAAAGGAAATTATAACTTAGCAGCGCCAACTTTTGGGCGATACACCCCAAAAGCTAATCAGCACCAAATTAAGTTAAGGTTTTTACTAAATATCAAATTTGGTTAAATTCCGCCTAGTGGTTCGTGCGATACAGCGTCTATAAAATGATGGCAACACCCACATACACACACTTTTTTTTAAATGGTCAAAACATGTTCAGGACATCTAAAAACGTATGAATCCATTGAAAACAGAAGGTCAAAATTTTTTACTAATCCAATATCTTTTTTTTATGCGTACGGAAGAAACTAATAAAAAATGTGTTAGAAATATTTTTGGCATGACATCAAATCATCACACATTAATTTTTAACCTTTCGATCGATGTTGAAAAAAAAAAGAGTTTAGAAAATTTCATTCCAATGTCTAGTCAAATCAGTATACAAATTTTTGCACGGCTATGTTTTTTACAGGCGATGTTATTGACATGACGACGTTTTGACAAGCGATGTTTTGACGGCGAAGTTTTGACGGCGATGTTTTGACGGGCGATGTTTTTCCCGGCGATGTTTTGACGTAGACCCGGATTTACAAACCTAGATATGTTTAAAATACATTGTCAGACTTATAATAATGTAAAATTGAAGGGAAGAAAATTATAAATGAGTTAACAGGAAGCATTAGAAAAAAAAAAAATGTATTTTTGTAAATTTAAATAGTTTTGAGGAATTTTTAATAAGCTTGATACTGTTATATTTCAATGTATATGTATGGAAATTTTTATAATTCTAAGACAGTAATTAAAAATAAAGAAATTGCATGAATTAATTTTTGATTTTTATCTGCAACAATACATTCAGTACTTCCTCTAAAGAATCCACTTGCAATAATTTCTTAGCAAGGCCGTAGTAGTCTTTTTTCGGGACTCATTTCCTTCATAAAAGACTTATCTTAATTTTATGTTGGTTTAGTTCATTCTGTAATTAGTTGCGCCATGGAAAATTACGGAGAAAATTCGTCACGCTAAGCATGTCGTTTTTCTATCTAATTAATTAATTTTCACTTTTTTGCTTTCTCTTACCCGAATATAATTTTAGACAAAGTATTGTTTTTGGTCAAATTTTCGAGTTATATTTACATGTTTCGAGGTCCCCTGAACCCGGAAATCATGTTTTTAACGGCTAGTCTGTATATGTGTGTGTGTGTGTGTTATCAGCATATCTCAAAACAAACAATAGCTGGAAGTACAAACTTGGTATTCTAAATCTATATCATATAGCTATGTTACACTAAACTTTTCGTTGAGATCAAATAAATGGCTCGTGTACAGGGCCATCCAAGAGAATTCACATGCGTTACGTCTATGGGGAAAATTTCTGGTAAATACATCTAATGGCTTCTGCCCTAAACAAAATATAAGAAACTTATTTTTTTATATGCATAAAAGCATGTTTTGTGTAGATTGTGGTATGGGAATCATTCATCACTCGTTTATAGGGCTACCCAAAGTATCTACAGTCGGTAACAAAAGTGTCCGAATACTAGCAAAAATACCCATGTAAAAAAAGTAGAGTTAATACTGTTTTGTTAAATAAATCCTTGTCGTGTACTTAAACTGACTAAGAACATCATTCGACAAGGATTTATTTAACAAAACAGTATTAATTCTACTTGTAAAAAAAGTAGAGTTAATACTGTTTTGTTAAAAAAAATCCTTGTCGTGTTCTTAGACTGACTAAGAACATGATTCGACAAGGATTTATTTAACAAAACAGTATTAATTCTACTTGTAAAAAAAGTAGAGTTAATACTGTTTTGTTAAAAAAATCCTTGTCGTGTTCTTAGACTGACTAAGAACATGATTCGACAAGGATTTATTTAACAAAACAGTATTAATTCTACTTGTAAAAAAAGTGGAGTTAATACTGTTTTGTTAAATAAATCCTTGTCGAATCATGTTCTTAGACTGACTAAGAACATGATTCGACAAGGATTTATTTAATAAAACAGTATTTATTCTACTTTTTTTACATAGGAATTTTTGCTAGTGTTCGGATACTTTTGTTAGCGACTGTAGATATATTGGGGCTATACTTGAAAATTGCTGTAAATGTATTTAATTTTATGTTAGGTATTTTTCATATAAGACTAAATTTAAATACACAATGTGATGTACATAAAGTTTGTAGACAATATACAGGGCTACCCAAAATTAAGCTAAACGTTATTTTCTGTTGCACGTATTTGATGGAAGTGCTTTGCCACATTTTACTATGTCGAGGAACACTGTTCAGGAAGAAAAATTAATTTTTCATATCTATACTGTAACCAAAGTGCTTTTTTATGTTCTATTTTTAACTGTGGTTTTTAGATAATATCAAGTTTTAAGGTGCCTTGAATGCGAAAGGACAGTTTTTAGCGATTGATTTGTATGTTTATTTATTATCAGCCTAACTTAAAAACAAATAATTGCAGGGAACTCGTGTTTTAAAGTTCGTGTCAGATTGCCATTCAAAAAATTTGATCAAGATTGGCAAATTTGACGGCAAATTAATAACAGCTTTGAATGTTTTAATATATGTAAGTAATAAGCTGTAGGTACTAAAACATGAATATGTCTTCACTATAGGGTTCTATTTAGAAAACAATATTGTGTAGCAGTCACTGCTACACAATACCATATTATTGCATAGCAGGCAGTCACTAAATAAATTTACTAGTAATATTTTCATTAATAATAATTATAATAAAATGCTTTTAGGAATTTTTTTAAAACAAAAAATACACATTTCAGTCCTATACATTTTCAAGTATTCTTGTTTCTGGAGGAGTGGCGTTTCCATAATAATATCTTTATTACAACAAAAAAATGTCTGGCATGTTCGATATTACACAGCCGGGGTGTGTATTGGAATTAAAATAATCTGGTGTGTCACTCACACGACTTTCTCTTACCCTGAAATTTAATACTATAAATACAGGTTGGAGATTAAGAGGTGAGATAACGATGTTATGTAAACCTATGTTAAACAATTCAAATTACGCTTCGGAGAGTTTTATATGATAATTAGAACGAGGGGGGGGGGGGCTATAGCCCCCCTCAATCCCCCGTTTCATTAATTCACCTACATTTATAAAACATTTAATTCGGTTATTAAAAAATAATTCTGTTTTTTAAAAATAATTCATTAAAATTATTATTTTAAAAAATTATCTTTTATGATAATGCAGACGATTTCCATATTAGAGAAGTAGTATAACACCAAATATCCAAAAAAAGTCCATTTTATTCTCAATATTTTAAATATACATATGTATATATTTTTTTTTTTCTAAGTTTTTTTTTTTTTTTTTTTTTTTTTTTTTTTGTTAAAAGTAAAAAAAAAAAATCGATATCTTTATTTTAAATTATCGCAAATCGATGGTTCAACCATTCGTTTTAACGGTATTGGCGAGCTCTTTTGAAAGATACCCATCATGAAAATTTACTCCCCTCGAGGAGGGACTTCCCCCCAGGGGGGGGGGGGAGGCGAGGCTCCTACATACACAAATTTTTTTTTTCCCAGTTGACTATCTCTACTAGAATATATGTATATTCGTTTCATTTGGTTTAGTGCAGTCTATTAGACGTTAAACTCTATTTACCAGCACTTTCCTCCCATAGACGTAATGTATTAGAATTCTCTTGATTGTCCCTGTACACGAACCATTTGCTGGATCTTAACGAAAAGCTTACTGTAGCATCCCTATATGATACACATTTATAATACCAAGTTTGGAATGTCTGCTACTATTTGTTCTTGAGATATGCTGATAACAGACAGACACACACACAGACATACACACAGACCAACCGCTAAAAACATGATTTTCGTATTCAGGAGACCTCAAAACGTGTAAGTATAACAAAATCTCGCTTTCGAAAATTTGGCCCAAAAACAATACTTTCTCTACCTTATGGGTAAGAGAAAGTAAAAATTCAAACAGGCTAATCAACTAAAGAAGTATTTCAAACTTTCAGAAATAATTTCAAAATGAGAGAACAATTAAATTAATAATATTTATTACAAGGAAAAATCAGATAAAATATATCTCAGTAATTGCGCTGCAAAGAAAAAATTTCATAAAATTCAGGCCTATTTAAATCTTCTCTGTATGAAAGAATGCAAAAAAGATCTCTCTGGTTGTTGACTGTTAACAAAAAAGCACTTGTTTAGATCATGCAAGAAAGCCTGTTATCTGTAGTTGTTAACAATGTGCTTCTGTACTTTTTATAGTCGCGTTTTTGGTTTGCATTGGATAATGACCATTTATAATTTATGAGATGACCTGAAGAGAATAAACGAAAAATCGAACATTGTTGAAAGACGCATTTATAGACGTAGAGAAATCATATAGTTTATGTTGGAATCTCTCTGGGTGGTCACACTTTGAAGAAATTAGTCTACTGTGAAATATCAAAGGCAGTCCTTGATACACATATCAAACACACATCATATATGTTGGTGGCAATTCATTCCAATTCTCGACCACCGACATTGTCTTGTCAATAAATAGCTTTAGAATCAATGTTTGGAATTAATGGGATGACCAGTCCGATTTCTTGACTTATCTATAGCATTTCTGGAACTTTAATGACAGGAAGGTGGCTGTCTTAAGTTCTTCTTAGGATTGCTAAAATAAATAAAACTAGCTGGCATAGGTGGACTCTGCTCAGTTCCCCATCATATTTATGTTCTCAGAAATTTCTAGTGCGAGACATATTATAATCATGTGAAAAGAAATGAATTTGACCAAAGCTTGATGCAGTGACAGAATGAAATCCCCGCCTAATAGGCAATCCACAGTTCCCTTCGATATATTTATCTTATTCTAATCTATTAATTTATTTTATCGGGGTCTATTCCGTTGTTTAATTTTCATGCTACTATTTCCAATACAACAATCCTCAAAATTCATATTTATATGAAAAATTTACAATTTCGCTATGTTGATAAAATCGTAAATTACGAATAATTTACGAAATTTTCCTAGTAGAATATTTGTATTCAATCATGTTCAAACAAATATCATAAACGTAATTTTGAAGTTGTCTAATGTATTTAGGATCCTCAAAATGAAAGTTTATGTTCAATTTTGCCTTATTCTGACATGTTAAGTAAATCGTAAATTCCAAATAACTTACTAATTTTTTAAATTGGAAAAATCATAGTCTATGATATTCATGCCAGTATCCTAAATAATATTTCGAAAGTGGTTTGACATTTTTACCATGAAAATATCCCTCACGATTGACGTTTATGTGAAATTTTGTTCTATTCTGCCATGTTAAGAAATTCGTAAATTTCCAATAACTTACTAAATTTTTATATTGGAAAATTCATAGTCATTAATATTCATGCCAGTGTCCCAAATAATATTTCAAAAGTAGTCTGACATGTTTACGATTAAAATATCTCTCAAAATTGACGTTTATGTGAAATTTTGCCCTTTACTGCCATGTTAAAAAATTCGTAAATTTCCAATAACTCTCGAAATTTTCAAAATAGAATATTTATAGTTATAGTGTTCATTCCGGCATCAAAACTAATATTTTAAAACTGGTCTGACATTTTTACAACAAAGTTTCCATTTAATGCACGTTTAAGCGAATTTTTGTCCTGTTCACCCATGTTAAGAAAATCGTAAATTTCTAATAATTTACGAAGTTTTTAAATTCGAATGTTGCAAATGAATAGGTTTCTTGCCAGTGTCGAAAGTAATATTTTAAAACTGATCTGACCTCTCTGCGACAATTTGTTCTTGAGATATCGTGTACACAGACTAACAAACTAACGGACTAACACACTCACCCACTAACAGACTAACACACTAACAGACACCCTACAGACAGACACCATAGAAATTTTGTCATTTTCGGATTCCTCACACCTGAAAACGTGTAGAAAAGTAAAAAAAAAAAAAACCGAGGTCGAAAATTTTCACGATTACCTAAGTTCCCCATATCCATAGTATGATGGGGAACTAACACGATTACCTAAGTTCCCCATACCTATAGTATGATGGGGAACTAATAGAATAGTGCTATCCCATGTATGATCTCTACTTTTCGTTTTAATTTTCGCTAACTTAATAGGTAGGTTTGAAAATTGATGCTGCCTATGAATTAAATCGAGGGGATAATATAGTCTTTGTTAAAATCCATTTCTTTCTTTCTTTTGTTTTCATTTTTTTTCTCCTCACAAAAATCGACCTTTTTTTTAGTTTCATAAAAAATGGACTTTTGTAGAAAATGCAATAATTATTCTATAAATCCTATTTTATATTAAAACTTTTTAAAATCCAAAAAGAAATTTTTCAAGCTTCAAATTTTTAAATTTATATTTTTTATCTTCGCTAATTTGCAAATTTGATTAAAAAAAATTAACAACGTTTGAAAATTATTTCACTATAATATGAATTTTCTTCTGTTCCGCAGGAGAACCGATTCTTTATAAAGTCTTTTAAAACAAATTTATACTTCATAAATAATCTTATTGATCATTATGTAAACGCAATTTACCTGTTGAAATTAACGGAGGAAGATAAATAAATAAATAAATAAATAAATAAATAAAGGAAAAGAAAAATGAAAGGTCTATAATATATTACCTTACTTAAAATTCACTTCAGTAAGCGTTTAGTAAGTGGACAAAAATTATAATGAGACTATAATGAAAGGAAAAAGGTTATGTCTTTCTTTATAGATTGCCGGCTGTTTGCCTTTCTTATAATGTTTCAAGAAAATCCGCTTCTTTTTGCTAGATCAAGTCTCGCATCACCGTCTGGTGACAATGGGATTACATTAATTGATAACGACCACCAAAGAAGATTCTGACTGCATTTCTGTGTTGCAAAATCTGCGTCTGTGACTATTGAGTACTTTGCGAACTCCAGAGAGTGTGATTTCTTATTTTGAGAACTGTGACTCAGAAGCATTTCATTTGATACGTAATAGATATATGCTGAGAACTTTGTCATTAAAAATTTAAATATTATTTCAAAGAAAGTGTATAAAAAAAGAGGTATAAAATTATAAAATGCTAGAAAATAATATTAATAATAACATCAAATGCAGTCGAACCTCGTTAACGTGAACACTGTTAATGTGAATTATTTTTAACTTGAACTGCTTCACAATCTCCGTCAAAATGAAAATTAGTTTAGTTATATGAAGGTTATTTACTGATAGCATGAACTACTGATAACATGAACAAATTTTTTATCTCCCTTGAGATTCACGTTAACGAGGTTCGACTGTAATATACTCGTATCTCAAAAGAAAAATAAGAAAAAGAAAAGAGAAAGGAATGGGGGTGATGGTGGGTGAAGGCTTGGTTATAATTTTGTGATGCAGGAGTAACGTGCAGGTGGGTGCCAATGAACTACACAGTGTTAATCTGTTGAGTTTAGTAAATTTAATTTCGCACTCCTTAAGGTATTAATTTCGGAACATCAGTGACACTGAGACTGAAAAAATTGAATGTAAAACAATTTGGAGTGACTCCACTTGACTTTTCGAACATTAAGTACTAAACAGTTGTTTAAATAAATTAAAGTAAGAGAAATCTGAAAGGAATCAGCTGAATCGAATAAGGTGTTAATCATACTATTGCACTTCAAATAATTTGAGCCCATACGGCATAATGATAAAGAAAATTTTTTGTGTCTGTGTAAAAATCTACGTGCAGATTCACCAAAATCTACTCAGTTCGTGAGATGGTGACCTATAACATGTATATAAATTTTCAGCTCAATTGGAAGAGGCATTTAGACGCTATTGCACTTTAAATAAATTCAGTTTCAATAAATTTATCATCGTTTCTTTCTTTCTTTCTTTCTTTCTTTTTTTTTTCTTTTTTTTTTTTTTTTTTCGGTTAAAGTATCAAATATGGGTAAATATTCTTACTTATTGTCAATTTATAATTTATCCCTCTTTTTATAATCCTTATTTCTGAATCAGAGATTTTATGAAAATAACTAAGTGAGTATTGTGGATATTTTCACATCTTTATAGATTACTAGCTGACCCGTCCGGCTTCGCACTGATGAACAAATTTTAGTTAAAGATGGATTGATATGTAAAAAATCAAGAAATATATCAGTTTATATGTTATAGTCAGGCAATATTATTAACTGAAAAGTCAAAATATAATTTTACAATTATTTTTTTTTAATTAGTTGTTAAATGTTGGCAATTTTTACTTAATGCTATTTATTTATTTATTTCATAAAAAGAAACCAAAAGAAACATTTCTTTACTGATGAATAAAAAATATTGAAAAATAAACCTATGACATGAAAATGTTTTTGATAAAATTGACGTCATAATAGCTTTAATTATTATTTATTTTTTCATTTCGCAAATATATTTAATTTTTTCCATAATTGATTATTATTTTAATAATGTATATTAAAGGAGAAATCAATAATATGAAACAATATTCGTACAATATATACTATTACAGAATCTGGTGTGAAACAACCACACGACTTCCTACCCACTATTACACGTAATATATACAATTTTTTGGAGATATTACTTGCATTTTTTGAGATTTTCGAGTAAGAGAAACTTGATACACGTATAAAGACACATACAACAGAGTTTGCATAGCGAGTTAAAAAAAAGGGGGAAAAAAATAGATAGTTATTTTTTTAAACACGAATTTCCGAGATCTAAAACTGAACTACCTAATCAGGATGACCGTTAATATTCCTGTAATAAGCACGTAATACTTGAGAAAGGTTATCTAAATTGGAGTAAAGAAAAAATTTTCAAGAATACGTTAGAGCCGTTTTAGAGCCAACTTTTACCAAAACTTAACATACTCAATTATTGACCTAAAAACAATAATTACATACAAAAGAATATTTAATAGGAAGTTAACATGGCGAGTTTGAAAAAAATCCGTACAGGCGTTTTTAAAGGAACGCACTTGCGAAGTCTGAAATTGAGCTGTTTATAGAGGACGCCTATCAATTTTCCTGAACTAAGCAACTTTTCAATCGAAAGGGCATCTAATATATTATTTATATAGCAACTTTGAAGAAAATCATTAGAGGTGTTTTTGAATATGGGCTTAGGGTCCCATTTCTGGTTTTCGATGACCCAATTCCGGTTTTTCAATTTTCACGAAAATTTGGAAAATTTATCTTTACACCAGACCTGAATCACTTGTGAAGTTTAGTAGTTCTATTTTTATTAGTTTTGGAGATATGACAGCCAGAAGATTACACACACACGTGCACATATACACACACACTGACCAATTGCCAAAACCTATTCAATACTTCCACTACCTACGGTAGTAGGGTAATTGAAGTAAACACATAAATCTCGTATTTACTACGATAATATACAGATTTTCGTATTACGTTTTCGATCGCCAAATACAAAAATCGCCAATGACGATAGATATCAAATCTATGCTTTGTTTTCAATTAAAATATTGAAAATTTTAATTAAAAATTTATTTTACCAAAATTTATTATAGCTTCTAGCACTTAGAGAGAGACAGTGTAACTTTTGATTATTGAAAGAAAAAAAAAAAAAAAAAGCAATCGGCTTTTTAGTTCTAGCGATCGTTCTCTACATATGCATATAAAAATTTCTTTTTTTTATATTAGTATAGCTATAGAGCATAGGTATATTAAATAGGTTTCCAGTCAACATAATGTAACTCAAATAATTAAATGCTATTTACATTTCAGTAATGGCTGTATGCGCTATGTATATTGAGCTACTTGCCATAACTGTTAGTTGCTAAAAATAGTCGCCAAATAAATTTAAACATCTCAATACGCAAGCGAAGTATGACATCACTGACCGCCCGAGGATGCAAGAAAAAGATTTTCCATGTTAATCGCTCATTGGATTTTTTTTTTTTTTTTTTTTTTTTTTTTTATTATTATTATTATTAAAATTTTAGAAGAATTATTTCCCGATTTTAATCCTCATATTTGGGTATAGATATGTATTAGTTATTGTATGCATGCGTTAGATTGAGTTATTTTGCTGTCAAATTGACAAAATTTTAATTTTAAATTTCAAAACTGTCACCCTTGGCGTTTTTTGTATTTGGCGATCAAAAACGTAATACGAAAATATACATGCCAGATGTATATTTTCGTAATATGTATTGTACGAAATATTGTTTCATATTATTCGTTACACTCTTAATGTAAGTTTTTAAAATAACCATGATTTTTGAAAGGAATTAAATTATATTCGCCAGATAATTTGGCAATATTTTTTTTTTTTTTGCCAAGGATGACGGATATCAGATCTATTCCGCTGCAACATATTAGTATCTTATATCAGATACTTTATTTAGACATTTGAAAACAAATTTGACTTCAAATTATGATAGAATATTTATCCTTTCCCTTTTAATTAGTTTATTAGTTGGATGTTTATTGTGTAAATATCATCCTTTGAAATGAAATGTTTATGTTTTCAATCGAATATGGAAATTTGCCATTTTTTTTCTAGAGTTTTGAAATTTAAAATTCCAATTTTATCAATTTTACAACAAAAACAATTTAATCTAACGGATGCACATGATAACTAATACATATCTATATCCAAATATGGGGATTAAAATGGGGAAATAATTTTCCTCGATCTTTATTATTTTTTTACAAAAAATCCAGTTCACTTTTTATATTATTGTTCGCGTGAAAATATATTTTATTATATGTCTAAAAATAAATTAATTCGTAAATCTTTTTGGCAACAATTATAAATTAAAATAAATAATATTATAAAATAGAATTTCTTATTTTATTTTATTTTATTTATTTATTTATTTTTAAATTCCAATTTCGTTTACACACATCAGTTTAAACCACGGAGTAATAAAGACTCCGTGGTTTAAACATTGATGCTTTGATATTATATCATATCATATCAAATTAAATTATTAGAAAAATAAACACTTTTAATTCTATAATGACGTCAGATTTAACGTGTAAGTTTAACAATTAAAAAAGCTTTATATGAATTTCAATTTAATGCACGTGCAAATATATTTCTTTTCTTTTCAAGTCAAGATATTTTAAAAACGAAATGAATATGTAAATGTTTCTTTTATGTTGGCAGCAGCTAATTTTTTTAATATTTCATTATTTCCATTTCTATTACGGCTTCTATGGGGATTTTAATTAAAATGCTCAGATTTTAAACTAAAATTTATTTTATCAAAATTAAATATAGCCTATAACAATATGGCATACTGTAGCTTTCGGTCAGTGAAAGAAGTTTTTAAATCGGTTCAGTAGTTTCAGAGATTACCCTCCACAAACAAACAATTTTTTGCGCTTTATATAATGATATAGATAGATTATTTCTTTTTTAATAAAGTTTAGTATAACTATCTCTAAATATCCATCTATCTTTATAATATCTATAATCTATCTATCTTTATAATATCTATATTTTTGGTTCTTGTGGATAATTCTGGCATTTGATAATCTGTTTTCTGGCATTCTACAATCACTGTTACTATCTATATATATAAAAATGAATGTTTGTCTCTATGTCCTTTATAAAATCGTAAACGGCTTGACCGATTTCGATCATTCTTTTTTTGTTTTTTTCCTTATAGGCCAGGGATGGTTTAGGAAAAAAAAAAATTAAAAAAATCTTTAAAATTAATTAAAATATGAAAATAATAAACTTATTGACTTATATTGACTTAATATAAGCCATTTAAATTTTTAATTGTTGCCAAAAAAAGTTTACGAGATATATTTATTTATTGTTTTCAGCATAAAATGAAATATGCTTTCATGCGAAAAACTAGTATGTTGTGGCCACCACAAGACTTTCTTCTATATTTTCCTATACAAATTCAAGCAGTAACAATATATAAAAAAAAAAAAAAAAAAAAATTTTTTTCGTTAAAAGTAAAAAAAATCGTTAACTTTGTTTTAAATTACCACATATTTATAGTTCAACCATTCATTTTAAAGGTATTGACGAGACCTTTCGAAAGATACCGATCTTGAAAATTTACACACCCCCCCCCGGGGGGGGGGGGTACTTCCCCCTAGGGGGGGGAAGCGATGCCCCAAATTTTTTCCCTAATTAACTACTACTATTATCAATAATTCATATTAATTTCACAATCACAGGTTAAGAATAACTCTCATTATGTACATTTATACGAAATTTTTTCCTATACTGCCATGTTAAAAATTTAGAAAAAATACGATCACAGCGCCACCTGTTGAGCGATTGATCCCCAAATCTAATCAGCCTCAGTTTATGCCAGGGGCCAACTAAATACCAAGTCTGGTTAAATTTCGTTAAAAAAAAAAAAAAAAAAAAAAAAAAAACGATTTTTTTTTTTCTAAGTTTTTTTTTCGTTAAAAGTAAAAAAAATCGATAACTTTGTTTTAAATTATCACAGATTTATAGTTCAACCATTCGTTTTAAAGGTATTGACGAGACCTTTCGAAAGATACCCATCTTGAAAATTTACTCCCCTCGAGGGGGGACTTCCCCCCCACGGAGGGTGGCGAGGCTCCTACGCATACAAAATTTTTTTCCCAGTTGACTATCTCTATTTTAAATAATTCTTGTAAATTTCATAATGATTACTAAAAAATAATTCTCTTTATGCACATTTATACAAAATTTTGTCCTATATCACCATGTTAAAAATTTAGAAAAAGCGGGATGGCAACGCAACCTGTAAGACAATTTTTACCAAAAGTTGATAGGCACTAATTTATGTCAAGGTACAACTACATACCAATTTGTATGAAATTCTGTGCAGTAGTTCTTGAGATACAGTTGCCACAAAATTTTGTCACACACACACACACACAGACAGACAGACAGACAGACAGACAGACAGACAGACATTTTCTAAAAATGGTCAAATCGTGTTCTACAGCTCTCAAAACGTGTAAATTCATCAAAAACCCGAGGTCGAAAATTTTTACGAATCCAATACTTTCTCTATATTACATATAGAAGAAAGTAATAAGAAATTACTAAATGTTAAATTGGTCGATGAGAAAATGACACTTTATAATTTTAAAATAAAATAGTAATATTACAAATCTAACATATTTCTTCTGAAGTTTATTTCACAGCATTTTTTTATATACCTCAACTTCAGATTTTTTTTTTTTTTTTTTAGTGTTAGAGGCCTATTTCAGTCGGTACAGCGTTGTCGAATTTTTATACGTCACTCTTAATAGTGCTAAGGGCCTATTTCAGTCGGTTTATTGAATGGGGATTTATTGAATGAAGTCCCCCCAAGGCACAACTTTGACATGAGTCCCCCCCCAAGGTACCCCTATTTCAGTCGGTACAGCGTTGTCGAATTTTTATACGTCACTCTTAATAGTGCTAAGGGCCTATTTCAGTCGGTTTATTGAATGGGGATTTATTGAATGAAGTCCCCCCAAGGCCCAACTTTGACATGAGTCCCCCCCAAGGTACCCCTATTTCAGTCGGTACAGCGTTGTCGAATTTTTATACGTCACTCTTAATAGTGCTAAGGGCCTATTTCAGTCGGTTTATTGAATGGGGATTTATTGAATGAAGTCCCCACAAGGCCCAACTTTGACATGAGTCCCCCCCAGGCACAACTTTGACATGAGTCCCCCCCAAGGTACAACTTTGACATGAATCCCCCCCAGGCCCAACTTTGACATGAGTCCCCCCCAAGGTACAACTTTGACATGAGTCCCACCCAAGGCACACCTTTGACATGAGTCCCCCCCAAGGCCCAACTTTGACATGAGTCTCCCCCAGGCCCAACTTTGACATGAGTCCCCCCAAGGCCCAACTTTGACATGAGTTCCCCCCCCCAAGGCACACCTTTGACATGAGTCCCCCCAAGGCACACCTCCCCCTCATTGGGAAAAAGAGAAAGAACGTTGTTTTGCGGCTATAAGACAGTTTGGACTTCCAACGTTATTTGTTACAATATCTGCAGCTGAAACACATTGGTTTGATTTAATGAAAACTTTATCATGGAATTTAGATCGTCACGAATTAACTAAAGAAGAATTTGTCGATATTAACAAGTTTAGCAGTAGGCCTCCGGCACTAAATTAAAATCTGTCAATGTCAGATTTTCATGTTTTAAATAATGAAATAATGTCGTGTCTGTATAATTTTATTTTTTTAGTATGGCGGATGAAACACGCTTGGCATAAACGCTAATTCAGCAATATATTAAAGGTATTTTCTTATTGATAATTCTTGGCAATTTTTTATAATTTTGATGCTGAAGTAGATCGGACATTTTTCGCCAAGGAAAAGATAGAAAGAAATACGCAAGCGAAGTGATGACGTCACTGGCCGTTCGTGGATGCAAGAAAAATATTTCCTATGTTAAACGCCCATTGGAATTTTTGTAAAAAATTATTAAAAATCGAGGAAAAATATTTCCCGATTTTAATCCCCATATTTAGGTATAGATATGTATTAGTTATCATGTCCATGCATTAGATTAAGTTATTTTTGTTGTAAAATTGACAAAATTTGAATTTTTAATTTCAAAACTCTAGAAAAAAAAATGGCAAACTTCCATATTCGATTGAAAACACAAACATTTAATTTCAAAGGATGATATTAACACAATAAATATCCAACTAATATACTGATTAAAAGGAAAATGATAAATATTCTATCATAATTTGAAGTCAAATTTGTTTTCAAATGTCTAAATAAAGTATCTGATATAAGATACTAATATGTTGTAGCGGAATAGATTTGATATCGGTCATCCTTGGTAGAAAAATAAAATATCGCCAAATTATTTGGCGAACATAATTTAATTCCTTTCAAAAATCATGGTTATTTTAACAACTTATTTTAAGACAGTAATGAATAATATGAAACAATATTTCGTACAATGCATATTACGAAAATATACATCTGGCATGTATATTTTCGTATTACGTTTTTGATCACCAAATACAATAAGCGCCAAGAACGACAGAGTTTTGAAATTTAAAATTAAAATTTTGTCAATTTGACAGCAAAATAACTCAATCTAACACATGCACATGATAACTAATACATATATGTACCCAAATTTGGGGATTAAAATCGGGAAATAATTTTCTTCGATTTTCAATCATTTTTTACAAAAAATCCAATGGGCGATTAACATAGGAAATCATTTTCTTGCATCCACGGACGGTCAGTGACGTCACACAAAATATTATTCAACAATTCGCCGGGAAATGAAAAAAAAAAAAAAAAAATCATTTCTTTGTTAAAAAAAAAAAAAAAAAAAAAAAAAAAAACTTAAAAATTTGAAACTCATAAATATTATATGAATTTCACCACATACTTAAAATTTTAATTAACCAGTCACCAAATTATTATTAGAACCAGATTAATATTGTGCAATAGTGAACTAAAATCATACAAAGAAAGGTTTCGAAATAAAATTCATAATTGACGACCCAGTTTTTATACTTCCGCAACGCAGTACTGTTTTAGTACAGGATCCCTATGGACGAATTTTAAATTTTTATCGCCATGTTGGCGATAACTTTTTATTTATTTATTTTGGCATTTTATTTTAGCTTTCAATGAGTTACAAATTTTTTTGAGTGTACTTTATCAGACTCTGTTTTGCACAGCACCACAATGATAAGGTTTCATTTCATTACATATTATGATCAAACCAACGAGATATATAAATTAGAGTGCTGATTCAATGGATGAAGGATTAGCTTTCCGTGGTTCAAGATGAATCACGTGACATGCTCGAATAGGTTGCTGCGTTTGGCCCTTTATCGCTATTTTGGCATTTAAAATATCAGTTCAACAAATTATCATTATTATTAGGTAACATGACAGTCCTATGACCGAAATAAATTGCTTTTAAAATAATTTTACACATATTTCACATTTTAATAAATAATAAAATACCTTTCTTTTCAACGTTTCTCAACAAACTTTAAAAGTGTTTATAAAACAAAATTTAAACTTTTAAAGAGCTAAATTTAACAACAAATAATAATTTTTCAACTATTTTTAAGCATTTTGCCGGTTAAAGTTCAACTACACAAAATAAAAAAGAAGTAAAATCAAAATCAAAATGGTTTAGAACAAAAGAATATTAAACTACGTAAAGTAAACAAAAACATTGAAACCGTTGCCATAGAAATGTACTGAAAATGAGCTGTTACCAAGGAAACCACCGAATACGCATGTGCAAGGAAAGCATGTCACATGACTCATCTTGGACCTTCTCAAAGGTTACCATTTATCACTCTACTTTATATATCTCGTTGGATCAAACCGTCAGTTTCCCACACATACACATCAAAATTTCCACGTGAACGAAGTCGCGGGTAACAGCTAGTATATATATAAAGTAAAAGATTCATTTGAAATATACTAAACTTCAAGCTTCTAAGGCAGAAATACGAACAGGTACCAACAGGTACGAACCGGTAGTACGAACCGGTAGTAGAACCTACAGATACGAACAGGTAGGTGAACAGGTTAAAAAATTTTACTTCTCCTTTTAACACCTTAAAAGGTTAAATTTCGTTTAATTTAACTATCTATTTAACTATTAAGTTTACCAATTTTACTACTAATTTAACTATTAAGCTTAGTATAACTATCTCTAAATATCCATCTATCTTTATAATATCTATATATTATAATATGCATATTTTTAGTTCTTGTGGAAAATTCTGGTATTTGATCATTTGTTTTCTCGGATTCTACAATCATCTCTATATATAAAATCGTTGGTGATTCATCATCGCCCAGACCAAACCCCTGGACCTAGAAGCATGAAATTTTGTGACAATGCTCTTTCTATGACGTAGGCATCCACTAAGAAGCTATTTTACAAAATTCGCCCCCCAAAGGGGGGGGGGGGAAGGGGGCAAAACGTGATTTCACAAAATCCTTCATATCTCAAACAAAAAACCAGATATCCGTAAAATTTTTGCTTTAAAATATAGCTAATACAAATGTCTGAAAATCTATTTTTGGAATTTTAGAAATTCGGTCCCCAAGGATGGGGGGGAGAGGGGGCGAAACGTGATTTCACATGCGTTAAACGTGATTTCACATAATCCTATATATCAAACAAAAAAAAACAGATATACGTGAAACTTTTGCTCTAAAATATAGCTAATGAAAATATCTAAAAACCAATTTCTGGAATTTTAGAAATTCAGCCCTCAGGTGGGGCAGCAAGGGGGGGGGGCTATGGGGCAAAAACAAATAGAAATACAGTTAGGCCATTCAAAATTGGTACAAATAGGTTCAAAGGCCTGCAAGTCGAATGGGGATATTTTCGAAAGTGTAAAGTTATTAGGAGGAGCGAGAATGGGGAGGGGAGAGGGGGGGGGCAAAAAAATAAAAATAGAGTTAGATCGTTCAAAATTGGTATATAGAGGTTTTCGATACTTACAAATCGATTGCAGATATTTTCGAATTTGTAAAATTATTAGGAGGGGCGGGAAGGGCGTGGGGCAGTAAGGGGGGGGCTATGGGCAAAAACAAATTGAAATACAGTTAGGCCGTTCAAAATTGGTACAGATAGGTTTTAGAGGCCTGCAAGTCGAATGGGGATATTTTTGAAAGTGTACAGTTATTAGGAAGGCCGGGAAGGGGGGAGGCGGAGGGGCAACAAAAACAAAATAGAGTTAGATCATTCAAAATTGGTACATAGAGGTTTTCGATACCTACACATCGATTGCGGATATTTTCGAATTTTTAAAATTATTGGGAGGGGCGGGAAGGGGGGGAGCGGAGGGGCAAACAAATAAAAATAGAGATAGATCGTTCAAAACTGGTGCATAGAGGTTTTTGATACTTACAAATCGATTGCGGATGTTTTCGAATTTGTAAAATTATTAGGATAGACGGAAGGGGGGTGGCGAAGAGGGAAAATAATAGAAATAAGAGTTAGAGCATTCTGGGAATTTTTTCCGAAGGCAGTGAGAACCTGGTGCGACATTTTTCCTAATCAGATTTTGTTTCTCTTTTTTTTTTTCCCGTGATAAAAATTAATGCAATTTTGAGAATTCAGTAATTTTAGTGATTCGTTTAAAAATAGGGATCAGCGAAGCGGGCGTAGCCTGCTAGTTGTTACTATATATATGCAGTAAGAGATTCATTTGAAATCCATTAAACTTCAAGCTTCTAATGGATACCACTGCAGAGATACGGTGAACAGGTTAAAAAACTTTGATTTCCCCTTTTAATTCCTTAAGTATTAAATTTCGTTTAATCCGTTTATAGTGAGCACCTACGTCATGGAAAGAATTAATTAATTATACAAACGGCATGTTTTTAGCTTTGGCTATTTCGAGTAGACGTTGACCAGTGGCGTATCCAGGATTTTATTTCGGGGAGGATTGAGTTAAGTTTGATAAGGTTTCACAGTGTACAGAAATGCATATTACTCTTAATCTTTATTTTTCTACAAAATTTCGGGAGAGGCTGCAGCCCATCAGCCCCCCCCCCTTCCCCTCTGTATACGCCACTGACGTTGACAGATGAATAAGTGAATCAGTAATATTTTGCCATTATATATAAAGATATCAGAAAGTTTTTAGACGTTAAGCTACAATTTGCGGTGTTGTAACTCGTTTGCAAACTGTAATTCGTGATAATGGCGAACCCATAGAATAGGATTTATATGTCTGTAAATATTTGCGTGGAAATAAATATACTTTTCATGGAAATTTGTGATTTGCTTACGTACAGCACCCTCTATCGACGAAAATTTTAACTAATTTTTTTTTCTGTATATATATATTAAAAAAAAAAAAAAAAAAAAAAAAAAAAAAAAAATCACCCTTCATAAGAATAACTTTTTCGTAAAACGCATTCAAGTCTACCAATTCTATCAATAGTTATGAATTTTTCAAAGGTCTACAGACTTATGGGATACCCGGTATATATATATAGTAAAAATAGAATTAAATGATCACATTTAGAAGAACATTTGAGTCTAAACTCATTAGAAATCCATTAAGTATCAAAACCTTGTCAGGTCATTATCTGTAATGCCTCCAGTTTTTATTTCGGCGTTTATATAATAGAAAAATTTAGTAATGAAAAAATAATTACCTTCTTCGAGAGACCTGCTTATTTTCTCAGTTCCTTCTCGACATTAATCGACACTAATTGTGAGGTCTGTTTGCGACTTCCATCTCGGCAAATGCATATCACGCCCAGTGCGATATATATTCGTCGAGATGACTGTTGTATAACACTTGTGGATATGTCTTTGAAACTGCGAGTCATCTGGCATCATTTGTATAATAAATCATCACGGCTATTTAAGTGTTGCGAACCTTAAAACAAAAAAGAATAAGACAAATACATGTGCAACCAAATTTTGTCGTTAGTGTCAGTTGAATGTTAGGAATTGTATTGGTTAAATCTCTTAGTCTCCTTTTTTTTTTTTTTTTTTTTTGGCATCTCTGCAGGAATATATTACAGTCTTCATTTTTAAATTGGCATCATCAGACTAATAATATAAATAAATTGAACTTTTTGAGATACCGAGAAAAAATTATTATTTTAACGAATATATTACAGTCTTCATTTTTAAATATATGTAAAAACTAAAGTTACATTTAAAGCAGAGTATTGCTTGTGTCGGGAAGTCATTTTCTGTATTTTGTATCCAAAATAAAATTTTGTTAATGTAAAAAAAAAAATAAAATAAAATAAAAAAAGAAGAAGAAGAAGAAAAATGACTAATATCAACATTTTCAACAATAACTACCTATAGGCTATAATATCTTGCGTTCAGAGACTGTTCTACTCGAAATATTCGTCATAAAAAAAAAAAAAAAAAAAAATTCTTCAGTTACATAACACATTTCAAAAAGTAAACACAAAAAGTACTGGATCTGATTTTTTTTTTTTTTTTTTTTTTCATTGCTGTATATATAGTATAAAAAACGTATTACTTTGTTTACGAAAAAATAATTCGTTTGGCAATGTAGTATTACTGTACGTTAAATCTTTTCCCCTACCAATTGTGTTGTTGCAGTGAAAATAGTTTTACAGTCAAAGTGAAAATAAAGGGGCAGTTTATTCACTTCCAGTAAGGCCACCCTTTGCGACAAAATTTTTAATTTGGCGAAAAATGGTAGTTTAGAGTTCCCGAATTTTTAAGGTTCTACGTTGAATAGAAGCTAAGATCTAGAGCTTTCCATGGGATTCTAGTACAAAACCATCGCCAAAAAATATGAAAAGAAGCAAGTTGACTTCTACGAGTCAGTGCGAGTCAGTTTATTTCAGAGAGCTATTCTGAGCGATTGCATTTCGAGACTGTTTCAAGTGATTGTCTGTGCTCGTGAATCAACGAAATTTCTGCTGTGTGGAGTATTTGATGCTATTTACTCTTGTGGAACAAGGGACTGCTTTCTTGGACCGTTTCCAGAACATTCGTTAAACTGACAGTTTATTGGACTGTTTCGAGAATATTCTTTGAAATGATAGTTTTGTTGTACTGTTTGAAGAAGTTACGCTGAATAAAGTGCATTCGTCGTCTAGAACCTGCCTGTTTTTATACACTGAGAAAAAAATATACCCCCTCCCTCTAGAGGGAATAAGTGGTCATTTTCTAAATCTCTTAACTAGAAATATAGATTTCCGAGCTATGTGCATAAGGCAAGCCAATAAACTGAATAGACGAAATGATCGAGAATTTCTAGTCTACACATTTCTAGATGGTGAAAGAATATTCTGAATGTTATGAATCTTTTGTATTGCGAGAAATTCTCGCTTGATTTTCTAGAATTTGGTAATAAACCAAGATTATAGTTGATGAAACCGCTTTTTGTATTCGCATTTATTTGCAGAGATTTTTAAATAACTCCGCCCGAATTTATAAGGATGACACGGAACTATTTTTTCTAGAGCCACAATTTAGATTCTAGATGTCTGTTACAGAATTTTTTCTCAGTGTACGAACTACTTTCATCACTCAAGAAAATCGACGAACAGTGTTATACAATTTAAAATGAATACCGAGTATAGTTACTCTCCATACACATCTTCTGCATTTTTAGTGTGTGGTAACTATTTACATACTTTATATATCGCATCGTGCACTAAAATTTAGTTCGGCACCCTGTGCAACTCTATATATAAATACTAAATTTCATACACAACACATGATGCCGTTGCAATATGTTTTAATAGTGCAACTGGAAAAAAGTGATGCGCGGTTAAAAACAAAACGCACTTAAAATAATTTACGATCTGTAGAGAGAAATGCATCAAATTTTTCCTATGTGATCCTGCATAAGAATTTAAAGTATTTTATATGCTATTTTTTCGGTGCAATAAATTCTAATGGCGAAAATCGACTTCATCAGATTTATAATTGGGTATAACATCAACAATTTTTGCCAATACGTCGTAACATATTTATATTCTTTTATATAATACGTCTCTGCATTACAAACGGTTGATTTATGCCTTGTTTTAAATTTTAATTGCAAAATTAATATTAATTGCAACCAAAAGTAAATTTCTAAAAACTTCCGACCATACGCAGTATATATATATATATATATATATATATATATTTGCATGTGCCTACATCCAAATTATACATTTATTACGATACGAAAGAAATTAAAATTTAACTCTGCAAACAACACAAATTTCTAAGAAAAGTATTTTTCAAATAATTTTCACTCATACAAAATAGCGTATCTGTATTTTCTGTATTACCATTTATGTAACCTACAAATTTTACGTATTACGTAACATATTAAAACTTATTTTGCAATAAAACGTAAAATCTAATCAAAACTATGTTTTTAATGGCATCATCAGACTAATAATATAAATAAATTGAACTTTTTGAAATACCGAGAAAAAATTATTATTTTAAGCTGCAATTTATCTAGAAAATTATGATAGTCATTCTTAATTACATATACTAATTTCATTCAGTTTGATGAATGTTAAATTATTTAAGTGTACTTCAAAAAATTAAAGTCAACAGATCATAATTATCAAAATCGTCTTGTATGTTCGTGTCAAGCGTAATACTACCATGGATATAGTAATAAGACATAAATTGATCATCGAAGTTAAAATTTGATTCCTTTTCACTTGGGGAAAGACGACCATTTTACCTTCTAATGGCTATCTTTCTCTGAGTGAATTCACACGGGAATACACGCGGATAATTTAGCAAATAAAATTTATGAATAATTTATGTACTAAAGGTGAATGAAAAACTCTAGATACAGTTTCATTTTTCTTTCTTTCTTCCCTCCCCCCCCCCTTTTTTTTACTTCCATTACCCTATTACCGTAGGTAATGGAAGTATTGCATTCGGTCTGAAAATTCGATATCGGGTTTTCACCTGATTTACACGTTTTAAGGTCCCCTGAGTCCAAAAAAGTGGTTTTTGGCAATTGGTCAGTGTGTATGTATGTGTGTGTGTGTATGTATGTATGTATGTATGTATGTGGAGAATCTTCTGGCTATTATAGCTCAGAAACTAATAAAGATAGAGCTACGAAACTTTCGAATTGAAATACGTCTGGTGTACAGATGAAATTTCCAAATTTTGGTGAAAATTGAAAAACCGGAAGTGGGACATCGGAAACCGGAAGTGGGACCGTAAGTCCGTATCTCATAAACGGCTCTAACGATTTTCTTCAAACTTGCTATATAAACACTCTATTAGATGTCCTTTCGAATGATATAGTTGGTTATTTCAGGAAAATTGATAGGCGTCCTGTATAAATAGCTCAATTTCAGGCCTCGCAAAGGCGTTCCTTTAAAAACGGTTGTACGGATTTTTTTCAAACTCGCTATTTTAACTCACTTTTAAATATGCTTTTGTATGTAATTATTGTTTTCCTGTCAATAATTGAGTTTAACCGGAAATGGGACATCGGAAACCGGAAGTGGGGCCGTAAGTCCGTATCTCAAAAACGGCTCAAACGATTTTCTTCAAATTTGCTATATGAACACTCTATTAGATGTCCTTTCCAATGATATAGATGGTTAGTTCAGGAAAATTGATAGGCGTCCTGTATAAATAGCTCAATTTCAGGTCCGCCCATTATTATTTTTCTAATTATTATTTTAAATAACTTATTTGACGGATAGAGCAATTTTGTTACTTATTTAAATCAAAAATGTATATAAAATGTTTATAATGTGTATAGTACTGGGTAATGGAAGTCGTGTGGCTGTTACACACCAGATTTTTTTTAACTCTATCTATTGACTTACTTAATATTTAAAGTTAAACGTTTTTTATGTATTAAATTTTTTTATATTAAAACTTACTTTATTCACGCCTGTTCAAACTATATTTAACAGAATTTTGAAAATTCCCTATTATTTATTAATATAAAATCTTAAGTATATTAGAATATTTTATATATATATATATATATATATATATAGTACATATATAAATCCATTAAATATGAAAACAGTATTAATTTCCTAATGATAACAAAACAACTGATTATAAAATTATATTTTTCATAAATTAGTCAAATTTAACTTATTTATGAAAACTTATCCCATTTCCTTTCTATATTTATTAGAACAATTAAAAGCCACGCAGTATTTTGGCATTTTGAAAGTTTATCAACATTCCATTCTATTATTGTTGTCGAGTTTCATACACTGTAAAAAAAAAAAAAAATCTGAAATAGATAAAAATTTGTAAGATATTTAGGCAAAGCAAAGTTCCAAATTGGAAAGTTCTGTTTTTAACCCAAAATGGGTCAGAAAAATCTATCTCTTTTGAGTTTACAAACTTGTTATGTATGGTTCACTATCTTATTCTATATTTTTGTCTATAATAAATAAAGACGTTGAAAAAAATATTGTATCATTCACCTCTTGTAAAAAAAAAAAAAAAAAATTCTAACATGCGTAGATGATTTAAACAAAATGTAAACATTTCGTATGTACGCTGCAAAAAATAAACCCCAAAACAATTCTATCCAAAATGGGTCTCGTATCCAATTTAGGTTGAAATTTTGGGTTATAAACAGAACTTTCCAATTTGGAACATTGCTTTACCCAAATATTTTGCAAATTTTTACCTATTTTAGAATTTTTTTTTTTTTTTTTTACAGCGTACCGACTAATGGCTGATGCCAAAAAAAATTTTCGGCATCAAAAATGTTTGCTCAATAACATGGGGATGATAGATCTATAAAAAAAAAAAAAAAATCCTAAGCACAAACAACAACTAAAAAAATTATAAGAAATAAAAATACTAATATTTGGAAATGTCACCCGTTAGGTGGTTGAAGGCAGATTAGTTGTTAATCATGGGTAAAAAATGTTAATAATGAGAAAAATTTTATGCGGGTCACCGCAGTTTTTTCTTGTATACGACCTTTGATTAAAAACCAAACTTAACATATTTTCAAAACCTGCTTCTACAAAAAAAAAAAAAAAAAAAAAAAAAAAAAACGTTTTCTCGTGTTTAAGAGGTGATAAAGAAAAAGAAAATCACGCTAGAAAAATATAATTAATCCAGAGTTCTATGGTAATAATAGAGTTAGAAACTTCTAAGATATATGCTGACCAAGCATGAATTATAAAGATGGAAATTAAAGATTTGAAATGCAAAAAGTACGCCTTAATATCATGCTGTCATAACATTTTCCTTAGAAATGTAAACCAACAGACTTAAAATGCGAGATATAAGTTTTTTTTTTTTTTTTTTCTCTCTATCTCTCTCTCTCTTTTCTTCTTCTTTTAAAGTGAAAACTTCTTTAGTCAAAATACTACACATTTCTTCCGTTAGAATAAATTCATCTAACATAATTTTATGTTTGGAGTCACCTCCGTTTATTTCTGTAACAAAACCCGAAAACTGACAATTTTCTTTTCTTTCTTTTTCTTTCTTTCTTTAATTTCCTTTTTCTTTTCATTCATTCTTCTTATTTTATTTTATTCTAATTTATTTATTCATTTATTTATTGTTGTTGAGATCAAAAGGAATATATCTATTTACACGTGAATGATAAAATTCAAATAAAATTTTATCAAAAATAATTAAATTTACATGTGCAGATACTTCTGATAAATTAATGCCCCCCCCCTTTTTTTCTTATATATATATATATATATATATATACATATTAGGTAGTTAGTTGATTAAAAGTTTACAATTCAACAAGCAAATTGTTACATATACAGGGCATTCCTGAATTCATGGGCCAGATTTTTAGAGCATGTAAAACACACACACACACACACACACACACATATATATATATATATATATATATATATATATTTGCGTAGCTATACGGAGTCAGAAATGAAAAGTGTAGGTGGAAAAACAAGAAATGCACCGCATTTAGAATTGGTGAGGGGAGGGGGGGGGGGAGGTAAAAAATCCATAAAAGCAACATGAAAAATAAAAATTAAAAATACACATAATCGCAAATGTGTGGAAAAAACTATTAATACTAGTCAGAAAATTAACAAAGAATAGACAAGAAAAAGAATTGAAGCGGTAGAAGGCGGAAGGGGTAGGTTCGGGACTCGCTGACGATTTTCATTTTCGACCCCATATTGCTATACAAAAAATGCTTCTTTAGATGCATTTTACCTAACCTTAAAGTTTGGCACAGATGAATTCAGGGCACCCTGCATATATACGGAGTTCTATAAGGATTTTATTTAATTACTAGTATATAACCCCCTCAAAAATGACGGAATGTAAAATCAATTAAGGTAGTGAATCAACGAATGCTTTGCCTGCTTCGCTGGACTCTATATTTAAAGGTGACCAATGTGCAAGTTTCACCTGACGGGACTAATATGCAAAGTTGTACCTGACGGGACTAATGTGCAAGTTGCATATGCAAGTTGCACCGAACGAACAAACTATTTTTTTTTTTAACGAAAATACCTACTAACCCAGGACGATAGGTCTAATATAACGTATCATATTATGTATCGTATTTATCGTAATATAACTCAGTACTTATTTCGCTTCCTTCTTCGAATCGTTTTAATAAGTATTTTTTATATGCATGGGCAAATTTAATATTTTTTTAATTTTTCGCGTGAAAACATTATTTCATCTTATGCCCTCCCCCCCCTCCCCTAAAAAAAAAAATATATATATATATATGTAACAATAACTGGTAAATTTTCCTGGCAACAATCATAAATTTAAATGTCCAATTTTGAAAATATTTTAATTAATTCTAAAATATCTAATCAAAACTTCTTTACAAATAAGGTACCATATTTGTAACGAAGCAACCTTAGGTACCTTATTTGTAACCTTATTTATTTTAACTAATTTGATAAATATGACGTCACAATCAACTGTTTGTTTATATTAGAGCCCCTTAAGTAAAATATATAGGAGCCTTAGTTTATATCAGATAAGTACATTATCATGATTGCAAGAAAATGATGTAATAACTATTAGCCCATAATTTTAATGATTAAATGTTATATTACATTTTAATTTCATCTTCTATGGGTATTTTAGAATTGTATTGGTAGTTATACACTTTCGTTGAAATCTTTTTACATATTGAGATTAAGGGAAAAGTGCAAGCACAAAAAATGTTCAATTTTGAAAGATCTTTCTAATGATGTAACATTTATGCAGATTAATAAAAAATAAATAAATAAATAAAAATAAAAATACATAGCATTTCTAAGAGGAAAAAAAAAATAAAACTAGTATGTTGTGGCCACCACAAGACTTTCTTCTATATTTACCTATACATATTCAATCAGTAACAATATTAAAAAAAAAAAATAAAAAAAAAAAGTACGATTTTTTTTTTTGATAAAAGTAAAAAAAAATCGATAACTTTGTTTTAAATTATCACAGATTTATAGTTCAACCATTCGTTTTAAAGGTATTGACGAGACCTTTCGAAAGATACCCATCTTGAAAATTTATCCCCACCGGGGGGGTACTTCCCCCCCAGGGGGGAAGCAATGCCCCCCCATGCAGAATTTTTTTTCCTAGTTACATACTACTATTATCAATAATTCATATTAATTTTACAATCACATTTTTAAAACAACGCTTATTATGCACATTTATACGAATTTTTGTCCTATGCTCCCATGTTAAAAATTTAGATAAAATGCTATCACAGCGCCACCTCTTGAGCTATTGATCCCCAAAGATAATCAGCACCAGTTTATGTCGGGGACAAACTAAATACCAAGTTTGGTTAAATTTCGTTAAAAAAAAAAAAAAAAAAAAAAAAAAAATTGCGATTTTTTTTCTAAGTTTTGTTTTGTTAAAAGTAAAAAAAATCGATAACTTTGGTTTAAATTATCACAGATTTATAGTTCAACCATTCGTTTTAAAGGTATTGACGAGATCTTTCGAAAGATACCCATCTTGAAAATTTCCCCCCCCCGGGGGGGGGTACTTCCCCCCCAGTGGGGGAAACGATGCCCCCACATGCACAAAATTTTTTTCCTAGTTATGTACTACTATTATCAATAATTCATATTAATTTTCGCGAATCCAATACTTTCTCTATATTACATATAGAAGAAAGTAAAAAAAAGGCTACCAAAAGTCTGTTTTGAAGCGGTCTAAACCGGAATCGTTCCTGACAGAAGATGGTCATTATTATCATTAATTAATTATTATTAATTAATTGACAAATCGAGACAAATACGGTAATTTCATTACTAAAAAAATTGTCTTAAAACCCAATGCAATTATAATGTTTATTGAAACGAAATTTTTCTTCGGCACGTTGCATACATTTTATTCTGCAGGATAGATTGAATCGAAACGTATTTATAATCCTTGAAGGTGATGATTAAATTTCCTGAAAAAATTAATTTATCATAAGTAAAATGCAATCATATAACAATTTTCTTGAGAGAATACTTAGCATATTATTAACGTCCCTTAAGGGCACAGTCCACTTTTAAAAATGAGAAAATTAAGAAATTTTTGATCGACTTTTAGGATTTTTTAAAAGAACAATAAATGCATGTATATATAAAAGAAAAAAAGTTTTGTGTTAACTAGTCTTACACTACTCTGTTGATTAAAAATATAATTTTGGTTTACTTTAAAATAGAAAATTATTTTTATTGCAGATTTTAAATTAAATGAAACAAAACATTCAAATTTAGAAGCTGAACTAAAAAGTTTTAATTATTTTAAGAATGTGGAGTTTTTAATATTTCCATTGTCATATTTTCTTATGAACAGAACTTCTTATTTTTAGTTCATTTTATTCATTATGTCAAAATGGATGGTTGAGAAAAATTTGAGTTCATATCTCAAATGCTTTTTGAAATATCATGCGCGCAGTGAGAAAGCACCCTTGAACTTTTAAAAAATAATCTGCAATAAAATAATTTTCTATTTTAAAGTAAACCAAAATAACATTTTTAATCAATAGATTAATGTCATGTTAACACACACACACACACAAAAAGAAAAAAAAAGAAAGTTTGTACATTCATTCATTCATTTTTTTTTTTTTTTTTTTTTTTTTTTTTTAAATTTTGAAAGTTAACCGAAATTTTTTTAATTTTCCCATTTTTAAAAATAGTCTGTTCCCTTAAGAAAAAAATTTTGTATTATTTTCAAAAGACATAAATTGTGTTAATTATTTGTTTCAGTTTACCTCACATATGAATTGAAGTTATTACGAGTTCATATAATTATTTTCAAAAGATATAAATTGTGTTAATTATTTGTTTCATTTTACCTCATATATGAATTGGAGTTGCAATGAATTCATATCATTATTTTCAACAGACATAAATTTTGTTAATTATTTGTTTCAGTTTACCTCATATATGAATCGGAGTTATAATGAGTTCATATAATTATTTTCAAAAGATATAAATTGTGTTAATTATTTGTTTCAGTTTACCTCATATATGAATTGGAGTTATAACGAGTTCGCATGATAATTTTCAAAAAAAAAAAAAAAAACATAAATCTTGCTAATTATTTGTTTCATTTTATCTCATTCAATAGAACCATATTATTTATATTCTTCATTAAGGCGATGATTAAATCCTCTAAAAAAATTATTTTATCGCAAACGAAACCATTTATGAAACTATCTTCTCAGGAGAATCCTTGATATATCATTATTATTAATAATAATATAAAAATATTATGTATTATATGAATTGAAATTACGATGAGATCGTATCATTATTTCAAAACACATGAATTTTGTTAATTATTTGTTTCATTTCGTAATATTTTATAACATCCTTTGAGGTGATGGCTAAATTTTTTGAACTATTTTTCCGGAAGGTTCCTTCACATGTTATTGACGTCAATTACAACGAAAAATGATTACGTATTATTTTAACTGAATTTATACCATAATTTTTAATGTAAATAATTTTTGTTAATTATTTCTTTCGTCTTACTTCATTGAATAGAAACATATTTTTATCCTCTTTAAACGATGATTAAAAATTTCTTAAACAAATCAATTTACCAAAAGTGAAATATAATCAGAGAACTATTTTCCCGGAAGAATCTTTAATGTATTATAACGTCGCTATATTATAATGAATTCATACCACTATTTGCAAAATGCATAAATTTTGTTAATCGTTTGTTTCGTAGTATCCAAACATATATAAGCATATTTATAATCCTTTATAAGGCGATGATTAAATCTCCTGAAACAAATTATTTTATCACCAGTGAAATCCAACCATTAACTGTTTTTTTTCAGGAAAATCTTTAACATATTATTAACACCACTTAATGATATAGAAAAAAGCTTTCAACCACAACAAATAGGATAATATTTTATTTTTTATTGGCGCTTTGAAAGATTTAAGGATGCTTTAGAGGAAAAAGAAGCGAGATCATTTATTTTCCTTGTTGATTTTGACATTCAAACTTCCAGATGAATGCGATTAACGTGCAAGGTCACTTTTATGATAGACGTAGAATAACCCTAGTATAACAAGAGAGGTTGTTTAAAAAAAAAAAAAAAAAAAAAACTATTATTTTTTTTATAGGCAGGCATTTCCTTGTTGTTAAAATAAAACATGTTGAAACATTTTTGATGAAGACGAATTTCCAGTAGGTCTGTATTTAGAAACAATGATTGAATACAATTTTACCTATGCCTAACTAACAAGTTATGCGTAAGTTTTGTATAATGAATAACAATTGCGCATTGAACCTATAATTTATTATGAAGAATTTTACGCAATTTCCGCACATTTTAATGGAGCTAGAGCAAAATTGTGTCCTCTTTCTTTATCTTTCTCTTTTTAACATTTTATTCTTCCTATTTCAATTGCTCAAAAGTATACCTAAGTAATTAATTTAGTATGAACGCGTTTCTTTTTTAAAAGACGTGGCTTGCAAAATAAATAAATAAATAAATAAATTCTGCAAACAAATAAAGGCTAAAAAAAAACAAAAAAAACTATCCATTCAAATATTACAGACTTATCACTTTTTTTCCTTTCTACATATATAAAATTATAATTAAATGAAAATGGTTTTGCGCTGGATCTAATACCCTACGTGGCTACTTGTTATAATTAAAAAAGTGGAAATTGCTTTTGCAATTTTTAAAAAAAAGCATTATATCTCTATGAATATATGTACAGTCGGTAACAAAAGTGTCCGAACACTAGCAAAAATTCCTATGTAAAAAAAGTACACTTCATACGGTTTTGTTAATTAAATCCTTATTGAATCATGTTCTTACACTGACTAAGAACAGGATTCGAAAAATATTATTTAACAAAACCGTATGAAGTGTACTTTTTTTACATAGGAATTTTTGCTAGTGTTCGGACACTTTTGTTACCGACTGTAGTAGCCTCATAAAATTAATTTTATACAGATAATGAGAAAAATCCTCATAATCACATGCCACAGCCAAACGCATTACATTTTACAGGGTGATTCAAAACATTTTGATTTTTGTTTAATTTTTTATTGGTCCCCTTTACCTTTCCATGACACAACTTGTACTGAGAAATATGGCACTACCAAAGTGTCAAAATGATTCCTAAAGAACTTTTCACGATATTTAACAAAACGTAAAAAAGCAAAAGTGTTCACATTATTTTGTCACCCATCTGTACATAGAACACAGACGAATCTCAAAACGTATAGATACACCATAATCTCAAAATCGAATTTTTATCATGATTACAATATTACACATATCTATGTTCGGAAAGTGCAAAGGCACTTTCTAGATTTTTGAGATCAGTTTTGGATTCTTAAGGTCACAAAATTCAGATTCTCATTTTACGATTCAGTTAAAAATATGCATACAATCAATATTTTTTAATTTGTTTTATTTTTTGCTTGTTACTGGTGTATAAATCAATGTTTTATGATCACATACAAAAGTTTTATTTATATTCATATTATCATTCTTTTCTTCTAAACTTACGTAAATAGGGATTAAACTCCCTTAGAGGGATTTTGCGTAGAGAGAAATATCTTTTGAGCAACATCCCTTAAACAGTTAATAATTGATCATCATAACAAGCAATATTAACAATATTTTTAGTAGTTTTAATTATATACTAAAATTCTTATGAAAAAATAGTTGATTTCGTAACTAGTTTATCAGTAGGTAGCTAACATGAGCAAAAAATGCTTGCCAGTGAAGTGTTTAAATGGTAGAATCTAGGTTTTAATTTTTGGGTCCTTTTATTGTGAAATTTTTATTTTATTTTCTGGGGGAAAAAAATCATGTAAAAACTTCCGTTTTAATAGTCATTTTAGACCGTGTTTAGTATCAAGTTAATACAGTTAAGTTGAACTAATTAATAAAAGTAATATAGAAAACCTGTAAATATTTTATAAAAGCATCATTTTTATAAAACAAATTCTTGTGAAAAGGCTCATTTTATGGATTTGAATTTTGTAAAGGGCCCCTTTTTTTTTTGGATTTGAATTTTGTGAAGGAGCAGAAAAAGTGACCCAATTTTTGCTTGTATTGACCGCTGAATGTGAATATATTAAAAAGCTAAAAGATTGATTTTTTTTTTTTTTTTTTAAGTATACTTTTGGTGTATGGGTAAGAAAGTATCTACCATAAATTCTGTAATATAAAAGACAATAGGGGTGTGTGAGCGAGTTGCTCCCATGTGCTTTTATTTCATCAAATTTATTTCATGATCATTAAATATCTAATTAATTACAATTAAAATAATTAACTTTTAATAATCCTCTTAATATATCAAATTTATTTCAAAATTATTAAATTCTTAATTAGAAATTAAAATAAATAATCTTTATTAAGTTTAAGAAAGAATTCTGTAAGAAATACATTGATCTCATTTTAATCACAATAAATTACATTTACACTCAAAAGGAATTGTGTCTATTTACTGAAAAAATAAAAAAGTTATTTCATTTTATTTATGTATTTATTTTGTTTTTGTTGTGTGTAAGGTGTAAGGAAAAATGTTAAACGTCATATTTTCACGACCAATATACATTGGATTAGATGTGTGAGCAAGTTGCTCCCATATGCTTTTATTTCATCAAATTTATTTCATGATCATTAAATATCTAATTAATTACAATTAAAATAATTAATTTTTAATAATCCTCTTAATAAAGATTATTTATTTTAATTTCTAATTAAAAATTTAATAATTTTGAAATAAATCTGATATATTAAGAGGATTATTAAAAGTTAATTATTTTAATTGTAATTAATTAGATATTTAATGATCATGAAATAAATTTGATGAAATAAAAGCATATGGGAGCAACTCGCTCCCAGGGTGCAATTTTTTTTTTTTTTTTTTTTTTTTTTTTTTAAGGTATAGGGTGCTATATTTGTATCAATAGAGCAGGCAGGTCACAGCACCCTCACGAAACTTCCTGGGAGAAAATTTGGCATAAGTAATTTTAAATTTGGTTTTCGTGGATTTAAATTATAATCTTTAGTGTTGTAACTTGAAAATAAAATTTTCTGATTGTGTTCACTATAAAAATTTAACTTAAATTATTTTTGCCTATTTCCTAAAATAAATACATAATAATAATAAATATAATAATAAAAGCCTTTTGGACTGCTGTCCTTTAACTTGTATTTTTGGCTTTTTTATTTCAGACAGCTACCGTTGATGACTCTCAATTTGTAAAACCTGTTGCTTTGAATTTTGATCATGAGCAGTACATAAGTCAAGAAAAGAAACTTGGCGATGCCGCCGGAGACGATTTTGAAAAGCATGCCTTCAATATGAGAATGAGTGATGCCATACCTGTAGACAGAAATATTCCTGACACCAGGCATAATAAGTGAGTATCAGCAAGATTATATTATTTTACCTCAATGCTCTTATTTGTCACTCAATAATTACTTTGATGAATTTGTGTTTTAATTAAGGGGTGTAGGCGCCTTCAAATATATATATATTTAAAGTTACCAACACTTAAAAAACCAAATAATAATCTTTTTTTTTTTTTTTTTTTTTTTCAAAAATTTCAGATTGCTCAACTAATTTAAAAATACTACTTCTGTTTTTTTTTTTTTTTTTTTTTTTTTCGTTTTGATTATTTTATATAATATGATTAATGATATATTGGACAAATTTAAGGATCTGATTTTGTTTAATGTTATTAGTTTCTAAAAGGAAAAAAAATATATTAAACCACAATATCTTGTAAAAATGTAGAATAAATATTGCATATTCAGGCATGTGATTCTTGTTTTATGAATTTAAATAATGCAAATTCTATCCTTCTACTACATCTTACATATAATCTGATGTTAATAATAATTAAATATATATATATATTTCAAGCGGTTTCAACCGTATTCGACAAATGCTTCAACAACTTCAAAATTTCTAAAATCTCAAAAAAAAAAAAAAAAAAAAAAAAAAACACCCTCAAATTGAGATAATTGAGTTTAAAAGGTTTGACTTAATGGGCAAAACAGAAGACAGATTTTGATAAAACGACTGTAGCAGGTGTTCTAATTAGAATATATTTCTGAAAATGTTGCAGAATATACAGCGTGGGCCAAAACTCCATGACAGATTTTAAACTTCAATATAAAATGAAGTAACTGAAGTAAAAGAGTGGGGTTTGTACTACAATATTTCTGACGATGAAAAGTTTTGTTTAAGGGAAATGAAAAACAAAAAAGTTGGTTCTAAATTATGCTCAGAAATGACGCTGCACTTCAAAAGCAGCAATAAAAAAAAAAAAAAAAAAAAAAAAAAATTGAAAACACAAGGCAAATAATTAAAGAGCATTTATTTTGTGAAAATCACTATACAATATTTCAACAAGTTTTCCTTTTATAGCTCGAATTCAGTGTGATTATAATTAAAGTTGCAATTTCAAACGCTCTAACTTTAAAATTACCAGTCATAATGACTTGATATTTTACCAGAACAATCGTGAGGCAATGGAATTTTGTTTGGCAAAAGACAATTTAGATAAATAGTAATCCTGATAAGTAATTGGAACTGCGTGAAGTTGTTTAGAAAATATAAAAGAAAATTTTTTTATGGCCGTGACATTCTAGTTTTGCATTTAAAATAATATTTCACAACATTTTTACACTCAGTATCTTCTATATGTATTTTAATTATTTTCGTTTGTTTTTAGATGTAAAGAGAAGGGAATCGACTTTCCTCTTGAATACTCAGTTAGCGTTTTGATTAGTTTCCATAATGAAGCAAGGTCTGCTTTGCTGAGGACGATAGTCAGGTTACCATTTTCAATTAATTACCTTTCTTCTCTTTATTATAACCTTCAATGTTATTTTGTATCGTAATTTATAAAAGTAATTCGTAACTTGTTTTGCTTTTTTAGCGTTTTGAATCGAACACCTGATGCATTGTTGAAAGAGATTATTCTTGTAGACGACTTCAGTGATAATGGTAAGAAAAAAAAAAAAAAGAATGATTTTAAGTTTGAATTAAACTTCGTTTAATGCAATATTAGACATTTTTAATGAAAGCAACCGAGTTAGTTAGCAATAACATAGTTGTTTAAATTATAAAGTATATTTACATTTCACAGAACATTTTTTGAAAAAAAAATTTTTTTTCTTTACACCCTGGTCACTTTTCTTTCTCGTTAAAATTCAATCATCCAATCAACCAAAATTCTGAAAGAATTTTTTATACATTTCCAAACATTAAAAATCTCGCTAACGATGTTTTAGCATAAGTCAGTGAAATATTTCACTTTATTTTTCCAGTTTTAAAAGTTTCCATGGCATTTTTTGGGACTGAACTTTCAACTTTTATATCGCCTTCTTTTTTGTACTATTGCCTACATTTGTGTATTTTGGATTTCTTACTTCCTCCGTCACTTCTGCTCTAATTCAAATAAGTATTATCGGCTGCTTGAATAAAAAAAATCTGGAGTGACTCCACTCGACTTTCCGAACATTGAGTAATTAACAGTTTTGTAGATAAAGTAAAGAAAGAGGAGTTATTAAACAAACAAAAGAGAGAAAACCATAATAGAGTGTTTGAGTATTTTTCTCCATCTATTACACGATGTTTTATTTAACGCTACTGAACTTTGAGCCCATAGATCATAATGATAAAGAATTTTTCGTTGTGTCCCTGTAAAAACCTATAAATGCTAGATTCACCAAAATGCTTATAGTTAGTGCAACAGTGATTTATAATACTCATATAAATTTTCAGCTCAATTCAATAAGGCGTTTAGATGCTATCGTACTTTTAAAAATTTAGTCCCATAGGCCATAATGATAAAGAATTTTTCTTTGTGTCCCTGTAAAAAAACTGTAAGTGCTAGATTCACCAAAATCTATACAGTTAGTTCAACTGTGATCTATAACATGTGTACAAATTTTTTGCTCAGATTAATAAGGCGTTTAGATGCTATCACACTTTTAAAAATTTGGCCCCATAGGCATAATGATAAAGAATTTTTCTTTGTGTCCCTGTAAAAAAACTATAAGTGCTAGATTCTCCAAAATCTATAGGGTTCGTACTATGGTGACTTACAATATGCGTACCAACTTTCAGGTTAATCGAACAAAGCGTTTAGACGCTAGCGTGTTCACTCACAGACATACACACATACACACACACATACATACATCATCGTAAAAATAGTGAAAACGGACTCAGGGGACCTCAAAACGTATAGAAACATCAAAATCTCGAATTCGGATTTTTGACATGATTACAATACTTTCCTCACTATAGTGTTCGGAAAGTAATAAATAAATAAATAAGATTTGAAAAAGATGTTTTTAGTAATTAATGTTGATATTCTGGGGTCTTTTTAAAGCTTCTTAGCCTATATTTATGCAAGTTTCGGAGAAAACTACGGAAAACACCGAACGGGTAGGCCGACAAATGCGACCTGAATTCGAACCTACTGTCTACCAACTGTGTCCTATCTACCTAACTTATCATCTGCCAGCTGTGAGAGCAGAACTTCAAACCAGTGGTTAAAGTCCTTTTAGAAAAATCTGGTGTGAAACAACCACAGGAATTACATTACACACTATTACACACATATTATATGCATTTTGTGGAAATTTCCAGTAAGAGAAACTTGATACATGTGTAAAGACATACAAAACAGAGTTTACACAGCGAGTTAAAAAGCAAGAAAAAATGATGATAGTTATTTTTTTAAACACTGCTTTATGAGATCTAAAACTGAACTATCTAATCAGAATGACCGTTAATTTTCCTGTAATAACCACATAATACATGAGAAAGTGATTTGTGTTACAATTTTCCAGAAAATCGTTAGAGCCGTTATTGCGATACCAACTTTTACCAAAACTTTGCATACTCAATTATTGACCGGAAAACAATAATTACATACAAAAGGAGTTAATATGGCGAGTTTGAAAAAAATCCGTACAGCCGTATTTAAAGGAACGCACTTGCGAGACTTGAGCTATTTATACAGGACGCCTATTAATTTTCCTGAACAAAACAACTATATCAATCGAAAGGACATCTAATAGAGTGTTAATATAGCAATTTAGAAGAAAATCTTTAGAGCCGTTTTTGAGATACAGACTTACGGTGCCACTTCCGATTTTCCAATTTTCACCAAATTTTGGAACATTCATTTGTACACCAGACTTGTATCAATTCTGAAGTTTCGTAGTTCTATCTCTATTAGTTTCGGAGATGATAGCCAGAAGATTCCACACATACACATATACATACATACACACACTGACCAATTGTCAAAAACTACTTTTTTGGACTCAGGAGGCCTTAAAATGTGTAAATCAGGTGAAAACTCGATATCGAATTTTTGAACCGAATACAGTACTTCCATTACTTACGTTAGTAGGGTAATGGATATAAAAAAGGGGAAAATATTTTTTCAAAGACTCTAGTCTGAATTTAGCAACTCAACATAAAACGGGGAAAATGTTGAGGGAATTACTAAGAGTGATAAATGTATATCATAAACATTGAGCAAATAAGTAAAAATTTCGATCAAGAGTTTTCGTCATAACAGCCAAACATTCTGGATTGTAATTTGTATTTACACGAACTGGCTTTTTAATGTATTAAATAAATAAATTTATTTTTTAACTGTTTGTTATTTAAAGATCATACTTTAAGTAAACAATTCAAAATTATTTTAGTTATTTTAATTGTTGGAAAGATGGCTGAATAATCGCCATTGTGTGATTTTAGTTAATATAACATTCCATTTATTAAAAGAATTTACTTTCACAATCTGGTTATTTGAATGAATAGATTAATCTCAATTTATAATGCTCAAGGTTGTAATATCCAAATATTAAAGGAAACATGCGATCCATGATCCATTCATGAAGAAGTCTTGCTCAATTCCACACAGCCCCTTAAAAAAAAAAAAAAAAAAAAAAAAAAAAAAAAAAAAATGAAAATCTACGAGGTACACCTGCTGTTTTTTAAACACTCAAGTTATTCTTTTTTAAGAGTAGGGGATTCATATATAGTAAAATGACAAAAGAAGCCCTAATTCATTTCTCTTACCCCTTTTTTTAAAACTACCATCTGCTTTTTGAACTGCTGAGTGGCAGAGTACTTTTCCTTTAATCAGTAAGGAGGAAAAAAACTGCACAAAAGATTATACTCTCAAAAATCATAAAGCACATCTGTTGACTAGTACAATCAGAATAATTTAAAAGGAAAACTTTTTATAAGCAGATCTTTTATAAATTATTAGAGAGAGAGGAGAAAAATTAAACATATTTACGACGTGATTTACAAATCCAGCATATGATGAAAGTACTGATTCATTGTCAGTATTATTTAATTTTTTTTTTATATAACGGCACATTTAAATTTAAACATACAATAAACTTATGCAGTATACTTAAGCTATAACCCCTCCGGTTCAGCGTTATAAACCAAAATTTAATAACCACCAATTTAAGTCAAGATCCAATGAAATTTAAACTTAATTGAATTCCGTTTATTGGTTCGTAAGATACTGGTAAAATCAAAATCAAGATGTTTCAAAACGTGTAAATCCATCGTAAACTAAGGGTCAAAACATTTCCCGAGTCTAATAATTTCTGCTTTTTATAGACAGAATACAGTAAAAAATCATAAAGAAAAAAATCTAGAGTGACTCCACTCGGCTTTCCGAGCATTAATTAACGGTTGTATAAATAAATTGAAGTAAGACAAGTTGTTAAATAAATCTAAAGGGGAAATTATAATATGAGTATTTTTCTCTATTATTTAATTTTACGCTATTGCACTTCGAATAATTTGAGCCCATAGATAATAATAATAGATAATTTTTCGTTGTGTCCCTGTGAAAATCTATAAGGTCTAGATTTACCAAAAACTGTACAATTCATGCGATAGTGACTTTTAACATGTGCATAAATTTTCAGCTCAATCGAACAAGGTATTTAGATGCTATCGCTCTTTAAAATATTTGGACTCATTGGTCATAATGATAAAGAATAATTTGCTGTGTCCCTGTAAAAAATCTATAAATGCTATATTCACCAAAATCTGTAAAGTTTGCGCTATGATGACTTTTAACATGTGCATAAATTTTCAGCTCAGTCGAATAAGACGTTTAGACGCTATGGTACTTTCAAAAATTTGGCCCCTTAGACTATAATAATAAAAAAAATTCTTTGTATCCCTGTAAAAAAACTATAAATCCTAGATCCCCCAAAATCTATACAGTTTGTGCTATTCTGACCTGTAATATGTGTATAAATTTTCAGCTCAAATGAATAAGGCGTTTAGACACTATCGCACTTTACCAACTTACAGTTCATTCAAACAAAGCGTTTAGGCACTATCGTGTTCACACACACACATACATAGATCATCATAAAAATAGCAAAAATGAACTCAGGTAACCTCAAAACGTATAGAAGCATCAAAATCTCAAAGTCGAATTTTTGACATGATTACAATACTTTCCTTTCATAGTACAGTCGGTAACAAAAGTCTCCGAACACTAGCAAAATTCCTATATAAAAAAGGTACACTTAATACAGTTTTGTTAAATAAATCCTTGTCGAATCCTGTTTTTAGACTGACTACGAACAGGATTCGACAAGGATTTATTTAGCAAAACTGTATTAAGTGTACTTTTTTTATATAGGAATTTTTTGCTAGTGTTCGGAGACTTTTGTTACCGACTGTATGTTCGGAAAGTAAAAAAGTAAACTGCGTATAATTTAATTATTCAATGGTTTTGTAAGTATTGTGCTAAGTACATGATTTTGCATGAGAAATGAAAAAAGAATAAAAGATTGTAAAATAATATAAAGATGTATGTTCTAGTAAAATGTATCCATCTATAACTTCATTAAAAGCAAAAGAACTCACAAATTTAATAAATAACAAACACATTTAAATGTCTTTTTTATTCTTTCCCCCTAAAAAATTGCACTAGCAACACGACGTTGGAGAAAAAAAAAAAAACTTAATAATTCGAAATGAAAGCGTGACAAACAACTAAAGATGGCAAAATTTATTTCTTTAAAACTAATGGCATGAACAACAAACACCAAAATGATTTCAAATTTCTATCATGCCGAAAAAATTTCGCATTAACAATATTTGAAAAACGGACAACTTATTTCCTTAGAATTTACAAAAGAATTGCCAAGTTTCGCAGTCCAAATAATGATTTTTATTTTTTTTTTACTGTCTCTTATTTCTAACTTCTTGCGCAGCCTTTTACAAACGCGACCTCCAAGCTACGACGACCACACGTGCGATTTTTATTCTGCGATTACCCCATCAGACACGCCAAAGAAAATGATTTTATGACAAAGGACTTGTAGCGGCCACACAGAGCTCGATTTAAAAAGGAAATCAATCCTAAAAGAAATCAACTTCTATTTGATTATACGCTGAATATTTTTTTTTCACTATAAATGAGTAATGCAAACAGAAATTTCGAAAGAACTACGTTGAATTTTACGTTTTATTTACGAGAAGGGGTGGAGAGGAGCTTGAACTATCTAGCCCTTCCATTTTTTCCCGCCTTAACTTCATACGTGCATTTTTCTTTGAAATTGCGTACCTTTTTTTTTTTCTTTACCAAGTGTTTATAGCTAAGAGATGCACATATTTAATTAAATTTACTTTCTGCAAGCAAAAATTTGAATTGTCCCTAAAAACTGTTCAAAATATTCGAATACAATCTACGACAAAATAATAAGCCCTATCAAATATTCCTACATTGCTTCGTTTTTATACTCAGTTCCATTGAAAATAGCGCACCAAGAAGGAAGAAAGTTGCAATCATGAACATTTGCAAATGAGTAAAGTACAGTGTGGTCCAAGCAAATGATCCAAGTACGGCACACACTGCTGTGGCCCTGGAGCAGGCCCTGACTAACGGCAGGGCATACGGGGCAAATGCCCTGGGCCCCCCTTCTGGAAGGGGCCCCCCTACAGACGTATGCAGAAATTCTGCAACCTAAAAAGCTCTTTTGCCACTGCAAGGGGGGCCCCCAGAATAGGCTTGCCCCGGGGCTCCAGGTAGTCTAAGTCGGGCCCTGCCCTGGAATCAGGAACTGGGCCCTATATATATATGCCAGTGAATAGCGGAAGTTTCAGAAACGTGACAATCAAATTCCGACGCTAGGAAAACTTTAGTACGCGAAGAATGCCAGGTAGACGTGTGGGAAGACATTTCTTTGAGCTCAGCGAATTTAAGGGGGTGGGGAGGGGGGGGGGGCTTATGATAAGCATGAAAACCACAGGCTGGTCAATGCGCCTTGTTGCTCGCCAGGTTGTTTGTTCGGAGTATGTTGTCAGAACATGTTGTGAGGGCACAGATTCGGTATACGTCGTTCTTGGCGACTTTTGCATTTGGCGATCAAAAACATAACACGAAAAAATACATACCAGATGTATATTTTCGTAATATACGTATATTGTACGAAATATTGTTTCTAATATTGATTGCTCTCGTAATATACGTTATTAAAATGACCATGATTTTTGAAAGTAATTAAATATGTTTTCTATAGATAACTTGGCGACCTTTTTTTTATTTTCGCGAAGGACGACAGGTATCAAATCTGTTGCGTTGTGAGCAGTGAACACGAGACGGTCCACGTACAGCGTATGGGGTCTAGAACGACCAGGCAGACGACGAGTCGAGAGGACCGAGGGATCGGGAACTTGCATAGAGGAAAGAAATAAAGGAAAAGATACTTGTATGTATAAGGAACTTGCATATATAACAAGCAAAAAAATTTTCAAATTCTCAAAACATTGTCCGGGTATATTTTATTACTATTCTTTACAAAAATGTCTAGATTTATGTGTGTTCTTCTATTTTATTGTCCCACCAGTGGACGAGAAGTTCTGCTCTCTAAGCTAGTAGACGAGAGGTGCTGGGTTCGCACCTAGATTGCTTTTGTTCGCTTAGACGTTCGGAGTTTTCCGTGGTTTTATCGTGTATTAAATTTTTGAAATTGATTATTCTTCCGCGGAAATGTATTCCAATGTAAAACAACCCGTTTTTTTTTTTTTTTTTTTTTTTTTTACAAAGCTATATAATAACTTGAACCATCATATCTTAGAAAGCTGAGATATATAAGATTTCATAGTTTATTATTATTTCTTATAGTTTTTTTTTTTAAGCTGAAATGTTTCTTATAAATGTTTAAAACCTTCACGATTTATAATTTAGATATTTTTTATTGTGTTCTTGTTGATATGTTATGATTATTTTACTCATATACGACTGGTTGTTTTTTGAATGCTTTGTTTAAACTTATCAATTTTAATTAATTGATAAATTAAAAAATGCGCATTTCCTAAAATTATAAAAATCTGTAGTATATTGATAGATTTACTTGATTATTGTCAG
Organism: Salticus scenicus; assembly: GCA_963930645.1. NCBI lineage: Eukaryota > Metazoa > Arthropoda > Arachnida > Araneae > Salticidae > Salticus > Salticus scenicus. Next base: position 246,168,677 of record OZ005656.1, read on the forward strand.
GGTTTGGAGTGTTACCCTACGATCACTTTTTCCACATAAAAGCTCATTAGGCCGAGACCTATGACTTTCTGGGTATACACAATTGGATAGAGTGATAAAAAAAAATTTAATAAAACTGTATATATATTTTGACTAGATTGAGAATTTTATTATAGATTTCTGAAAAACTCTAATGTTGTTGCTTAAGAACTATTGCTATATGACAGCAAAAGAATTAAATTAAATGATGAAATAAAAAATTATTTTATTTTGCTTTCACAAAATGGCTTCATAGCAATGTGGCAAAAAAAAAAAAAAAAAAAAAAAGAAAGAAAGAATAAGTAGATTTAATAATTATTTCAAACAATTAGAGACTTTACAGCAATAAAATTTGGAGCGCGGTCGATTACCAATCTCCTAAAAGTCATAAAATTTTAAATTGTAAAATAATTAGGAAGAGTTTAATTACATAAAATTTAACCCTTTGCGGCGCAAGACAATTCGGATCATTTAAATTATACTGCCACCGGAATTCATGAACTAAATTAAACTAAAAGAAATTTTTAATTTTAAGGTAAAAAAAAAAAAAAAAAAAAAAAAAAAAAAAAACGGTCTTTTTTGCTATGTTATAAACGTAAATTTCTGCTAAAAAATTTCCGGGATGAATTTTTGCAGCTGCGGATCATAAATTTTGAGTCCTCGCAGCGAGGACAGCGCGCGTTAAGGGGTTAACAGTTTAATCCAGTTACCTGGACCTGTAATTACTAGCCATTTAAAATATAATTTCACAGACTTTTTTTTTTTTATTGTAATCTATAATGTTACTGTATGCAAAAGCTATGGAAGTTTTTTTTATGTTGCTAGTATAATCTCAGGCTTCAAGAATTTAAAGTTGAGTTCGAACATGCCTGAACCGTAATTTGAACCCGAAAGCTGAAGTTCAGTGCTCTAATGATTCGGTTAGAATATATTTAAGACTTAACTTGTATATATTTTATTGCTTAACATCTGTTCAGAATCTAGATCTAAATGTACTAATTTAATCATTTTTCATGTAATTAGTCGGATCTGTATTCTGTATTAGTTCATGTTGTAAGTTAGCATTACAAAATGAAAATTATAGGGGGGGGGGGAAGAGAGGGAGATAGAGAACTGTAATGAAGAAAAGTAGCACGGAAGTTTTTAAAAACATAATTTTATGGTTGTTACAGTTAATATTTAAAATTCTTTTCTGAGTTTTCTTTTTCTTCTTTCAACGTTAGCTTAACAATTAAAGGTTTTGTAAAGTTAGAACGGGTTTAATTTGTAGTTAAAGTTTTCTTTTATAATTTTCCTTTTCTTCCCCCCACCCCCACCCCCACCCAAATAGAGAATTAAAAAGTGACATAAATTCCTTTCAGTAATTATATCCATTTCATTGTAATTATAATAATAATTATCATTTTATAAAATTTTTCTATTTGACATTAGGAAAATTATGCTTCAGAAATTACCAAAAGTTAATAATTAAATAATTAAGATTTAAGATTTTTCGCGGCTTATGTGAAATCTTCTCACGGAAGACCAATCTAGAAATATAGTCTAAATGTAATCAATTTCTAGAAGGCAGTTAAAATTACCAGAATAATAAAATATCTTCGATAACAAATGATAATAACGGTAAATTCCAATGCGGTAATACCATAGAATAATAATAGAGGAAGAAGGAGCACGCCAATAGTCTTAATGCTTACAAACCCCTTCTAGTGAAATGCCAGCAAAAGCTACTTTTGCTCCTCTCAATATTGAAGTTTGTTAATAAAGGCTTGTTAATAATCGCTGTTTTTTGTGGCAACACAACAGCTTATGTAGAAACCTTATGCTCCTTCTTCCTTTATTATTATTCTATGGGTAATACCATAGAATAATAATAGAGGAAGAAGGAGCACGCCAATAGTCTTAATGCTTACAAACCCCTTCTAGTGAAATGCCAGCGAAAGCACCTTTTGCTCCTCTCAATATTGAAGTTTGTTAATAAAGGCTTGTTAATAATCGCTGTTTTTTGTGGCAACACAACAGCTTATGTAGAAACCTTATGCTCCTTCTTCCTTTATTATTATTCTATGGGTAATACTTGATCTCACTAAATTTACTAATGCCATTCAAAATTTATAAAAATATATTCACGTACATTTTGCTTTCAGAAAAGGATGGTTCTGAATTGGCAACTTTTCCCAAAGTTCGAGTCTTCAGAAATAAACAAAGACAAGGTAAGCTAAAAAATATTGGTTTTTTATTTCATTATTTTGTTAATACCAACGAGATAAATAAAGTACAGTGCTAAATGGTAAACCTGACATGGTCCAACACGAGTCTGAGTCATATGACATGCACCACCTATGTGTTCTTTCCCTTGGTAACTGCCAAAGAATCTCTTGTATTCAATAAATTTCTATGGCAACAGTTTGGAGATTGTATTTGGCGAAAGTCATAATCGCCAATGTTTTTGTTTACTTATGTAGCTTAATATTTTATTTGTTCTAAATCATTTTACTTTTAATTTTACGTCTTTTTTTATTTCGTGTACTCGAAATTTAACCGACAAAATATTTAAAAATAAATGATAAATTATTATTTGTTGCTAAATTTAGCTCTTTTAAAAGTTTAACTTTTCTTTATAAACACTTTTAAACTTTGTTGGAAAATCATGAAAATTAAAGGTATTTTAGGTACAACTATAGTATTTTTTCTCAGCTGAATTTGGCGATTTTTCTTTGGCGCCGATTTGAACGATAACGATGTCGTTCTGGATTGTTTGAGATATAATATGGCAGCCTGCATGCCTGCATTTTGGATTTATGATTTTATGATTTAAGATTTATAATTTAGCTTACGATTTAATCATTTATGTTATATGATTTATGATTTTTAGATTTATGATTTTTAGATTTATGATTTAGGCATAATCGCCAACGAAAAATCGCCAAATCTAGCTGAGGGGAAATACTATAGTTGTTCCGTATTTTATTATTTATTATGATGTGAAATATGATAAATTATTTTAAAAACAGTTTATTTCGGTAATCCGCGTTTGTAATGATCGATAGATGGCGCTCTCTGAACACTGCAGTTGTTAGTAAATATAACAGCCACGTGTAATTATTATTCTTTCTCCGCCATTTCATCATGGAAAGTCGATTGTATAATATGAGGATATGCAGTGGTGTGATAATTTCACCTTAGCCCACCAGAGGGCGAGCATTTCATTACAATCGCGGATAGGACTATCGTGTTACCTAATAATAATGATAATTTGCTGAGTTAAAATTTTAAATGCCAAAACAGCGATAAAGGGCCAAACATAGCAATCTATTGGTTCATATCACGTGATTCATCTTGAACCAGGGAAAGCTAATCCTTTATCCATTGAATCAGTACTCTAATTTATTTATCTCGTTGGTTAATACTAGTATTATTAGAATTTTACCATCCTAAAATTTTATTTATAATTGAAAAAATAACTGATATAGAAGCTTAACTTTTATCTCTCATTCTTAAAGTTTCTCAATGTACACTGGCGTTCCAAATTAAAGGAACAGAATGTTTTCTCGTTCTTTTGAGCATAACTTTTAAGCAAAGCGTATGAACATAAAATTTGGATAGAATGTTTTTTATCAAGTCATTAATTAAATTTTAAATAGTTTTAACACAAGCAATAATTTTTAAACTGATACTAATCCAACTTTTCTCAAAAGTAACCTTTCGAAGAAAATTAAACAGTTTTAGAAAAAAAAAAAAAAAAAAAAAAAAAAACTAAATGGGAATTGATACTAAGCATAAATTTCAGATAGGTACACATACCTTTAAAAGTTAATTTAAAACTAGATTAATGTTGATTAACTATTGGGATATATCGCTCAACAAATGGCGCTGTCGTTTCGTTTTTAATTTCAGAACAGACAAAATGACTCAAAATTTCAGACACATACTCAAACTGAAAATATTAAATGAATAACAAGAGAAAAAAAATTCTACATTATTTTACAAATCTATTTTTATTATAATAATAATATTTATTTTAATAATATACGAATTGCGGGGGAAAAAATTACAGACAAATCTTAATTTCAATAGTTAGAAGTTTCAATAGTTCTCTTGTACACGTAAATAGTAAAAATAGTAGTAATAAATAAATAATTATTATTATACTTTTCAGAAATATCCATGAGGCCAAGCCACAACTATCGGTATTAGGGGTCGCAGTGTTCCTATATTTTTACAAATATTTTATTGTACTCACACCAAAATTTTCTGAAAGAGAATTTTCTTAAAAGTTTTTATGCTTATTTTAGCATGAAAAGCTTCAGGAGAATTTTCTTTTTCAAAATTATGGTGAGAGTATAATAAAATGATCGTAAAAATAAAGGAACGCTGCGACCCCTGCGAAATGTACATGTCTTCGGTTTTTTTTTTTTTTTTCCAATTCCCCTTACACTGTAAAAAAAATAACGGTAGTTTTTACAGAAAAATGTGTGTGTGTGTGTGGGGGGGGGGGGAAGGTGCCAGCACATTCTGCTGTTAAAAAGAAAGTTTACAACAGAAACATCTGTAAAAGAATCTCTCTTTACAGGTGTTTTCGCTGTAAATTAATTTATTTAACCATAGCTTCCTAAACTAGATGCCTGTCGCGGGGCTCGTAAACTTGGCAACAATTCAGGCGGTAAACAGCGCCACCTGGTACAGATTGTGTGATTTTTTTATTCAACTGTCACAATAATTTTAAGACGTGACGTATATGATATATATATAATCGACGTTTCTTCGATTCTATTCGCCTTTTATGTTTATCAAATCCCACTTTTACAAATTTTTGGTGGCTGTTGAATAAAAAAAACGCGCAATCTGTACCAGGTGGCGCTGTCTACCGCTTGAACTGTTGCCAAGTTTCTGAGCCACGCGACAGGCATCTAGTTTAGGAGGCTATGATTTAACTGCATAATCTGCTGGTAAAGATAGGTGCCAGCACATTCTGCTACAAAATCTACCGTTAATTTTTACAGTGTAATGTGTAATAAGATTTTTTTTTTTTTTAAATCCTAGCACAAAAATTTCAAAAATCAAAAACAAAAATCTATAACGATTCTATACCTATCCTATAACAATTGCATCTAAAATTGCAACTTTGTCTACTGCTTTATAGAATATTAAACCGTCTATTTGAAGGATTTATTGGTATAAGAATATTTCTTGTATTGCTAAAAAAGTAGGCCTTTTTATATTGTAGCACAAAAATCTTTTTTGTGATTGCAGCGGAAATGAAAAACATTTCTAATATATAGCCACAAAGTAATTTTATTTAAAAAGGCGGACTCCAATGTTGCATTAACACATGAACAATTTCTTTATGCGATTTCTGGTCCGCTGAAACCGGAAATGTTAAATTTGTTCATAAAGGATAGATTTTTGCATGCATCTAAAAAAAAAAAAAAAAAAAAGTGTAGTAGTTAGAGTTTTTGGAAATTTTTAGGTGAATGACATTTGGGTTAAGATAAAACCAAACAAAAATAACGATGTCAACCAACTGTTGTTAAAAAATGACGTCCTGCTTCCCTGTGCAACAGAAAAGTGAAAGCGATAATTAAAAAAGCGTTGAACCGAATTAATTGTATGATTAATGACACATTTGCATTTCGTAGGTCATGTTCATCATATCACTGATCTCTATAATTAATTTTTCCTGTGAGCTAAAGTTTGATAACTATGAGGCAAAACTTTATTCGATGGAATTGATATACAAAGTTAATAAATTCATCCAGTTCAAATTAAAAACGAGAGAAGAAAGGGAATAAGAGGGAAGAAAGAAATTTTCTAGGCATGTAATCACTATTTGTCTATGTGTGCCTTTTAGTTTCCAAACAAATAATCCGATTTCAAAGCGGCTTTTTTTTTTTTTTTTTTTTTTAGTACGGAGGACTATTAGTCTCAATCTACGGATAAAAAGTTGTCTATAGTTTTACGATGGTTGGACATTTATCGAAATCGAAAATTTATCGAAAATATAATTGAATAATTTGTAAGCGATGTTATAATTTGGGGGGAAAAAACTAATAGTCCTCCGTACTAAACTAAATTCTGCTTTTGCAGAATTTCATCAAAATCTTTTTTTTTTTTTTTCTGAAAGAAAAAGAAAAGAAAATTAATAATAATCAGTATCGAAACGGACAGTATCGAAAAAGTTGAAGAAGCCCTTTTTTAGACAAAAATACATTATTTATTCTAATTTTTAATTGTTGCCAAAAATGTTTACGAGTGGATTTTAATTTTTTTTTTTAATTTTTAAATGAAAAGAAATTCACGCGTAAATATAAAAAATCTGGAGTGACTCCACTCGATTTTCCGAACATTGAGTAATTAACAGTTTTGTAGATAAAGTAAAGAAAGAGGAGTTGTTAAACAAACAAAAGGGAGAAAACCATAATAGAGTGTTTGAGTATTTTTCTCCATATATTACACGATGTTTTATTTAACGCTACTGATCTTTAAGCCCATAGATCATAATGATAAAGAATTTTTCGTTGGGTCCCTGTAAAAACCTATAAATGCTAGAATCACTAAAATGCTTATAGTTAGTGCAACAGTGATTTGTAATATTCATATAAATTTTCAGCTCAATTGAATAAGGCGTTTAGATGCTATCGCACTTTTAAAAATTTGGTCCCATAGGCCATAATGATAAAGATTTTTTCTTTGTGTCCCTGTAAAAAAACTGTTAGTGCTAGATTCACCAAAATCTATACAGTGTGTGCAACTGTGATCTATAACATGTGTTCAAAATTTTTGTTTATATTAATAAGGCGTTTAGACGCTATCACACTTTTAAAAATTTGGCCCCATTGGCCATAATGATAAAGAATTTTTCTTTATGTCCCTGTAAGAAAACTATAAGTCCTAGATTCTCCAAAATCTATACAGGTTGAGTATCTGTGACCTATAATATGTGTATAAATTTTTTGCTCAATTGAATAAGGCGTTTAGATGCTATCACACTTTTAAGATTTTGTTCCCATAGGCCGTAATGATAAAGAATTTTTCTTTGTGTCCCTGTAAAAAAACTATAAGTGCTAGATTCACCAAAATCTATAGGGTTCGTACTATGGTGATTTACAATATACGTACCAACTTTCAGCTTATTCGAACAAAGCGTTTAGACGCTAGCGTGTTCACTCACAGACATACACACATACATACACACATACATACACACATACATACACACACATACATACATCATCGCAAAAATAGTGAAAACGAACTCATTGGACCTTGAAACGTATAGAAACATCAAAATCTCAAATTCGGATTTTTGACATGATTACAATACTTTCCTCACTATAGTGTTCGGAAAGTAAAAATTATATCAAACTTTGTGAAAAATTAAACTTGCAGAGTAAAATTGATGTCATTATAGTTCTAAAAGTTTTTATTATTATTATAATTATTTATTTATTTTTTTTTTAGTACGGTAGGTTGTACTATTTTTTTCAGACAGTGATTTTGCCGTCGTTACCAATTTTTATCCATCACCTTGAACAACATATCTATCACGACATACTTGCCAACCTAACCCTGAAGATTGTTAGTTCCCGCCCCTTTTGTAGGCCACTTAATTTTTAGCGTAATTCTCTTCAAATATATTTATGGTTAAATAAGAAGAAAAGTACTCTAAAAAAAGACTGGTGTGAAAAAATAGGCGGTAAGGGGCGGAACTAACAATCTTCCGGGTTACTTTGGCGAGTATGGTACAAGCATTTTTGTTTTTATCAAAATATATAAAGCTAAATGTTTGTCGTTGTATCTATTTGGATTTTTAGTCTAAATTATAAGATTTATATTAAAAATTGGTACATTTGTTAATCAGGGCAAAATCTAGATAACGCCGTATAGTTGAATAGGACAATTAGTTCAAAATGTTAAATAAAGCGTCATTTAATTTTAAAATTATTAATAAAGAAAAAAAGGGCCAAAAATAAATAAATAAGTAAGTATATTTCCTTTATGTTGAAAAAAAAAACAAAGAAAAAAAAAACATGCGAACATATTTTTTTAAATAATTAAAGTAAATTTGAGAAAATCATGCTAAAGAAATGGAACAGCTTTAGCATAGAATCCCTTGGCGAAATTTGAATTCTGTCATCGAAGTAGCTCTGACGTTTCTCCCCAAGATCTTTACTTACCATACTTGCCAACATACTAATTAATATTCCATAGTACTGTTGGCTCCGCCAATTTTTTTTTTTTTTTTTTTTTTTTTTTTTTTTTTTTTTTCACACCAGTAACTTTTTAGAGTATTTTTCTTTTTATGTCATCGTAATCGCAATTGAAGAATATTACTTTAAAAATTTTTTGGTGTGAAAAAATGGCGGGACTAACAGCACTACGAAATATTAATTAGTATGTTGGCAAGTATGACTTACACACCAGGGTTGCCGAATTTGGCCTTTTTTTTTTATTCAATAGTCACCAATAATTGTTATTTGCAACGTCACTTCGAAGATTGATAGTGTATTATGTATATCAAATATCACTTCTCAAAATTATTGGTGACTATTGAATAAAAAAAGGCTACATTTGGCAACCCTGTTACACACTGCGACAGCCATTTTAATTCATCAGCAAAATGACAACAAAAATTTAAAAATCGCCAGAAGTTCCTATTCTAAAGCTATACCAAAGTAATTCAAGAAATGAATATAGTTAGTGATGCTAGGCAATGAAACACAGCTACTGCACGTCTTTATATGGAAGAATAGATTAAAATAAGTTCTGTCGTACTAAATAAAATACTGTTTTACGCAGAATTTTATATCTATTACTTAGAAAACAAAAAAAGGTTTAGTGAGGTTTTTTTTTTTTTTTTTTTTTTTAACGCTGGTTTAATTTTTATGGTTCTAGTAGCTATGTTTGCTGCGTTTGATTGTGTAACGCTTTTTCAACTTCCGGTTTTCGATAGATTGATACGTTTTAACATATCCTGAATACGATTTGACCCTTTTTAGAAAACGTTTGTTTTCTGTGTGTATATATCACACATTTTGTGGATGCTGTATTGCATGAACCAAAGAAAGAAATTTAACCAAACTTGATATTTAGATTATACAGTCGGTAACAAAAGTATCCGAACACTAGCTAGCAAAAATTCCTATATAAAAAAAAGTAGAGTTAATACTGTTTTGTTTAATAAATCCTTGTCGAATCATGTTCTTTGACTGACTAAGAACATGATTGGACAAGGATTTATTTAACAAAACAGTATTAACTCTACTTTTTTTATATAGGAATTTTTACTAGCTAGTGTTCGGATACTTTTGTTACTGACTGTACTTCATCTAAACTGGTGTTGATTTGCGTTTGGCGATCAATCGCTCAACAGGTCGCGCTGTCATTTCATTTTTTTTAAATTTCTATCATGGCAGTATAGGACAAAGTTTTATATATATGTGCACAATGAAAATTATTTTTAAAGAATCATTTTGAAATTAAAAAGAATTATTTATAATAATAATAGTCAATTTGGAAATTATTTATGTATAAATGTAGGAGTATCACTCGAATATATATATTTACAATAGTAACAATCAATCAGAAATATATATACAGTAGCCGCCGCTTTAAAAAATCACGTTTGTTTTCATCAAAATGATTTTATTAAGCGGCTGATTTTTATATCCGGCGAACCTGCTCGAACTCAATAAAGGAGTATTCATTACCTAAATATGGAAAGAAATTCTTCTTCGCCCATCCATCTATTATCAACTAGTCATCCGTAGGAATAGAATACTTATCATTCATGTTACTTATCATTCATGTTGTTACTTATCATTCATGTTGTTACTTATCATTCATGTAAAATTTTCAGCTTTTAAGTACAAAATTCCGTAAAAGATGGAAATTTTCTTTCCTGGCATTCTTGTACCTATCTAGAAGTGCTGCGTTGATGACTTTTGCTTTTCCTATTCATTTTCGCTTACAGTTCAACCCTTCCGTTTGGTACAATTTAGGCACTAATATCATCTTTATTATTATGTTTACATGAAGCAAACTGAGAAATTTCAAGCTTCGATGTCGCCTTCTTTTGACTATATATTTGAAGAAAACGAACAATACTTTACCAAAATTTTACACTTTTCCTTCAAAATAAAAAATTTCCGCTTCTATATCTATTATCTTGCAGCGAAGTTGCTTCAAAATAAGAACTAGAAACTCTGTTTGAATATTTAAAGACAGAAAAAAAATATTCATTGGCCAATCATTTGACGAATTCATTCCTTAAATTCATAACTACCGTGTTTTTTTTTTTTTTTTTTTTTTTTTTTTTGAGGCGTAAAATTTTTGACAAAGAGTAATAATGTGAGGGCTTGCTATGTTTTGTGTCTTTTTTTCTTTTCAAAAATCCGGTGAGAAAATATAAAATATAATTCGTTGTTTATCCTACATAATCATTTTTACTGTTGAAGAGATTTTCTTTTTAGTTTATTAACCGGCGATGCTGATTTTATTAGGCGGCGGTTTATATTGCTTTGATTCCGGACCCAACAGTTTGATCAGATTAAGCGGCTGATTTTATTAACCAGTGATTTTATAAAGCGGCGGGTACTGTATTTGTATTTGTAGGGTAACACTTTACCAAACTGAAGGTGAAGAATCACCCCCCAGAGGGAGGCAGAACATTTTGATACGGGAGTCTTTCAAAAGATATCATGAATACCTTAAAAATGAATGGTTGAACCATAGATTTCTAATAATATGAAACAAAGTTATTATTATTATTTTTCATTTTTAACAAAAAAAAAGTGCATTCTAAAGATAATTTCTGCATAAATAAAATTGATTTTCTTTGGTTGGTTGATTGTGCTTTACGGCGCACTAGTGCTGCGCAGATGGGCAATGATTTTCTTTGGACATTGAGTTTTATACACTTATGTTTGTGAAAATTGCAACACCATAAAGGAATTGCCAGAAATTAATAGAATATAATACACAAACGACTGGTATTGGTACAAATAAATAATTAAATTTTCAAAACAGAAAAATAAAATAAAAAATAAAATAAATGAATAAAAATAAAAAATTAGGTGTTAAAATTCTGTATTTTATGTAGCCACCATGCGCTGTAATAAGTGCTGCTATGCGATGTGGCATGTGAAACAAATCTTTAATGTCTGCCAATAGCATTCCATATTGTTTGTATGCATGCCCAAAGTTCAATTTTTTTAAATTAAATTATCTGGTCTATCTAAATGATAGACCAGATGTTTCTGCCTAAAGGTTGTCTGAGTGAGTAATGTCGACAGGTTGTCGGCCTGGATAGCTCAATTGGTAGAGCCTTGCCCTTGTAAGTCAAAGATCCGGGGTTCGACTCCCGGTCCAGGCATTATTTTCACTCAGTCGGAAAAATAAAATTTCAATAAAATATGCCCAAAGTTCATCTATAAAAGCTGTAAGACGAGGACCACGAGCGAGAGGCCGAACAACGAAATCCCTCACATGTTTAATAGGCGGTATATCCGATGAATAAGCAGGCCAAGGAAGAAGCTGTATGTTTTCTGCTGAAAAGAAGTCTGGAGAACATTCTTTACAACATGTGGGCGGGCATTATCTTGTTGAAAGATAGCTCTAGGAATACCTTAGAGGAAAGTTACGACTTTAGGCTTCAGCACTTCACTGATGTACCTGTGATTGCTATGATTACCCAAAATTCCTAGCAGCTGAGATCGTCCATGATACACAATAGCACCCCAGACATAACACTAGATGTTCATCCACTATGACTTTCGATAATGCACTCCGGAAGATAGTTTTCACCAGCATATGTCTAACATGCGTACGGCCATCATGGTACCACAAATTAAAGTGGGATTCGTCAGAAAGAACCACTTGTTGCCAATCTGCATGCAAGTCTCTATGTCCATGAGCCATTGAGGCCACAGGCGTCGATGGTTTTGCATGAGAAAGATACCGTATAAGGCTTGCACGCAGCTTACGGTACAACAGACGTCGACGAATTGATGAAGCAGACATTTATACACCTATAGCAGTGGACCTAAATGCTTTCAACTGTCTAGATGAAACTGTACGGTCCGTCAGTGCCATGCGGATCAGGTGCCTATCATCGCGCGTTGACGTCATCTTTTTGGGTCCACACCTGGATTTCCGAGTTATCTGATCCTCGTCGGACCACTGTAAACTCGTATCACTGTGTTGCTGTTACGCTCCACACGATTTGCTATTGAAAGATAGAAAAATCCTCCTTCACGAAAGCCAATGATTCTCCTCCGTTCAAACTCCGTTAGTTGTTGAAATGTCACCTTCTTTCGTCGAAAAAGGCATTATTACATCTCACTTAAAGTTTACCACTAGCAGTTAACCATATAGACTATTTTCAACGTCCCTCTCCCTTTATACGATTTCAGCAGCGGTTCAGAGGGCGCTGCTCAGTCCACGCATGCGTGGTGGCTCTGAAATTTCATTCATTTGCTTAACACACTCTGATTTGCATTTGCTGAAAATTTCAGCTCAATCGTATCATTTCTTCATCATGGGGTTGCAATTTTCATAAATGTGAATGTAATTCTCTGTGATGAAAATCATCTGTATTCACTATGAAAAATAATTTTAATTAAACATAGGTGCTGGGTGAATTTGTATAAGAAAATATAGAAGAAAGTTTTGTAGTGGCCACAAAATACCAGTTGTCAATGTATGATAAATCGTAAAATTTTAAAATGTTAGACAGATGAAAAAAAAAAAATATATATATATATCTCTTGCTGACTTTTTACATCAGACGGTTCACTCAAAAATGACTAAAATTTGCAAAGCAAAGCATAGTACGCTATTTTATTTTGTTGAGTATGTATTTCCTATAATCATTATTTAGTATTCATATTACGTCTATGCTTCAAAGAGAACGACTTAAACAAATGAATATATGTAACATAATAACTTATAGCCAAGTCTACTTTAGACTTCAGATGTCAAAGTTACTTTTCGGTTAGGGTAACTGATAGTAAACTGCGATTTTGAAAAGATTCTTATCAAGGAGATATACTTACTATGCCAATATTTTGCGGTTGGGGCATTGCTTGATGCCTGACAGACTAATACTTATTTTTTATGAGTATGTATGTCACTATGTTAATAAATTTTTTATATACATGCTTATATTTTAAACATATGTTTCGGTATTCAGTGTTTCGTGGTGCATAAAATTCGTTGACTTTAATAATCTTTTATCTTAGATATAAGCTGAGTCATGAATTGATTTTCTTACAAGAGGACTTTGTGGTGATGGCTATAATAAATAAAATTTTGAATTCAACCACTGTCGATAAAAAAAATGAAAATCTTAAAATACGTTTTTATTAAAAGGATTAAATTTGCGTTCCACAATACGTACCTTTTTAATTCAACTGGTCTTCTTTACCAAAAAAAAAAAAAAAAATGTTGGAATGGTTATATTTAAGGGCTAATTATATCGATCTCTCTTAAATGCCAACAATCTCGATCCACTTGTTAATGCCAACCTAATTATTTTATTATATCACTCTTGTAATTTTGATAGAGTTAGTTTTAAATAAATAAAAGAATATATGTATGTGCGTTTCATATACTTCATTCCTTGATTAGTACGTTCAATCTTGGTGATTGTTTGAGTATTGTCGGTATAAATTATAGCAGTACAATATTTTCTTAATTTTTTTTTCTCTTACCCTTATATGGAACAAAAACTATAGTTTTTAGCTTGAAATTTCAAAAATGAGTTTTGATATATTTTCACGTTTTGGGATCCTAAGACGTTTTACCGAAATCAGTTGATTGGTTCTATATGGAGACACTCGAAAGTATTCAAATTTATTACATCATGGGCGAAATTTTTTGTTTGTATATTTTAACACCTTTAAATTGCACTAAGCAAAATAAAACAAACATATATTTTTTATAAGCATAAAGCACGTTTCATATAAAATATGACATGAAAAATATTTATCATTCGTCTACAGACCAACACAAAAGGATTCGGATATATTAGTGGCTATATGTTGAAATCTCTTGAAATATGTTTCGATTGGTGTTATGCGTTTTTCTTACTGTATGTCCTGTGTATACAGTTTAAAATTTACATACAGCTGTATCCAAAATTAAACAAATACATTCTTTTCTACTGGATATATTTGAAGGAAAATATTTTGCAGTAAATTATACCCTGTACAAGAAAAATGCTTAAGAACGATAATTACTTTTTCTTACTTATACAGTAGACTAAATATTGTTTGGAGTCCAATTTTATACCTTGAGTTTTTACTAACATTATGTGCTTTGAAGTGCACTGATACGGAAATAAAGCTTTAAGCAGATGATTTGTGTGTTTGTTATTAGCATAATTTAAAACGAAATAAATGAAGGAGGGTCAGATTTAGGATTTTGAAGATCGTATGGAGGGGGGGGGGGGCTACTCGAAAATTGTGGCCAAAATCGGTAACCAAAAATAAATTCAAAAACTGGCGTACAGACAATAGCAAGAAATTTAAACTTCTTCACACACCATAAATTTTAAATCAGCACAACCGGTTTCGAAAGGACATAGCCTTTCTTCATCAGGTGCAAACACGTGCAACTGCCTTGGAGGCAAGAGCAAGACAGTCTTGCTTTTGCCTCCAAGGCAAACGTGTTTGCACCTGATGAAGAAAGGCTACGTCCTTTCGAAACCGGTTGTGCTGATTTAAAATTTATGGTGTATGAAGAAGTTTAAATTTCTTGCTAAAATCGGTAAGTTACTAAGAGTAGAGTGGATAAACTTTTTATGGATAATTTAATTTTTTTTTTTTTTTTTAATTTAATAACAGCCGTAAATGTTTTATGAATATTTATGAATAATTAAACGGGATTAAGAGAAGGTGGATGTAATTATCCTCACACAGAATTATTATATAGAAAACAGTTTGTAAAAGTATCAGTACTATTGAAAATAATCTGTGTGTACACGCCAGATTACTTTCAATAGTAAAGATTTTTTTTTTTTTTTTTTTTTTTTTTTTTTTTGTTGCAATAAATCGTCTTTTCTTTTCACTTAACTCGACGACCTTTCAAATACAGAGATAGTTTTAAAAATTACAATGATTTGTGTGAGTTTTTTTCTTACATTTAAAGTTTTTCCTACAGAAAATTTTAAAATCCAAAATAAAATGTTTTATGTATTTTTTATGTCTTAATATTTTTAGTATCCTGGGTAAATGGATATTAGCCGTGCTCTCCTCAAAAGACGTTTTTACCCAACCTCCAGTAATTATAATCAATAATTATCTAACATGAAGAACTATATTTTGTGCTAATTTGAAAAACAAATCCATGATAATATGTAAAGGTATTTTCTTTATTTAGTGTTAGAGTTTTCTATAAAAATTTTGTGTTCGGGAAATAGGGCTATTCACCATAAAATAAATAAAAGAAGATAAACAAACAAAGATAATAAATGTGGTACTTCCTTCGAACCTGATATATATAGTACTTTACTTTTTACAATACTTTTTGTAATATCTTTACAAGTACACTATAAAGGTACCGAAATGTATAATAGACCACTTAAGTCCATTAAGGGTCTGACTGAGTCAATTTTCCAATTCTCAGTGAAGTTCTTTTAAAGAGGAACCAAAGGAAGTACCAAATAAGTTTACTCTAATATAAAATTTAAAATTTATTTTTATTAGATGATTATTCGTTTTCTTAATTTTTTTTTTTTTTTTAACTATCCTTTGACTTTCTTACTTTATTTCGGTGTTCTTTGTCCATGTCTCTTCATGCGTAAATACGTATCATTTTCATTTATTCCAACCTATAATTTTCAAGAGACGATTTTCTAGAATCCTTGGGTTCCTTTATTTTCATATTTAAACTTTATTTTGGAAGCTTCGATCTTGTTTTTCCACTCTTCAAAAATCTGAGTATTTTTATTATTATTACTCGTACAATTTTGCCAAGTGAATGCTTAAAATTTTTGCATTCATTTTTTGGAGTATTTTTTCAGATTATTTCGATTACACAATAGAGAATTCAAATCTCTGAATTCTGCCTTTTTTTTTAAATATTTTATTTTACATTGTGTTATTTTTTGTATAACTCTATTTTCTAATTCTGAATCAAGTTGTAGTAACTAATGTATTTATTGATGTATTTTTCTAAATTCTATCCGTTGTTACATTGTTCTATTGTTAGATGCGTGTTCTAAAATTATACTCGCTGCCTGTTTCTTATATGAATCAAGATTTTTTTTTTTTTTTAATATTATTATTATCACAGAATTACAATAGGTATCGAGTATTAAAGAAAATACCAATAAAAAAATTCAAAGCAGGTAATTCAAGAAATGCATTAGGAAAATCAGAATTCTTTTTCCTGCACTTTATTTCTTTTTGGGGTATAATAATATTATTAGAGTAGTGTAAAATATTATTTTCAGGGTGGTTATATAATTAAAGCTCCGCTTCTTAACAGTATCCTGCAGCCAAAATGGGCGTGCGGGGCTGCCACTGAAATCAGTATGTCGTCGATTCATGAAAAAAGAACAGACTAAAAATGTCTACTAGGCTGCACATTGCATTAAAAAATAGAAAAATACTTTCACTTATTTTTGTCTTAAAACTCAGAGAGTTCTGTTATCTAATTTTATATTTTTATATGCTTTTAAATTTTTTGTTAATTATAGCGGCATCTCCAAATTAGCGACATTTGATTCACACATCCACATCCAGTATTAGGCCTACTGAAAAGTTTTGTCATTTTGAATTAAAAATAGACACGGAAATTTTTTGTCTGAAAATATTTATATGAACTTTTTTTTTTATTTTAAAAATATTAGGTGTAAGAGAAAGTTCTGTCGTTTTTGAACACGTGCACTTTTATGCGTTGTCGATTATCGACTGAAACCGGTTTAAACAGTTAGGTTAAAGTATGATTGATGATTTACACACATTTTTTCGTATTTTAGTCGATTTTTTCAAACTTCTAGCACTGTCACCATGGGTGAAGAAAAAGTGCACTGAAGACATTGTATATTCAACGAGTTCTAAAAAGGGAATAACGCGATGGCGGCAACAAAAAACTTGTGTGACGTGTTTGGAGAGGGCGCAGTAATAGCTCGAACATGCCAAAGGTGGTTTGCGAAATTTCGTTTGGGTGATTTTTCTTTGAACGATGAACCCAGATCAGGAAGGCTATCAGGTGTCAATGACGAAGTGCTACAGTATGATCAGGACAAATCCAACGTTAACTTCCACAGAAGTGGGCTTCAAGCTTGGAATTCATCAGACTACTGCTTTGGATCGCATTAAAAGGCTTGGTTTCGTGTCCAAACTTTCTGTCTGGGTGCCACACAACGACAGAACTTTCCCTTATACCTAATAGTTACATAAATATTAACCAAAAGTTTCCAATATCAGTTTTTTATTTCAAACGGGCAGAATTTTCCGGTAGACTTTTTCCAATTGGTTGGATTTTAATTTAACTTTTTTTTTTCTATAAAATTTCAAAATTACTGTTTTAACTAACTACTTGCGGGAAGCATACTATTGTAACAATCGCAGGTATCGTAGATCACAAGTCAGATCGTACAATCTGCAGCAAAAGTATCCGAGCACTAGCAGTAATCCCTGTCTAAAATAAGTGCTCTTAATACTGCTTTGTTAAATAAATCCTTGTCGAATCATGTTCTTAGACTGACTAAGAACATGACTCAACAAGAATTTATTTAACAAAGCAGTATTAAGTGTACATTTTTAAGACGGGGATTATTGCTAGTGCTCGGATACTTTTGCTGCAGATTGTACGATCCGACTTGTGATCTACGATAGCTGCGATTGTTACAATAGTATGCTTCCCTAAAATTAACTATTCTCTACTGCTTTTTTTTTTTCCTTTTTTTGTATGCTTGCTACTCGTACATTTCAAGGTGTGCGGGAAAAGAATTTAGTGTAAAAAGGCTTCAATCAGCAATTTTCCCTGTGCAGTCCTGCAAAAATCGAGGTCTTAAACACTGGTTTTTTGTCATAGACTCTAAAATTGAGAACAGTAGGGGAAAGTGGTGTACCTCGGGCCTATGCCATTTCTAGCTCTATTTATTTATATATAGAAAGAATATCACATGCAGTTAAAATATTTACTGTTAGGGGTCTCAGTGAAGTAATCTATGTTTGCTTGGAAGCTCAACTTTTTGAAGTGTTCTTAAAAAAGTAAATTCACCTTGCAAAAGTAAATTTTTCGCAGATACTTTTATGCATTTCTATACCCATACATACGTTGTAAAGTCTGAAACGAGTGTTATGCATCAGGAAGTAGCTTTCTAGCTATAATC
Organism: Salticus scenicus; assembly: GCA_963930645.1. Classification (NCBI taxonomy): domain Eukaryota; kingdom Metazoa; phylum Arthropoda; class Arachnida; order Araneae; family Salticidae; genus Salticus; species Salticus scenicus. The sequence goes on from OZ005656.1 coordinate 246,187,038, forward strand.
CCATTTGCTTGTAATTAAGTTAAGCCCAACCCGAACATCATGATTAGCAATTTCGTTTTTAGTAACAAAATGGTGTACCTTGAACCCAATACAAGTAGTGTACCTTAGACTAGTCATAATGTGTGGTGGATCAGAAATACAGCTCCAAGAGTTAAAATTTGGAATTGGCATATCCAATTACAATCTTTTTATAAATAATCATGAGGATTTTTACCAATAATCACAATATGACTTAATGTAGACTTTTTTAAGTTAATATTTAATATTTTCCACTTTTTAGACACAAATTAGACTTAATAACAATACGATTTTGACAAATTAATGATTTTGAAAAAAGAAAATTGTTTATTTGAATTCATATGTGTGTAACTGATTATGAAATAGATTTTCTTACTTAAAATTGAGTTTTTCTGTATCTTTTAATAAATGGTCCAAGGTACACTACCAGTGGTGTACCTTGGACCTAATTGAACTTTTTAAAAATGTAATTGGTGTAATTTTAATAAAATTTTGGAACAAATATATGTTGTATGTAACACCATACAATATTTAAAAAAGCTATTTTTATTTAGTTTTGGGGAATAATTACAAAATTAAAATTGGAAAAATCATAATAGGTCCGAGGTACTCCACCTTCCCGTACAGAAAACGATATCCAAAAAAAGTTCTTTATGTGTTCACTATTTGTACAGTTACCTTAACACGCCTGTTTTTTTTTTTTAAATTATACAACTCGTAAAAAGTAGTTTATGACATTTATGAATGCGAGCGTAAAGGCGAAAGCTGGCTATCTTTTCTATTTCACAACTTAGTTAAAATTTCGCAAAGCATCATTTTCATATTAAATGAGGAACTCTATCGCGACTGAAATGCATATAATTAACGCTTGGTATTTAACGACTCAGAGGTGGAAATATTAAACCTACCATTTGTTTTTATCTACATTCTTTTATGTCAATAAAAAAGTCATAGCTTGCAAAATCGCGTCTATAAAAGTTGTAACTAAGCACTTGGTGACATTTATGATTTATGAACTAAATTACTTTTTAATGATGTTTTGATTTAAATGAGATATCCACTAATTTACATTTGTTTAATAAATTTAAATGTGATCCGTTTATTGAATTAACTGGGGTAAATAAACAGCAAAACGCTCATTCACTGTTAATTTACATAGAAATCATTTATTACAAATGGCAAATTATTCCATTACTTTATTTAATGTTTTAATAAAAAAAGATGCAACAATAAAAACCAAATATTTAAAATATGAATTCAAATATATATATATATATATATATATAAAATAAAACAAAATTATTTAAATTTTAATTAATATATATATATATATATATATATATATATATATATATATATATATATATATATATATTACTTATTTCTATAAACCAAATTTTTAATCTTTTTACAATGAAATAAATTTGTCATGAATAAAGAAAACAAAACAGATATGGTTTTATTTCATCTGTCTTATCTCCTTTAGAGTAACTGGACATTAGTTCTTAATGTCTCTCTCTCTATATATATTATATATATATTTATTTTTTAAAAAAAGCACATGAATGACATGATGCTAACTTTTTTCACAAAATGGCCATGGTGTCCTTTACATCCGGGTTACATATATATGAATCCAACTTTATATTTAAAAAGTGGAATACTTACTGTTGGTCAATCGCTTTACCACCAATGTATACGCATACACCCAAATATTCATTTTAACATAAATATGTATTTTTAAAACATGCAAACATACTTTACACACACATTCATTTTCCCATGGATACATTTTTGGAGCGCACATTACTGACCCATACACACACATAGATTTAACATTGACATGTTTTGGGGATACACGCACGCACATTTTAGAAAATATGGATACGTACAAAGATAAAAATGATTCAATGTTTCGTCGTTCAATGTAAAACATTTTATAAACAGAGTTACTCTAAAAAATTTAAATGTTTGTTATGGATTTCTTTCTAGGTTTAGCCAAGTCTCGCATGTTCGCTGTCCAGAAGGCAACAGGCAGTCATGTTATGTTTCTGGACAGTCATTGTGAAGTCAACGTAGGTTGGTTGGCACCGTTGTTCTACGCATTAAAACAGGTAAACATTTTAAAGAAAAAATTTAATAAGCGTGTTAACGTATTTTCAAATAATATTTAAAAAATATAATCTTCAGAAAATTAAAATTCACAATGAATTTACTTATTACTACCATTTATGAAGTAGGAGAATTTCAAGGCAGTATAACATATTGTGCAAGCAGAAAGAGAATTTACTTTTAGAAAAAGCAAAATATTTTCGATTTATTTATTTATTTATACTTCTTTTAAACACTTCTTTTTTTTTTCGCTGACTTAACATCATTTAACAGATTTGAAAACTGCAGTTTAAGTGTAAGGAATAGAAATGGTTTTCGTGCTTCTGTAAAAGTAATTCCCATGTCCAACTTGCAAAGGTCATTTCTTGGTTGGGTTTTACGTCGCACTAGTGCTGCGCAATGGGCAATTGACGACGGTCTTCATCCCTTGGAAGAACGATGTAAGAGGAGTTATCATACGGCGTATCAGCACCATAGACCTATTATAAGAGTGGACGGAGCATTCCATTATTAAGGGAATATAAGAAAAGGTGCAAAGATGAAACCATGTGAATGTTGAAAAAGGTTACCTTTTTTGGCATTTATAGCGTTATTGACAATTTTTGTGTTTTGAATATAAATATATATTATTATTATTATTATTAAAAGATACAACGAGCAAAACTAGTGTAAAATATTACACTAGTTTTACACTGAAATTTATTTTTACCTTGTTATTAACATGTAACAAAGTTCAAAAGTTTTTATAACTTTGGTTTGTCTATCCGCGATTGTAATGAAATGCTCTCCCTCTGGTGGGCTAAGGTGAAATTACAATAACCATGCTTTAATTCGGCTTTCATCAAGCCGCCATTGCTGGCCGATGTTTAGTTTCACATATATTTATTGAATAAAAATGAATAAATCCGGTAAAAAAGATAACACATACTGTTGTGTGCTACAGTGTAACTCCAAAGGATCAAGAAATTCAGAATTAAGCTTCCATTTATTTCCAAATGACAAATTTAAAATTTCAGTTGCTTCGGCTAATGGAAGTAAAGAATTAATCATATGATTTGAAACTAATATTTATTCAACTTCAGTTAAAAATCTACTTCCGATCGAACTTTGAATAAACTGAAATATTTTTTTCCAAAAGCAATCAATTTTCCATGATGTAATGGCGGAGAAATTATAGTACGAATATTAAGTAGAATAACAAAAAGAACAATAATAAATACACGTGGCTATTATATTTACTAACAACAAAAGCTGAAAAAGCGCCATCTATCGATCATTACAAACGCGGATACTCGTTTTAACTCTCATAAATAATTATGGACATTTTTGAAATAATATAAGATATAATATAGTTAAACTAATTCAATTTAGAGAATTAAGTATAGCAATTATAAGCATTTGATAAAAATAATTACTTAAAAAGAACGAAATAATAAAATATTAAAAAGAGTCTTACCTGTGAAATAAAATCCTTATTTTACACAACTTCTAGGGTTTTTAAAGTACATCTAATTATTATTTCTTGCTATAAAATTCTTTTTAAATTCAAAACAATCCAACTTTTAAAGTGAAATAAAAATTTTAAAAAGAACTTTCAAAGAAAAAGGGAAAATATCGTCTGCTTAATAAAAAGCAGAGTTTAGAGCATGGCGAGTAAATTTCAATATTGGCCAATTTGGTTTCCTGTAGATCAGCATTCACATGACCTTTTTATGAGTTATCTTTGCCACTAAAAAAGGTTGCCATTGTCCCGTCCACTCTTATAATAGGTCTATGATCAGCACGCAGGGCAAATGAAGCTAACTGCTGTCTACTCAAAATGGCTGCCGCGATAGCAGCCAAAGCTACCACACCGCATCGGAACCGTATTGAGTCGACCAAAACATTGGCTAGTACTGTGCAATTTTATTTATTTGACAGCTTTGAGACCTATAGTTACAATGAATTTCGTCTCCAATGGTCTATATAACATAATTCCACAATAAAAATGCAGAGTTTCTTATATGACTGTGTCACTTAACGGCTTCTGTGGTTACATGTTTAAATTCACATTTTTCCAGACATGTTATCTGCCCTTACATCATTCACCAAGCGTCATTGAAACAGTTAAATTTGAAGTTAGCCTGAAACTCGACGTGACCTGACCCGAACCTAACTCAAAACCAGAATATATATATAGGGGAGCCTGGGGCTAGTTGTGACAGGGCAGGGGTAAGAAGTAACACGCAATTTACGAAATAGTTTGTAACATTTGTGATTAGATATTTTTATAAGCATAATTCTTATGACACGCTTTGTAATGTAAGCACAATCGGTGCTTCACAAAAATGGTTAATGAGAGGTTCTGTACACGTGCTTCATTTTAGCTAGTTAGTGGGGGAAAAATATTTCGTAAATTTTGATTAAAGGTATATTAATTTATACTTTAACGAAATATTTATAGCTATTTATCTAGTCTGTGTGTTGAGTTATAAAATGCATGTTTAATTTTGTTTTTATAAATCGTTATATATTTTTATAAATAAACAAAATGTCCAAAATCATACGATGGGGCTAGTTGAAACAAAATTTTGGGGCAAGTTGTAACATATTAGAGGAGTGGCTTGCGGAGATGCCTAACCAGAGCTCGGCAGTTCCACCCATTTTCAGGAAACTTTCAGAAATGAAAAATTTTTGGCTTCTTTACCAATACTATGTTTATACAGAAATATTTTCTGTGTTTTTATATTATAGTACCGTGATTATTTAACCACGAATTAGAATCACGATTTAGTCACGAATTAGAGAATATTGCATAAAAATAGTATTAGAAAAAAAGTAGAAACTTCTCATCAATGAGAGTGTCCTGAAAAAAGGTCGGAGAATTCGAGCTCTTCTAAACGCACTCTGTGGCATAAGAATGGGTATAATGCTTAATTTGCAAAATGTGTGCACACATTAAATGCATGAAAGGGAATAAAATATAATTTGGTTGAATTAATTTAATTTTGTCTAAGATTGACTTCTATGTTGATTTTATCTTTAATTTTCTCATAATCCATTTGATATAATTCATTGTTACTATACCAAGAAGGTTATAATTTAATATTAATTACAATTTGCCCCAAATCCGGGGCAAATTGTAACAGGCAAATAATTTTGAAAAAAATATTTTTTGTGCTAAAATTAGCAAAATAAACGAAAGTTTATTTATCTATTTATTTATTTTTAATGAATATGATAGATGAATATGCATTCTATGGAAAACAACAATTATAAACAGGAAAACGTAAATACATTTCAAAATATACTTAATTTTCCAAAAACTGCTACAACCTGTCCCACTCTCCCCTATATATATATATATATATATATATAAAGAAAGAAGAATTGAAAAAGTGTCTTTAAATAAAGACCTCCGATATTTGCAGCATCTGATGCAGTAGTTAACGTTTCTACTGCAGTGATTTGGATATGCATATAATTCAGTTATGCGCATATATTTTATATGCTTATATCAGTTATGGACACGTATTTAATGTACTTATAGTATCAGATACGCAGCTATAATTGTATCAAACAAAAATGTTCTTATTATTGAAATTTTCTTTTTTAAACTAGCATTCAAGTCAACCTGACTTGTTAAAATTTAAATCCGATCAGAACTCGAATTCGACTCACATGGGAATAAAATCAATAAACACGCCCTAAAGAAAAAATTAGCCAACCCGAACCGAACTTGATTCACAAAAATTTAACGAAGCCGACTCGAACATGATCTAGAAAATAAAAAAAAAATTGTATTTTTCTAAACTTAATGTATACTGTATACTAAAATTTAAATACCCAAACCCGAAAAACTTTTCTAGCTACAGCCTTGTTTGTATAGTTCTTTTTCACTTACTTTATCCCTCTAAATGTTAGAAAGTATTTCAAAAGTATAGAAGTTTCTTTTTTCTATCTTGTATAATCATAAATTAAGTATCAAAATATTGTGTTAAAATTTTAAATTTCGCAGACACTTAATAAAGCAATAATTTTTACAGATGGTCAGATATCACATCCTGAAACGTATAAATACGCTAAGTATATCCCAGTGACTAATGGTTAAGAAAAAAGACATTTTGTTCATTAACAACACTATGAACACCCTACATATACATTCCATTTAAAAATCGTTTTGGGGTTTTTATTTTATTTTTAATTTTATTTCAAAATCGATTGTATACAGTAGTGGCACGCACCAGAAATTCCCGACGGGGGGACACCACCTGTCCGACAGGGGGCACTATACAAAGAGAGTTTATTATATAAATATTTATCAAAAACTGCAATACTGTTAATAATATTACTGTTAATATTTGTACCATTCCATTTGTTAGTACTCCTCGCGGAGATCACCGTGCCACAGACAGATATTTTCTAAAAATATCGTAGTCAAAGCGTGTTCTGGACCTCTCAAAACGTGTATATTCATGGAAAACTGGAAGCTGAAAATTTTTACGAATCCAATACTTTCTTCTATTGAATACAGAATGGAATGCTCCAAATTTGTACAAGGAAAGAAAAATGCTGCCAAAAGTAGAAAAACTGAAAATTTTGTATTTTTCCCCCCGAGCGATCTTAGGAGTGTGCCTCGATGGCGGGTCACAAACTCCCCGCGGCCCCCTAACTGGCGCCACCCCTGATTGTATATATTGTATTTTCAAGTTTTCATTGTATCATTTCAAGAAAAAATTCATTTATTTATTTATATATATATATATATACGCAAAATTTTCAATTACTTTTCGTGGAAAAGAGTCGCATATGTTTTTATTTTGCAAACAACATGGCTATAGCATATAAGCTACATAAAAAAATATATCAAAGTGGAAAGACTGTCAAAAATGTTACAAAAAGCTGTATAACATCGGACGAAGATGTGTCACTGAAATGAAAACATTTCCATCAGTTACGAATGACCAACCAACCGTTAGTGTAGAAAGTTGTCATTGGGCTCAGAAACCGTGTAAAGATCGAAAATTGACCCATCACAGAAAAACCGAATATTCGAACATCATATGTTCCATTCCAGTGATTCAACTAAAGGCAGTTGATAGTTTAATAGTCTTTTGGCGGTTGCTCATTTATCAACCGCTCAATAACGACCACTAACGACCATTATTGCAAATAGATGAAAAGGCAGTTAGTTACTTTTTTCACATTTTGAGCTCTGTGTAATCGCTATAGACGGTGGTTTTGTATTTGTCATATTTCAAGTGTTGAAATTTGCTTTACTGGTTTTATTTTTTAAAAAAAGAAAAAGCTATTTTCGGAAAATTTGGATTAAGCCGGGTAACATGGAATAGTTATGAAGGGAAATGTGGAATAACCATTTCCTCAAAGGATAATATAGAATAGAGTCGTATTTTTACAGAAAATCGTGAATAGTTACAATATACACATTTTATTTTTAAATTATTACTGGAAATAAACAGTACTGAAAAAATGTTCAACATCCCAGTTTTACAAAAATAGTAAATAATATGGAATAGTTGGTGTTCCATGTTAACCGAATCGCGATCTTCGAGAATAAATCAACCTCAACCACCTATTGGTAAAAATAAGTTCATGAGAATCAGGCTATTAACTAACACAATTCTCCTACCGGAAATGACACTAGGTTTTCATTCATTTTACTGGTTCGTAATTAGATTACAGAATTCGTAATACCTACCTCCAAAAGTCTGAATCTTGATAAACTAAAGAAGTTCTATTACACAAAAGCTGCTCTCTCACTGACACAAGGGAACAACCATTTATACTTGAGGCCTAGTGACGTGCTTCCGATGGGTTGCAGCACTGTACAAGTGAGATACAACGGTATTCAATTTTACGCGACTGTTCCACATTCCCTACCGTTCCTCTCTCTATATTAAAATAAAAGTTGAAGTGAAAAACTAATAACTAATTTGTTGGATGTGTATATGAATGATCAAATATATATCGTATCCCAGAAAGAAAAATAAAACAACTCCAAAATGCAACATTTGTGAAAAAACAACTTAAAGAATGCTGGGAAACATGAACTAGCCTTCAATAAAGCTGACATAACTGCCCATCACATGGGTAAATTGCGAGATATATGTGAAATTTAAATTTTCATGTATGTTAGATTAAATTGCACCAATATTGACTTGAAGAAATTAGCAGACATATTTAAAAGATGACTTAATTTTTTTAAAGCAGAAGCAACACTCCTATCATTAGTTGGTAACTGTACAAAAAATCTTAAAAATGATCATTTTCATATCTATATCTATATATATATAAATGATAGATATCGTAATAAAATTTAATCTTAAAATTTAGAAATTAATAGATACAAAACAATTCCAACAAACAAAAATATAGAACTGATTTTAACATAGAGGAAAGACTGACACAAAATTGTTGCGATTTAGATTAAGAACCCTTAAGAGACAAAAATAACTTAAATTACTTACGCCGACATGGATGATAATAAAAAAAGAACCATTAAATTTAATGACAGAGAAAACAAATAAATAACCACAGAAATAATTGAATAAAAATGCTTAAAATTAGAAGTAAAATACTCATCAGGGGGCATGTACTTCATAAAGCTGTGAAAGCTGCATCGATTTCGTAAAACAATATAGCTAATCATAGCAATTATATCATTTCAGCCTCGATCGAAGCAGCAAAACCATATAGAATGAGAAATTAAATGAAATATTAAATTAAAACAAATATTAAATAAAATCTTCATTGATACCAGAGAGAAAACTAGAAAAAAGCATAGTAGCCACATGCAACACAATCACGGAGTAAAAAGACAGGAGAAGAAGGTAACGCTGAAATTTTGTGATGTTGTTTTCTAATGTTTACAGATGGCGCCAGCGTGCAATCCTTCCTTCTCTCCAGCTTCCGCAATGTTATTCAATGGGGAAATGTCTCGTTTTAATTATTTTTTTAAAAATAATATCAAGCTGAAAAAATTTCGATTGAAAGCAAATTTCATTAAATAGAGTATTCTAACCAACATGTTTTTTTTAAGAGCCATTTTATACTAATTTTACTTTGAAAGAAAGCTTTTAAAAAATGACGATTCTTATGAACCGAAGCTAGCTAAAACAGACAATTGGGAGGAAGGAGAATGGATGAAATTTTGTAAAGAAAAAAAAAACTTACTTTAGGTGCAGAAAACTTGAACTCGGACTTTATTTTTCTCCTAGGGCTTTTTTATCTTTTTCTTATCACTATCATAGCCTGTTTTACAACTAGGAACGAAGCATTTATTTGAAACATCTGAATTATGCAGTTTTAAGAACTTACAAAGAAATTAAATTGCTTAAAATTAAAAATTTTAAATGTACTCCAGCAAAATTCTATTGAAAACAACAGTATATCCGCGCCGAGGTAGGGAGGAATGACAAGTGGCGCCCTCAATATTTACCAAAAATTTAGATCACAGTTTCGTAGTTTTCTCCCATTGGACCTTCAACTCCTATTAATATTACTCCGTGAACACAATTAACCAAACTGGAGAATAGGATGATGCCAACAAAAAATGAAATTAAAAATAAAAACTTTGCAAACATCGATTAATCGACAAAAAATGAACGACAGAGCATTTTCATTAACGATAAAATACACAGAGTAATTATTTATTGAGATAGTCAAAATATATTTTAAAGTTAATTAAAGTTTAAACTAAATAAATGTTAATTTAAATTGTACGTAAAACAAGCATCATTAAACCGTTCATAGAAAGGATTGCAGAAAGAAGATATAAGACAGCAGTGAGCAAGCGCCATCTAGCGTTTAGCTAGATAAACAAAAAGTCAGTTAAATTATTTCAGGATAATAAAACCAATGCGATAAGGAGTGTATTTGAGAAGTTTTAATTGCATGATTAACAGGAATAAGTGGCACCAATCAAATAATTAGAGTGATGTTTAGTGGATTATATTAATGTTAAAGCTAAAATAATTAAATTAATAATTGAATTTAATTTTATAAAACATAAATTAATTAAACATAAAGTCAAAGTATTAAGAAGAATTAAAAGTGAAGTTGTAAAAAGACTCAATCACAAGCAATAATCCCAAAAAGCACACATGTAAGGATAAGCAATACAAGGCAGTCTTCAATAATTAAAGTTATTATTTTAAATGTGATGATTTTTTTTTAAATAATAATTATTATTGTTATTAAATTTACAGAGTACAACTAAAAAAATGCATAAAAATTTGAAAGTATCCGATGCCTCTGAAAATCAGTTGGTTTATTTTAAACAGCTCTTATTATCAAAAAGGACATCAAACTTGATAATATTAATCAGATGATATTAATAATCTATAATATTAATCTTAATAATAATTATTAATGATAATTAATATTTATGTATATATATATTTTTTCATTTAAATGATTAATACATCTTAACTAATGCATTATAAGGTAAAATGTGCAAAAAACTATTGAAAAATATATCTGGATCTAAATTTGGCGTGTAAAAAGTTAAGGAGGTATCGCTTTTCAAAAACATACAGAATTTTCTACTTGTTTTTCGTTCTTCTGCGGAATGCTTTCAGATGAAATAACAATGATTTTTGGAGAAACTATTTGCAAATTGGCAAATTAGAGTACCTTTATCAACACGATATCTTTAATTAATAATTTCATTGATTAAGGTGGTGGAAATTTCTAGCCAATATAAACGCGTTGCTTCAATTATTCGGAACATATCGGTAGCTTTTGCTACGCTGAGGACCCTCTTGTTCGCGAGAAGATGTGGTCGTAGACAAAGAAAGAAGAAGAAGAAGAAGAAGAAAAAAAAAAAAAAAAAAAAAAATCAGGCAGTGATGGCAACAACATTTTTTTTTTTTTTAATGTATAGATATACTATTTCAAATTTTAAAATCTCGAAAGCACCAATTTTGATCTTTTTTAATATATATTTCTGAAAAACTGTTAATTGACTGCTTGTGATATAGATTATCACATATTATAAAAATTATATTTTTCTCTTTAAAGGATAGGTAAATTCTCTAAATAAGTAAAATTATAAATTAAATTCTTTAATCAAAATCAACTATTTAAAGTGTAATGGAATAACTGTTTTTAACCTATAAATAATAAATTTTACATTATGCATTTTCTAATTTTTATATCTTCCCTTTCATCCCTTTATCAATGTAACTGAAACAAAAATCTTTGATCTGTTCCCAGTATTCACTTAACAAGCTTAACGTACTGAAAATTCTTTTCGCTCTGTAGATGATAATGTTTTGTCTTATTTCTATCCTTTTGTTTTGGGAAACCAGAAAATAATTAATTCGGTCTCTTTTAATCTTACATCGAAATGTAACTCCTGCAACCTCTTGTCACCAATTTTACATCAACAGTTAAATAGAATATTTGCTTAGCTAGATATTTTCCCAGGGTCTAAAGCTTGGCGCAATCATGCCAACATTCACTATCAACGGTCAATAAATTACTCGTCACTTTTTAAAAATGTACATGTGAATATTCCTAACGTAAAGCAACCATTATCTTTCTCAAACTTTAAACTTGGCGTATAATTCAACGCCAAAGGCATTGTCATTTTGTTTTGCTTCAGTTTACGAGCGGACACTTCTTTTTTGATTATCGACATGTAAAAGGCTCAAGAGCGATTCGGGCCTAGGGCCCGGCATGATTCTCGCGATTGTTTCCCCACTCCATGCTGTATGCTTTGTACTGATATTCCATCTGTGGTCACGCTCCAAATTAGATGTTTTGGAATATTAAATAAATTTGCTTTAACCGATATTCTGCCTCTTGGATGCCGTTCTTGGGTAACCAGTTTCTTCTTTAATTAATTTTTAACTTGACTGTTTTTTTTCAGCGTATCCTTAGCGGCCAACGCATAGAAGATTAACTTTTCAGCAGTTAATAAATTTCATTAGGTACTGTGCTTCATCTATACAACACTGCTCATATACCAATTTGTATAAAATCTTGACGTTTCTACGATGTTTCACTCTTGAAGTCTCAACAGCCTAACATTGTTCAAATATACTCGATGAAATACTACACTTTCTGTTACTTATACAGTTTTACTTTCCCTTTCCCTTTCATTGCAGTTTGAGGCACAAGAATTACACTTGAAATTTCACTTTAAATTTCTTTGGTATAGAAATAACTAGCAGGCTACGCCCGCTTCGCTGGTCACTATTTTTAAATGAATCATTATAATTAATGAATTCTCAAAATTGCATTATTTTTTATCATGTGAAAAAAAAAAAAAAAAAAAAAAAAAAGGAAAAAAAAAACCTCTGATCGGGAAAAATGTCGCACCGGGTTCCCACTGCCTTCGGCAGCGTAGACCGGTGCGCGATGCGCACGCGCGAATGCATATATATGAGCGCCCTAATAATTTTACAAATTCGAAAATATGCACAATCGATTTGTACGTAACAAAAACCTCTATGCACCAGTTTTGAACGATCTATCTTTATTTTTATTTTTTTACCCTTCCGCTCTCTCCCCCCTTTCCCGCCCCTCCCAATAATTTTAAAAATTCAAAAATATCCGCAATTGATTTGTAGGTATCGAAAACCTCGATGTACCAAATTTGAATCATCTAACTCTATTTTTTTTTTGCCCCTCTGCCCCTCCCTCCCCGGCCCTTCTAATAACTTTACACTTTCAAAAATATCCCCATTCGATTTGCAGGCCTCTAAAACCTATCTGTACCAATTTTCAATGGCCTAACTGTATTTCTATTTGCTTTTGCCCATAGCCCCCCCTTACCGCCCCTCCTAATGATTTTACAAATTCGAAAATATCCGCAATCGATTTGTAAGTATCGAAAACCTCTATATACCAATTTTGAACGATCTAACTGTATTTTTGTTTTTTGCGGCCCCTCTCCCCTCCCCCTTCTCGCCCGTCCTAATAACTTTACACTTTCGAAAATATCCCCATTCGACTTGCAGACCTCTTAAACCTATCTGTACCAATTTTGAACGGCCTAACTGTATTTCTATTTGTTTTTACCCCATAGCCCCCCCCCTTACCGCCCCCCCCTACCCGCCCCTCCTAATAATTTTACAAATTCAAAATCATCCGCAATCGATTTGTAAGTATCGAAAACCTCTATGTACCAATTTGGAACGATCTGACACTATTTTTATTTTTTTGCCCCCCCTCCCCTCCCCCCTTCCCGCCCCCCTAATAACTTTACACAATCGAAAATATCCCCATTCGACTTGCAGGCCTCTTAAACCTATCTGTACCAATTTTGAACGGCCTAACTGTATTTCTATTTGTTTTTACCCCATAGCCCCCCCTTACCGCCCCACCCCCTGCCCGCCCCTCCTAATAATTTTACAAATTCAAAAATATCCGCAATCGATTTGTAAGTATCGAAAACCTCTACGTACCAATTTTGAACGATCTGACACTATTTTTATTTTTTTTGCCCCCCCCCCCCCTCCCCTCCCCCCCTTCTTGTCCCTCCTAATAACTTTACACAATCGAAAATATCCCCATTCGACATGCAGGCCTTTAAAACCTATCTGTACCAATTTTGAACGGCCTAACTGTATTTCTATTTGTTTTTGCTCCATAGCTCCCCCCTTGCTGCCCCACCTGGGGGCTGAATTTCTAAAATTCCAGAAATTGGTTTTTAGATAGTTGCATTAGCTATATTTTAGAGCAAAAATTTCACGTATATCTATTTTTTTTTGTTTGAGATATATAGGATTATGCGAAATCCCGTTTTACGCATGTGAAATCACGTTTTGCCCCCCCCCCGCCCCCCTTGGGGACCGAATTTCAAAAATTCCAGAAATTGATTTTTAGACATTTGTATTAGCTTTATTTTAAAGCAAAAATTTTAAGGATATCTGTTTTTTTGTTTGAGATATGAAGGATTTTGTGAAATTACGTTTTGCCCCCCCCTCCCCCCCTTGGGGATCGAATTTTGTAAAATCGCTTGCGGCGTTGTCTTTCTCGGGTCGTAAACATTAACCGTGTCAAATTTGGTCCCACTCGGTGAAACGGCCTAGGATTCTATAGCGGACAGACACACACACACACAGACTCTGCTCTTTTATATATATAGACTAATCTTCAGTCATTTTATAACGTATTTCTTTCTTTTTTTTTTTTTTCCTCATAGAAAGTGCGCTGATTGGACTTTTTTCCCGTCATCTACCTTTTTCATTTTCTGCTTATTGCATCGCTCTTCTTTCTTTTTACTTTCCGTACACTATAGTGAGGAAAGTATTGTAATCATGTCAAAAATCCGAATTTTAGATTTTGATGTTTCTATACGTTTCGAGACATACATACCCTGAGTCCCTTTTCACTATTTTTACGATGATGTGTGTATGTGTGTATGCATGTGTGTATGTATGTGTGTGTGTGTATGTCTGTGAGTGAACACGCTAGCGTCTAAACGTTTTCTTCGAATAAGCTGAAAGTTGGTACGTATATTGTAAGCCACCATAGTACGAACCTTATTGATTTTGGTGAATCTAGCACTTATAGTTTTTTTACAGGGACACCAGGAAAAATTCTTTATCATTATGGCCTATGGGGCCAAATTTTTAAAAGTGCAATAGCGTCTGAACGCTTTATTAATCTGAGAAAAAATTTGTACACATGTTATAGGTCACAGTTGCACCAACTGTATAGATTTTCGTGAATTTAGCACTTACGCAGTTTTTTTTACAGGAACACAAAGAAAAATTCGTTATCATTATGGCCTATGGGACCAAATTTTTAAAAGTGCGATAGCATCTAAACGCCTTATTCAATTGAGCTAAAAATTTATATGAATATTATAAATCACCGTTGCACTAACTATAAACATTTTGGTGAATCTAGCATTTATAAGGTTTTACAGGGACACAACGAAAAATTCTTTATCATTATGATCTATGGGCTCAAAGTTCAGTAGCGTTCAATAAAACATCGTGTAATATATGGAGAAAAATACTCAAACACTCTATTATGGTTTTCTCTCTTTTGTTTGTTTGACAACTCCTCTTTCTTTACTTTATCTACAAAACTGTTAATTACTCAATGTTCGGAAAATCGAGTGGAGTCACTCCAGATTTTTACTTTCATGATTGTCACTGATTTTTTTCTCTAGATTCAAACTATAAAGATTAAAGAAAAAAAAACTTTGACAGTGATGTATATGTGTACAGAATATTCATAGTAAACGCATCAAACACACATCAGTTTAAAATATATGTAAAATATACAGTGGGCAGCAAAAGTATCCGAGCACTACCGAATAATTCCGCTATCAAAAAAATAATGTTTTGTTAAATAAATCCTTGTCGAATCATGTTCTTAGACCGACTAAGAACATGACTCGACAAGGATTTATTTAACAAAGCAGTATTTTTTTTTTTTTTTTTTTTTTTTTTTTTTTTTTTTGGACAGGGATTATTGCTAGTGCTCTAATACTTTTGCTGCCGATGTATGTATATAGTTCAGCAATATTCATTAAAAAAAAAAAAAAAAAAAAAGTAACGAAGGGGGAAAAAAAAAAGACTTCATAGTAGTTGAAAATGAAATTTTTACAAATCTATTCTTAACGGAGATTACTTAGTAACGGAAACGTGGTTGGTTATCTTATCAATCAGTCAATGGAACGGACAAGTAGTAATTTAAAGCAAGTGAAGCGGGCCAACGTTTTCTATAGTGAGAAAAAGTAGCGCAAATACAATATCCAAGTGAAACATCATGATAAAAAAATACATTTTTTCTGTTAGACTTAATACGGGAGCCATCTATTCCTGAATGACTTTTAGTACTCCTTTTTTGTTGAAATCATTTTAAAATTATAACCACGTTTAAAAATTACGAATTACATTTTACAAGAAGTACACCAGTTTCAAATTAACGAACATTAATCTAAAACGAAATGATTTTCCTGAGAAAATGGTAATTTTAGGTTATTATGTAAAGCAAATAACGCTTTTTTTTTTTTTTTTTTTTTTTTTTTTTTAACTTTTTATTTCTCTCATATTTCATCTCTATGAAATTAACAAATTACTTTGAGGGTAATATTATTTAATTTAATAAAATAGTAATTTCTTTCTTTCTGTTTTACTTATTTTAGCACCCCAAAGCCCTGGCAAGTCCCGTGATAGATATAATTGATACTGACACATTCGAGTACAAATCTTCTTCGGGTGAACTGAAAGGAGGTAATTCTCAATTCATTTATATTATATTACATTATATTTCATTAAATTTTGTGAAGCCTCTAAAGATGATATTATTAAATGGACTAATTAAGGTTTATCAGATTAAAATTAACAATAATAAAGTGCTTCATATATTTACTGATCTGAAAGTTTATGAGTGTAATCAATGAATATAATTAAATAAATCTTGACATAAATAGATTTATGAGTGTAGTCAATAAATATAATTAAATAAATCTTGATATAAATAGATTTATGAGTGTAGTTAATAAATATAATTAAATAAATCTTGAAATAAATAAAGGATGAGAGTCCATAAAAAGATTTTTCTGCCCTAAAATTGAGGTAAATATGAGGTTGATCACGCTTACGAAATTTTTGCATTTAATTGTTTTAGAACATACATATTTTAAATTTCATCAATATTATTTATACTTTTCTAGTAATTGTTTGTTCCAAAGATGCGCAAAGATTCAAAATTTTGCATTTTTTGCAAAACTTCCTCCACTTTTAGAGACGAGAATTGACTTTTTTTTTTTTTTTTTTTTTTTTTATATGAGTGAAAAGTTGCAGCACTTTCTAATTAAAATATATTGTGAAGTACACAATGACAAAAATTACATACAAAAATAAAAGTGTTTCATTAATAAATAAATAAATAAATAAATAAAGTTTAAATATAACATTGATTACAGTGAATAAATTTGCGGACCCTACTGTAGTTCTCACTGGGCGGAAAATGATGAAAGTGATCAAATCGAATCTGTCTAATTAAATTAAATCTAAATAGAACTTTTGTTACATTAAATATTCTTTAAAAATATTTAAGTCTATTTTTATCACTACAGTTTATATCTTAAACAATATTGACACTTTCAATACGAGGTTAGAATCTGCGTCATTTGAAAATCTTTAAATCCGCCTACGGGCGTTTCTTTTGCAATCTTTATGCTAGAGTATTTCTTAAGAATACACCCAACATTCGTCTTTCTAGAATAAATGTACTATGGATACAAATACTTTTATTAGAAATAGCATAATTATATTGTATATCCATTTGTAATATCATAGCCTCCTAAACTTGATGCCTTCCGTGTGGTTCGGAAACTTGGAAACATTTCAAACAGTAGACAGCGCCTCCAAATTGTGAGACTTTTTTATTCAACTGTCACCAATAATTTTAAGAAGTGATATATGATATGTATAATCGACGTTTCTTCGATGCTATTCGCCTTTTATGTATATGAAATCCCACTTTTAAAATTTTTTGGTAGCTGTTGAATAAAAAAGTCGCGCAATCTGTACCAGGTGGCGCTGTCTATCGCCAAGTTTCTGAGCCATGAGGAAGGCATCTAGTTTAGGAGGTTATGGTAATATAAATATGAAAACAGAAGACCCTGTTCAGTGACTCTTCATGTGAGGAGACTTTTTTAAAGTTTTACTAATTGTTTTTTAATTAATTCACATATTTTTTTATTCCTAGTAATTTAATCATTGGCATAATAAAATATAAATTCGAAATTCCTCAGGGCCGAAAAATCTTCTTATGGACCTCCCCCCCCCCCCCCCCCATCCTTTACGAATATAATGAATAATTAAAAAACATAAATAAATCTTGATACAAATAAATTCATGAATAGATTTAAATGACTGTAAATAAATATTGATATAAATAAATTTATAAATATAATTACTGTCTATAATTAAATAAATCTTGAATAGAATTAAAGTTAGATTAAATCTAAATTAAAATCATCTATGTTAAATATACTAACGTACATAAACTGTATATTATTATATTGAATAGATGTCGTTAATCATAATATATAAACATATATTATTTTTATTTTGCAGGCTTTGACTGGAACTTAAATTATCGTTGGATGCCTGATTCAAAACATTCCAAAGATCCCTCTGGTCCACCAGATTTTTATAAGTAAGTACAGACGAATTTATAAGTAACATGTTTTAAATTGAAAGCAGGGCATGGCTTAGATCATACTTTTCTGTCTAGGGCACAATTCAATTTTTGTACTCCCTTCCTTCCTTACACTTAAATACAAAAATTTATTAAGAGGACTCTAAAATTGAAAATAGAATAATTACAGTAATATAAAAAATTATAAAAATGGATCAGAAAACTAGTTTCAAATACACACTCATAAAACTTAATAATTATTTTAATATTAAATAATATTTTACAATTGTACAAACATATGTATTTATTTGCACTAACATGTGAACCTGTTTTAGAATAGTTACATTAAATTATTTTTTAATGCATGTAAAAATCAGGATGGGCCTTGATATGTTTTTAAAAATAATTAGTTTGTCAAATTTTTTTGATTTGAATGAGATTACAAACAATATAACTATTCTCAACAAACCCTTTAAACTGTTTCTATTTTAAACTATCCACATTCTAATGGCACAGACGCAATCCGCTTCCCATAACAAATGAATGATCTGCTAATTTATGTCAATAAAAAAATGGAATGCTGATTATTAGAGTCTTTCATATTGCTTTTTAAAATATCATTAAAAGAATTATAGTACGTAAATTTTTGTGCCTCTTTTCGTCATTATGATAAACATGGAGCCACAGTCCCTTTACAATAATTCCTATGCCCTAGCCCGACCCATCCGCTCCTAGATGCACTTATCCCTTTTCTTCTAACTTTTCTCCACCGGTGTCGTTTTAAAATTGTGCTTTGTGTGTGAGTGTGTGTGTGTTCCATGCCTTACCCCTCATTTTTGGTATTTTTACCTTCTTTTATACACAAGAAGAAAATATTTGATTCATGAAAATATTTACTTCTGGCTTTCGACGGAATTACACGTTTTGACACATTTTGACTTGTCTTGAATAGAATTCGATCTTAAAAAAATAAAAAAGAAAAAGAAAAGAAAAAAGAAAAAAAAATCTGTCTGTCAATCTGCGTGTGTGTTTCTCTGTGTGTATATACCAGAAAATTGCAAAGGCTCTATGTCTCATGAACCAATGGATGAAATTTAACGATATTTAGTTGAATCTTGATTTAAACTGGTGCTCATAACATTTAGGGATCAATCGCTCAAAAGGTGGCGCTCACCTTGAAACTAAACGCAGCTCTTTCGAGTGGCAACATTTTACTTCCACGAATCGAACAAAGTGTCAAAATGTTTTATCTGCGGGAAAAGTGATGCGGACGCTGTTTTCCAGAGAGCAGGTTTGGCGAATACAAAGTTCATGCAGAAGGGTGCTATGAATGCATCTATTTATTTCGGGAAACACTAAAACGATTGCCGCATTATCTAAAAATCGACGGCCTGGTAAACTATCGGAAAGCATTGTGCTCCTGCAATGACAATGCGAGACAGTATACTGAAAATCAAACGTGCGGAATTCTGTAAAAGTTTTAGTGGGAAGTGTGGGATCACCCTCCTTATAAGTCCAGTCCAGGGGCCCTACAACGAGCACTTCGTAATCTTTTCACTGCCGAGTTCTAGCCGAGAATTCTGTGCTGTGACGTCATTTTTCGACAATCACCAAAAAGTGCTACAACGAACTCATCGTAAGCTTCTCACTGCCGGTATCTATCTTCGTTATCTACCTTTGAAATCTCACCCACTGAAAGCTAGTGAAATCGCGATTACGAAGTGAGAACTTAGTCAGCCATTTTTAGTACAAAAAACCGATGAATTAAAAAATAAAAAATATGTACGTATGTCATACTTTTTGAAAAGAACTTTCAAAACTATTAATTTTTTGTGTGAAGTCTGTATACATTTAATGATTAGATTTAAAGATATTTGATTATTAAGATTACGAGTGACAATAAGTCTGTTGCTTTTACCTTGAAACAATAAAACAAAAATAACCCTAAAAATTAAAGACTAAAGAATAAATTTCTGAAAATAATCATTTTTGACATCCTCAGAACTATAAATTCTAATTTAAATCACATGAATTCATCGTTCATAATATAATAATTGTAAAAATGCTCATTTAAGGAAAAAAATCATAAAGAACATAAGGAGATCGTCATACGTCTCCTAGTGGCTTGGACACAGAGCATTTCGTTTCCAACCGGCAGTACCCGGGTTCAAACCCCATTAACTCTGTTTCAGATTTTTTTTTTTTTTTTCTCAATTATTATATATATGAAGAAAAATAAATTAATTTAAAATGAGTAATTTGCCAGATGTAAGTTTTAATTTAGCAATTATTTTCTACTTCATTATTAATTGAAGTTAACTTTTGTTTCAGTATAAATTCAAATAAATATTTCAAAAGTAACCATTAAAAGTAATCCATTCAATAACAAGAAATTAAATAAATAATTTTAAAGAAAAAATATTTCTGTTTAAAGTTTAATTTTTGTTTAATGACTTTTCAAAAGCAGAAAAAAGATCAAACATTTTACTTTTAAACTATTTAATTTGAACTAAAAAAACGAAAAAAAAGGAGGGGGGGAGGATTTTCATTTTTGTTAAATTAAATTAATAATTTAAAATATATATATATATATATATATTATCAAATTAACTTAAGCATTTTTATTTATTTATTTTGTTACTTGTATACATACTCTAACAAAATATTTGAGAGGATAACTTATGGGGGAAAATTATATTAGTTACAATTTTAACTTCTGGTAAATAATAAATAAAATTAAATATAGAAAAAAAAAAAAAAAAAAAAAGTCGAAATATAAGCATTTTTTAAATTATTTTATTTCAATGAGAAAGATAAAAAAAGATAAAGAAAGAAAAAATAAAGAAAGAAAGATTTTCTTTCTTTCTTTCTTTCTCTCCCCTAACTATTAAATTAAATATTCGTATATTTCTTATTAGTAATAAAGTAAAAAAAAAAAAAAAAAAAAGGAGGGGGGATTTCATTTTTATTAAATTAAATTAATAATTAAAAAAAAATTATATATTATCAAATTAACTTAAGTTTTATTATATATTTATTTTGTTGCTTGTATACATACTCTAACAAAATATTTGAAAGGATAACTTATGGGGGAAAATTATATTAGTTACAATTTTAACTTCTGGCAAATAATAAATAAAATTAAATGTAGAAAAAAAAAAAAAAAAGTCGAAATATAAGCATTTTTTTAAATTATTTTATTTCGATGAGAAAGAAACAAAAAAAAATGAAAAAGAAAAAGAAAGAAAGAAAGAAAGAAAGAAATATTTTCTTTCTTTCTTTATTTTTTCTCTCCCCTAACCATTAAATTAAATATTAGTATATTTCTTATTAGTAATAGAATAAATTAAGGAATTGCTAATATGTGGAATATTGTGCATAAAATACATACATATATAAATAAAACTTTTTATTTTTTTAATGCAATAAAATATACGCATGTATATAAACTATTATCCCTTGCCAGGGATTCAATTTGGGAACCCTCGGTTAAATTTTTTTAAGGCAATAAGCAAGTTCTTTAATCAACGCACTTTAATATGTAAAATTCATGGGGGGGGGGGGGGGGAAGGGAAGGGAAGCTAAAAATCCATAGTAAAAGCACGGGATGAAAAGGAAAAAGAACTCACAAAAGATACAGCAAAGGAACCACCTTAGTTATCATAATTATATTCTCTTTAAGATAGGATTGGTATGAAACTAGCATTACGAACGATTAATTCACATGATTTAGCATAAATTTAAAGGTCTGAGAACTACAAAAGTGATTATTTTTAGAAATTTATTCTTTAGTCTTTAATAGACCATTTTTTCTTAATTAATGCTCTTGGTTTTTGTGATAAAAGCACCACAGTTATATATATATATATATATATATATATATTATACGC
This sequence comes from Salticus scenicus, assembly GCA_963930645.1. NCBI lineage: Eukaryota > Metazoa > Arthropoda > Arachnida > Araneae > Salticidae > Salticus > Salticus scenicus. Next base: position 246,209,177 of record OZ005656.1, read on the forward strand.
AATGTTGCATGTATTAGCAATTCCCTAATATCTCTTATTACTAACAAGGAAAATATGAATATTTAATTTAAATGTTGAACCCCCCCCCCTTTTCCGAATGAAATAAAATAATATATATATATATATTACATTTAAATTTAATTATAGTTATTATATACCAGAAGCTACAATTTGTAACTAATTTAATTTTCCTCCCATAAATTATTATTATCCCTTCAAATATTTCGCTAGAGTAAGAGCACGTACACCAATAATAAAATAAATAAATAAAAATGTTTAAGTTAATTTGATAATGTATAATTTATTATTATTATTATTATTATTATTGTTATTAATTTAATTTAACAAAAATGGAACTTTCTTCTACTTCTCCCTCTCTCTCTCTTTTTTTTTTCCTCTTCTTTCTGTTAGTTTAAATAAAATAATTAAAAAATAAAATGTTTGATCATTTTTCTGCTTTTGAAAAGTTATTAAACAGAAATTAAACTTTAAACTGATATATTTTTTTCTTTATTATTTATTTCTTTATTCTTAATTTAATCTCTTGTTATTGTGTATATATGTATTATTTAACTTACTAATTTTTTTCTACTTAATTATTCATTAAATTTAACTTTTTTGTTTTAATTAAATTAAAAAAATATTTAAAAAAAAAGCAATTAAATTTTAAAACTAAAATGCTTACTTTTGAAATATTTACTTGAATTTATACTGAAATAAAAGTTAAATTCAACTAATAATGAAGTAGAAATTAATTGCTGAATTAAAACTTACGACTGGCAAATTATTTATTTTAAACTTCTTTTTTCCAGACTTTTAAATAAAAAATTAAAAAAAAAAAAAAAAACCTAAAAAGGACGCAACGGGGTTTGAACCCGGGTACCGCTAATCTGAAATGAGATGCTCTGCGTCCAAGCCACTAGGAGACGTATAGTGTTCTACTTATGTTATTTATAACAGAGTCCTTAAATGAGCATTTTTACAATTATTTTATTATGAATGATGAATTCACATGATTTAACTTAGAATTTATAGCTGTGAGGACGTCAAAATTGATTATTTTCAGAAAGTTATTCTTTAGTCTTTAATTTTAGGGTTATTTTTGTTTTATTATTTTAAGGTGATAGCAACAGACCTATCGTCACTCGTAAACTTCCTAATCAAATATCTTTAAAGCAAATTATTAAACTTGTATAGTGTTCACACAAAAAATTTATAATTTTGAAAGTTCTTTTCAAAAAAGTATAACTTATGTTCATCATTTTTGTTTTTTAAATCACCAGTTTTTATTAAAACATGGCTGACAATATCTGAGCGTATTCATTTTCGACCATTCACGCACTGTGATTGGTCAGATAGTATACGAAGCTGTAGGGCCAAAAGTGATTGTCGTAAACATTTTGGTGAGATCTTCCAAACTCGGCATCGTGAAGTTCTCACGTCGTGAGCTTTACGAAGTGTTCGTTGTACGCCCCCAGATCTTGTTTATAATCCCCATGAAAGAAAAGCTTTCAAAGCAATGATTCCACTCGGATGATGAAATGAAAGCTACAACCCAAGAGTGGTTATCGGGCGTTGGATGAGATTTCTATACAGAAAGCATAGAGAAACCTATACTCGCCTCGACAAATGTTTAAATAATCGAGGTTATACGTCGAAAAGTAGACTTTGCATGGAACTTTAGGCTACAAATAAAATTATTGTAAATTTTGACCCTGTTTTGAGTTATTATGCAGTGAACTAACTGTTTGGCTGACCCCTCTGTTATATAGTTTATATAGTCACTAATAGTTAATAGTAATACTATGAGCTCAACTGTAACATACTCTTGTATTCAACGAATTTTCATAGCATAATAAGCATTTGAAAATTGGATTAATTCATTGAAAATTGAACTCACTCAGTTGGACTAATTGAACTCATTGGAAATAAATGCTTTTGCCCAATAAAGAAAAAAATAGAGAAAGTTTCGCCTGTTGTTAAAGAAACGAAAAATGCAGTATATATTTCTCTTTTATACTTTAAGAAACTTTAGTAAAATTCAAAGAATCGACCATTAAATTGTACGAGCAGCTCCCTTCTTTGAGAAAAATGTCCAGTGCACATATTTGTAACAAACTGCTGTAAAATTTAGAGTGTCGACCGTTTATTAAAGATCATTTTTCTTCTCCGAGAAAAAATTCATGACATCTTTACGGGATGAATTTATTTTACGGTTAGTGGCTGGAAAACTTTTTGCCGGTTACTGGCCGTAATCTAGAGTGAAAATTTTTAACAGTGTATTGTCAATATTATAAAATTAATTTGTTTTATCTTTAAAAATGGTCTACCAAGTGAGAGAAAATTTGCGATGAATATTTCTTGTTTCAGTTTTCTGTTATTGCAGTCATGACTAATTGATAGATCCACATATTGTTGTTTATTTTCTTGTAATACATATAAGTTTTTTTTTTAAATAAATAAATAAATAACACTTATTAAACCTCTAGTATACATTTATTAATTGTGTATTTCTTTAATAGAACGCCTGTAATACCCGGTGGACTTTTCCTTGTCAACAAAACCTGGTTTAAAGAACTTGGAGGACTTGATACAGGCATGGATATTTGGGGAGCAGAAAATATAGGTAATGGACATAGATATGACTTTTTTAAGAAAAAAGAAATCGTTTAAATACCCACCAACAGGGGGCAAATAATATCCCTTCACTGTACAGTGTACCACATGCATATAATCTATGTAACAGTTCTATTTTCCGACGGATCTTAAATATTGCTCCTGAAAGGAAAAACTAATCGATCCTGCATCCACGGACAAAGGCAGAATTTGCTTCAGTTTTTTCGAATGATAATACAAGAAACTAGTATGTTGTGGCCACCACAAGACTTTCTTCTAAATTTTCCTATACAAATTCACTCAATTACAAAAAAAAAAAAAAAAAAAAAAAAAAAAAAAAAAAATACGATTTTTTTTTTTTTCAGCTTCTTTTTTTTTTTTTTTTTTTTTTTTTTTTTTTGTTAAAGGTAAAAAAAAAAATCGATAACTTTGTTTTAAATTATCACATATTTTGTTCAACCATTCGTTTTAAAGGTATTGACGAGACCTTTCGAAAGATACCCATCTTGAAAATTTACTCCCCTTCCCCCCCAGGGGGGGGGGGGGGTGGCGAGGCTCCTACATATACAAAAACTTTTTCCCAGTTGACTATCTCTATTATAAATAATTCTTGTAAATTTCAAAATGATTACTAAAAAATAATTCTCTTTATGCACATTTATGCAAAATTTTGTCCTATATCACCATGCTAAAAATTTAGAAAAAGCGGGATGACAACGCAACCTGTAAGACAATTTTTACCAAAAGTTGATAGGGACTAATTTATGTCAAGGTGCAACTACATACCAATTTGTATGAAATTCTGTGCAGTAGTTCCTGAGATACAGTTGCCAAAAAATTTTGTCACACGCACACACACAGACAGACATTTTCTAAAAAGGGTCAAATCGTGTTCTACAGCTCTCAAAACGTGTAAATCCATCAAAAACCCGAGGTCGAAAATTTTTACGAATCCAATACTTTCTTCTATTGAATATAGAAGAAAGTAAAAAAATACATATAATTTAATGTAGTAATTACATATAAGTAAAATGCATTAAATATTTTTATGGCTTTTTAAAAACTAAAATATTTCAATACATTGGTTTAAAATATTGTTTAACATAATATATCACAGACCATAAAAATCCATAATATAGAAAAAATAAAATAAAGCTAGAATTTTTTCAATATTTTTGTTGTAATTAAGACTATCTGAAGGAAATTATTATTCTTTTTTTCATACTAAAAGAAAAAATCGTGCAGTGAAGGAATGTATTTATTTCATATGTGGAATATGTATTATGAACAAATCCTAAGCAACATGATATTCATCATTCATAGCTATTTTCTTGAATTCAAGTTTTGTTCTTGGAAAATCGTACATGTAAAATGCGCAAATAGAGTTATTTTAAGTAATATTTAGAAAATTTACTTTAAATCGTGTTGAAAAAATAGAAATTTAATTTAATTCGAGTAAACTTCGTTGCATTTCATAGAAATTGTTTAGATGATGCTACCGAGACGCTCCATTAGGATCGAAATAAAAGAACAATTACCGAGGTTTTTAATAAGTTTTAGCCAAAGGAAATAATACACAATAAATTCTGGAGTGTCACCACTCAACTTTTCGAACATTTAGTAGAGATCGAGCACAACCACGATGCACACTATGTTGCCATTAATTGATTCAAGAATAAAAATATAGATAAAGAATCTAATCATTTTGCTTCTGCTTAAGAATACGTGAAATTCAACTAAATTCTATCCACAGCACCATTCTTAATATTCACTATATTTACTTTTTTCAGAGTAACTCTATTTTTGGCTAAGGTATTATGCTTGGAAAAAAAAATAATAAAAAGTTAACGCTTGCGTATGAGCAGTTAAAAATTATTTAGTAAAAATGCTTCTATTTTATCAGATATTTAATTATTTATATTCTGACTGCAATATGTTGTGTATAATGTAGTATGTCAAATTGTTTCTTCAAATAACATTGCATTAGTTGTAAACCATGCATTTATAAACAAAAAATCATACAGTTTTTTTTTTTTTGAAAGAAATCTTTTTATCTCTTGAATATACGTCCTCTTTTACATACAAATGATTATAGGATAATTAAAAGAAGCCTCAGAATCACATGCAAAGGCACAACGAGTTTCAAGCATTATTTTTTACAAAGTGATCCCAAACATTATTTTTTTCTTTGATTTGTCACTGGTTCTCTTTTCTTTTGGGACAAAACTGACATATTTGTAGTATAACATGTTCTGCATATCCAAGAGAATCCACCAAATATTTTTCTAGGTCTAGATGTTTGACAAAAGGTCTAAATTCGGAGGTGTTCGCGTTATTTTGTTACCCATATGTGTCTGTTCACTTATATATATATATATATATATATATAATCATCATCATAACTTCCGAAGTACTGATTCAGTTCAGGGAAAAAAAAAATGGGTTATGATTTATCTTAGAAATTTCTTAGACAAGTTCGTTGACCAATCTGATCCGCCATCTCGTTTCCAAAGACAGCAATTTGAAACTTGTATGAAAAAAAGTATTTTTTTAACAGATCTGCTTAAAACTCGGTAATCTAAAATCGATAACCTATATTGAATAACCTATATCAATGTCTTAATTAAGTTCATTAGTATCTCGATCCCCTCTCTTGTTTAAAAATGTCGACCACTTGAAAGTTTCAAACTCGCATAAAAAACGTATTTATGAACCGATTTGCTTGAAACTCGGTATGCACATATACGTAACAACCCTTATTAAGATTTTAATAAAGTTTATTAATCAATTCGATTCGTCATCTTGTTTCAAATTGGTGGCCTCTTGGAAATTTCAAACTTACATAAAAAACGCGTTTTTGATCGATTTTCATGAATTTCGGTTGTAAAGAACAAAGAAATCAATCTACTCTTTCGACAGAAACTTTTTTTTTTTTGTTTGTTGTTGTTTATGTTAATGCTAAAAGAGTAGACTTAAAAAAAATGCACTCGCCTTTCGCCAAGTATCGATTAAATAAAATAATGTGACGATTTGAAAAGTAATACAGCTCTCCACTTGATTTTTAAATAAAAAGTAATACAGCTCGTACCTGATTATGAATTTTATTAATCGATTACTTCACAAACACAAACAGTAGTGAAATGATCTTGCATTGTGGTGATTGGTCTCAAATATCAAGTACATTTGTCAATCAATCATAAGACAAAGAGAAATTTTATTGATTTGCGGCGAATTATGATATATTTCAAGAATCAAGTTAATTGATTGCAATAAATAAATAATTAAATAATAACGTTTCCGACACAATAACCCCCCCCCCCTCCCCTTCTTTTCTTAAACTAACTTCGGAAAAATGACATTTTCAAAGGTATCAGAAAATGTCGGGTTTGGAAACGCCCTTCCATAAAGATCAACAATTTATTTATTTTTTCTTTTTTTAATCGACAAGAAAGTTATTTATTTCGGTAATCAATCAAAAAATTTGCTTAAAATTGGCAAATAAGCCAATAGGTCTACTGACCACTGATAAGTTACTCTAAATTTCATTTTTCAGATCTATAAAATAGCATTCTCGTTTCGTATCCCTCAGCCACTATTTTTCAACGTTAATATTTTCTGCGGATAAATAAATTCTGCGGAATTTATTTGTATTGTAAATCAAAGCACTTGTCCTTAACAATATGGACCAATCGAATTCTAATTAAAATCAAATTAAATTTGTAACTTATTGAAAAACCTTCATGACTGTAGTAAAAGTACCAAAAAAAACTTATGCGCAATAATAAAGAATAAAATTTAGTAAATAAATGCCAAGAAATATGCTGACATACAGCAATTTTTTAGGGTGGAAATAATTAAGAACAACCTTGCTTTCATGTTACATACGTGCCTAATTTTTTCACCTGATAATGGGTTGGGTTTCGACTCGAAATATCTGTTGCGTTTTTGTTTGGTTCATTACATTTGTTTAAAAAATTCATATTCTTCTTCATGTTTACATGATATTTTTTTTTAACAATATATTTTTGTTTTGTTTATTGACAGAGATTTCTATCAAAGCATGGCTGTGTGGAGGTGAGGTTTTAAGTGTGCCGTGTTCTAGAGTAGGACATGTTTTTCGAAGACGCCATCCTTATTCATTTCCTCCCAATGGGAGCCTGTCCGTATATCTGAAAAATGCCAAACGAATTGCTGAAAATTGGCTTGGTGATTACAAATATCAGTTTTATGATGTCAAGCCAGAGGCTAAATTTCAAGAATTAGGAAAGTGAGTATCTGTCTTGTATTTTTATTAACAAGTCCTCTTTGTTTTAAAGCATTTTATAAGCAACCATTGAATCAGTTATGTACTGCGTAGTATAAAACATTATACAGTTAGAGTTAATTTATAAAGAGTGCACTTTTTCTTTTATTAATGCTATTATTTTATCTAATGTCTACTTTTTTGTATTTATTTAAAACTAACTTGTTTTATTTAGCAAATATATTTTCTCCTAAAAATAGATAAAGAAAAAATGCAGAAACGAATTCAATTGAAAACAAAATTCTTATTTCTTTAAAACTAACCTCTTTTATTTTCGAATTATATTTTCTAATGGTGTGCACGTAAATTCTGCTGTGGCTGCAATGTTCTCATTTTCCTTTAAAATTATACCTTTGGAGGTTACCGAAGCGGGAAGCCATCTCCCACACAGAAGATAAAAGTTGTAATGTTATCTATCCAGATTAGGGTCTAACTAAGGCAAGGACATTCGGGACATTTGCCCTGGTCTCTCACGCTGAATTGGGCCTCGAAACCAAATGTAAATTTTACTACAATGCCCTTTTTGACTTATACGTATAAGGGCGTCTCTGAAAAAGTATTTGTCTCAGGTGACATTTTGGCTAAGTCGGCTCCTGCTCCGGACTTGAGAACCTCTATGGAGGCAAATGATGTGATTGCGCTTCGGCGCATGCTCATAGTAGACATTTTTTTCTACCAAATTGAGTTTTGCCCCCCCCCCCCCCCAAAAAAAAAAAAAAAAAAAAGTTTCTCAGTTGAATAAAAAAAAAAAAAAAAAAAAAAAAACTAGTTGGCATAGCTGGACTCTGCTTTTCTTGTACAGGACTTATTATATACATGTTAAGAAAAATGAATTTGACCAAACGCTTGACACAGTGACAGAACGAAATCCTCGCCTAATCGGCTACCCACCATTCAGCTCGATATCTTATTCTAATCTATTAATTTATTTTATTGGGGTCAATTTCGTAGTTTATTTTCATGCTACTATTTCCAATGCAACTTTCCTAAAAATACGTATTTTTATGAAATATCTCCCCATTTCGCTATGTTGATAAAATCTTAAATTTCGAAAAACTTACGAAATTTTCCTATTAGAATATTTGTAGTCAATCATGTTCATACAAGTATCATAAATGTTATTTTGAAATTGTCTGATATATTTATGATCCTTAAAATGGACGTTTATGCTCGATTTTGCCTTATTCTTCCATTTTAAGTAAATCGTAAATTCCAAATAACTTACGAATTTTTTAATTGGAAAAATCATACTCTATGGTATTCATGTCAGTATCCTAAATAATATTTCGAAAGTGGTTTGACATCTTTACGAGGAAAATATCCCTCAAGATTGACGTTTATATGAAATTTTGCTCTATTCTGCCATGTTAAGAAATTCGTAAATTTAAAATAACTTACGAAATTTTTATATTGGAAAATTCATAGTCATTAATACTCATGCCAGTGTCCTAAATAATATTTCAAAAGTAGTCTGACATCTTTACGATGAAAATATCTCTCAAAATTGACGTTTATGTGAAATTTTGCCCTATACTGCCATGTTAAGAAATTCGTAAATATCCAATAACTTGCGAAATTTTTAAAGTAGCATATTTATAGTTACTGATGTTCATTCCGGCATCAAAACTGATGTTTTAAAACTGGTCAGACATTTTTACAGCAAAAAGTTTCCATTTAATGCACGTTTAAGTGAATTTTTGTCCTATTCTCCCATGTTAAGAAAATCGTAAATTTCGAATAACTGCTGAAATTTTTAAATTCGAATGTTGCAAATGAATAGGGTTCTTGCCAGTGTCGAAAGTAATATTTTAAAACTGATCTGACATCTCTGCGACAATTTGTTCTTGAGATATCGTGTACACAGACTAACAAACTAACGGACTAACCCACTAACACACTAACATACACCCTACAGACAGACACCATACAAATTTTGTCATTTTCGGATTCCTCACACCTGAAACCGTATAAAAAAGTAAAAAAAACCGAGGTCGAAAATTTTCACGATTACCTAAGTTCCCCATACCTATAGTATGATGGGGAACTAAAAAAAAAAAAAAAAAAAAAAATTACAGATATCGTTGTTCATTTGCTGATAATTCTTTATTTTAGCTATAGTTTTACATACAGTGCTTTTTAGTCATTAAAAACTCTTTTAAATGTGGATGATAATAAAAAAAAGTTTTAAAACCAATCAGAAACTGACTCGCTACGCCTCTCTCTTTGTAGGCTCTCCCTACTCCGGACCACTTCTGAGGGTAAATTTCAGACTGTCACTCAGTGATGCCAGATTGGAGATTTTGTCTTCATTTTGGAGATTTTTGAGGCTACTGGGGACAATTTTGGGGACCAAATGTTTGTGGGAACTTTTTGGGGGGATTCTAAAATTTTTGGGGACAAATCTGGGGAGTTCAACTTTTTGTAAAAGTTGGCAACGTAATGATTTATCCCTATGACCAGGGATTTTCAATAACTTTATTGTTATTTGGGGATTTTATTCAAAAATTGCCTTCATTTGGGGAAAAATCTGAGCTTAAATCCAATTAAACCTGCTTGATATATATATATATATATATATATATATATATATTAATTTTTCCCCCTTTTTAGTAGAAATCAAGTTGGGAATTTTTTCGAAAAAAAAAAAAAACCCTGATTTGGGGAAATTTGAAGACCTGTTTGGGGAAATAATTTTCGACCATCTGGCATCACTGCTGTCACTAATTGCCTACTGCGTAGCTTTAGTGTGACATTAAACCCACTGAACCTCAACCTATTTTTTTTTTTTTTTTTTTTTTTTTTTTTTTAATACAAGAAACGAATTTAATTAAAAATAAATCAATTTAAATATGTTTTAGATCATCCATACTTTTTCCTATTTTATGAATACATCATCTCATTAATTGAATTAGATAAAGTCATATCTAAGGGGGTATAAATTGGCTTTACTATAATGTCAATTTCTTCCTACAAAAACACAAAACAGGAACAATTAGAAAAAAAGCACACTGAGGGGGAAAAAAAAAATACCGCCTTTCTCTAGAATGAATAAGTGACCATTTTCTAAATCCCTTAACTAGAAATACAGATTTCCGAGCTATGCGTATAAGACACGCCAATAAACTGAATAGACGAAATGATCGAGAATTTCTAGTGCACACATTTCTAGATGGTGAAACAATATTCTGAATACTTTAAATATTCTGAATCATTTACATTGCGAGAAATTCTCGCTTGATTTTCTAGAATTTGGTAACAAACCAAGATTATAGTAGCAGAAACCCGCCTCTTGTAGTCTCATTTATTTGCAGAGATTTTTAAATAACTTTGCCCTCGAGAATATAGGCAAACGCTTTAGAATTCTAAAAGGGGCTTCTAGAACTCGCTTTCAAAGGGGACTAGAATTTATAAGGATGACATGGAACTATTTTTTCTAGAGCCATAATTTAGATTCTAGATGTCAGTTACAGTGCACAAATAATGTAATAATGAATGAGTTTAACGTGTAATTGATTTTATAATTCATAAAGGAATCCTTTTTAAGATTAGATAAAAATTTAAAAATTAAATTTTATCTATCTTAATAATTGATACTTTATCTACCTTAATATCTCATATTTTATCTACTTTAATTCTTGATATTTTATCCATTTTAATGTTTTAAAAAATTTTATCACAGCATTAATATAAAAAGAATCTTTATTAATATAAAAGGAACCATTTTTCTTTTCTTTGATAATATGATATTTTGATAGCTAATTAATTTAACATTAAAATAAGTACCACAAAATGTTTTTCATGCACATAAAAAAGAAGAAATAAAAATTGTATAAGTATTTTTAAAAATTTGTTTCAATACTGAATTTGTATTATCTTTGATAACTATATCTCATTAGAGTTTTTCTAATGATTTCAGTGTCGATGAAATAGTTAGCCTGAAGCAGCGTCTTAAATGTCGTCCCTTTCAGTGGTATCTTGATAATGTGTATCCAGAATTAAAGTAAGAATTTATGCTTATTTATTTGCTCATTTTAAGTATTTTTATTTAATTTGGTATGTATATTTATTTATGCATGTGGGTCAAATCTAAGAATTAAATTTTCACTGTTTCCTATCATCCGATTGCGCTGAAATTTTGCATACATGTATAACTCCGATCATAATACATGCTCGAGTAATAACGGACAAAATGTCCGTCTGTCCCTAATTCCTTTTTTTTTTCTTTCTTTCTTTTTTAATCCAATTCCTATCGTCTGACTGAGTTGAAATTTTGCAGATATGCTCAGGATGATTATAATTAAAGTTACGATTTCAAAACGCTATAATTTTAAAACTGAACGATTTGATATTTTACCAGAACAACCGTGAGGCAATGGAATTTTGTTTGGCGAAAGAAAAAAGTAGTTCCAAAATGTGCCTATAGATGGCACTGTCAGGGGAAACATTTGAATGGATTCATTATAGACAGGAATGTTGTTAATAATAGACTAGAATGACAGGAAACAATAGACTCCAAGGGTTTACGACAACATTTTTTGTAAAAAGACAAGAATACGTGTTTAGAGCGAAAACAGTGATAGTGACAAGAAAAAAAACGAACTTCATGAAACAAACACCTTACGGATGGTTAGCGGCACAGTATCGAACTATTTTTTCCCCTTTGCCAAACAAAATCCCATCGCCTCGCTACTATTCTGGTAAAATGTCAAGTCATTCTGACCGGTAGTTTTAAAATTATAACGTTTTGAAATCATAATATTAATTACTAGCACACCCATGCGAAATTTTCGGAGTTTAATTTCTTTATTTTTTATTTTATTTACATTTAAAATTTGAAACTTATAAGTCTTATACCAATTTCAACATCCAATTAAAATTTTAATTCTCCAGAAGCCAAATTATTATTAGTATTTGTGGGATTAAACGCTAATGATAGTTAAACCATAGCCTCCTAAACTAGATGCCTGTCGCGCGTCTCGGAAACTTGACAACAGTTGAAGTAGGGACCCTCGATGGAGAGAGACTGGACATTGGCGCGCCAGCTTTTTGACGAAATTCTCCATTTTAGTGCCAGTTGCTCCATTGCTTACCGTTACGCTCAGAAGAAATTTTGATTATTTTACATTATAATCGGAAAAGAACTTATTTATTACATTTTTACTTTGTTGCGAGATAAATTGCTTTAATTTAGGAATACTTTTGAAAGATAAAAATGCATATTTATTTATTTTATATCATGCTTTAAATACTTTGAATTCTCTTATTGCATGCTGTTTTACGTATTTATTTCCTAACATATGAGACAATTACATTATTTATTTGCTAGCTATTAGTTTTTAAGTTTTGTTGTGCAATATATCTAATATGTTAGATCTCAATATATTTTTCTGATATATTTTAAAATACATATTTAAAATAACAATATAAAATTATATTATTTGCTAGTACGCAAAATGTATCAGATTTCTTAAAATAAATTAATAAAAATAAAGAAAATAAGGTGTATATTATTTGCTAACATTTGAAATGTAAATTTCTTTTAAATAATAATTGCCATAATAAATGTTATAAATAATATTTAAATAAGTAATTACTTTTATTTAAAAAAACTTAAAAAAAAAAAAAATCAATGAAATAAGCAAATGTAGATAAAATAAATAAAAATATTTTTTAATTTCTAAAGATATTAGTTAATATTTTTACAAATTTTTATTAATAAAATTTTTATTTTTAATATTTAACTAAGTAATTATTATTATTAACGCGTAATTGAAATAAATAAAATATGTATTTTTAGCTTGTAAAAATTATACGTAAATATTTTTATAAAATAATAAAAAATAATTTCTGTTCTTCTGCCGTAGTTTTACATTTATTCATTAATTACTTGACAAAATTTAAGATTACCATATTTTTGTTAAAAATTTTCTAACTTTTTATATATAGAATGTATGTCCTCAGAAAAAATAATGCAGAATTACTTTCACTAAGATAGAATTGCTTTCACAATCAACGTATTTTGCTTAATATATAAATATACAACAAAAAATTTCTCTGTTTTCCGATAGGAATTGAAAAAGTAACCATGTCGAAGGTACAAACAAAATTCGTTTTTCTTCAAATTCTTTTGATCTAAGACGAAAAAAATTACATATTTATATTCTGCATTACGTTCTGCAGAATTTCCTTTCATTTATATTGTATAGTAAAGCGTCAATCGCTAAGAAAAAAGCATTACGTTCTACGGGGATCTCTCCGAATTGGCACTAAAATGGCCGACTTTCGGTCAATGTCCAGTCTCTCTCTATATAGGGTCCCTAAGTTGAAGCGGTAGACAGCGCCACCTAGTACAGATTGCGCGACTTTTTTATTCAACTGTCACCAATAATTTTAAGAAGTGATATATGATATATAATAATTGACTTTTATTCGCCTTTTATGTATATCATATCCCACTTTAAAAAATTTTTGGTGGCTGTTGAATAAAAAAAATCGCACAATCTGTACCAGGTGGCGCTTGTCTGCCGCTTCAACTGTTGCCAAGTTTCCGAGACACGCGACAGGCCTCTAGTTTAGGAGGCTATGGTTAAACCTAATCATCCAAAGAAAAGTTTCAAAATAAAATTTATGTTTGACGACCCAATTTTCATATTTCTACAGGCAAGACAGCCTTAATAAAGGACTCGTATGGGGACTTTTAAATTTTTGCTGCCATGTTTCGAGAGAGACCCTTTTAGATCCCTTTTTTAGACCCTGGCGAGATCCCTTTTATTTTATTTTATTTTATTATTTATTCATTTTGGCTTATTTTTTTGTTAAAAATACTTAGTACCTATATTGATTATACTTTTTATTATTGCGTTTTTCAGTCAATTTATGACAAAATTTGATATTTTGTTTATACCTTTAAAGTATCGCTGGGTTTAAAATGACGCTTTCAACGATTGTAAAGATACAACTTTTAAAAATAAATTTTTCTATAAAATGATATATTCAGACAAGTGTCGTCATTTAGTTTTTTTTTTTTTTTTTTTTTTTTTTTTTAACGCGTTAATCGCCACGATAATATCAGAAAATTCTTCACATGGGCCATGGTAACTTTATTAGACAATTTAGTTAAAAATGCGTGTTAAAAATGCGTCAGGCACATATGACTGACATGGCGATTAACGTGTTAATAATTACTCGGCGTATATCATATTCCTTTTAGGGTTATTTCCTAGTTAAAAATGCGTGTTAAAAATGCGTCAGAGACATATGACTGACATGGCGATTAACGTGTTAAAGATGATCTATTAAGTCCGCGTGCTTAAATATTACTTCTATGTTATTTTTTATCCTCGCGTATTTTACTCATAGATATAGTTTAGTAATAAATAAAGATCTATCATCTCCATGTTATCGAGCAAAAATTTTTGATGCCGAAAAAAGTTCTAAAATCAGCCATTAGAAAGTATTGGAAAAAAGAAAAATGAATTTAAAACTGTATCTGGAGTTTTACATTCACCTTTAGTAAATAAATTATTCATAAATTTTATTTACTATATTATCCGTGTGTATTCCTGTGTGTAATTTACTCGGGGAAAGACAGCCATTAGAGTGACTTTCCCCCCCCCCCCCCCTCCATGATCAAATCTATGTCTTATTACTATATCTATGATTTAATTGTCACTATCATATCGTTTCTACAAAATATAATCGTAACTGGTCCATGCTAGATAAATATTATATAGATAATCCCCCTGTATAATTCTGATAACAATACATGCTGAAATAGTAACGGAGTTAGAGTTAGAGATGGAGGTCTGGGGCCCTGGGTTCTTCCAAATGCAATTCAAAATTTGTTTCGAATTAGAACCCACTTCCTATCTTCCGAATAAGCAGAAATTTTGCATACATATATAACTCAGGGGACAATACATATTCCAGTAGTAACATTTTAAGGGGTGGAGTCTTGAACTCCGAACTCCAGTTCAAATTTATTTCAAATTTTAACCCACTTTCTATTTTTCAATGGAGGTGAAATTTTGCGTACATGTATAATCCCAACGACAATACATGCTTAAGCAGACTTAGAGGAAAGAGGGGGGCTAAGGGCCTGGGCCCCAGTTGAAATCCGAAATTTATTTTCGTATTTTAAACTACTTCCTGTCATCTGAATAAGCTGATGTTTTGCATACATGTATATGACCCACACCCTCTAAATTGGAATTTTTCATACAGTTTGAAATAAAAGCGTGTCATATTTAAAAACTTCAATTTGTGTGTTATTTTTATTTTAGAATAAGCATTTTTTGTTAGTTAAAAAAAAAAAAAAAAGGTTTTTTCGAGTCGACTTAAAATGTGTAGAGTCAGAATCCTTTATCGGAATTTATATTGCTCAGACGCTTCGAGGTCTGGAGCAGTAGATTAAAAATATCTTTTCAGATAAAAAAAAAAAAAAAAAACTGAATGATCATAAATTTCGATCTGATTGCATTCACTTCAACGCAAATAATCTCAACGGAATACACCCAAATTTTTATTTTAAGTCAACGGTTTTACCCAAATTTTCATTTTCAATCACCGTATACTTATTACTATTAATTGATTCAAAATAAAAATGTGGGTAAAATATTTTACAGCTTCTTTGTGAGAGCACTTGAAATTGAACTCATTTTTATCAACGATATCTTTCAAAAATTTTATATTTACTTTTTTTTTTTTTTTTTTCTTTTAAATGAGTAACTATATACATTTAACAAATAAGTTTTGCAAAAGTAATTTTTTTTAGCACTTGTGTATGCACATTTAAACATTACGTAGTAAAAATGCTTGTATTTCATTAAATATTTAATATTTTTAGCTGGATTAAGGGGTTACATCCAGTTGTAATTTTCAAAAAATCGATTTTTTTTTTTTTTTTTTTTTTTTTTTTTTTTTACATATTTTGAATGTACATATATTTGATAATATTGTCTGAAAATTTCATATCGATCCGGCAATTAGTTTCGGAGAAATTTGCATATTTGTAAAGACGTCTCCTTATGGTGAAGGCCGCACCTTATGGTGACATAGAAGTAATGAAAAAAGAATGCATAGGTCATGTCCAAAAGCGAATGGGTAAACGACTAAGAGAATGTGTAAACAAAACTACAACAGAAACGATTGATAAAAATGGGAAGAAACGTCAGAAAAAGGTACTTGCTGGAAAGGGTAAACTGACTGGTAAAATGATCGATAAATTAACTGTCTATTATGGATTAGCAATAAGAAGACACTGTGATTCTGTTGAAAATATGTCTAATGCCATTTGGGCTTCTTATTATCATAATTGCTCCACTGACGACAATCCTCAACATGGTAAATGCCCGACTGGAGAAGACTCATGGTGTTCTTGGCAGAAAGCACGAGCCTTGGACACATTATCAAGCTACAAACATGATTATCAACCCTTACCGCCTGATGTTGCTGAAGCTATACTTCCAATTTACGTAGATCTGAGTAATAAAAAATTATTAGAAAGATGCGTTGGTGGTTTCACGCAAAATAATAATGAAAGTTATAATCAGCTGATATGGAAAATAACTCCAAAAATAATCCCATGTGGCTCTAAGATCGTTGAAATTGCTGCTTATCTTGCTGCTGGCATGTTCAATGAAGGAAAAACATCTCTTCTATACTTCATGAACGCAATGGGACTATCGCTTGGGCCTAATGCCCATGCCTATGTAGAAAAAGAGGACGCAGAGCGCATCTTGATCTCTGACGCACGAGCGCAAGGGAGCACGCGCGAGGGGAGAATGTCACGTAGACAACAACAGTTGGCTGTACTAGAAGCAAATGATGAAGCAGAGGGTTCCTCTTATGGTCCTGGAATAGATGACTCGATGTAAGTAGGAAAAAATTTTTTTTAACTTACTTTAAATGGTTCCCAAAACTTTAAACGCGTTTATCTCGAAACGGTGTTTTCAAAGTCGGTGAGCAAAATTTCTCCGAAACGGCTGGACCGATTGACTTGAAATTTTGACACGATTTTCTTAGATATTTTTGTCAGGTAATGATCGTAGGAATAAGGTTTCTGATAATAATTTCGATTTTTTCAGCCACTTTCAAGTGTAAATTTTCATGAAAAAACAATTTTTTTTGGGGGGGGAAGCCGCCATTTTGTCAAAAATCAAAATTTTGACTATTCCTACGATCATTACCTGTATTCATCTATCCTAAAAATAAATCTTTTGGTTTTTTTCATTTCAGATAATTTGGATCAGAGATATCTTGCTCACCGCTAGACACCTTTTTGTGGAAGTCCTCTAGGAGATCTACTACAGGAACAGCGGAACCCAATATTTTTGTAAACTCATCACGGATTCTTAACATACATTAAATTTGCTATATGTGTATGTATTGTATATATTTCTTTAATAAAAGGCCTCTTCACAAAAAATTCACAAAAAAACACGTTTTTTCGTGCATACAACTGGATGTAACCCCTTAAAGTATATTGTCTCTGTCTCTACTCTAACATGTAAAGTTTTCTAAGGTTTGAAAACCCTGTACGTTATAACTAAAGACGTACGGAAAAATTTCAATGTTGTTAAAAAAAACTTTTATATCGCAACGAATAAACTTGCTATTCAAATACAAATGAACACATTTGTTCATTTATATGTGAATAGCACATATGATCATGGTATGTGAATAGAACGTATGATAATGGAATGATTTGCTTCCTTCTTCACCCAGCTCATAGCTGTGATTTTCTTTATCTTAAAAATTATTCGTAAAATAAACCGTAAATACCAAATTTCTTTCATGAGTTAACATTTACGATTAAAAAATAGCGGTAAGTGTGCCCAGGCCTAAAACGATGCTTGGAGGCACGTTTTACCTAAGCAAATAATATATTTTTGTTTTATTGCTAAAGGTTACATGATTTCATATAGGACTATCTAACGAAAAAATTATTTTTACGTTTCGTTTCTGAGCAAAATAAATTTTTAACATTTTACAAAATCACTCTTTTCGGGTTGCACGGATTCGAGCTAGCAAATTCAAACACCAAACACTTTATTTTGCACAAAGCAAGCATACTATCCATTTTGCCGAATGAGGCCATAAATAATGAAGAAATGGAAACTAAAATTAAAAGTGCGTATTTAATCTGATAACTTTAATTCTGATTTTGAATCCCCACATCGCAAGGAAAGTGACCAAGTGATCCTGGCAAGTGGCAAGAAAAGTGATACACCACAAAAGTGGAGAAAAATTAAGTTAACTTATTGGAGAAATATTAACTTAAAAGTGGTGATAAAGCATTGACTAGTTAGCCTATAATAAAACTGACACAACTGCTTCTCAGATTAGAGCAAATTTTTAATAACATAATAAATATGATTTTGAATGAAGAATTTTCATATGCACAGCATGCTTTCTCTTTTTACTCTCAGTTGAAGGGGTATGCCATTTTTAATAGCATAATGAATAGGAACTTGAATACCAAATACCAAGTTTCTAGCTCAAACGGTTTCCTAATTGCACAGACTACCCTTCTTCCAACCCCTTGAAAAGGTAGGGAGCAACTTTTTAACAATATAGTCATTCCTTTTAGGTGCTAACAGAACAAGTGTGCTAATATTTAATTGATTCCCTAAAAGGGTGTGGATTTGTATTGCAGACAGACAAATTTTCATGTATACAGTTCCCGCCGCTTAATAAATTCACTGGTTAACAAAATCAGCCGCTTAATCTGATCAAATTGTCAGGACCGGAATCAAATCAATACTAACAAACTACTTTTAAAACCGCCGTTTAATAAAATTAGCATCGCCGGTTAATAAACTCAAAAAAAAAAAAAAAAAAAAAAAAAAAAGGTTTTCATCAGCAAAAAATGTGTATTTATGCACTTTAAATTTTTTTTTTATTTAAAATTTTTTCAATAAAATAAAATAAAGCACAACAATCTCCCTTGCTATCTTTCTTTGTCGAAAATTTTACACCTGCAGCATAATAGCAAAATAAATTCGCTTCATCACTTGACTGAGTAATAAATTTCAGGAATGCATTCTAAAAATCGAAATAATTAGTTACTGCTTTGATTTACTAGTGACTTTTTTTTTTAATTTTTATTTTTTAAAAAATAATTCTTAGTTCTCATTCTGAAATAACTAAGAAGCAAAAAAACTTTTGAAAATATCTAATATTTAATTAATGAATAAATATTGACTAATTTTGTATGCATATGTGTTTATTAATTTTATATGCAGTATGTATTCAATTTACTTATTTTGAATGAACAATTAATTAATTGTCGGTCGAAAATTAATTAATACTGTTTATTACTCTCATCAATCGTAAACTTTTGTAATTTCTTTTAAAATGCAAGGAAGTAATACCTTTTTCTTGAGTGCAAGAACCTTCGCCGGATATAAAAATCAGCCATTTGATAAAATCACTTTGCCTTAGAACGAATGTGATTTTTAATAGGCGGCGGGTACTGTATATACTTTATTTAAAAAAAAAAAAAAAATTACAATACCTAAAAAATATATAAAATGAAAAGATGTGGAAATAATCTTATAATAATTATTATTTTTTAATACAATAAGTTTGTATATTTCTAATATTAGTTTATATAATGTGAAATAGAAGTAAGATTTTCTATTGTATCTTGTAAATTGTGATATGTAATTTTAAAGTACTGAATGCCTCTGACCTTTTCTTTTTCTTCAAATGTTACAGACCTCTGAGTAAAGACGCTTTAGCTTTGGGTCGTTTACAACAAGAAAATCTGTGTTTGCAGACGGTCACCTCTCAACAGAATAAAACTTCTGTCATTCTGGCTGATTGTTCTGAGACAAAGAAAGAACAAGTAAAAATATGTTTGTTTAGATTTTGTCTTACCCTCTTTCTTATATCCTAAAATACGTCTGAACAAACTTTGAGTGATGCTGTAAACCAAACCAATAATGCTAATCATACCCAATTCTATAGGAAACATGCTCACGTAGTACATCTATCTATAAAATGTAAATCAATTTCGTACAATATAAAGCTATTAAAACAGGCTTTGAAGAAAAATCTTTCGTAGATTGTAATGCTTTGGAGTAGTTTTGCGAGACCCTGTAAACAAACCATTAGTGCTATTTATAACATTTCCAATAAGAAATATGCTAATAATGAACTAGTTGTAGAAATTTATACAGTTTAGAATTTAATGAAGTTGCAATAAACGAAAATAGAGTTCACACCATACATAAAAAGTTAATTGATCAAAAGAACTATTAATCTTACGATTCAGCAGTCGAAAAATATAAAATGGTAGAAAAACTTACATATTATATTTTATACAAGTGTACATTTTTACTTTTAGTACGACAGGACTATTTATTTCAATCTGCCATTTTGCGTCGTTACCTATTTATAGTGTTCCACTTCGAAAATGCCTGCCAATAACCAATTTTATCATTTAATTTCTTACTCTATCTTAAAATATTTTGTGAAATCCGTAAAAACTTATATATATATATATATCATCTCTTCCCATGAGTGAGGATCGAACCCACAACCTTCGGGTTCGTAATTGTGTACTCCGACCACAAAATCAATAGGTCTTGGCTGGATGTTTCCTGATTATTTAGACTAGCGTTTTCAGATATTTTTAGACTAAAACTGTGAAATTTATTTAAAATGTGTGTTATTTTCAGATTTATAAGATGAGTATATTGATATCATGTATGTTTTAGAGAAATTAATGGATTAATACTAATTAATCTGTGATGAATTTTGAGTATGATTTAAATATCGGATAATTGGTTTATAGTTTTTTTAATATTATGTTTTGTTCTGTAGAAATTGAAACTGTTAATTATTAATAATAAATACGAAATTGTTATTAAGATTATTTTACCAATTAAAATATTTAGTAAATGGGCATTAACAATTAGGGGAAGATACTATACAATTAATGCATTCAAATTTTATTAATTTATTTAGAATTAAAAATCAAAACATTATTTGAATAATTTTACTGAGCGCCCTCTATTATTTATTTATTTATCTTTTCGAAAGTTGTGTTAAAATATAAATATAAGTAGTCCTGTCGTACTAAATTAAATTCTGTCATAGACAGAATTTCATCCATAGTTTTTGTTCTATATTTAACACAAGAAAGTATTAAATTCGTAAAAATTTTCGGTTTGCCATGGATTTACAAGTTTTGTGTGGTCCAAAACACTATTTAATCATTTTTAGAAATTGTCTGTCTGTGCGTCTGTGGCAAAATTTTTGTTGCATCTCTAGAACTAATACACAGAATTTCATATAAATTTATGTGTAGTTGCACCTTAAACCTTAACATAAATTAGTGTTTGTCAACTATAGTTGCAAATTCCTTAACAGATGGTGTTGTCATTCATTATTTTCACAATTTTTAATATAGCAGTGTAGGACAAAATTTCGTATAAATGCATTGATTTTCGTATAAATGCATGATTTTACGCATTTAAAATTAAGAATTCAAGTACAGTAGACGACTGCAGAACGGGGAATATTCGTTCTAGGCAAAAGGAAACCATTTTTTCTATATCCATATTTATTTTTATATGAATATACACAATAATTATACCCTTTCTAGTGAAAGTATTTGTTTCATACTATTTTGTTTATATAAATATGAATATAAGGAATATTCTTAAGAAATAACGTAACACACAAATTGTGAAAAAAAAGCCCACTGGAGGAGTTACAGATTTCCAAATGACGTGAAACTACATCAGCAGTCGCGAAAATATTAAATATCTTTTCTCAGATTTTAGTTTAAATCTTGTTATCTATATTTTTGTATATTATCTATTGTTGGTTTGTACGCCTAAAATTAAATGTAAAACTTTTTAGTAACACTTTCATGCGGGGCTTACTGTATAAAATAAAAATATACCCAACAAGAAGTAGATAATTCTTTTTCTTAAATATTAAACACTTTTTTTTTCTTTTAACCGCTATTAATATTATTATCATTATTACTATTATTCTTTTACCTTGGTACCTAGATTTTTGTAATTCAACATTGTATTGTAGGGTTCATATGATTCAAGCTATTTAATTTTCTTCGTATGAAGTGATGTATTTTACTATTCAATGCTGAAAAAATAGAAACCAATAAAAATCTTTTAATTCATAAACTAACACAGAAAGTTTTGCGAATTAGAATCATTTTTTATTTTGTAATAAACATTTCTGAACTTTGTTTCCGGTGTGAAATTTAATAAATAATGTATATTGCGTGGTAGATCAAAATTTATTTTTTCTAAATGTATAGACGGTCCCCTAACACATTTTCACGTGTAACTCTGTTTAGAATTGATTTAAAGTATATAAATAGGTAAGTTTTCCGAACTGCCTTGATCTCAAAAATCGGAATATTAGGTCAAAAATAGGGGTCGTCATTGAAAAAAATGAAGTTTATACCTGTTTTAATATGTAGATGACGCCTTAAGTAAAATCGAACTACACCATTAAAAACTAGACGTTGATGCATATCGATAGGTACCAGCCGCATGCTTCTACGATAATTTACGGCGAAATTAAGTGGGGGGGGAGGGGGGCGTTTTTTTTTTTTTTTTTTTTGGCTGACTGTACAATACTTGTTACTTTATGCCTTAATCTGCAATTTATCTTTGAATTATTCAAATACTGGGTAAGAAAAAGTCCTATGAGTGCCATACAAGATTGTTTCCCTTAAATAAGATATATGATTTTCAATAATAGCACTTGCATATTTATGTAAATTTATGAATAATGCATGATAAATTTCTCGGGTATAAATGGTGATACACCTCTAATTTTATGGGGTGAAAAAAGTGACAAGACAACTATATCATCATCATCAATTTCAGTCCTCAACCATCCACTGCAGGACGAAGGCCTCTCCTAGGTGATTCCAGTTATTTCTGTTTTCTACAATTCTTTCTTATTCTGCTCTTTCAAATTTGACAATCTCATATCTCTAACAACACTGTGGTATCTTTTTCAGTCTTTTCTTATCTCTCAGTATCCAAAATAAGACTTTGGTAGTCCATCTAAATATATACTTTATTTATATATTACAAAATATATTTTTTCCCCCTTAGACATATGATTTTTAATAATGATACTCAGATTTTTAAATGAATTTACTAATAGTACATGATGAGATTTTTTGGGGATTCAAATGGGAATAGGGTAAGTGCTCCAGTGACTGACACTTTTAAAACAATCTGTGATGTTTTTAATGTTCTAGTCATCAGAAAATATTTTTAGAAATCTTAAGTTAGTACATATGGCATGGAAGACATTCAGAATTACATATATGTTAAAATATATACATTTGATAATTATTATTTTATGAATTTTTATTTTATACCCACTCAATGTTCCAGTAATTGACACTGCATGTTTTTCATTTTACCAGTAATTGGCACCCTATGTTCCAGTGTTTGACGTTGCTAGTTATTCATTTTACCGGTTATTAGCACCCTATGCTCCAGCTTTTAACATAAAATGTTAAAATTCTTATATGTAAAATATATGCTTTTATTATTTTTATTATTTATTAATTATTTCAGGATAGATGTCAATTACTAGAGCATGTCAATCACTGGAGCACCTCCCCTATGCCTTTAATTTAATTGAACAAAAGAATAAAATTGCTGCACAACTCTTGGCACATTTACATAACGTGTACTAAAAGCTACACAACATGTAAAACTTATTACACAATACATTTAATTTAATTGAACAAAAGAATAAAATTGCTGCACAACTCTTGGCACATTTACATAACGTGTACTAAAAGCTACACAACATGTAAAACTTATTACACAATACATTTCAATCATCTTTATTTTATTGTATTATTTATACACACACATGTATGTATATATGTTAAGTATTATTGATATGCTGTAAACAAAAATATAAGTATCAACTTGCAGATATTAAGAAAACTTTCTAGAGGTGAATATAATTAAGAAAAATGATTTGTATTAAAAAAAAGTAATTTTAAATTTAATTTTTAATGGAATTTTTTTTTTTCTTTTGGTTTTAGGAATGGTTTTTCTCAAAAGCTGGTGAACTTCATCAAGATGATGTTTGTCTAACAGCAAGTATTGGACCAAAGAAACCAAAAGTGCACTTAGCAAAATGCATTAATAATTCAAAACAGGTAACATGTTTTTTACCATGTTTTTATTAACTCTGTTTCTTGTTTGGTTGTTTGTCCAGTACAAATCTTGCAATTGATTTTTAACTAACTTCCCAACTAGCTAGACATTTGAAACTTTTAGAGCAGCCCAGAACATGATGACAGTGCATTCTTTTAATACTTCTATTCAATTAATGTTTGAAAATTTCTTATAATTGCTCTCTTTTTTACACATTTGATCATTTTCTTTTAAGCTGATGGGATATTTCATCAAAAAAGTATTTATTAATACATAGAATTGTCAAGTTTATATGATTCAACAGAAAGCTTAAAAATGTGGTACATTTTTTTTTTTTTTTTTTTTTTAATCTTGTAATTATTGTTTTTATTACATTCATGATATGTTATTATTAATGTTTCTTTTTAAATTCTTTGTAAAATTTTCTAGTCAAAATTTTTAAAGACACAGTGTATTTTGCAAAATTATATCTTTTTTCTCACTGGGTGCTTAAAAATTCATGCTACCTCTCCAATAAAAGAATATAGATATAGGTTTTTCTCTAGGAATAAAATATGCTTTTGTGTGCCTGGTGAAGAAAGATACAATCTTTCAAAACTCAAATTTGTTGTTAAAGAATTTTCGCATTATATTGTTCTGCATCAATTCTTAAACTTCACAGACTCTGAACTAGGAAAATCAAGCTGGTGCTAATCATCTCAGGATAAAATCTACATTTCTTTGATGTTAAATGAATTTCTATAAGGGCTATCTTCCGATTAATATATCTATCTGTCTATAGTTATTTTGGTAGTTTGTGTAGACATTGTCTCAGGAATAAATAATCGTACAAAAGTTGGACTAATTTTTAAAATATTACATTATACTGGAAAGAATTTCCATTTATTTTAAACATTCTATTTGGAAATTTCGTAAGTTATTTGAAAATTTCAATTTTCTTAACATGGTAGAATAGGGTAAAATTTCACTTAAACATCTATTATGAGGAATATTTTCATAATGAAGATGTCAGACTACTTTTAAAATATCATTTATGATACAAGCATGACATCATTGGCTATAAATATTTTAATTTGACAACTTTGTAAGTTATTTGAAATTTAGTAATTTTTTTTTTAATATGGCAGAAAAGAGCAGTATTTCACTTAAAATCAAATTATGAAGATTATTGTATTCGAAATAGTTAGGAATTGCATAAAAACTTACAATTACTAACCCCAAGAAAATTAATCAATAAATTAAAATAAGGTAAAAGTATCAAAATGGAGGAAGGGTAGCCTAATAAATAGAGGGAATTTTAGTTTTCAACCATGTCAAGTGTTCAACAAAGTTCATTTCTTTTAGTTATAATAGTTTCTTAAGGTTAACTACAAAACTATTTAAAGAATGAATTGAATCAGTGTCTTACTCTCACATTATTCTTGAAGTAATATGAAATAAATAACAATGAGTTAATTGATGTTAATGTGCCTCGTCTGCACATTTACTAATTCAAAGTAGTGTTTATTTTTACTCCGCATATTTACAAAATTTTACCAAAGTGCACTGAAACCTATCAATAACAAATTTTATCATAAATAAGTTTTTATTACATTTACAAAATTATTACTATAAAATTAGAGTAAGATATTTCTTATTCATTATTCAAACAAATTTTTTTCAAATTTAAATATTTTTCTTTATTTTTAAGAAATTATATAGGGATGTATATGTATGTAAATCAGCTGAATTTGAACTGTAATATCTTTAAATAGAAATAAATAAAAGAATTGGAATCAAATGCAAAAAATTTACAAAAATTTGCATTTATTTTAAAAAACATTATTATTGTATTTCGAGTAAAAAAAAAAAAAGATGCTAGAAGAGGAATAAATACGAAAACTTTGAACAGACACCATAAAATACAATAAATACACAACAATTGTTTCGGGTCAAAAAAACACATGACCCTTCCTCAGGCAAATGAACACTTGTGCCTACTTTGTTTGCCTGATGAAGGGTTGTGTGTTCTTTTGACCCGAAACAATTGTTGTGAATTTATTTAACAGGGAGCAGCCCCCGTTCATCACTCTTGGAGTGATGTTGAGCGCTTCTAACGGGACTACTTGCAGTTTATTTTAAAACTCAAGGGGAAAAAAAATTACATTTGCCAGGCCTTAGCCTAGAGCCAACAGTGGACGATGATTCAGTTATTACCTCACGCGACATAGGGCACAAAAAGTGTTGCAAGTATTGTAGGCAGTCTTTCGGAAATTATTTTTAGAAAGAAGTCCCTCGCGACAGTGGGCACCATTTTATTTTGAAGAAGCTGAAAGAAGTGCATTATTGGTTCTTAAGAGATTTAAGTCTTCATTGTGTTACCACTAAAGAGCTTTGCTGAACAGTCCGGATGAAGATTTCATTGCATTTTATGGTGTCTATTGAAAGTTTTTGTACTTATTACTTCAAAACACCAGTTCTGTGGTGCTTTGTATTATGCTATAAGAGGGCCCTTAGTTTTATGTGCCCCAGAACCCCTAGATGTGTAAACTGATTACTGCATCTAATCAAACATTTTAGGATCTCACTGCTATTTACAAGTTGTGTTAAAAAAGTTAATTCTGTATGTGTATCACCATTATCTACAAACACAGAAGACCTGGATCACAAGATAATAGAAGCAGTAGTATCCCATCAAGACCATTGCCTTGCAGAAAATCAGAATTTTAGCTATTGTTTTAGTGTGCTGCTGGAGATGGAATAATGGTTCCAAATTGGGTCACTCTTTTAGATACACTCTCTATTACAAGTACAAGGTTGCTTGCTACTCAAATCTGTTAGAAGAATCCCCCACAGATATGCATGTTGTTCTTATTCTTACACTAGCTGCCTTCGGCAACCAGCTGGTTCGCGATCCTTGAAAAATCTGACTTTACGAAACTCCCGCTCAGTGCCTTTTCCCGTTTTAGGTCTTACAACAGCTTATTGACATATAGTGAAAATAGCTTTATTGAAAAATTTAATCGCAGTAAATTCCCGCTCGGTAGCGCCCTCTCCAGTTTCAATGTCTGAAACAGCCTGTTCGCTCACCATGTTATGATTTTTCAAATTTCTGACTTTAGCAAAGTCCTGTTCGGTGGAACCTGCTGGGCCTTATCCCCGTTTTAGAACTTACAACACCTTCCTCGCTCATTAGAATTTAAAATATTGAAATTTTAAAATATTACAGCGCCATCTGGTGGTAGAAATTTCTGTAATCTACTGTTCGATTCTAAATCAACAAAGCTTTCAAATGATGTATTACTTATGAAATTATTTTAATTAGTAGCTGAGATTAAAAAAAAAAAGTTTAACAGGACACCTCAAAACGTGTAAATAAGGTGAAATCTCGAATTCCACTTTCGATAATATAAAAGAACTTTAAAATATCTTTTGAATGACATATTAATTAAAAATAATTTAATCATAATTAGAATTTGAAATACATGTATTAGAATGAAATTTAATTTGCAATTAAAATGTAAATTTTTTGTTTATTCTCCGAAATCGACGAAAAATCTGTATAAGGAAAATTGAAGAATTTTGCAATTTTTAATCGCAGTCCAAAAAGACGTGACCTCAATCAGAAAAAAATCTTTCTCTTTCACTCAACTTTCGAAATATCATCTGCGAACTTAAAAGAGGTAACCTTCATGGTAACCAAAATACTAACTGTTGTTCGAACGGGAACGCAAATGCAGATTCAGAATGTCATCAAAAACTGCAGAGATGCAAAAAATTTAAAAATTTATAACGGATTCAGTTTTTGAAAAAAATCTCTCAATCTTTTGAAATATGATTCGTCTAATCAAGGTCTATGTACAAAAAAAAAAAAAAAGATTTATCTCTAAAAGATTTTGAGTTATAAAATGTTTTGTGAAAAAGTCGATGTTTAGTAAAATCTAAAAATATGGATCGCTAATCCATATTTTGTTAAAATGTTTATATGGTTTGAAAGAGGATTAAATGACCTTTCCAAATATACCAATTGTTAAGAAATAGGACAATTACTCTTTCGTACAGGGCGATTCAAAAAAGACAATTGAGAAAAAGAGAAATTTTGTACCCTTTTTAAAACTTTTTTTTTAAATATAAAAATTCCGTATTTTTCAAAAAAGGTTGTACCGTAAGAGTCAGTAAAATTAAAAATGCTCTTTCTCGTGTATTTTCAATATCTCTAACAGTTAAGCAGTGATCGCTTTACAAAAAATTTCGCAAAATTTTCTCTCTCTGCTTTTTTTTTGAGGAACGCGGTTCGGGAGAAAAATCACGGTCGCCTGGCTTTTTGAATCGTTTTTTGATTAGACATATGTTGAAGTTTTAATTAATATCGCTGGATCTAATTAAAAATTTTTAATTCTTTTTGCACTATACCCTGATGAAGGCTTCTCAGCACCCTCATGTCAAATTTTGTACTTCTGCATTCAGTATTGGCTGAAAGTATAGATGGACAGATAGACATCTTATTTTATTATTATAGATCGTTAATGTGATGTATCCGAACAATAAGCACATATAATATACTTGCATAATAATATATCATTGTTTTCTTCACTAAAATTATACAGGATAAGGCATTTAAATAATATTACTATTTTTTAGACATGGTAGCTAAAAAATATATAGAAATATAAAAATTCTTTCTTATTAAGATATTTAGGCTCTAAGAAAATAGAAAATGCACAAGTCAGAACTATTTCTAAGTTTATGCATTCAAGTAACTAATTCAGAAGAATGCAAACAAAAAAAGAAAATTTTAATTTTTAGTATCAATGGTTTAATTTATTCCTAAAATTGATTCAATGACAAGAATGTTTTCTTTAGAAAAAGAAAGAATGAATGAAAGGAAAAACTGTGTCATGGCAATAAAAAATATTTCTTAGACAGAAAAGGCAAAACTCTTGCATTTTCTAAGTTTTTTAAGGGAAAAAATTCAATCTATATGCACATTTCCCGTTTTCTAATAAAGATTTTTCAAATCCTCTGTGTTTTTAAAGTTGTGTAGAAAACCTTGTCTATTCATTGTTATTTGTTTACTATATATGTTTTAATTTAACGATTATCTTTTATTATAGAAATGGACTAGACGAAGAAGACAATTAATATTCCAAGGTTTGTGCCTCGAAAATGCCTTAGATTTAGCCAAAGGACATTCCTATTTAACCCTCAACCCTTGTCGGAAGAAAGCTTTCTCACAAATGTGGGACTTTTCTGTAGAACTGCAGACTTGGGGTGACAGATAGCACAAATTTGAAAATTTTATTGTATAAATTGATTTTGAATATATATGAAAAAGAAATGTTGTAATTACTTAAGTTGCTGTGATTTTAAAGATCTGCATAGTTGCCAATATTTTAATTTATTCCGGAGTACTTATAGCCCCGCCTTTAATTTGCACCACTTTATTTATAGAAAAATTTTCTTCAATACATAACTTCGATAAAATAAGAAGAAATTGCTTTTAAAAAATAAGTGGTATGAATTAGAGGCGGGGCTAAAATTACTCCGGAATAAATTAAAATATTGGCAGCTATGGATCTGTAAAAATTTGGTTCATTTAACAAACATGAAAGGAATATTAAATTATTTTTCTCACTCTTGGAACTAAACATATATTTTACTATATTTATCAGGGGTGATTGTGAATTCATAAAAACAAAAAAACTGGGAAATTTTAGTGGGAAAGTTTTTTGTATGGGGAGAGAATATATAATTAATTTATTGCAATGAAATCTAACCTCTCATTATGAAAAATATTAATTATTAAAGTTAATATTTTTCACTATGGTTTAGCAGCCACATGAAAATATTTTAGTCTTATTTTAGGAGCTTAACTATCCCAAAAACTGCAGTATTGAAAAATAAATAATTGATTTCAGGTATATTTTCAGAACACATTTCACATCTCCTGATTTGCAGTATGTTTTTTTATCCCCTTTTAAATAAAATTATAGAAAATAATAAATTATACAATTTGATATTGATATTTAAGATCATATATATTTTTGAATGAAGTGCTCTAATTTTTACTAGAAGAAATAAAATTTAAAAGAAGTATTGGTTGGACGATTCATAATGGAATAGACCTGCCTAAAAAATTTAAACCATTGTTACTAATATTGGATTAAAGCTATTTTTTCTTTTTTTTTTTCAAATTTTCTTATCTTCTTTTTAAAAAATGTGCATATTACTTTAACGAGCAAGTTATATATATATATTTGTATCCAGATTATATTGATTTTTCAAAAAGATAGCTCATCAAATATAGAAACTACAAATTTAAATGAAATTCACATGCTTTAAAGACCCCCCACTCACATTTATTATCCTGGTCAAAGGATCTTTACCAGCAGCCTTTTAGTTTATACATTAGTAAAGGTGAATGTTCAGTTTAAACATTTAAAGAGTGAAAGATTGGTTAAAGCCATTGTAATGTAGAAATTATCTCGGCATTTTCAATGGGCAACCCCTTTCAGTAAACAAATGCTATCCCATTTAATTATCATAGAACATGTTTTAAAATGAATTTTCATTATGTTTTCAAACATATTTTTTTTTTTTGTACAACCTCCCTCCTTCTGGAATACCACTTATGTTTTAAGAACCATTGGCACAGAAGAAACATTTTGCTTGTTGTACTTTTGCTAATTACTTTTATTTCTTATTCTATTTCTCAGAATTTTTCCATTATTTTTATTAGTAGCCATTTTAGTTTCTTTTATTTATTAACCTTTTCTTTTTTTTTTTTTTTGTAATTCATGTCACACTAGTATTTATTATGAATTTCACTTTTATTTATTTAATCTCGTTACCACTGTTTTGCAGATTGCCGCTTTGATGCTGTACTCGTGTCTATTTTTTTCCACCTGATGAAGGGTCAAGCTATTATTTTGATCTGAAACGACTGTCGCATATTTTTTTTGCAATTTTAGTGTTTGTTTACACAGATTTTTTTTTTTTTAATTTATCAAATACATTACCTTGTGCACTGCAGTAGTTAAGGCAAACTCTAATTCTTTATTTAAAAAATTTAATCTTCAATTTTTAAAATAATAAGAGATGTTGAAGAAAATTCTTTAACAGGTTAATTATGGTGGATACAATATACACCAATGTCCTAAAATCTATAGTTCTAATGCATTTTCTTATTACTAATTCAAATAAATGCAATATTCTTTGTTCATATTTTCCTCCCCCTTCAATAATTTTTGTATTTATTTTTAATATCATGTATAATATTCTCAAAGAACAATCAATTTAAAAGTTGTATCAGTTTTTTACTTTCTCTTACCCATAAGGTAGAGAAAGTATTGTTTTTGGCTCAAATTTTCGAACGCGAGATTTTGTTATATTTACACGTTTTGAGGTCCCCTGAATACGAAAATCATGTTTTTAGCAAATGGTCTGTGTGTCTGTGTGTCTGTTATCAGCATATCTCAAAAACAAATTATGGCAGAAAGTTCAAACTTGGTATTCTAAATGTGTATCATATAGGGATGCTACAGTAAGCTTTTCGTTAAGATCAAGCAAATGGTTCGTGTACAGGGACAATCAAGAGAATTCTAATACATTACGTCTATGGGGGAAATTGCAGGAAAATAGAGTTTAACGTCTATAGACTGCACTAAACCAAATGAAACGAATATATATTTTTTGTAATAGAGACAGTTAACTCGCAGGGTGTGAAAAAATCATGATTTTTTTAAATAAATCAAAAAAATCAGATTTTTTTGATTAAAATCGGATTTTTTTGATTAAAATCGGATTTTTTTGATTTAAATCAGATTTTTTTTTTTTTTTTATCTGACTAAAAATAAATTTTAAGACATTAAGCATGAAAATTTTTTTTACTTAAATGTGAATAAATATAAGAAGCAACAAATATAAATAAACTAAATAAAAAAAATATATGAGGATATTAAAAAAATAATAAAAGTAGATTTAAAAAAATTGTAGTATTAGCCAACCTAGATACATTGTACCCCCCCCCCCCCCCTCCAAAAAAAAAAAAAAAAATAAATAGTTTAAGTGAAAATATTTTAAAAGCATATAAGATTTATTATTATTATTATTTTTTTTTTTACGTTATTATTGCTGTTATTAAAATGTGCATATAATATAATAAGCCGTAATCTTGAATATCACATTACGAAATTTTTTGAAGCGAAACTCTTTGGAGAATCAATTAATTAAAGGAAATCCGACATGTGTATATATATATCACATTAGTTTGTGCAATTTATCAATAATTATAAGATTAAAAAAAAAAAAAAACTTTTTTATATACCATGTTTTTAAATTTTCTGTTGAATCATATAAACTTGATAGTTGTATGTATTAATAAATTCTTATTTATTTATTCATTTATTTGATTTTTATTATTAATATTATTATTATTATTATTTTTTGATTAATTATTCCATCAACTTGAAAGAAAATGATCAAATGTATAATAAACAGAACAATTGTAAGAAATTTTCAAACATTTATTAATTGAATAGAAGTATTAAAGGATGCATTGTCATCGTGTTCTGAGTTATTCTAAAAATTTCAAATGTCTAGCTAGTGGGGAAATTATAGCTATAGAACTATATTAGCACCTTTATCAATGGGTATTAAATTTTTAAAGTGATAATGATGTCAATTCTTATGAGATGCATAATTTATTTTCTTTTTTACAATTTTTTATTGTTCATGTTGTTTTGACAACAATTAAATTATAAATAAAACTTAAATGGCTAATTTTAAAGCTATTACAAGGTTATTATTTTCACATTTTATTAATTAATTGAATTAAAACATTTATTAATTGAATAAAGTATTAAAAATAAAGTAATTAAAGTATGCATTGTCATCGTGTTCTGGGCTATTCTAAAAGTTTCAAATGTCTAGCTAGTCGGGAAGTTAGTTAAAAATTGATTGCAAGATTTGTACTGAACAAACAAACAAGAAAGCATATAAATTCAAGATTTTTTTTCAAAAGGTTAAAGTTTAAAAAAATTAAGAAAACTGAAATAATTGGACAGGCCATTACCATTTCATTTCAAATTTTATAAAAACCTAATTAAAAAATTATAGGAAAAATTGCTTACGAATGCATTGGTCAGTTCGGGGATTACAATTACTAATATCAAAGTTAAAAATGAAAAACAATATTTTATTAATTATTATCATTTTAACACTTAAGGCAGAAAACTTATGTCTTTGTACAAAAAAAAATTGAATCCAAAGTAAGAATAGAAGATAAAGTTGGAAAATTAAAAGAATCATTTTTAAAATTAATAAACACTTTTTTTTTTTTTTTTTTTCATGGGGGAAGGGGGGCTATTTGATGTAAATAACAAGTAAGTTCAAGTTTTCTTATGTTTTGAGACATATAAAACTACATATTCCTCCAAAATTATAAAATTTTATTTTTGATTTAAATCAATGATTTTTTTTAAAAAATCAAGTGATTTTAATCACGATTTTAATCATGATTATAATCAAGCTGATTTAAATCGGCGTACCCTGGTTAACTGGGAAAAAAATTTTGTGTATGTAGGAGCCTCGCCTCCCCCCCTGGGGGGGGGGGAAGTCCCCCCTCGAGGGGAGTAAATTTTCATGATGGGTATCTTTCAAAAGAGCTCGAAAATACCTTTAAAACGAATGGTTGAACCATCGATCTGCGATAATTTTAAACAAAGTTATCGATTTATTTTTACTTTTAACGAAAAAAAAACTTAGAAAAAAAATCGTACTTTTTTTTTAATATTGAGAATAAAATGGACTTCTTTTGGATATTTGGTGTTAAACTACTTCTCTAATATGGAAATCGTCTGCCTTATCATAAAAGATAATTTTTTTAAATAATAATTTTAATAAATTATTTTTTAAAAAGTGAAATATTTTTTAATAACCGAATTAAATTCTATATAAATGTAGGAGCATTAATGAAACGGGGGATTGAGGGGGGCGGTAGCCCCCCTCACACAGAACTAATTATCATATAAAACTCTTCAGAAGCCTAATATGAATTGTTTGACACAGGTTTACATAACAGTACTCGTTATCTTACCTTTTAATCTGCAACCTGTATTTATAGTATTAAATTTCAGGGTAAGAGAAAGTCGTGTGAGTGACACACCAGATTATTTTTTACTATCTATCTATCTAATATATGCACAATTTATCCAATATCTCTATTTTTAATGTGTGGGTACATTAGTTTCACTTTTTAAATATGAAAATCCATTTTTTAAACATAAATTTGTGTGGTAACTAAAAATCTTTGAATACACAAAGACAAAAAACTCACAACAATTGTTTCATGTCTATATTACAACCCTTCACCAGGCAAACAAGGTAAATATGAGTGCTGCAAAACAATTGCTGCTTTGTTTTGCAGCCCTTGTGCTTATTTTGTTTGCCTGACAAAGGGTCGTGTTTTATTTCAACCTAAAACAGTTCTTGCAAGTTTTTTGCATTTTATGGTGTTTATTCAGAGATTTTTATTTACTGTTTTACAATGCTAGTCATCTGGTATATCTTTATTATAAATCTGTATGAACATCATTTTTAATTTTCAATCAGATTTTTAAATTTCAACTGTAAAAAATAAATAAAATAAAAATGTTTAAAAAAAGCAAATGATTTACTCATATCGCATGAGCAAAATCAAATTAAAAATTAATACTCACTTATCACACAAATGAATGTTTAAAGAATGAGTGGTACCTTTTAGAAAGTATAATAAATTATACCTACATGTTAAATATTATATAGGATATGCAATAAATTATAATATTGAATGTTTTAAATAATGCATGAATTAAATTCATCACTCTATATTTAGTCATAAACAGAAAAAAATTGAAACACCACAAAATATTTTAATTTTGAAACATCAGGAAATTATAGAACCATATTAAGATTATATAATTAATGTAAATATATTTCATTTTGGAATTTGTAAATATAATCTTTATAAAAGTTATACTGATATGAATCTCAATATCAAACCAAAAAAATGATTGATAATATATTTATTTGCACTTTTATATTCTTCATATTAATTAAGTGGTTATTTGGATAACTGGTTTTATAATAAAACATGTTTTTTATTCTATTTATTTTACATAATTGTTTTTAAGGAGTGTGAAATTGTTTTGATAATGAATGCATTTAACCAGAAAATTTGAATTGTATACATAGAATATTTTTTTGGTACTTTTATTTTTTTTGTTGTGAGATAAGCTCAGTTACTGCTGTGATAAGTACTCTTTCTGTGATAAGAGATCTGTGAGTTTTTTGATATAGCAACTGTTTTTGATATTTTTTTTTTTTTTTTTGTAAAAGTTAGCAAGTTTACTGAGTGAAATACTTTATGCATATATCTGTAAAACTGTGTGAATTAAATAAATATTCCATTTTCTTTTTGAAATTGTTTTATTTATTATTCCATTTTTATTGCGTTTATCACACTATTAAACACAGACTACTGATAATGTATTGCTTTTATTATTTTTGTTTCCACATCTATATTTCTTGTTGGGAGAAAATTTTACAAGTTACATTGTAATTATCTATTTCATAATCATCCTTTTTTTTTTTTTTTTTTTTTTACAATTTTTTAAAGATGTTTTTAATACCATTAATCCAATATTGTCTTAAAAAATGCCAAACCATTTTTTAAAGATTTCATTTCTCAAGTCAGTCTTGCAGTTTTTCATTATTGCTTTCTCTTCTAAGTGTGGCAAATAGTAGGTGCAGTGGTGTCCCCAATTTTTTTTTTTTTTTTTATTTAAAGCTTATTTTCTCTTTCTAACCACCAAAAAGAGGAAATTCTATGTAAGTTGCAGCCATTTCAATTAACGGTAAAAATGAAACGTAGATCACAATTTTAAAATTCGTGTGGATTGTTTATAAGAGCAACAATTTAAAAATAGAATTTTGGTCATAACATTATTGGTTAAATTGTTTTAATTATGTCAATCAGCTCAACCAGTTGTGAAAAACTTTTTTTTTTAAATGTTTCATGAAGCTGAAAAATATATTTTTGCAGTACAATTTTTCCACAAGAAACACTTCCATTTTTAGCTGTAGGAGATATACCATGGGAAGATAATGATATTGTAACAAATTTTTCTCTTCTATTACACTCTAATAGGTGTTTGAAACTACAATAAAAGATAAATAAATATAAATATTTATATTTAAAATACACATTGTAAAATTTAATTTGAAAACTTTTAAATATTTCAAAAATTATGTCAAAAGCAATTATTTTTCTCCACATGAATTCAATTTTGTGATCTTCCCCTCATTAAAAACCACGTTATTTATTCCATATTGTGAATTTTCATTAAAAAAAAAAATCTCACACCCACAAATGCAATGCTGAAATGCTGCCCGCCCATGCTTCTACCCATATACGGTAGAGAAATTATTGATTTTTAGTTAAACTTTCAAAATGGAGATTTTGCTGTATGTAAAAGTTTTGGAATTCCCTGAATCAGAAAATCAGGTTCTTAGTGATTGGTCTGTATTTACTGCCATGCACTTGTTATCAGCAGAACACAAGAACAATCATTAGCAAGAAGTTCAAACTCTTTATTCTAAATCTGTATCATATGGGGATGCTACTTGAAACTTTTATTTTTTATTGAAATCAAATAAATGATTCATGTGCAGGGAACACACAAAGTAATTCAAATACATTGTGTATGGTTGAAATTTTTGGCATGTGCAGTTTAACATCTTTAGATTGCACTAAACAAAATGAAATTGACATACAATCTTTATAAGCACAAAAGCATCTCTTACATAAAATATAGTATAAAAAATATTCCATCCTAGTTTTTCGGGCCTCACAAATAATTCTGATATTAATGTTGTGTTTGGAGAGGGCTAAAAAAGTACTTTAACTTGTGTTATGCATTTTTATTTATTTATCTTCTGCACTAAGTTTTGTTTGGAATGTATCTAATTTGAAGATAATATACAGAGCAACTCAAAGATAATGAATTTCAAGGAGAGGTGTCAGCACCACTTCTCCGAATAATTTGAAATAAATTTTAAAATTTAATTATAGCCTTAAATATTTTATGAATGGATATTCAAATGAGGGGTTGAAGGAGAAGGATAGCACCAATCACACAGACATTTTTATCAAATAAAACTAGTGTTCAAAATGCACTAGAAATATTCAGATACAGTACCTCATATGATACATCTTACACTGTAATAATATGTCTGTAGTAATGTAGAATAAGATAAAATAATTATGAGTACCACATCAGATTACTTTAAGGGTCCTCTTTCCTTCTTAAAATGTTCCTATTTCCAGTCACCAAATCTAATGTAACTCTATCAATAAATTTATAAATAGAATTACTCATTATCTAATGTCAGGGATGATTCTGAGTAAAACAAAATTTTCTCAGCTACACATCAAATTTTTTTTTTTAAACATTTCATAAATACATATGTATGCATATTTTCTAAACATTATTGATGTATAGTATATACATCTAATTTGAAGATAATATACAGAGCAACTCAAAGATAATGAATTTCAAGGAGAGGTGTCAGCACCACTTCTCCGAATAATTTGAAATAAATTTTAAAATTTAATTATAGCCTTAAATATTTTATGAATGGATATTCAAATGAGGGGTTGAAGGAGAAGG
Source organism: Salticus scenicus (assembly GCA_963930645.1). Classification (NCBI taxonomy): domain Eukaryota; kingdom Metazoa; phylum Arthropoda; class Arachnida; order Araneae; family Salticidae; genus Salticus; species Salticus scenicus. Next base: position 246,246,964 of record OZ005656.1, read on the forward strand.
ATAGCACCAATCACACAGACATTTTTATCAAATAAAACTAGTGTTCAAAATGCACTAGAAATATTCAGATACAGTACCTCATATGATACATCTTACACTGTAATAATATGTCTGTAGTAATGTAGAATAAGATAAAATAATTATGAGTACCACATCAGATTACTTTAAGGGTCCTCTTTCCTTCTTAAAATGTTCCTATTTCCAGTCACCAAATCTAATGTAACTCTATCAATAAATTTATAAATAGAATTACTCATTATCTAATGTCAGGGATGATTCTGAGTAAAACAAAATTTTCTCAGCTACACATCAAATTTTTTTTTTTTAAACATTTCATAAATACATATGTATGCATATTTTCTAAACATTATTGATGTATAGTATATACATCTATAATGTGAATATGTTCTTGATTTTGAATATAAGCTTATAAGTATAAATTAAAATGCTTTATTGGATATTAGAAACAAACTATTTTCAATAAATTATCAAAATTATTAAAATAAAGATTTCTTTTACTTTTTTTCTGATCAGATAGAATAAAATTTTCTGAACAGAATCACCCCTGCCTAATGTATTTCTTAAATTCAGCTTTCATATTTGGAAAATTCACAACAACTGTTCAATCAGTACACATTCTCCAAAAATCCATTATTTTTTTTTTTTTTCTATTTCATTTTACAGCTGAAAAATGAGGAAAATCAAGTTAATTTTTCACATTTTTAAACTCAAAATATTAAAAAATAAATTTTTCGAATACAAGTATTAATTTATGGTTGTGCATTTTCGGAATGTGAAAATGGAATTTAAAAAGAAAATACATTAGGTAATGAGTCATTCTAGGAACCCATTTTTTCATAGAGTTGCATAGAATTTTGTGACTGAACACGTGAAAATTATAACAGAGAGAGAGGAATCTATGGATAGTTAAACCTTGCATAGAATGATAAAACTCCTGGATGTATAGACCAGGCCTGTCCAACCCAAAACACTTAGTGGGCCACAATGGAAATCTATTTTATCCAGGCGGGCCACTGCATTGTGTATTCACTTGTATATATAAGGAAAGGGCATGTTTACAAACAAACGCTCCGTCAATCAATCTTTGCCACTCTCGAGTGGCAAAAGATCAACTTGTATTGGTGGAAATGCCAATGTTTTGCCACTCCGCCCATAACTTGACTGCAAGTGATGTCACATGCCCTTTCCTTATAAACATATATATATATATTGACTAGAGAGCAGGGGGGGGGGGAGATTTGAAAAATTCACAATAAAATAGCACCAAATTTACAAAATACATTAATGATTGTCATAAGAGGAATCAATAGTTCACCAAATAATATTTTATTAACAATAACCAGTGTGATATTTGTTTCTCTACACCACTTTAGCTGTGTTTCACTCTGAAGAGTCAGAAAAAATTTATTAATTATTAATGTATTAAACAAACATGCCAAATTATAAGTATCAGTTTTGCATGATGCAAAAAAGTGTATGGAGGATGTACCGTGTGGGTTAACTATCCCTGGTACAGATGAAAGGCGAAATTATAGAAGTTTCATGATTTCACCTTTCACTTAGTTTTTTTGATAACTAAATGCAGCAACATACATCACTGCAATACCAACTATTCAATTCCAACATCAGATTTATTCTAATCTCAGGGGTCATTTTAATTAAAACTCAATAAAAAATATTTCGTAAAATGATACAAAATTTAGTTTTAAGAAAATTCTAGAATGAACAGGATAGCAGCTTATAATTAATATATATAAACAATCACAGTGTAATAATGGACTCTATAATTATCAATTCAGAAAAAAAAAAAATACATTTTTTGTATTTGATATCATGCACATGTCTCAGTGTAAAGATGTGTTCTGTAGTAAACCATTAATTAATGATTTTACTTTCTATTGTGTGTTATTGTAGTCATATTTATTTGTACTTCTCATAATAATAATATAGATAATGATAAAGGATAAAACTTATTAAGTAATTTCCTGTTACTTATTTTCAAGAATTAACTGTTTTTTGAAAAGAAAATAAATTAATAACTAGTCTTATAAGTAATCACAAATGATTGGTTTATTTATGAGGTGTACTAAAGTTGCTGCCTTAAGAAGCCTAATCAGTCAACAGTGAATTTTCTTTCTATACTGTTAAACTTATGGATGTAACAACATACATTCATATGTTAGAGAACAAGAAAATCAAAAATTTCAAATTTCTGTTTCCTTTTTAAAAAACTTGTTGCCTTTTACACTTTACGTCTTCCCAAAATATTTATTTAAATACAAGTTTTAGGAAAAAATCTTTAGAAAAAAATCAATCATAAAATATAATGAAGTTAAAATCCAAAATTTTATCTAAAATTTTCAAAGTATTGTAATGACTTATAGACTGACTAGAGGGCGTTGTCTGTCTAGCACAGACGAGAAAGACTTTCGAATTGAAGAAAGTTTAGTTTGGTTTTAGATGTGTATGATGTAACTCCGAGAATAGCGGACGCCTGGCTTGAGTGCCGTTTATTTTTATTTATTTGGTGGACTGGAAAGTTACGGTTCAAATTTAAATTATGTTTACGTGTTTATTTGTGTTAAATGTGACTGTATTGTATCGTGTGTGTAATTCGAGAAATAAATAAAATTCTCGAAAGGAAAAGCTAGTCTTCATGAGTTCCAGCGTTCGATGCATGACAGTATCTTATTTAAAAAAAAATTTGGAGGTGGGGGTTATTTATAGAGGTTGGAGGGGGGGGGAATGGAATCCTGAGAAATTTTTCAATTCAATTAAAAAACTTTAGCTTTCTTCCAACTAAAGACTACAATTACATAATATAAACACATACATAAAAAAAAAAACACTTTTATTCATTTTATTGTATTTTCGGCACCAGTTTTTTATGTAAAGAAAATTGAACCAATAACACAAGAAATCATAATTTCTGCCAAGCATAATTTGTTTGAAAACAATAGAAACATAAGTCCTCAAAATGCATTGCAACTAATAGTGGGAGATTGGCAAAAACGAAAAACACAATGTGCATATAAAATGAAGGCAGACAATGGCTTCCTCCACTGGCAAAAGTATCTTCATACGTCCAGTTGTAGGGGACAGTAGGAAATGGCCCCGGTGTAGATGGCATTTTACAAGCTACACCCAGTAAGCATTGTATCTTGCTGAAATGGAATATAAATATATGAAATTTCCTGAATTCATTTTGAAGTATGCATGCTAACCCCATGCAGACCTGACTTGCCAAAGGCATGCAATCTGAAGATTTTTAATGAATCATGCAATATATTAGTGATGAGAGGAAGTATTAATTCGAAAGTTAAAAATAATAAATGATTACTATAAACAAATAAAACTCCTTTAAAGTCTTCAAATTGTTAAAAAAAAAAAAAAAAAAAATCTTTATTGTTTTGTAGCAAATTAAAATAGAAGAAAAATATATTTTAAAATTTCTATTACTAACTGTTCATAAACTTTTTAACCTTAGCCAAGTTTGCTTCGCTGATTACAAGTTTTTCACATGCATAGTCTGAACTTTCTGAATAGATAAATTAATTAAAGCTTTTGCTGTTTGGTCCTTTTTAGCAAGGCTGGATTTACAATTAGGTGATCGCCTAGGGGTGTGAGAATAATAGAGGCGCCAGATTAAAAAATTTGGAATAAAAGTAGTAGATTTTTAGCTGTAAAAATAAATAAAGCTAATTTGAAAATAACATCCTTTTTAATTTTAGAACTGTTTCATAATCTATTTATAAAGCATAATTTTAATTTCTCATTTTCTTTCATAGATTTATAATTATTTATTTGTGTCTTGTTTGGTAATGCTTGTGCATATGTAAATACATTTAAACAATGCCCCTTTTTAATAACAGCATAGGAAGCATTGATTTTAAATAAGGAGCGCCGAAATTTTTCTTTGCCTAGGGATGCAATATACCCTTGCACTGCCCCTGCTTTTTAGACCATTCATTTGTAATAGGTTCATTTACAAGTTAGGTGGAGTGTCAGAAATGACATCAAATGAATCTTCTTTCTACAACAGCATTTCTATTTTAAACGATCAAGTTGAATTTCTTATTGTATTACCTTTAAATGACGCCATCGTTTAAATTAATTTATTTCCATCATAAAAAGAGCTTTAACTATAATTAATTTTCAAGATAGATTTGAGACCACACCAGTCTTATAATCGTTAATAAATTGCCTCTTTTTTATTCACTACCAGCAATGTTTTGTATTCATATGAGAAAAAATGCATATAAGAGGACGGAATCTAAAAATGTCAAACGACTTAAGTTTTAATTTTCACTAGGAAAAACAAGAAGTACAATTTTAAAACGAAAAGTTCTTTATAAACATGTATGGTAATTTTCAATAATTCAAAAGTTAGAAGTAATAAACGACATGATTACTATAAAGAAACTCAATGAAAGTCTTCACAGTAATTTTTTTTTTCTGTTGTCTTATAATAATAATAATAATAATAATAATAATAAAAACCCTGAAGTTTTTACAATTTTTATTATTAACTTTATCAATCTTTTGTACTCACACAGAGCAAAATATATATTATAGAAGATAACAGAAACTGAATTAGCTCTATGGCTTAAATTTTAATCAGTTCAAGAGGGAAAAAAAAAAAAAAAAGTTCTTTATAAATATATAGTAAATTCAACAAGAAGTCGATGTGTACGCAATTAAACTAAATTTTAAGCATTCAGTATCAATCTATAAATTTTTGGGCCTGTTGCAATTCAGCATGTTAGACATAAATGAATTTTGAATGAATAGATAGTGAGATATAAATTACTAAAAAATAAATTCATCAGTTAAAAAAATTAAATAAGAAGTTGGTCATTTAAAAGTAAACTAAAAAATAATTAATGCAATTCATCTATATAAATTTTAATAATACTTTAAACTTTCCACACACACACATCTCTTTAATATGTTAGTGTATGTGTGTGGATGAATTTCACCTCAGATTTATACAACCTACAATAGTTTTTAAATATATAAATCAATTGCACTACTTAAATTTGTTAGGAAAATATAAAAAAGAGTTTTGTGATGGCCACAATACATTAATTATGAAATTTGTAATCCCCACCTCTTTAAACTACTTTGGCAAATGAAAAATTATTTCACTTTTTTGCTATATGAAGATACAGTTACACTGCTTTGAATACAGTAAATATAAATGAATAGCTTTTTGTATAATATATCTGTGATGAAAATTAATACAAATTAATTCTTTCAAGTCAAACTCTTTTCAAGTACTAATTGCCAAACTTCTTGAAAATATTTATTAGAATAAGATTTAACCAAGAATAATATATATATATATAGACAATAAAAAAGGTGGCGGTTGGGTGGGCAGATGTTTAATTAAGGCGGTGGGGTGATGTTGTAGAGCTGGATGGTTGGATGGGATTGTGGAAAAAAAAAAAAAAAAAAGCAGACGGCTTCTTGCATTTACTGTGTATTACTATGCAGGCTTTCTTTTTCCATTCGAATTTTGGTTTCTTCTTTTTTGAGTTGTCAACTATTCTTAAGGTTCTAATCATGCTATTGAACACAATGTAATCAATCGGTGAGTTTCTCTGTTGCTTCGTGGTTGTTCATCTGCTTTAAGGTTTTGCTTTTTTGGGTCCATATGACTCCTGTTCTGGTCGTGGCAGGCTGGGTGAGTGTTGTTGCTTTGAGGTTTTGCTTTTTTGGGTCCATATGACTCCTGTTCTGGTCATGACAGGCTGGGTGAGTGTTGCCAGCATGAAACTAGTTTAACCCCACAGGCAAGTCACAAGTCTTGCCGCCTGCCTCCTTCTTTCCTATCTTGGGATTCTTAAATTATTTTTCATAAATTTTGATAAAGTTTATGGTTTTCAGTTACGATTTGATGTGTTACTTTATTGATTTGTTTGTTTTGCAAGCAGTTAATCGATAAATCTGGTTTCTGTAAATTAGTGTATTTCATCCACTGATTAATTTTTTTATTTTTATTTTTTTCATTTTCTGAAAGAAATTTTTAATCTTATTGGTCATTGGTGTTTCAGTGATCTTGTATCTGTTGCTTGGCTTCTACTATGTTAAATAGATCATCATTATTATATTTATATATATATATTTACAAATAATTAGCTGCTGAACTGTAGTAGAAAAGCTTATTTAGAATATTTAAACTTTAAAACTTCTTCACACACCATAAAACTGAAGAAAGCACAACCGGTTTCAAAAGGATGTTGCCTTTCTTCTTCAGGTGCAAAAAACACATGCTACTACCTTGAAGGCAAAAGCAAACGTCTTGCTTCCAAGGTAGTAGCACATGTTTTTTGCACCTGAAAAAGAAAGGCCACATCCTTTCGAAATTGGTTATGCTTTTTTCAATTTTATGGTGTGTGAAGAAGTTTTAAAGTTTAAATATTGAATGTACACCAGCTTTGAATTTAGTTTTGTTATTCAGATTATTTTAAATCTACACAGTATTAGAGTTAGATTAAAATAAATGAAAATTTCAGATATAAAGGCATGACATCAAATTTTCCAATCTAAAACTGCAGGATTTATTTAAGTTCTTTGCCATTAATAAATAAGGTTTGATGTAATTTTAATGATGACTTTTTTGTATTTCGCATTCAAAATGTGAAATTTAATTTTTTTTTTCCAGGGGGGGGGGGGGGGCTTTTCTGTTGAAACTCAGCAATTAAAAAATTTGGCAGTAAATTAAGTACAATGGAAACTAATTTTTTTTTAATTTTTTCAAGCGAATTGGAAATTAGCCCTTGAAAGAGTTTGTCCTGTTAGTAAAAAGTGTGAGACAAAGCAAAAAGACGACTAATAGAAGAATGTGTATGTAGCAGAAATTAAATTTGAATGAAATACTACTTTTTAGAATAAATATTTTTATGAGATAATATATAAGTACATAGGTTAATAGTTCATAAGAATATTCAATGTTAAAAAGATAAAAGAAATAACAAAACAAAAACAAAATTATTCTGTATAGTACATAAAGAAGTAAAATTGGTAGTTACAGTCCACCACAGAAAACACCTACTAAATACATGCATTTACAACTAATGTGATTAGCTAGTAAAAACACAACACACACATATAATAATTTAAAGATTAAAATACAATCAAACTTCTGAGCAAATTGTAATACATACAATAAGACATATAACTCCCCCCCCCCCCCAAAAAAAAAAAAAAAAAAAAAAAGTACAGAATAATTAACATTAATTTCCTTTAAATTTAAAATAAGTTGAGAGAGAGAGAGAGAGAAAAAAAAAAGTTTTATACCTTAAATACTTTTACTTATAAATTTTAATATTTCTCTCTTTCCTGCATATGAATAAGTGGGACAATAACCAATTAAACTTGTTGCAAATGCACAAGTAAAAATAAAAAACAGTTTCACTGCCAAACACGATTTTAGTAAATCTAAGCAAGAATAAATATGCATTTTTTTTTATCTTTAAGATGTTACTTTTTATTTATTTATTTTTATATTGCTGGAATGTACGTATTTTTTAAATTTTAAATTACATGATCTCTTCTGACATTTTTTCAAAATTATTTTGAGAGGTAAGAAAATAAAAAATTCAATTTAATAAATAATTTAGCAAAAATTTCTGTTAAACAGAAAACAAAGTTATATCAGTTGAATGAACATGGTATTTAATTTACCACAACAACAACCTAGTCCAGGTGAGGTTTTCTGAAGATACACACAACCAAGGTTACCAAAGTCCTATAGAGGAAATTGGACCCATGACCTTAGATTGCGTTATGTATTATGTCTATGAATGACAGATCCAACATAAGGGAAATCAGCCTAACGATGCCAATTCTTTTTTTTTTTTTTTTTTTTTTTTTTTTTTTGTTCATTGTTAATATACTTAAAGAAAATTATTTAATTCTCTTAATATTTGAATGTTTACTAGCAAATATATAATTTATACAACTGATTTTTTTCTTTTTAAACGTGCAATATATAATTTAAGGTCTAAAAAAATTATTAAAAAAGTGTTATATATTTATGTTTAAAAAGGAATATTTATATATTGTTGATGTATTGTAACAGATCTTTAAACCGTTTAGAAATTTGTATGGTTGTTAGGCCAACAGGCTAATCAGCAAGTCAAAGAGGTTAAATGGATATTATTGGAACACACAGAAATCTTGCAATTTTTTTTTTTTTACTCCTGTAATTTTATTTATTTTAAATAGAAATTTTAATATTAGTCATTAAATTCAGTGATGATCAGTTGAGCAATTAAAGAATTAATTTTAGGTCAATTTCAGAAGTTTGACTGCATTTATCACAAAATACAAGTATAACATGAGAAATATATACATGTTTAAGATAAAGTGCATGCAAAAATATTTTTAAATGTGTCAGAAAAAAATATAAAAGATTAGTCAGTTCGTGAACGTATAAATATTGAAATGCATAATAAGAGATAAATGGACAAGTGGATGGCTGAAAATAATTAGCTAAAATATTTATTTTTTAAATTAATTTTAACTGATAAGTAATATTTTTCTGTTAATTGGGAACACTTTCATACTAATATTGTTTAACATAATTAAAAGCTTAGAATTCTAACAAATTAAACAGATGTAAATTAAAAATGTTTAATTTTAAATGAGATAATTTGGAAACCTTAAAAATAATTTTAATTGTAAGGCTATCTCATTCAAAAAGAAATTTTTTTTTTAATATTACTCATCGAACCTGTCATCTTTCAGCAATTTTTTGGAAAAAATAAATTTCAATATTTCTTTAGAAATTCGAAATTAAGAGTTGTAAGTTTAATTAATAAAATAAAATACAGTACCCACCATTTATTAAAAATTACATTCATTCTAAGGCAAAGTGATTTTATTAAGCGGCTGATTTTTATATCCGGCGAAGGTTCTTGACCTCAAGAGAAAGGTATTACTTCCTTGAATTTAAAAAGAAATTTCAAAAGTTAACGATTGATGAGAGTAATAAACAGTATTAATTAATTTTCAACCAACAATTAATTGTTCATTCAAAATAAGTAAATTAAACATATACTCCGTATAAAATTAATAAACACATAGTGCATACAAAATTAGTCAATATTTATACATTAATTAAATACTAGACATTTTCAAAAGTTGTTTTGCTTCTTAGTTATTTCAGACTGAGAACTAAGAATTATCTTTTAACAATTAAAAATGAAAAAAAAAAAAAAAAAAAAAAATCCACTAGTGAGTCAAAGCAGTAACTTATTATTTCGATTTTTGGAATACATTCCTGGAATTTATTACTAAGACAAGTGATGAAGCGAGTTTAATTTGTTATTATGCTGCAGGTGCAAAATTTTCGACAAAGAGAGATAACGAGGGAGATTGCTGTGTTTTATTTTATTTTTATAGGAAAAAAACTGTAAAAAAATTTTTTTTAAGTGCATAAATACACATTTTTGCTGATGGAGTTTTTTTTTTTTTTTTTTAGTTTATTAACCGGTGATGCTGATTTTATTAAATGGCGGTTTTAAAAGTAGTTTGTATTGATTTGATACCGGTCCTGATAATTTGATTAGATTAAGTGGCTGATTTTATTAGCCAGTAAATTTTTTAAGCAGCGGGAACTGCATTTAATTTTTTTTTCAAAATATTGCCCACTAAGCTAAAATGCGACATGCTCAAAAAGTGTAATTAAAAAAACAGAATTCGGAAAACTTTTCTTTTTTAAATGAGATATCTTTACAATACAAAGCAACAAAAATCCCATAGGATAACATGGGAAGGAAGGAAAGAAGGGTGAATCTGACCGGTGAGCAGACTTATTGCGCATAAAAATACAGATAAAAGTGCTCATATATTAGAAAAACTAGAGTCTTGCATTGGGTTGGGTGTGAGTTGGGTTTACATTATTATTATTATTTTATCCATGGGTTTATCTGCAACACATTTTTTCTTCAAATACACTCTTTTTTCTTTCTTTTTTTAATGAATCTAACCTGATGAATGCAGAGATTAGATGACATTCTCTCCCTTTAAACAACAGGCCTCATAACATGCAGGGGTGATTGTGAGTCAAAGGTAAAAACTCTGAAAATTAGACCCTCAAATTAGAAAAAAATCCAAAATATCAAATAATACTCAAACTATTTAGGCCAGAAGCCCTCAATTCTTTTACATTTCTTTCACATATCACCTGGATAACAAAATAAACAACCAATGAAAGCAAAAAATAACTTTACACGAAATATGAAAATACAGATTGTTAGAGTAAAAACCCTGAAATCAGGGGTAAACCCTGAACACAAACACCCCTGCATGGGTTTAATTACAGTTACATAAATATTAGCCCTATAAGCGTTAAGCCCATCTTTTTCCGGCATGCATAGTCATAATAAAAGGCTGGTGTAACTAAATTTTGAAATATATGTTGCTTAAAAAAAAAAAAAAAAAAAAAAGATTAATAAGCATGTGTAGCATACAATATTAAATTGCCATATTTATACTGTGCACAGTATTAATTTTATGAATCATTAAACAGATATATCGAAAAATGGCAAACACTGAAAGGATTAATAATACTTCATGTTTAAAATTCTATAAGCAAATTTGTCTTCCAACATACCTCTGTTTCCTTATTTTACTACTTTTTGAAACTGTCAAAATATTTGGAACAGTGGAATTTTTAAAGTAAGTTTTAATACATTTGAAATTTTATGATATTGTTGACTGAAGTTCTGTTTATAATTAGATATGTACACTTGTAATTTTTTATGTAATAATTAATTCTCTGAAAAATCTGTTTTATAATATGACTGCTATGTATTCAGTGTAATAGAATTCTAATTTGTATCTTGTAGCAAATTTCACATTACTCAGAGTTTCCCCTAACAGGCAAGGTGCTGCTGGTATAAAAAGGAGCAATTTTTAGATTCTTGAGGGCAATTTTAAATTTTTAAGGGCACATTTAACATACCTTAAGGAAGTTCTTGGAGAAATGTAACGTTTCCGTGCCAGGCACCCGGTCATCCTCACAAAGGTAGGCATTTTCTTTTTTATTAAAATTAAAACTGCTAAGTTAGATATCAATATCCCAATAAAACCAAAATAAAACATTTTCCAATGAGTCCAAAATGATAAAAATCGAGTAAATCCTTTAGAAATCACAATACCTTACCAAAAAGCAAATACAGAAACAGGAACTTACATAGGAATGCCAAAGCAAAAAATTAAAACAAATTAAAGAGCATTATATATATATATATATATTAATAATATTGAATTACTACTGCGTTAACCAAAATCAAGAGAGATACAAAAAAAAAAATAGACATCAAGCTTGACAGTTGTAAAAATTAACCAATTAACAAAACAAAACACATGCAATAATTCACAAAACAATTCAAATTTTAGCCGATTTTTTTTTCCAATGAATCCAAAATGATAAAAATCCAGTTAAAATCCTTTAGAAATCACAATAGAATACCTTATCAAAAAGCAAATACAGAAACAGGAACTTATATAGGAATACCAAAGCAAAAAATCAAAACAAATTAAAGAGCATTATATATATATTTTTTAATGAGATTGAATTACTACTGCATTAACCAAAATGAAGAGAGATAAAAAAATAGACATCAAGCTTGACAGTTGTAAAAATTAACCAACTAAAACAAAACAAAACACATGCAATAATTCACAAAACAATTGAAATTTTAGCCGATGCAACCACATGTAACTATGTGGAATGGACAAGAAATCTAGCCACAAGATGGCATTGCTTAATCAAGCACAAAAAAGAAAAACAATCAAATCATCAGAGCTCCTAATGATTGATGGCCAACCAGTACAAAAACGTTAGAATTCCTAAAAAACTTCTTTAAAATATTTATAAAACTAATTTAATTACAGCTATTCAAGAAAATTTTTAGAAGGAACATTTAACATTTAAAATCAGGTCATTCATTTCAATATTTACTTATAATTGCATTGTTATGAATGCAAACAAAAAATATTTTTTTAGTTTCAGCTTTGTACTTTTGTTTATTACTAATCTGTAAAAAATATTGATGGTCATACACAATATTTTATACATCATTAAACTTTAGTATATTATTATTATTCTATTTAAAGGTTACTTTTGCTTAATATAAAGTTCGTTTTTGCAAAAAAACAAAAAAGTGCACATTTTTTGGTTGAGGGGCAAGAAGGGTAAACCTTCTGAAACTGTTTGAAGGGAAACTCTGGACCAATCACAGATCAGAAGAAATTGCAGGTTTGGGTCGGGCTGCAAGTCAAATATACCTGACAGAATATATCAGAAAAATATTGATGGTCATACACAATATTTTATACATCATTAAACTTTAGTATATTATTATTATTCTATTTAAAGGTTACTTTTGCTTAATATAAAGTTCGTTTTTGCAAAAAAACAAAAAAGTGCACATTTTTTGGTTGAGGGGCAAGAAGGGTAAACCTTCTGAAACTGTTTGAAGGGAAACTCTGGACCAATCACAGATCAGAAGAAATTGCAGGTTTGGGTCGGGCTGCAAGTCAAATATACCTGACAGAATATATCAGAAAAATATTGATGGTCATACACAATATTTTATACATCATTAAACTTTAGTATATTATTATTATTCTATTTAAAGGTTACTTTTGCTTAATATAAAGTTCGTTTTTGCAAAAAAACAAAAAAGTGCACATTTTTTGGTTGAGGGTCAAGAAGGGTAAACCTTCTGAAACTGTTTGAAGGGAAACTCAGGACAGATCGCAGATCAGAAGAAATTGCAGGTTTGGGTCGGGCTGCAAGTCAAATATACCTGACCCAAGCAGGACTCTTAAGAGAAGAAACCTCAACTGTTCATGATGTCAGGAATGTCAACAATCATTAGAAAACACTTTACAGTGTAAATTTTATGATCACATATGCTGAAAGGCACTATGAGTGTTTTTCAGGGTTCTGAATTTAAACATTCGGTGGTTTAGCCTTGTAATAAAAGAAAAGTTTATTTTATTACGATATATCGTGGAACTTTGCAATAGGGTGTGCATATTCTGAAGCCCAATCACGCTTGAAAACCTCTTCTACTTGGTCTCGAAGAGGATTATCAATTTCAGTGGTATTACTCATAGAGTTGCGAAAGACGATCCCTACGCCTCCAGTATTGGTGAAATAGTCCTCTGCCCAATTTGATGTACCTAAAAAAAATAATCACATTTCATTTTTCAATTTAATCAAATATTAATTAGGAAAGAAAATTAACTTTTCACTAACTATAAATTTGTACCGAATGAACAATAAAAAATGGCCATCCCATGAAAGTTATGTTTATACCAGGGATGATGAAATACACCTATCAAGATGTAACTGATTGATTATGAAGTGTTTAGCTGGAGGGGTGCAGAATATGTCCGAACATCTAAATGAGGTTCAGGGGAAATTTTGAATATTTTCTTAGGAGAAAATAAAAATATAAAGCCTAAAATAACAATTTGCTACTTTGCATTGCTTGTAATATAAATAGCAGCTGTGTTTTTATGTTATAGTGTATACTTATACTCTTAAACACCTACTACATATAATAAATGGCTTAGTATAACAAAATACATTTATTAATATCACACAATCAGCAGACTGGGAAGAAATTCATATCTTGAATATTTATTTTTCCAACTGAGTGAAAATAATGCCCAGACCTGGAATGATTTTCTTCCCAATCTACTTATTGTATGATATTAATAAATGTATTTCTTCCTTCCATTGTTTAATGGTGTTTTCTATTACTTGCGGCTTATTCTGTCGAGCTATCTACATGATAGACTAGTTGTCCTGTCTAAAGGTTGTCTGAGTGAGTAATGCCCACCGGTTGTCTGCCTGGATAGCTCAGTTGGTAGAGCGTTGACCTTGTAAGTCAAAGTTCCGGGGTTCAACTCCCGGTCTGGGCATTATTTTCACTCAGTTTGAAAAATAATTTTTCAAGATATATAACAAAATAGACTTTTGTATCAAAGAGGAAAATTTAAATTATGTTTGGGGTAAATTTCCATTGTCTGAAACATTTTTTGCAGCTCTGTTCAATTGTTACTTACCGGTTATAGGAGCCATGAAGCTAAACACTCCATCACACAGGAACAACCCCAAAATCTGGTTTACTCCTGTTACTGGTATAAGAAATAGGTGGCACATATTTTTAAAAAGTGGTTTATTCAAATTTAGTGTCATTATATTCCTGTTACACTGCCATTTGAGACTCTCATATTGTAGAATTTATTTGTAATGAATTTCAGTTACTATTAATGTAATGGATCACGAAATTTATTTCTTTTGTCAAGCCAAGCTTATTAAACTCATTATTACTTTAATTTTAATGTTCTTGCATTAATTAAACATAACATTTTATTTTGAACCAATAATTTTCCTAATTATGATGTTGGTGACAACTTAAACAAGCAGTCATCAACACACTGGCCCTATCACTAACATAAGTATGAATAAAGAAAAAAACCACTTTATATCTAAATGATTTTTTTTTTTTTAAATATATATATATGTTTAGTTAAGTTAGAGATAACAATTATGCAAAAATATAAATAGACATTTTTTTTTTTTTTTTTAATGATATAATCATTTTAGACAGATTGCATAACAGTTCATTGAAATTTAAGAATAAAATTAACTAAAATAAACATATTATAAGTGCTTAATACTTATTGTTATTTTGAACTTTTAATTTTAAATCAAAAAACAAAATGAAAGATTATCAACAGCAAATGAAGTTAATATATCAAATCATTGAATCAGTTTATCATTTGCATTGAAATCGTTCTATCTGTTTGGGAGCTATAATGCCAAAGAAAAATGCTTCAAACTTATAATACTCTTTTGCATAAGAGGTTAATAATAATAATAATACAAATAGTGAGCTTTGTCAACTAGTAAGCCACTATTTCTAAATGAATTGTCTTATACTATTAAGTGAGCAATATTTGTATATTTATATGTATATTTCACTGTTCTCGAAAACGGTAGCTCGGACAGTCACATAATTTAACACAAAAGTGTCCTCCGTAGGGTCATTGTGCACATCAAAGTCAGATTTTTGAATTTTTGATTAGTTTTCTTTTAATTAATAAAAATATGAAAATAAAACTTCCCATTTCTATAATGATGCAGAATGGAGAATCTTAGGAGAGATTTGATTGGCTTATTTGTTTTTCAGTGATTTGAGTGTATTTTACATGTAACTAGAGCTACGTTATGAGGAATTACAAGAGATTTGATTGGTTTATTTGATTTTCATTGATCTGAGTGTATTTTACGTTGAACTAGATTTTATTTAAAAATATGAGTGAATTTTACGTTTAGATTTTATTTAAAAATATTTGAATTTTTAATATTTTAATATTATGTGACTTTTAGAGAGAACAAATTACGATTGGTGCCGCAGGTGCCCGAGAGCATGTTTTTTGTTAAAAATTTTCATGGGTCTCTGGCCAGCTAGTTAATATTAATACATCACTCATTTATTTCATTTCATTTTGCATATGAACCTTGGCTGCAGTCCCCACTGCCTGTGGTAGTACATACTCACGTGTGTTATGCGTGCATATTATTTTTACATTGTTGAAAGTATGCACAATCAATTCCTTACCCCAAAAAACTTGTCCCCTCTTCTAAATAATTTTACACTTTCAAAAATATGCATAACAAGGGTAGAAATTAAGAAAAATAAGTCACTGGTCCACAGAACCAGTAATTTTATGACTTCACTGGTCTGTTTACTTATTATAATTTTTAAAATAGTTAAAAATTTATAAAACAAAATAAATTTATGTAGCAAACCTGATTATTATAATAATTGTTATTTTACTTTATAAATGATTTAAAAGATACAAATGAATTTTGATATAAATAAAAAAAATTATACTTTAATACACAAGCTACATATCCCATATTTATCATAAAAGTATTATATGAATTATAAAAAGTGTTTTAAAAAGAAGAAAAAAAAAAAAGTTATTAAAGATAAATTAAACTAAAAATTACAGACATAGGTGATACGACAATTATAAATGAAATACACTTATTATTGTTATAACAGATTTACAGGCAAGTTTAGAGAAAAGTAAACAATAAGAAAATTGAAAAGATTCTCTAGTTTGGTGGATCATCAGAATTTATATTTTACAGAACCATTCAATATTTTTGTAGTTTCGGGCCCTGCATAATCAATTCCTCACCCTCAAGAACTGTAAATCCTGACTTTTCTAGGCTGTAGGTCTATTTTGTGAGTCACAAAGAACTTCGAAATTAGTGCGACCTTTAAAAATTTTGTGGTAGTGTTAATAATCAGAACATGTATGTCATTTAAATTAATTAACAGGCATCCTATTTATACTCATCAACCAACAAACTACACATTATTATTATTTTAAATAAAACTTTCCTCTTAAAAAGTTTATTCAAGTTTAAAATAATAGAAACATGTTAAAAATATAAACTTCCATACCAATATAAACAGCATTATCTGTGACCATATATTTATTATGATTGACTCTTGAAAAAGGTATTTTTGCTTGGGCTTCTGTATAAGTTGGTACAACAAATATTTTCTAAAGAGAAAAATAAATAAAATAAAAATAAAATAGAATTTCAGAATGCATCAATAAAAATATCATTTAACACAGATTATATGCATATAAACCTATTTCACATATTTTTTAAACTTATTTATATTTATGAATAACAAAAAAAGGCTGTTGATTATTTATTAAAAATAAATAAATATATTAAAGACTTGGAATTTTCATATATGAATATCAAAATCATCTTACAGGTTTACAAGTTATTATATTACCATGTTTTTATTAACTTTGATTCTTGTTTGTTTGTTTGTCCACTACAAATCTTGCAATCAATTTTTAACTAACTTTCCGACTAGCTAGACATTTGAAACTTTCAGGACAGCTCAGAACACGGTGACAATACATTTTTTTAATACTTTTAGTCAACTGTTTCAGGTCCCTACTGCCTTCGGCAGTGTTTATATGATTCGGCAGAAAATTTATTTAACTAACTTCCCGACTATGGACATTTGAAACTTTCAGAATAGTTCAGAACACGATTAAAATGCATTTTTAAAATATTTTTAACCAACTGTTTAAGGTTTCTGCTGCTTTCGGCAGCATTACCAGTACAAAGCTTGCAATTGATTTTTAACCAGCTTCCCAACTAGCTAGCCATTTGAAACTTTTATAATAGCTCAAAACACGATAGCAATGAATTTTTTTAATACTTTTAGCCAATTGTTCTGGGTTCCTGCTGACTTCGGTAGCGTTTATATGATTCAACAAAAAATTTAAAAACATGAAAGTTCTTTTTATCTTGTAATTATTTTTTTTTATTCCTTTTCAACTCCCAAAAGAAAAAAAAAAGTGTAACGAATATTTATTACGTCATTTTTACCATTTTGCAACAAAGTTGGAAAGTGTTTGTGACTTTGGTTTGTCTGTCCATCCAACTGTTTGTATGTCTGCACTCTAACTCCCATAAATATTCAAGGAATTTCTTGAAGTTAATATATGTTATTCAAGATTACTGTACAATGTTCCCTATTTGAAATCATGTAAAGCTCAGTCATTTGTGTACTGGAACAACCAAAAGAATTCCAAAGCATTACATTCAATGAAAGGTATTTCTATGAACATTATACCTTTATTTTGTACAAATCATAATGGAATTGACATTTATAATTGATAGGCTCAAAAAAATTGTTTTCTGTAGAATATGGTATGTCTAGCATTAAGATTTACTGGACTACACTAAAATATTCAGATACATTATGGGCTACAATTGGAAATTACTGGAACTGCATTTCGGTTTTTGTTAAGCGTTTTTAACACTTTCCAATTGTACTTAAGAATGGTTATGAATTTGTTTAGTCTATCCGTCTGTCTGTTGTCCACGATGCAGGCAAAATATTTTAAAGGTTAAATGATGCAATGAGTATACAGTTGGAAAGTGTTAATAATCAATGCAAGTCACATGATTTTTTAATTTTTTTAAATTTAATTACTTTGGTAAATATTTGGACTATGATTATGGCAATCACCTTGCAAAATTTTATCTTGTTCTAATATTAAAACTGAATACACATAAATGTGATTATTACCAATAGATATATAATTATTTTACAGTTAATCTTTTGATAACATAAATGCTTCAATAAAATCCTTTAAAACTATAATGGGTGTTGTAAAACCAACTCAAAAAGACACTAAAAGTAAAAAATAAAAAAACATTGAAAGATTTTACTTTTGAAACATTTTAGTCACATTATGTGAACTTGGGCGTCGACTTTTGCTCTTCACATCCTCTTCTCCGTTGCAGAGTGGGTCATCTTCCATCAATTACGATTGGTTCCATGTCAATACATACACTTTCGGCTGACAAAATCTCAACTGCTTCATGATTTATTGCAGAAAAATGATTATTATATTTAGCTAATTTTGAATAATTTTTAAAATCTATTTTATATTACTTTTTTGGTGGGTTCTAGCAAGGGCTGTGGTAGATTTATTATATTTAATACCATTATAATGTTCTTTCGTTCTGTGTTAAAACAAGACATTTTAACACCTTGTTAAATTAATGATTTAAACTTTAATTTCCTAAAAATATATTTTCTAATTGTAATTTTCATTAATTATTACCTAAATTAAATAACTTTAAATTTAAATCGGAAATAATTTATTATTATTTTTTTTAAAAGTATTTTTAAAATAGATTCTGAATCAATTATTAAATAAATCCTACAATATCTGGAAAATTTTGAAATATTTAATACATAAATCCTTAAAATGTTCATTAAGTTTTACTCTAAATCAATTATTTTTCTTTCTTTTTAGCCTTCTTCCAAAACACACTTTGCCTCTTTTTTAGCGTTAGCTATTACTGCATCATCATATTCTTCAAAAAGTTTTCCATGATTTGCATGCTCCCACTTTGCTGGTTGTACATATACGCTCAATTTCAAAATTACATAATAAAATAATTAAAGTAATTCTAAAATTAAACAAAAATAAACTACAATATTTGAAGATTTTCACTTTTAATCAACTTTTATTCAAATTTTGATCTTTAAAAAAAAAAAAAAAAAAAAAAAAATATTTTCTGGTGCACTATTTGTTGAATGTAAGCTAAGCTTCATGATGTGCTCCATTCCTGTGTGGAGTTTGGGAAGGAAGCTAGTCACTCTTGCTTGATTTACAACTACTATAGCAGAGTTGCCAACACTTTAATTTATTCCTGAGTATTGTTAGCCCTGCCATTATTATATACCACTTTTATTTAAACAGTAAATTTTTCTTATTTTATTGTAGTTATAAATTGGAGAAAAACATTCTAAAAATAAAGTGGTGCGAAATAAAGGCGGAGCTAAAAATGCTCCGGAATAAATTAAAATGTTGGCAACTATGCTATAGGTTATCTTTTGTTCTTCACAGTTCTGCTGTCAGGCGAGGGCAATTAAAACTCAAATTTAACCAATACGCTGTAAAATTAAATTTTATTAGCAACTTCAATAATTCAATTTTTTTTTTTTTTTTTTTTAAGCATATTTTTGTCTTTACATTTTCTTAGATATTTCACTTTGTTTCTGAGTAAGACTAAAAATTTCTCACCCACTTTTTACCTCTCACGAAATCCCTGTAAAGCATAAATAGACAATAAGACTTTTTCACACACCATAAATTTTAAGCCAGCACAACCGGTTGTGCTTAAAATTTATGGCGTGTGAAGAAGTCTTATTGTCTATTTATCGTTTGTACACCAGTTTTGCATTTAGTTTTCCTGTAAAGCATAATTCACATTTTTCGGGTTGGGGACAAAAGATCACTTACAGAAATGAATGGAAAGCAAAAATAATGCGATTTGTGTTCATACAAGTAAAATGGCACATTTTACAACATTTTATTTGAATGAGTTAGTAATTATTAGTAATGTCATGTAAAATTTCATGACAACACATACATATTTACCACAAAAATTGTTACGAATTTTGCTTAAAAGAGTTTTTGCTTTAAAGACTTTGTTTATTAACTTTTGTCAAGTTTAGCCATAATGAATTCAATTGTGCTTATTAATTTTCTAACTTTTAATTTAGATTTGTGAACAGTGTTCAGCTTTGTCAGCAGTGATGTACAATATTTTTAAAATGTATTTTGAATAGTGAAAAGCAAATGATAAAATAACTTAAAATTAAACATAGATAAAATAATGAATTTCCACTCTATGATGTATATATTTCTATGATATATATATTTCTATACACTCTATGATATTTATAAGGCCCTATGGACCCCGCAAGAGATCACACATGAAATAGATCACATTATATTTTTTTTAGTCAACACGTTATTTTGTCCGTTGAGATTTTGTCCCGTGATATTATGACCGAATCTCCCATTTTTCAAATCCATTTAAAAGCACATTTATTAACTGTTTGAGTCAGAAATGTAAAAAAAATTCTAAATGCAAATTAAAATTTTTAAAAGCACTTTTGAAAAAGAAAAATCTTACCACTTCTATGTCAAAGAGATCACTATTCAAGGCATTGAGGGATCTCAAATATGACATCATACTAGGCTTTGTATGATTCCAATAACTAGCCAAGAGTCGAACTTGAAGCCGCTTGACAACAGTGACACGTCTTAATGCATCATCAATTGCTGGCCAATAACTTTGAAAAAAAAAAAAAAAAAAAAAAAAAAAATCAGAAAGGTAAATAACAAAGTAATTATTCTTTTAAATAAAGAATGACTAATAAATTATCATTTCTTTCTTTCTTAATAATAATTTTTAAAAAATCTATTTTTTTTTATTAAACATTTGATATTGGAACTTTGATTTTTATTGACACTGCTATGGATCTGCAATCATGCAAATATATTTTTCCTTAACTTTACACATTTTACTAAGATTGTGTACAAAATTACAGTCTCAGAAAAAAAGTGTAAAGTATACAAAACAAAAGTCTATGAGCACCAAATCTCATAGTCTTGTTTAGTGTAACAAACCAAACCCTCCAAATTTTTTGAAAATTATGCCAATTAACAACATATATTAACTAGCACACTCTGCATATATCCTAAAGTATTATACGAATTATTCAAGCATCCCTATATATTGCAATATACTTGAATTTTTTATAATGAGAATAACACAATATTATGGGAAATTGCATTTCTCAGCTATCATATCCGTTGTGTGACGTCACTGTGTACGCAGCTATGTTACTACATCACTGTTTGTATCATCTTTTCACTGTATGCGCACGCATCGTACGCGCGCCAGTTTAGTTATTGAGTTGACGTTGAGCGGTTGTGTGAAACACAGATGGTGTTTTCCGCTCGTAAAATGCATATATATTAGTGTTTCTGTAATGTCCCCTTTATGTTTTAAATAAATGTTGTTAAATGTTAAGGTCTGTAGCCATTTCCCTATAATATCTATGAAAAAAGTAGGACGCCAATATCAAAAATATACTTCAATATTGCTACAACTTGAGCTGATTTTAGATTATAGAGATAAAACAGTCAAATTTCTATACCTTCTTGTAAAAGCTATACATAGTATCAGTACTTAAGATATAAAATAATACTGAGAGATTTAACAATATATACATTACACATTTTGTAGTTATAGAAATAATATATGATAATTCACTGAAAATTGTATGTCCTAGTGTATATATATATATATATATATATATATATATATAATTTTAGGATCAATATACCTACATTTTATTTGACTTTTATAGTAGCTGCATATAGCATAAAATTCAAATGCATATAAATGCAAAAAATTCAAACTGTTTATATACCTGTAAAAACAAAATATCACAAAATGATTTTTTTAAAATACATTCAATAATTGTGAAATATATAATAACATCTATAATTTATCATGCCTAAAAAAATACATCAAAACTTAATCAAATTTCTTTAAACATTCCTTTTAAAAAAATTATAATAAATTAGGTATTATACGTGTTAAAAGCACATCTAAGTATTCTGTCATTATCTTACTAAAAAAAAAAAAAAAAAAAAGTTAAAGTCCTAATAAGCAACAAGAGCCACGTTTATTTCAGACTCTAATAAAACTTACAAAGGGACCATCTAAAAAATGAGTCATTTATAAAACAAAAACCAAAGCATTTATTAAAATATTGTGATACAGCATGCAAAAAAAAAAAAAAAAAAAAAAAAAAAAACCTTGTATGATTTAACCAAAACAAAACTCTCGAATAAATAATTAAAAATAAATAATAGTAATGATTAGACTTTTTTTTTTTTTATCCATTAACCACAGAAAAAAAATTATTTTTCCTCATTAATATATACTTTATCTAAATTACACCATTACCAGCAATTTCCTTTCCATTGCAAAAGCATTTGAACTAGTGATAAACACAATTTTTACTTGATGTTTCAATTTTATACATATGCACTAGCATTGCATGGGCCCAAGTCCCTGTTTTTGTCAATTTGTAGCAAAATTTGATGTCACATAGCTCCACTACACTATATCACAAGTTGTCACAAGTCTTCTGATTGAATGATCACAGTAAGCAATAGTGCTTTAAAGTTGTGAATTTACCAGCTGTAAGAAGTGCTTGCTGAGATATCTCCATTTTTGCATACACAGCTGCACACACCTAGCAATTATAGTTTATTTATTTATTTCATCATTCTTTGAATTTTTCAGACTCACCAATTAGGGTAATATAAAATATTAGAAAATTTCTTACTGATCTTTTTCCATATACAGAGAGGATGGAAAATAGTCCATGACAGCAATATAGATGAAGGTATGAGCTCGATTGATTGTATCTAGGATACTATCTAGGTCTGTAGTTCGACCTTTTGGGCACAGTGGTGGAGGTGAACTCTACAATAAATGAAGAAATTTTTATTTTAGTAAAAATAAACTTTGCTGTAAGTAATGAGATAATTTTGTCCTTAATATAGTAATAAAAAAATCCCCCCCCCCCCCTTGTGAAAAGAAGGTTGAATAATTTTTATACTAACAATATCTTTTTTTAGAGTAAGTTATGTAGTCATAGCATCAAGGGATTAGAAAATATATCATTTAAAAGCTGTGAGTACACAAATAAAGAGCATGTGAAAAATTTGTGATCTAAAAGAAATTATGAATATTCCTTTTTTTTTTTTTTTTTTTTCTCCCACTTAAAATTCTATTTGAATTTTTTCTTTTTAAACACCAACTCTATTAAGCAAAGTACAATATTTTAGTTTTTACTAGTCTTTCCTATGCAGAACATTTGTGCGATCTGTACAGACTTAATATGATTTTCAGAAAAATCTCATAAATAAAATCACTTCAAATTTTCAGTTTTTTTTTTTTAATTAATAAAGGAGATTTAAATCTTTGATATTTGTGTTGTAATTCCAATTTTAAAAAATAATTTTTTTCCGCTGCTAAGTTGAAAATTCTTAGAATTTAATTAATTATTGAAATAGTAAAAATCAATTACCGCATCACCACACATAAGGAAAACTCCATAATTAATAAATGTAAAATCTAAAAATATATATAATAGATGGCGCCACCAAATTCATGCCAAATAGCCACTATTAAATGGCAGGCCTAACTGCCTTTAAATTCTTTAAAATATACTTCTAAATATGAGATTTTGATCATATGTTTCAACACAAAAAGTTGACATTTTTTCAATATTATATAGATTGCCAAAATTAATAATGACACATACAGTCGAACCTCATTAATGAGAATTACTTTTAACATGAACTGTTTCTACAATCCCCTTCAATATGAAGATTAGTTATATGAATGTTAGTTACTGATAACATAAACTACTGATAACATGAACAAAATTTTTAGCCTCCTTGAGATTCACATTAACGAGGTTCGACTGTATAAGAAAAAAAACTTTTTCTTGAAACACAAAATTATTATACATTCACTTAACAATTCACAAAGTATCATTAATTACACTTCTTTTGTCCTTAAAATCTTAATGTTATTATTAAATAGTTAAATAACTCATACAGAAAGTATAATGAAATAAAACACTTACAGATATGTAAGTTAGCACTTGAGAGTTGTTCACTATCACATTAACAGGGTTATCTTTATTAATGGTGGTTTGAACATCAACAGGCCATTCAGGTGGGATATAAGGAGTGGGTACACCCAATTTCCAGTAGACTTCAAAAATTTTGAAAACATCCAAAGCCAAGCATGAACAGTTATAAATTGCTACACCTAATTCTTTAACCTAGAACAATGAAAAGTTATTTCAAACAACTATAAGAATGAAAATTTCATAAAAATTTACAACTACAAGATTTTTTTCTTCTATTATTTATATGCTCTAAAAATTGAAAGAAAAGAGAAAACCATCTTTTCTTGCAAAAAATATATGGAAAAAAAAAATTAAATTTTATTATAAAACTGTGTTATTCTGGACTGGTACTAGACTGACATTAATTCATAGATTGGTATGCGTATACATAATTTTAAAATATACTTATCTTAAATCTTTACTAGACTGGCTATACCCATCTAGAGAGAGAGCCCCTCCCCTCTTTTAACCCTCCGAGTGACTGATATGTATATTTCTGCAAGCTAATCAGTAGTTTTCCCCTAATACCCTCATAAATTTTTGCCCTTTTACAAGATGCTCAACAGGTTAAAATGTATCAAAAAGAGGAGTAAGCTCTATTGTCTTTGATATCAGTTTTCAAATTGAAGACAGGGAAGTTTCTACAATAATCACAATGAATTTTATGGGGCTTTGATAAACATGTATGTATATCTTCTCATTCCCTTTTCAAGAGGAATTTTTTTTTTTTTTTTTAAATACCTAATGTATAATTTAAGGAAAAAATTATTTCCAGATAGATAAGTTTATCTTAAGTTTAAATCACAATTACTTTGCTTAAATCTCCACTTTCCTGACAGCACCGAAAGGGGTTAACAAAGCAGGAGAGCCATCTCCTCAAAGGAGGATCAAAATTGCGATGGCATATTTCTGGACCACTTAGAGGTGAATTTAGGACCATAACACAAATAATTTCTAACTATATATATCTAGTACGACGTTATACCCATTAAACCTCAATCTCCTGTCTGCACTTTTTCTCAAGTTGAAAGCAAAACTTCCACACTTTGCCAATTCTTTATTCACTGACAAATTAGCAGACTTTTGAAATTTGAAGTGCCTCATTGTATTTTGCTAAACTTTTTGGTGAAATCTGCACTTGATGAGACAACAAAACAAGATTCTTTTTTAATTTCTTGAATTTAAAATGGTAAATCATATCTTGAGTTTTTATATTTTTTGACTACTTAAGCATGATTTGTCAGAAAGATAAAGGCAACATTAGAATGCACAAAAGACAATCTAACTGATGATTTAGTTATCAACATATTCATTGATAAACAGCTTAGATGTAAAATGAAAATAAATAAATAAAATAAATTCCCATATATATATATATTTTTTTTTTCATGTTTCCTCAAATGGAATAGTTGGTTTACACTGCTCGTTCTCTAAATAACAGGAATGTGATAG
This sequence comes from Salticus scenicus, assembly GCA_963930645.1. Classification (NCBI taxonomy): domain Eukaryota; kingdom Metazoa; phylum Arthropoda; class Arachnida; order Araneae; family Salticidae; genus Salticus; species Salticus scenicus. The sequence continues at coordinate 246,272,616 of OZ005656.1, forward strand.
TTTCAGATTGGTTCAAATATTTTTGCTCATGCTCAAATGCTCCCATTTTTTTTTTTTTTTTTTTTTTTAACAGTTTTTCATTTTGATACATAAGAAATATCGTGTACATATTTGTTTGACTTTTTGAAACTTTGTACACACAATACATTTTAATTTTTTAAAAATCAAATAACACAAAGTTATAATGAAAACAATAAAATAATACATATCAAAAACACAAATTACTATAACTATTAAACCAATAAATTAATTTAAAGCTGCTGTAGAACTTAAATATGACAAGTAGAAATAATAACAGTTTAGCTATTTTAATATTAATAAAACTACCTGAGTCAAAGACCGCCAATCCATATTAGCACTGCCAATGTAAAAATGTTTTTTATCAATCAGAAACATTTTTGTATGAAGTACTCCACTCCCAAGCATCTTCTTGAAATCTAAACTACGTACTTTTGCAGCACCTAAAAATGCAGATGTTAAATTAAATTTAAAATTATTATTGTTCAAACAATTCATAAAATTATTTTGAAATTACCATTATTAGATCAAATATGCAGTTACTTATTATTTTTATTTATCTGTTTATGAACACAGAATTATAAAAGAGAACAGATCAGTTTTTCTCACCCTATAAAACGATAACAGTGGAGGAATTAATTTTGATATTTTATGAAAATTATAAAATTTAAATGATATAGAAAACAAAGTACTTATATTGAAAATTATTTAAAAATATCTAATTAATCTTTTTACAAATACTTTCGACTAGGTCTCCCAAACTTCATGACTTCTTGCTCAATATGACTGAACGTCTGCTTCTTCGTCCTCTTCACACTATCCACTAGGCAGCATAATTTTACCACCAATATTGGATAGTCCTATGTCATTGCATGCTTTATCATTGGCCAAATTTTTTACTACTTCATGTTTTGTGGTGTGGGGGAAAAATTATTGCATGAGGTATAATTACAGTGCTGAGCGCACTTTGATTCTGTTTTTTTTTTTTCATTATCAGAATCATATCTATACTGATAAGTATAAAGGATTTAAGTCCAAAAATATCGATTTTGAGTTAAGTACATAGTCAGACTCGGAAGAAAATTCTCAATCGATTGGTATAAAGGATTTAAGTCTATGTCATTTAGTCTTTGAGAAAATCCATTGGTAAAAAAAGGTTCAAGTCAGAAATTTACCATTCATGTATGGTATAAAATATTTAATTCAATTTTTTCCTGTTATTAAATGAAGGTTGACAATCACTGAATGGTATAAAGGGTATAAGTCAATGAAATCCCTTTTTCCTAATTGATTCTTCTGATTTGTTTTTAATTAGTTTAACTTTATTTTTCGTCTCTTGAAAAATCAAGAATATGGACTTAAATCTTTTATACTTATCAGTACAGATATATAGGAATGACTACTATAATGATATCAAAAACAATAAATTAACTGCAGTCCTTACCATGAAACAAAAATGAAAACACAACAATGGACTTCAACAATGTTAAACTTCGCAGAATATGGTAGTTTTCCCTATGCCATAAAGTGTGAAATGGTCAAGATTTTAGCCAAGGAAGCACATACTGACACAGAACTATCCAACATCGACATTACATGGCAACCACCTGCTGGATGGTGTGAAGAAGAAGAAATAAGCAGATGTTTAGTCACATCTGACAAGAAGCCATGAAGAAAATTTGCAAGCCCAACCGAAAATACTAATAAAAAAGATTAATTGAATGTTTAAAAATCCTTTTAAATGTTAAAATATATATATATATATATCCTTATCGCATTGGTTTTATTAACCTGAAATAATTTAACTGACTTATTGTTTATCTAGCTATACGCCAGATGGCGCTTGCTCACTGCTGACTTATGTCAACGGTTTTATGATTCTTGTTCTACGTATAATTTAAATTAACATTTATCTAGATTAAACTTTAATTAACTTTAAAATATTTTTGATTATTTCAAAATAATTACTCTGTGTTTTTTATCATTATTAAAATGCTCTGCCGTTCTTTCTTTGACGATTAATCAATGATTGCAAAGCTTTTATTTTTAATTTCATTTTTTGTTGGCATCATCCTATTCTCCAGTTTGTGTTAAATGTTTTACATGTGGCTACTATGCTTTTTTCTAGTTTTCTCTCTGGTTTCCATGATAATTTTATTAAATAATTGATTTAACTTTATATTTCCTTTAATTTCTCATTCTATATGGTTTTGCTGTTACGATCGGGGCTGAAGCGATATAAATTGCTATGATTAGCTATATCGTTTTACGAAATCGTTGCTGTTTTCACAGCTTTATGAAGTACATGCTCCCTGATGAGTATTTTACTTCTATTTTTTAAGCATTTTCATCCAATTATTTCTGTGGTTATTTATTTGTTTTCTCTGTCATTGAGTTTCATGGTCCTTATTTTTTATTATCATCCATGTCGGCGTAAGTAATATGAGTTATTTTTGTCTCTTATTGGTTCTTAATCTAAATCGCAACAATGTTGTGTTAGTCTTTCCTCTATGTTGAAATCAGTTCTACAGTTCACAGCTCTATCAGTTCACATCTATATTTTTGTGTGTTGGTTTTATTTTGTATCTATTAATTGTTAAATTTTAAGATTAACTTTTATTACAATATCTATCATTTATATATATATATTTAAACTCTTTTAAAGTAGTTGTTATATTGATTTCATCTAAAATAAATAAATAAATATCTTTTTAATAAACCTTATACAGAACATTCCTTTAACATTATTAGATACAAATAACAATAATTATAATGATAAATAAATTTAAAAAAGATTAAATTAAAATTATGTCCTAAACAAAATTTAATTTAGGATGAGAGGTTTATTTATTTATTATTTTTTAAATATTTGTTATTGTTATTACATATATATTTAAAACCTTTTTCAAACATTGCAAAAATTGAAACCAAGTATCACATGAAGAACTAGATTGACTAATATATCCCATGTGACAATAATTACATTTCAAAGAGTAAATTACATTAAAAGCCCTACAGAAAATTACCAAACGAGAGGAGTTTTTTTATTTGTGATTTATCAGCATTAGGACACGAAATAAAAGCTAAATCACTATTTAACAAAAACTAAAACCAAAATAAAGATATTCCATTAGGCAATTAGCTAATAATATTGAAATGGTTAAAATTAAAAACTACTGAAAGTTTAAAATTAGAAAGCGTTTCACGTGTATACATATTATATAAAAAAGTATAAAATCACTTTTAAAAAACACGTATGTAAAAAATTCTTTATTAAAACTAGACACAAAGCTTTTCGCTATTATCAAAATAGCATCATCAGGTGTACTTAAGTAACATAGTAGCCAGCAATATATAATTGAGATGTTCAATACGGTTAAAGTAAAAAAAAAAAAAAAAGTAATAGCTGTACTATTTGTCAGCAGATATACATCCAAACTGAACCAGCATAATTTTTCATATAATATAATATTCATCTCACACAAGTTTGGTGCATTTATGCATCATAGAAGCTGAGATATAGACTTCCCATAAATGAAGAAAATTACAGCATTACAATACCATTTATCAACTGATGCACTTAAATTGAATCAGTAGATATTTTCGTAATGACTTCACACATATCAAGTTTTATGTACTTATATAATACCGAAACGGACATACAGCGTTCCAGTAAATAAACCAAATTGTAGCATAACAGTGTCATCTTTTAGAAAATATATGTCAAAATTTAATCAGCACCAATTTATATCAAGGTTCAACTAAATATACAGTTTTTTTAGTATTCTATCCATTGTTTCACAAGATACAGCAACCCCAAAATTTTTGTAACACACAGAAACAGACAGACCATTTTAAAATGACCAAATTGTGTTTGAGATATCTCAAAATGTGTAAATCATCGAAAACCAGAGGTTGAAAAATTTCCAGAATCCCATAATTTCTACTTATGCATATTTAGAAGAAGGTAATAACAATAAGTCATTTTTAAAAAGGTTACAAAATAAATAATTATAAGATAAACTTTTTATATACCATGTTTTTAAACTTTCTGTTGAATTTTCTATAGAACTACATTAGCATTTTATCAATGCATATAAAATTTTTAAAGTGATAATGACGTCAATTTTTGTGAGATGCATAATTTAACTTTTTACAATTTTTTAACATTCACGTTTAATTAAATGTATTTATTTTTATGCCGAAAGAAAATTAACTCGTATTTTTTTTTTTTTTTGGTAACAATTAAATTATAGCTAATATTTTAATGGCTATTTTTAAAGCTATTAGAAGGTTATTATTTTCATATTTTAATTTATTAAAAGAAAACTAATCAAAAATTCGAAAATCGGGCTTCAAAGTATTGTGCTGTCATTGGGTTCTGAGCTATTTTGAAATTTTCAAATGTCTAGCTAGTAGGGAAGTCAGTTAAAAATCAATTATGAGATTTGTACCAGACAAACAAACAAGAATCTAAGTTAATAAAAACATGGTAAAATACAATAAATTACATATTAATTACAATTACCTTTCACTTCCAATTCTTTTGTGTCATAGTCAGGCATAGCCTTAGTAGGTTCACTTTGTATAATGCGTATCCTTATGCCACGTTCAGTGCCTGCTTTCATAAGATCATTGAAAATTTTATCCCCCTAGAAATGCATTTATTTAAGTAAATTTTCAATTAAAAAATAAGATGCATTTTTATTTTATTTTATTTTTTTTTAATTTAAAGAAACCTACTAAGTTTGAAAATCTTTTGTTATATGAAACAAAATGTAAAATGATTTACATAAATAAATAAAATATATTATAAAATAAGTAAATTATTTTTAATAATAATATATCAAACAGTAAAGCACCATTTATACGTCTTACATTTATACATCCTTTTAGTGAAGTCTCGATTTATATCTATTCATTTTAATGCAAAAATTCATTTATATGTCACTCAGTATCAGTCCACTTTTCTAAAAATCAGAAAATTTCATGACTGGTGATTATCCAGTCCCAATATATTATTATTTTTCTGCTCTGAATAAGGGGAACTTTTCCTAGAAAGCATCTCAAATAGAGGAACAGAAGAAGGATACTCAATGTAAAAAAATACTGACCATTCAAGACCACCGTTTGGGAAATATTTTTATCAAGTAATACAATTCTTAAGTTAAGAGGCCTCTCCGCTTATCGTCCCCAGAAGCCACAGCCAATGTTATTCTATGGAGAATTTCGCCCCATTATAACGTATTAACTAATATATATTTGTAAATTCCGTTTTCACATTCAGAAACTTCACAACTATTAAACAATTTATCGCTTTCTAAAAATTATTTTTTAAAAATTTTAATATTTCATTTTGAGGTTGTAAAATGCGAATTTTCACAATGTGAAATTTTCCATTTTTGAGCTTAAAAATGAAATCTTAAAAATAAAAAAAAATCAATTTTTAGAAAGCGATAAATTGTTTAATGGTTGTGGATTTTTGGAAAGTGAAAACGGAATTTAAAAATATGTATTAGTTAATGAATTATAATGGGGCAAAATTTCCCATAGAATAACATTGGCTTCGGCTTTTGGAGACGATAGGTAGAGAGTCCCCTTAATGGGAAAGAGGAAAAAAATGTACAATGTTTTACCTGCCAAGACGAAGGATCTGGATCATCAGGCTGTATATCTTGTCCTTTAAGTGTTGAATAAAACGTAGCGATATCTATTGAACGTTCAGCTAGGGCAATTAATTGAGACCAACTTTCAAACACAGACATATGCATTGGCTCTCCATCAGGATAAGTGAGATTCTCAGGTATGCTCTCCACGAGAGTAGCTCTAGAAGATATTGAATTATCAGATGGATAGAAATTACTCTTGACAGAATTTATATTTTGAAGCAGTTAAAAAAAAAAAAAAATCAACATGGGTGCAAGCAGAAACAAAAATCAGGGAGAGATAAGACATTTTTGATATTGGTTTCGAAACAATTTCACTGCAGGAGATGGGAAGAGAGTAGGAGTACTGCATTTTCATAAAACACAATGCAGAGGTATTACATGTACCAAGTGAAATTTTAGGATATATATTTTTAAAAATTTGAAGATATTTTCAGTTCAAAATTATTAGTATACCCACAGTTTAAGTGATTTGATAAAAGCTTATTGCAGAACATTAATAAGTATTATTTTGTTGCAAGGCATCACATCAAAATCTTTAACCACCTTTAATTTTTCACATGGAATTCAATTTGTTTAAAAGCCATATTGGAAATGCTTAATGCTAAATTATTTATTACATGATCTGCAAAAGCCTGGATATATATATATAGTCAACACATCTTTTATTTCACAACAACTGCTAACAATTTAACCAAATTTTGTAGCTCACTGCCATTTTTACTTTCTTCTATATTCAATAGAAGAAAGTATTGGATTCATAAAAATTTTAGACCTTGGGCTTTTGATGGATTTATACGTTTTGAGAGTTGTAGAACACGATTTGACAATTTTTAGAAAATGTCTGTCTGTCTGCATGTGACAAAATTTTGTGGTAACTGTATCTCAGGAAATACTACACAGAATTTCATACAAATTGGTATGTAGTTACACCTTGACATAAATTAGTGCCTATCAACTTTTGGTATAAATTGTCTTACAGGTTGTGTTGTCATCCTGATTTTTCTAAATTTTTAACATGGTGGTATAGGATACAATTTTGTATAAATGTGCATAAAGAGAATTATTTTTTAATAATCATTATGAAATTTACAAGAATTATTTGTAATAGAGATAGTCAACTGGGGGAAAAAAATTGCATATGTAGAAACATCGCCTCGAGGGGGATAAATTTTCGTGATGGGTATCTTTCAAAAGAGCTCGCCAATACCTTTAAAATGAATCGTTGAACCATCGATCTGTAATAACTTAAAATAAAGTTATCGATTTTTTTTCATTTGTAACAAAAAAAATTTTTTTTTTAAATGTAATATCGAGAATAAAATGAACTTTTTTTTGGAAATTTAGCTACTTCTCTAATATGGAAATCATACTGCATTATCATGGAAGGTAATTTTATTAAAATAATGACTTTAATAAATTATTTTTACTAAGTGAATTTGCATAGGAAAATATAGAAGAAAGTCATGTGGTGGCCACAACATTCTAGTTTTCTTTTTTGTTTTTTTCAATTTAATAAGTTTCTGAATTAATAATCGTGTGTACTAAGTATAACAAACAAAATGCTCATATCAGCATAAGAGAAGCTCTACAATGCTAATTATTGGCATTCATAAATGATAAAATATCTGCTTCATAGTGACAAAATAACTATTGTTTGCTGGGTAAACTTAACTTGCACCCGAGCTACAACTTTTGACCTGCAACTTGAAACAAAGTATTTTTAAATTTACATTACATAAGAAACTTAATATAACATTAAGAACTATTAGAATGTAATTATATTAAAAATAGTGCATATATAATTATAATTACATTAAAAATTACTAGTCTAATAAACAAATACTTCAGTGTATAACAAAACAAAATTTCAAAAGTATTACAAATTACTTTTAAAATATCTACTGTTTAAAATATTTTGACAATGTATAAAAAAAAAGTAAAATACAAAAAATTTCTGCATATGGAATTAAAAAAATTTTAAGTATTAATATTTACATAATTGTAATTAAACTCATGTTAAAGAGCCATAATGCTTTAAATTACTATATTGGAAGTGAATCTTTATATTCAAAAGCTTAAATATACAGGGGAATAAAAAGCATTGAAAATTCTGTGAAGAAAATACTTTACAGGTTGAACTACGGGTAAAAAATTACTACACACTTGACCTGACGTTCCGTTTTTGGAGAGTAAGATAACGATCTCGCAAATTTTTATTTTGGACAAAATTAGTTTTCGTAAGTACTCCACTTTTAAAACTACTTAAAAACACAATACAGGAAATAAACATTTCAATGAAATACATCTAGACTGGCAAAAGTACTGATCATAATATGAAAATTGTAGACATCTGGCACTAAATTTCAGATATTTCAAATACAGTTTGATTTCATTTACTTATTTATTTGACGACGTATCTCTGTTCAAAATACTCACATCTATGCCAAAACTATATTTTATAAATACATTTTGATATTCTTGAAATATTAGTTTAAAAAAAAAACCCTTTAACAATCGAAATCCATATATTTTAAACATTTAAAACTTACATCTAATTTTTTTTTTTTTTTTACATCCGGAGTTCTGTCACCAGATGTGATGAATCGTCAGAAAATTAAATATTTACAATAGGATGATATTATAAACAATATGCTACTATTTAATTATATGTTGATTGCACCACAGTGTTTATTCAATAGCTGTAAATTACTTGTAAATGAGAGTTTTAGCAGGGGAAAGAGGTGGGAAACCATTGCCACTCAGAAACAACGAAAGATCAATTGTGCCTGCTCTGAAATTTTGAAAAGACGACTCATACGGTTACACTTACAGTGTGTGTACTTACTTTCTTAAACATTTACTACACATAATAAATGGCTTTGTAAAATATCACAAAGTCTTGTATTGTTTTAAGGGAAATTTTAGAATGCGTTTGCTGTAAATTTGAGACATTTGAACATTCTGTGAATCTCCTGTAGTTGATGAGATAACTTAGCACTTAATTCTTATGATCAATTGCTGCAATCTTTCTTATAGATGAATATAATTTCAAGTAATATTTTTGCAATAAATACTGGCATTAATTAATTCTTTAAAATAATGAATTAAGAAATACATATATATTAATTTAAAGAAAAATTTGAGAAGGAATAATACAGTAGAAGATCTTTAAAACAAACTTAAAAACATAAGGTTGTATATTTTACAGAATTTTGCATTATATAGATCATATTACACATATCAATGAACTAACCTTGTAAACGTGGCCAAATAAGTTTACAATTAATGAAAATACAGTAGGGTATTTTTAAGAAACATTCATTCGAATAGAAATTGGATGGATCATAACTTTCATTGTTAAATTTACTTTATAAACATAGTCCATATATGCCAGTACCAAATCATTCATTATATTAGTCATTTTCAAAAGATAAATAAATAAATAAATATAAAAATCTTTAGTGACTCCATTGGACTTTCCAAACATTAAGTATAATGGTTGTATTGTATAAATAAATTAAAGTAAGAAAAGTTGTTAAATAAAGAAAAGAGAAAGTTATAATAGGCTGTTTGAGTATTTTTCTCCATGCATGTTGTTTAATTTAACACTATTGCACTTCAAATAATTTGAGTCCATAGATCATAATGATAAAGAATTTTCCATTGCATACCCGTAAAAATCTATAAGTGTTAGATTCACGAAAATCAATACAGTTTGTTTGTGCAACAGTGATCTATAATATGCATATAAATTTTCAGTTTATTCAAATAAGGCTTCTAGGCTATCATACTTTAAATAATTAGGGTCCATAGGCCATAATGATAAAGAATTTTTCTTTGTATCTGTGTAAAAACACTATTTGCTAGATTCACCAAAATCCATAGCTCATGCGATGGTGACCTATAACATGTATATAAATTTTCAGCTAAATTGAATAAGGCATTTAGACACTATTGCTTTTAAAATAATTTGAGCCCATAGACCACAATGATAAATTTTTCTTAGTGTTCCGGTAAAAAAACAAAGTGCTAGATTCACCAAAATCAATAGGGTTTGTGCTACAGTGACCTATAACATACGTACCAACATTCAACTCATTCAAGTAAAGCATTTAGACAGTATTGTGTTCACTCTCTCTCACACACACATATGTATACATAACCATAAAAATAGCAGAAATGAACTCAGAGGATTTCAAAACATAGATTACACCAAAATCTTAAAGTCGAATTTTTGTCATGATCACAACACTTTCCTTACACAATATGTTCAGAAAGTAAAAATAGATACTGAATATTAATTTTATGATAAAAAGTTCAATAAATGCTTACGTGCAAGGACTTGAACAGTTTTTAAAAACAGGATCATAATCCCCAAGTGTGATGACTTCCACAGATTTCACTTCATCCTGGCCAATGAGTGGTAAAAGAACAACAAGAATGATTAAAACAAGAATGATTGTAATGGGAATACAAGATGGCTTCAACCAGCCCTTCCATTTCTTTTCTTCAGTTTCGCCTTTTAGCATATAGCGGTTGTCGAAAAGCTGAAGCTCAAATTCTCCAACGTCGAGCTTACCAGTACGCTCGACAACAGTCTAAAAAGGAAAAAAATAACAGATGTAACTATATGCATGGTTCTATACATATGCATACATTTATTATTATTATTTAAAAAATAATAATAATATATTGAATATTACAGGTGTCAATCAGACAGTTTAGTCACATTTAAAAAAAAAAAAAAAAAAGGGGCCTCTTTACAAAATTCAAATTTTTAAAAATGATCCTTACACAAAAATTTATTTTATAAAAATTATCCTTTTATGAAACTTTTCAATGCTTGAACTCTGTTTATAGAATTATATATAGAATACTACCTATATCTGGTCCAATGAAATACTGTTAGCTTGTTACTAAATATATATCTTGATATAAAATATAAAATAGAGCGAATAATAGAATTAATAGTTTCACATAATATTTTTCTTTCTTTTCGTAAAAATATTTATTTTTCACAAAAATAAGCAAAAAAAAAAAATTATAACTTAGTGGTATCCCTGTATATTTTCCTTTTGTATGAGAATTCAATGAAAGTTTTCTTTTGATCTTATTTTATAGCATTATTTCTTTATTTTTTGGGGGGGGGGGATTATAAAAAGCAATGCCTAAGTAAAAGTTTGAAAAAGAAAAAAATATTTATGATTTTTGTTATAGTATTTTTATTTTTAATAATTTTTTCTTTAAAGATATTGCAAAATCCATCCCTGATTCTTTATTTCAGGTAGGTTCTATTACACATAAAAATAAATAAATATTTTTAGCATTTTGAAGATCATGAATTCATGAAAAAACACAAAATGAGAAAACACAATTGCAAGCTTTCAAAGCTGTAAAAAAATATATCAAAAGCCACGAGAATTGATGTCTGAAAAGAATATATATTTTGTCGAAGAAACCTAATGTAATTAAATTTATAAATATTAAATGGAAATGTAAACTTTTATATAAAACCTTCCAAGTCCCCTTAAATTAAAAACAAAAATTTAAATATAAAACAACAAAAATTTAAGTAACTAATAACAAAAAAATATATATACATCACAGGGATCAATCAAGGTTATAATTTTTGGGTCCATTTTTGTGAAAATTATTTATTTTTATTTATTTATTACTATTATTACATATATACTATATTGTAACAAAAAAAAAAAAGTTATTGTGTGAAATCTTCCATTTTAAGAGTTACTCTACATAATGTTTAATATCAAGTTAATAGTTTTTCAATCATGTAATAGTTAATATACCTACTACTCTCCAAGTATAGGAGAATATTGAAAAAATTTAAAAAAGAAAAAAAATTATAAAAAGATGATTTTTATAAAATGAAATTTTGTAAATGGGTGATTTTTATGAATTTGAACTTCATGAAGAGTCTTATTTCAAAAAGTTGAATTTTCTAAAAGGTGCAAGTTTCATGGATTTGAATTTTGTGATGGGGCCAATTTTATAATGGGGAGCTATAAAGGTTCTTAATTTTTTTCCTGGATCGACCCCTGTATCAGCAACAAAATGAAATAAATAAATATCATATAAATTACTAAAAATAATATTTCTAATATATTTTTCAAAGAAAATCCACTGAATAAATATTAATCATTTCCGATACAGGTCAAACTATTTTGCATTAATTTTGTTAGAAACACTGATTCTGATACAAAATTATGTATATAGTTACATCTATTTTATAAAACATTATTTATCTATTCTCATCATTATTTAACATATTTGCTCAACACAATTTTTCATATTCCAAAATGATTTGTCACATACATCAACTTCTTTCCTTTTTTTTTTTTAACTATATTTAAAACGTACACAGTAGGAAGAGTTCTTTTTTTTCAGTTATTAATGTTATTTGTTAATAAGACAACATTTAAAATAAATAAATGTATTCTGCATGAAAAAAAAAAAAAAAAAAAAGATTCGAATTTTTTTTTTAGCAAATAATTAGTATGATTTCCGTAATTGAATTTATTTCTTTAGATCAAAGCATGTTAGTGAATATTACCAATTCATAAATAAATAGACTAAAATTATACAAGTAATAAATATATACAAAGTTAGAAAAGAATGAAAAATACATGATTAAAGAAAGAAAGCCGTATGTATATATATTAATGTTATATTTCTTTAAAGAGCTCTATAAGTAATAATACAATATATATATATTTCGTTACAAGACAATAATAAGCTATTTATTTTCACTAAATAAATATTTTAATAAATAAATTACAATAAGACTTTTACTTTACCCCATAGAAAAGAGTTTACAATTCCTTTTAAAGGAACAGCTAAACATTACTATTATTATTTTAATAAAAATTACAAAACGTGTTTTGAGGAATTGAAGTCAAGTGTAAGTAAACAAACTTACTTGAAAATCCAAATGTAAACAAACACTTACCAATCAATACGGTTACAAATAAAATGCGAATTCCTGAATCGGATATTATTTTTTATTAAATAGTAATGCATAGGAAAACTGCATACGCGTCTAATAAATTTTCTCACCTGACGCTAAAAGTAAATAAAACATAAAAATCTCCACATCTATTTTGATTATGAAACGGCTAAGTTTACAGTAGAACTTCCAACCAATCACGTTTTGACTGGCTTACGTAAATTTTCATTTGCTTGCTACCCAAAATAAAAAAAGTGATGAAGCGGAAAAACAGGAAACTAAAAAAAAAATAAAAATAAAAATAAAAATAAAATAAAGTAATAATAATAATAATAAGTAAACCTAACCAACTCGAAGCGGATAATAATAAAATTATTATTTTAGAAGCTGTTGATTGAATGAGAATTATTTATCCTAGCATAGAAGGGAAGCAAGACACGCATGTTTCTTTTGAATAAACTGAAAAAGTCCAACAATGATATGATGATAAAAATTTCCTAAGTGGAGTAGACAGAACGAATTTAAAAGAATACACAATAATTATTTTGGTTCAAAATAACTAAATACCAGCTTTCATAAGAAAAAACAAAATTAAGCTCAAGTGCAACGGGCAACATAAAAGATGCAACGTACAAAACGTACACATGTAATACATATTAAAAAAAAAGGGGGGGGGGGAGTACGAAAAGAAAGTCGAAAAAAATTTTTTTTTTTTAAACAAATAAATGAATTTTATTACTTATCTGCCAGATGGCAGCACTAACAATACCCACTGAACTATAGAATTTGTATTGAAATTCTATTATATAAAACCATATGAAGATAAACTCTATCTTCAGTTTTAATTTTTTTTTTTTTTACACTGATTGGCTTCTGAACCATCCATACATGGAATAGGCACTGATAAAATGAAATATAACTCAAAATAAAATATATAAAAGATAAAAATAAATTTACAACAGCATGAAAGAAAAAATAGGTGAATATTTTCCAAGCCTCAGACATAAAACAAAAAAGGCGTTAACATCATTACACGGATTTGTGAAGATTTTTAAAATGTATAGAGTCTCAGGGAAATTTAAATGTGAAGAAGAAATAAGAGAAAAAATGTGTTTTAGCAAAGTCAAAGCAGCGACCATAAGACCAACAGAAGTAAGGTATAGAAAATTTAGAAAATCCTTTTTTACATACAACTCGACGGTGCTCATTAATTCTGTGCTTCAAATTTAAAACTTTTTCCAGTTTAACTAAAATAACCTAGATGTTTCAAAGAACAAGAGAGAAAAACATGAATAAACTTTGTAAGGAAACACCATAAATATTCAAAAGCACGCAAGAAATTATTGCAGACCCCAACTTGCTGGATTTTTTAATATCAGAAAATTTTTGTGGAATTTATATTTTAAAATTCCGTGATTAGATAACCTAGAGAAGACTTTAAGATAATAGTTGTATGCAGTGGCGTCGCTAGAAAAAAAATCGGGAGGGGGGGGGACAACCTGAACAAAAAAAAAAAATAAAATAAATAAATAAAAATAATAATAATAATAAAATTCTGATAGCATAGTTTTAAAGTTAAAGAAAAAAACGCTTATTAGAATTTTCCAGGGGGAGGGGCACCCCCTTGCCCCATTGTGCCGACGTCCATGGTGGTATGAGTTAATCCGGAGGGTTGGTAGTTCTGTTATTATTGTTCGCGCGCGAGAAATAATAACACGATTTGTCAGAAGACGATAAAAATAGGCATAAGTTCAGTATTTTTAAGGTAACATAGCTCGTACCCACGTGATCATATATATACTTATATTTAAATTGAGTTACAATAACTTTTATGTGTGTGTTATTGGTATTAATCATGCATATAATAATTGCTAAATTTTATAATGTTATTAAATTCTTCAGTTTATGTATATATATTTATAACTTAGTACTGTAATTGTAATTTAGAATATTTAGTTTTTAATTTAAGTTATAATGAAAGTTTTTAAAACATATTGATAACTTCAACAAAACTTTGTTGTTTACTTAAATATTTCATACTACTTATGATGAGCAGGGTTTTCAACAAGTGCTTTATGAATTTTTTTCTGAGGAAATTTTATTTATTCTAATTGCAGGTTATAATCTATCTCATTTTCTTTTCTCTCTCTCTATCACACACACACACACACACACACACACACCTTTTCCTTTAGTATATTTTGCGTAATATCGCTTGCCAAAAAATGAAACCTTGCATTTTTTAGCTCAATGTGTGGTTAGTGACGCCTGACGAATTACCTCAACATTCTGAGCAATTTACATTATATTATTATATTTATTATTCAATTATTTGTGTCCTGTTCCATAAAATCAGTTTTTCTCATATTTTGTTTTCGGTTCATTTTGTTATCGTCAGTTCAAATAGAGAACTTTTGATTACAAAGTTCCTTCTTTTTATGTTTCTATATGTTTTGTACTCTCACTGAAATTATTTTAAAGTGAGTATTCTTCTTCGTTCTTCAAATATAAATTAAAAAACACTAGTCAAATAATTTAATTAAGTTAACTAGTTATTGAACTGGCTTTTGTGAGTTGTTAGGGCAAATTATTTATCTGTCTATTTTTCATTCTTGTTACCAATACATATATATATATATACTTTATTTTCCCCCTAATCGGATGCATAATCGAAATCGTTTATGCATTTCTAAAAGTTAAATAAGTAAAACGACTATACTTTCTGCATATCATAATATGTCCATATCCATAATGATATACGTATAATATGTACCTAATCTAAACTATTCACGTTTTGCTTATTCTATAAAATAACTGAAAAAAAAAAATGAAAAAAAAAAAAAAAAATGCATTATTTTCCTTATTTTGTAATACGTGAAAAATTTAATCGATTAAAAAAAAAAAAAAAAAAAAAAAAAAAAAAAGGAATTCTTTGGATGCAGAATTACTATATGTTAATGGGAAAATATAAGTTAAAATAGTTTTAAACTTACTAAATTGTAAAATATATACTTTATATAGATCATAATTTGTCTACAATGATAAAAAAATTTTCTTTGTGCCCCTGTAAAAAAAAAATATATAAGTGCTAGATTCACCGAAATTTATGCAGTTTGTGCGACGGTGGTCTATAATATGTGTATAAATTTTCAGCTCAATCGAATAAGGCATTTCAACGCTATAGTACTTTAAATAATTTGAGCCCATAGGACATAACGATAAAATAATTTTCTTTGTGTCCCTGTTTAAAAAGAAAAAAAAAAAAAAAAAAAAATGTAAGTGTTATATTCACGATAATCAATAAGATTCATGCTACGGTAACCTATAATATACGTACTAACTTTCGTCCAATCGATCAAAACGTTTAAATACCATCTTGTTCATTCACATGGTACATGCTGTAAAGAATAGCAAAAAAAATGAACTCAGGGGACCTGAAAATGTATAGATACACCAAAAATCGCAAAGTCGAATTTTTGTCATGATTACAATATTTTGCCTACATATATATGTTCGGAAAGTAAAAAAGAAAGATTAAAACAAACATATTATTCGTGTTACGTAAGTCTAAGCATATTTATTATGATATAAAAGAAATTGTAATATATAATCGGGGCTGAAACAATATAAATTGCTGTGATTAGCTATATTGTTTTACGAAATCGATGCAGCTTTCACATCTTTATGAAGTACATGCCCCCTGAAGAGTTTATACTTCAAATTTTAAGCATTTTTATCCAATTATTATCCGTGTGGTCCTTTATTTACTTTCTCCGTCATTAAGTTTAATGGTCCTTTTTTTATTATTATCACTCGTGTTGGCGTAAGTAATTTAAATTGTTTTTGTCTCTTATTGGTTCTTAATCTGTATCGCGACATTTTTTTGTCAGTCTTACCTATGTGTTACAATAAGTTCTATTTTTGTTGTATTGGTATTGTTTTGTATCTATTAATTGCTAAATTTTAAGGTTAAATTTTATTACGATAACTATCATTTATGTATGTATATATATATATGTATATGTACATGTAAATCAATGATAAACAATTTAAATTAGCATTAGGAAAAAAAGTAATAAATTTGTGATATTTAGGTACCACTATCCTGTCAACAAATAAATTAGTGACGATTTTAATGAATTTGCACTGAAGTTTATTTTCAAAAATAACTAAATTTAAATTACACTTCATCATTCGAATTTCTTTTTCTTTCTTTATATATATATATATACTTAAATTTTAAATAATAATAATAATATATTGGTTATTTATCCCGCTATTTGGCCACTGTTTTTTTTTTTTTTTTTTTTTTTTAAATTTGATGATAGGGGCTTGCCGGAATAATATGCAATCTGCAAGCAGCAAATTTGGCCGACTCGTTAATAAGTACCGTAATTTCTGGTAGATACCCCGCAGGTTATATAAGCCAGTTTTGCACCAGAAATTTCAATTGATAAATAAATTTATATTTGTACGAGCTCTTCCTTCGAAAAAGTATAGATTTCTCTATTAAATAAAATTTCTGGTGGAGAAATGACACATCTTATCTGTGGGTTATTTACCAGAAATTACGGTAAATAATAAGTAAAGATAACAATGAGGTCAACTGAATGTTTTTTAACTTCTTATAGATTGTAATATATTGGAATAACTTATTTCCCTGTTAAAAAATAAAAATAAATAAATAAAAAATCAATGCTGCACACACAATTTTTAAGGAATATAGGCTATTGTAAATCTTTCGTATACATGAGTTTAACTTTATGCGACCTGTTTAACATGAGTAAAAATTATATCATAGAATCACAACCTGCAGGTTGTTATGATCTGAATTTTTTCACGTGTTAACTGTAAAAACATTAAAAAAAAAAAAAAAAAAAAAAAAAAAAAAACTGCAATGACTCTGAATATTAAGCATTTGTTAATTTCTTAGAAATCTAAGCACATTTACAGAAGTTATTGCACTGTTAAAAATTTCTGCAAATTTAATGTAAATATTTATCCAGAGTCTCTGTAAATTTACAGTAATTCTTAGTTAAAAGTGAATAATCGAGTTTCTCAATCTTTATTCTGTATTTTACCATGTTTTTATTAACTTCGATTCTTGTTTGTTTGTTTGTTTGTGTGTTTGTTTGTCAGGGACAAATTTTGCAATCGATTTTTAACTAACTTCCCGACTAGCTAGATATTTGAAATTTTCAGGACAGCTCACAACACGGTGACAATACATTTTTCTAATAATTTTAGTCAACTATTTCAAGTCCCACTGCCTTCGGCAGCGCTTATATGATTCGACAGAAAATTTATTTAACTAACTTTCCGACTAGCTAGACATTTGAAACTTTCAGAATAGTTCAGAACACGGTGAAAATGCATTTTCTTAATACCCTTAGCCAACTGTTTCGGGTTCCTGCTGCCTTCGGCAGCGTTATCAGTACAAAGCTTGCAATCGATTTTTCACTAACTTTCCGACTAGCTAGACATTTGAAACTTTCAGGACAGCTCACAACACGGTGACAATAAATTTTTCTAATAATTTTAGTCAACTATTTCAGGTCTCACTGCCTTCGGCAGCGCTTATATTATTCGACAGAAAATTTATTTAACTAACTTCCCGACTAGCTAGACATTTGAAACTTTCAGAATAGTTCAGAACACGGTGAAAATGCATTTTTTAAAATACCTTTAGCCAACTGTTTCGGGTTCCTGCTGCCTTCGGCAGCGTTACCAGTACAAAGCTTGCAATCGATTTTTCACTAACTTCCCGACTAGCTAGATATTTGAAACTTTCTGGATAGCTCAGAACACGGTGGCCATTCCTTTTTTTTTTTTTTTTTTTAATACTTTTAGTCAACTGTTTCAGGTCCCTACTGCCTTCGGCAGCGTTCATATGATTCAACAGAAAGTTTATTTAACTAACTTCCCGAGTAGCTAGACATTTGAAACTTTCGGAATAGTTCAGAATACGGTTAAAATGCTTTTTAAAAATATTTTTATCCAATTGCTTCGGGACCCTGCTGCCTTCGGCAGCGTTTCCAGTGCAAAGCTTGCAATCAACTTTTAACTAACTTCCCGGCTAGATAGCCATTTGAAACTTTTATAATATCTCAAAAGACGATAGAAGGAATTTTTTTAATACTTTTATCCAATTGCTGGGGTTCCGGCTGCCTTCAGTAGCGTTTATATGATTCAACAGAAAATTAAAAAACATAGTTTATAAAAAATTTTTTATCTTATAATTATTTACGTAATTTTATTATTTAAGTTTTTAATTAAAATAAAAAATGACTGTTTCTACTTCAGAAAAAGCATTCCAAGTCCGAAATATATTCTCACCAATAATTAATTAAATTAATATTAGTTATTAAAATGAATGTATAAAATAAGTTTTTTAACATCTCCGTTTATTTTTCTCTGTAATTTTACGTAAGACTTAAGATAATAGATTACACAGAGTTTTCTGTTGAAATTTTTAACAGTGTGTGCAGATGAACATATATAGGGCAATCCAAGTTATAAATACTAAATATTAAAATAACGCTATTTCTAGAATTACCAATAAAAAAAACTATTAAAAAGCATCAAAGTTTTATTTTATCATTTATGTAAAGCTACCTTTGCTTCATTCTAAAGCATTAAGAGTAAAACTAACATATATATATATATATATATATATATAAATAATGTATGTAGAATTTATAATGTTATAATAACATAACGTAATATTTCTTACACATGCAGTTGAACATAATATAAACTGAACAAAGCGTTAGAACTTCTACCACAGACAGACAAACCAAAAATCTTAAACCATAAAACAAAACAACTAAATAAAGCCCATGCAACATTTTAATTACAGTGATATTATCCAGTTATAAATAAAAAATATTTTATATTTCATTCTTACTTTAATGCAGGAATTATAATGTGTGCATATTGTTATTTTTATTCATAAAAGTTATAAATGCTCTTCAACTATGTTAGGTAATATAAAAAGTTAAATATTACTTTCAAAATTCGTTATATTGTGCTTTTCAACAAAATTGGCACATATAAATATTACCCACAAACAATAGCGTTTGTATATTTTTAAACTATTTTCCCTAAAAATTTCCTGATTTACAAAAAAGATTTATAAATTTAAAACACTTCACTCTTGTGAAGTGTTAACGATAAACACATAATATATAAACGAACGATAAACATATACGATATGTGTTTATGCTAAAAACATTTTCAATTTTTAGGTTTAAGATTTCTCGCATTTATGCTTAATCCACTTCCCCCCCCCACCCCCCACCTTTTTTTTTTTTTTTTTTTTTTTTTTTTGAAAAGGAACGAAATTCCAGCATTAACCTTTTTTCTACATATAGGGTGATGTTTCCTGCTATGTACCCATAACAGAAGACGATAAAATATATGATGAAATTTTTCTGGTTGACGGAATCAGTACAGTTACTTCATCAAACGTCAGCTAAGAGCTCTAGCTTTCCATTGGTATTCATATGTTTGCATAATATCTACTCTATCAAAAGTTATAAGTTAAAATCAAAACTGTGCTCACAACCGGAGACATTCCCCTATATATATGTGTGTGTGTGTATTTTATAGCATAATTGTTCATGTGGTTTTAAATTATAGCGAAATTTAAAACACAAAGTTCGTTCACAAAAACTGCTTATAAAAATATAAAAATCGCTTAAAATCAGGGTTGGCTTGATTTTGCCCAACCCGAAAAAACCCGGGTGGGTTTTTTTCAATAAAAACCCACTTGAAAAAAGCCAAGTGTTTTTTTTTTCAAAATCTTTATTTAAAATTACACTTTTATCTAACTTACAATAAACATATAAATATAAAACAATCATTATATACATTATTAGAACACGAACAAAAAATTTTCTGAAATATTGGAAGTGGTCAAACTGCTTTATTTAAAAAAAAAAAAAAAAAAAAAAAAAATTCCACATGAAAAAAAAATAAAATGAAATAAAATGAAATGAAATAAATAAATAAATAAAATAAAATAAAATTTTATCGCATTAAAATATAATAAGAAATTATACATAAAAGTATAAGAGCAAGAAAAAAAAAAAAAAAGTTGTTTGTCAATATAAAGAAAATTAGGAGACTTAATGAATGCAAAATATAAATAAATAAAAATAAAATTTAAAAAAATTTCTGAAAACTTTAACAGTTCAACACTGTTAAGTAATGTATAAAGAACAATAATTAAAATTATTTTATGGAAATCTATTCAGTACAAAAAAAAAAAATAATAATAATAATAATAATAATGAAGCAACACTAAATAATTATTACAATTCAGTTTTCGTTGTAAAGGCCAGATAAACAGAATTTTAGATAATTAAAGTACAATTGTTTAATTAAAAAAAATTCTTTAACTTAATCATAAAAATACTAGAAATTTTTTAAATTTTGATTTTAATGAATAATTAAAATTTATTTTTTTTAAATTGCCTTATTAATGAATAATATAATAATGTTTAAAAACGGCAAGAAAGAAAATATTCTTGAAAACTCTGATAAAACCCGAAAATACTCTGATAAACCCAAAAAACCTTGATTAAACACAATAAAACCCTGATAAAACCCGAAAAAACCCATTGGGCTGGTTTTTTTCCAACCCAATGGGTTGCTTAAAATATGTTAAATTTTTACACACACACACACACACACACAAAAAAAAAAAAAAACTTTATTTGGTAGGAACTCCCCTAACTGAAAGAACACAGAGATTGAGATTATGCGATTTTTAGAAGCAGATATATATGTTATAGACAACATTTATCTTAAGCAAACAGATATAGAGCCGAATAAAATGGTAATAATGAAAGTGAACTTATATATGTATTTATTTAAAGCATGCGAAAAGCTCTTATTATGTTAAAACAAAACAAAAGAACATAGAGGGAGAAAGAAATTCCAAATTTTTAATCTAAAATACTTATTCAATTAAACCTATTATATCGTTTCATGTTATAAAATAGAGGGGAGGATTTTTCTTGTTCGTTATTTTATTAAAATAAGAGTATTGTTAGTAAATCAATATGCATCCATATATATATATATATATATATATATATATATATATGTAATGCATAGCTATAAATTTAATGCATTTATTTTTTATTAAATGTATCTATCTATAAACATTTATTCCTTAAAATCAACCCTGGCTTCTTCAATATTTTAAAAGAAACAAATTCGATAAAATAAATGAATAAAATTCTGATCACCAAAAATGATATTAAACCGTATGCAGCTTATTAATATATATGTGTGTGTATATATACATACATACATTGATACACACACACACACACACACACACACACATATATATATATGTATACAGTCATGGCCAAAAGTATTTGTACACTTTACGCCATTAACACTTTTTCTCTTTTATTATATCATTTATTTGATAAATAACAAAAGTATTCAATAACAATTGAAATAAATGTCAATAGCTGTCACTTATTAACAGTTTACAGTCATTTAATACTTTGTACGTCGACCCTTGGCTCGTAGGACGGTCTTAATACGGGAGGGCATAGATTTTGCAAGTTTTTCGCAATACTCCTGAGTTATCTCTTGTACCCAAACCTTCTTGATAATTTCAGCCAGATTCTTCTCTGAGGTCGGATTTGCCTGGCTAACCTTTTGTTTCATTACTGTCCACATGTTTTCAATCGGGTTGAGGTCAGGACTAGATCCAGGCCATGGCTCTAGGACTTCGATGCCCTCGTCGGCTACACTACGGCCCATAATTTTATAGCAAATATGTATGCCTTAGAGAATATAAACAGTAGTAAAATCAGAATTTATTTTTTCCAGTTGTAAGAAAAATATTTAGGAAAAAAATAAGTGTACAAATACTTTTGGCCATGACTGTATATAACGCAGATAGTGATGTAAAATACCCGAGTATTTATTTTTAAGGATAAATACCCAGGGTACATACTAAGGTAAATACCCAAAGTGGGTATTTACCTGGATATTTATTTTTCAATGAACTCTATTCAAATAAAATATCTGTATTTGTGTATAAAGTGATATTGCTATATATAGAGCAAAAGGATGAGAGAGACAAACTGTAAAGAAAGGTTAGAAACATTTGAGACTTTTAATAAAACTAAAAAAAAAAAAAAAAAAAAAAAAAAAAAAAAAGTTGACCAGAAAAAAAAAAAAAAAAAATGCAATATGACATTATGCGTTTTCCATAAAATATTTTATTTAAATATCGGACCTTTTTCTTTTATAATGTATTTGCTGATTTTTAAAGCAATGTTAGTTAATTTAAACTGAAAGAAAATGTCGAGTTTGTTTTTAAAATGATAAAGAATACTGATAATGGAAAGAGGGAGAGAGAGAGAGAGGGAGAGAAAGATAGCTAGATATAATTGCAGGGGGAATGGTGATACTATTTAAAAAATCCTGAGAATTATTGCAGGGTTGTATCAACCCTGTTAAAATTATTCTAAAATAACATTAAAAGAAAAAAGAAAAAGGTCTAAACTTAAAATCTTTATAATTATATATATTCCAAGTTCTGTAATAAGTTCAAAAATAAAATATGTTACAAGTACGTTGCAAATTTTGACTAAGTAATATTGCGCATTTACAGCTTCAAAATATAATAATAAAAAAAAAAAAAAAAAAAAAAAAAAAAAAAATCAATTTTTAAATGACGATAATCAATTTAGCAGCCGTGAATTTTCCGAATATGAAAACAAAATTTAAAAATATGTATTAGTTAATGAGATATAATAGGGCAAAATTCCCCATACAATAACATTGGTTTTGGCTTCCAGCAACAATAAGTAGAGAGTCCCCTAAAACTAAAAAAGTTCCAAACAGGCAATTTTTTTTTTCACTCTTTAGAATAAAATTTAAAGTAATATTAATACATAAAGAAAGTGTGTGACTAATTGTTCATGAAATTAAAACCAACTTATAGCCATGGTATTGTGAGAAAATTAAGAATTAGAAGCTTCTCTTCCATTATCTATATTATATACAAATATCGTTAAAAATTATTATTCCACTGTTACTGCCATTGCTTTACACCAGAAAAATTAAATTATACTGCTATCCCACTTTAGTGTTAGAATATTTTATTATGAATGTTGACAGAATTTACAAAAAAAAAAAAAAAAAAAAAAAAAAAAAAAATCATCAAGACTTTTAATGAATATATATAAACTGTGTTATAAATAGATATAGGAAAATATTTTTAAACCTATCACAGGAAGAAAAGATTGGTCCAATATTATAATACCATTTAATAAGTAAAATCGCTTTATGAAAATAAAGAAATAAACAAAATCCAGAAAAAAAAAAAATGAAAGCAATAATCAAATTCATTGGCATTAGTCGAATTATACAACACACACACACACACACACACACACACACACACACATATATATATATAAATAAATTATTAAATGTAGTAAAAGCCAAGCAACAGATACGAAGCTCAAGATCACGAAGCTCAGAAACACACTTTTTTTCCTCCCCCAAAATACCCAATTTTGGGGGTATTTACCCAGGTCTCGGGTAAATACCCAAAAAATATTTACCTACCCACTGGGTATTTACCCACTTCACATCACTAAACGCAGATACACTTAACTTAAGTACACTAATTTTTTTTTTTTTTTTTTTTTTTATTAAAAAAAAAAAAAAAAAAGTCAGAGAAAAGAAATAATACAATAACTTTAAATTTATAATCTCAAAAATTTTTATTCTATAATATAGATCGTTCCTTTGTTGTTTATTGAAGCGTTTTAAGTGGAATTATAAAAGCAGTGAAAGTAAAAAAAAATATTCTGGTTTATGTGCTGAACAAAATCTTTCCCAGCTTGATTGTAAAATACGCGGAACATAGATAACTGTAAATCCACTTTCTGAGCCACAAGTATGCAAAAGCAGTGAAAATCACTATCCATTTTTTTTTTTTCTATTTTTTCCTCCATTGCTCGACTACTATGGATAATGGAAGTATTCCATTCAGTTAAAGAAATTGATACAGAGTTTTCATCTGATTTACATGTTTTACGGTCACCTAATTTACATGTTTAAAGAAAAAGCAATTTTTTTTTTTGTATGTGTATATGTGAGGAATCTTCTGACTATCATATCTCCGAAACGAATAAAGATAGAGTATCGAAACTTCAGAATTAAGACAGATCCAGTTACAGATTTTTTTTTTTTTTTTTTTTTTTTTTAATTCATAGCGAAATACTGAAAAATAATTACTTATAAACAACACAAACATTTTAGGAAAATTTTTTTAACGCTCTTTGTCTGTAAAATTCTATAACTTAAAGGTTAATAGATAACCCTTTCCCTGAACGGTCATGGTAACATTTTAATTTTTGGAGTTTTCTGAAAATAGTTAAAAGATAATTTAACCACTATTTTATGTATTTTTTAGGATTCCAATCTAAAAGGAATAAATAATTTATCATGAATTATCATAGATATAGTAATACGACATAGATTGATCATTGACGGGGTGACGGGGAAAGAGTGATGCCTTTTCATTTGGGAAAAGACGGCCATTTTACTCTCTAATGGATGTTTTTTCCCGAGTGAATATACACGGGGAATACGTATACATAATTTAGCAAATAAAATTTATGAATAATTTATGTTCTAAAAGAGAATGAACAACTCCAGATGCCCATTTTTCTTTTTTTTTTTTTTTTTACTATACTGTAGTATACTCATGTCTGTACAAAACTGTCTTTCTTCCGGTATTTATTATTATTATTATACTTCTTTGAGATAAAAATCGTCTGCGTTCATTATCCGCGATTGTAATGAAATGCTCGCCCTTTGGTGGGCTAAGGTGAAATTATCACACCACTGCATATCCTCATATTATGCAATCGACTTTCCATGATGAAATGGCGGAGAAAGAATAATAATTACACGTGGCTGTTATATTTACTAACAACTGCAGTGTTCAGAGAGCGCCATCTATCGATCATTACAAACGCGGATAGAAAATAGTTTTAATAAGTTATAATTTAATAAACAATTTGTATTGCGTAAATTTGTATAGGATTATATACAGAAGAGAGTCTTGTGGTAGCGAAAACATACTAGTTATATATTAAAACTTCCGTGGTTGCTAACTACATTTAAAAGAATTTTGAGAATTCCATATTACTTACTAATATTAAATATTTAAAAATATTAAAATTAAAAAAAAAAAGTATTCCATTAAATATGAAGACAGTAATTATATCATAATAATAATAAAACAACTGATTATAAAATTTATATGAACGTGAAAAGAAGAAGAAGAAAAATAACCATATAGTTTGCATACATTGTATACATGTTACAATTGTGCGTATCCATTATATCATTTAACCTTCAAAGCATTTTGACTTCGTTTTGTTAGTTTAAAATACATTTTATTTTTAACTGAGAAGTAAGTCAAGAAAATTAGCAAAAATTTTTTTCTACTTTTCTCTTTATATTAAGGTAAAAACATACAATTAAAAGAAATTATATTTGTGCCAAAGTAAAAAAAAAAAAAAAGTTGCATAATCAAAATACACATGCGACATTAATTATTAATAAAAAATTACAAATAAAACACTATTTTGTTTTAGGAATTTTTAATTTTATTTGTAAAGCTACTTAAAATATAACCTATACATACCATCTTTTTCGTCTTATTGTTAAAAGACATATTTTAATGTATAAAACTGCTATTTTACAGGAAAATTTAAAAAGTTTCAATTTATTCTACAAAATTTATGATATGAAATCACCATTCTTTAAAAATGTTACATATACTCAATATTTCCCTTAACTAAACGATTATTACGAATCAGCTGAGTACATAGAAAACGCAACAAATTTGATAAAAAAAAAGAGATAAGATTGATATTATAAAATGGTTGACTGATAAGCTGTAGTTTAAAAGGGAATTCTTGCATTAGTGAACAAGACTGTAAACAAATGTAGACGTATGGTATGTCACGACTCTCACACTATGTAATGAACATTAAACTGAAATATAAAATAAAAGGAAATCAAAGTTAAAAGAGTATTTATTCTTAGATAAAAAATAATTTGACAAAACAAAAGACAGTAAACTTAAGCTGAAAACAGAACAGCTATTATAATTAATCATTAAAAATTTTTATTAAAACTTTAATGTTTTATATAAAGTTGCACAACTCACAAATTAATAATAATTAAAAAAAAAAAAAAAAATGCATTAAGCTAAAATTTTATTTTAAAAAGCAAAAAATTTTTTGTTTTTATTTATTTATTTATTTATTTATTTTTAATCATCTGTATAATAGTTTATATAAATCACTTTTGCTCGACTATAAATCTCATAAAATCTGTATGTAAATGCAGATTTCTTAAAGTTTTTTTTTTAATTTTTCCCTGTGTGTGTGTGTTTTGTGTTGCGTTTAAGATTATTTTTTAATCAATAACACACACACACACACACACACACACACACACACATATATATATATTAACTAGAAGTTCGTAATATTAAAAGATGGTTAAAAGCATATTTTCTGTAGAAAAATGTGTGCATAGATTTAATAATTAATCTACAGCACCTCACAAAAGAATTCCGAAAACGTTATGTAATCATCCGATTAATTTCAAATTTGGTATAACTATTTATAATTTAAAGGGGTTTAATTTAGAATTTTTTGGCAATTGGTCAGTATGTGTGTATGTATGTGTGTGGAGAATCTTATGACTATCATGCCTCTGAAATTGATATAGATAGAACTACAACTACGAAACTTCAGAATTGAGACAGGTCTGGTGTACAAATGATTTTCTTAACTTTTGGTGAAAATTGGAAAATCAGAAAATCTCAAAAACGGCTCTAACGATTTTCTTCAAAGTTGTTATTTAAACACTCCATTAGATGTCTATAAGAATTAGTTTGCTATTTCAGAAAAATTGAAAGGCGTCCTGTATATGTAGCTCAATTTGAGGTGTCTCAAAGTGTGTTCCTTTAAAAACGGCTGTATAGATTTTTTTCAAACTCGCCATATCATTCCCGTTTTAGATATCCTTTTGTATAAAATTGTTGTTTTCCAATCAACAGTTACTAATCCGGTATGCTAAGTTTTGGTAAAACTCGGCATCTCAAAAACGGCTCTAACTTTTTTCCCCCCGTTTTTTTTTCTAACTGTTACATAAACCCATTTTAGATTTCCTTTCTTATGTAGTACGTAGTTACTACAAGAAAATTAATAGTTTTCCTTATTAGGTACACTGTAAAAATATCTATTATTTGCTGCCAGAAATTCTCTGTAATTTCAGAAAATACGTGTAATTTACGAAAAAAATAAATTGTCAGAACGTATTTTCTCAAATTACAGAGAATATCTCTGTAATTTCAGAAAATACGTTTAATTTACGAAAAAAAATAAGTTGTCAGAACGTATTTCCTCAAATTAGAGAATTTTTGGCAGCAAATAGGACACATTTTTTACAGTGGTAAACAATTTTAGGTCAGTTTTAGATCTCGGAAATTGGTGTTGCAAAAAATGGCTCTACCGATTTATTTATTTTTTAACGCGCTATGTAAACAGTGATATAGGGGAGACCGGGGCAAGATGACTATGCTAACAATTTTTGTTGTTTATTAATTTATTTTTAAGGATAGTAAAATTAATTTTACATGAACTGTTAGAGTAGTCCTTTGTAGTATTAAATATATTTCCATTTAATTTTTCAAATAAAAAAATCAAAGGATAATTTTATTTTTTCATAACCTTAACAAATCGTCATCTTGCCCCAGTACTGGGGCAAGATGACTTTGGCCTTGGGGCAAGATGACAACACTGAAAAAGGTTGAACATATTTTATCTTTTGAATATGTTACACGGTTTAACAAATGATAACTGTGTTTTTACATCTTACAAAGTATCGAACTAAGCGTAATGCATTGTAACGTAATGTTGAAGTGTTTAGTTGTGTAGCTAACAATAGTCACAAATGAAAATGCCATTTTCATAATTGGAACCCTCCTTATGCCACCGTTCTTGGCATTTACAGCACTGGATCCATTCTTCTGTTGGAGGGTCACAATATTCCTCTTCACAAGCAGGACATCCTTTGAAGTTGGTGCAACTGGACTGTTTGGTCTGGATTTTATAGACTTAGGCCTACAGGAACTTAGTTTGAGTTTTTTTACTCCCTTTTTAGCTTCACGAGCTTCTTTTCTCTGTTTTTTAAACCTTCCTGTTCTTCCTTCTGCTTTTCCATTTGTTCTAACATTTCTTTGATGAGTGTGCTTGTAAGAATGCTTGAGCTTAGTTTTTTTGCTTTTTTTTTTCTCACACTGTGTTGCTTTAGGCAATGGTTTGAAATCAAAAACGTTAACAGGCTTCTTTGTTGCATCGGAATCAGCATTTGCCATAAGTTCAAGTTCTTCTGAAGGGTTTATATGTTGGTTTTCTTCTACCAAGGTCTGAGAATTAGCAATATTATTCACTCGCCATCTTACCCCGGACTGCCTGTTTAAAAATATTCGTTTTCATTGCCATGAAGGAAGGCGATTAATTGACATTTATTCATGGTAATAGGTAGTATTTAAACTAAGTTACTCCTAAATATTAAAGAGAAACTATATATCTTACCAGTTGCTGTAGCAGAGCTTATTTACATATGCATAAAAGTTATAACGTGGCAGCGGTAAACAATCAAAGCTTCACAACTAACACAAAAATGGCGATTTCAGCGTTTCTATACTATTGTTTAACGAACGGCCGATAGAAGAGCCAGTAGTGCCCGATTGAAGCTGCCACCTAGTGGAAAACGGAAAAATTAAGACATTAGTCATCTTGCCCCGCTCTTCATCTTGCCCCGGTCTCCCCTATATATTTTTTTACACGTGTATCAGCATTCTCTCACCGGAAATTTTTTAGGTGTCTATTTTGTTAGGTCAATTTTATGTCTTTTGATTACATGTGGTTGTTTCACACCAGATTTTTTTTTCTTTTTGTTTGTGTATATAATATTTCATTTGTGGTTCGTGTATGGAGAAAGACACATAAAAGAATTTCGTATCTTTTCGATCTATAGAGGGTATTTATTTTATGTGCGTTTCAACAAGGTTACTGGACATTCAACATAATGGTATTAACACATGTTATTAGAATGCTTAACAGCATGTTTTCTGTATAAAATGGCAGGCATATATTAAGTAATTAATTTTTCAGGACTATACAAAACAGCTGCCATACATTCTGTAATTATTGGATTAACAGGAAATTTGGTAAAATATTTATAAGCTACGTGAAATTAGCTGTATAGTTTTTGGATGTACATAATGTTTGTAGATCGAGTACAGGGACAAGCAAACAAATTTCGATACACTGGTTTCCATAGATCACATTCCGTTTAAGTGTATTTTAACATCATTGCTTTGCATGCAGCATTAAAAAAAAAAAAAAAAAAGTTATAAAAATGCTTAAAAGCGTGCTATCTGTCAAAAATAGTAGGTATATAATTAGTAATTAGTTTACAGGGGTTACAGACAATTCTGATCATTATGTATATATACGATTGACTGGACATACGTAGCATTGGACTGGACACATCCAGCATTAGACTGGACATACGTACAATTTTATTTATTATTTACTATTACTTATTTATTTATTGAGTTACATAAAATTAACTGAATTACATTAAAGTATTTCAATACATTACTGTCTACATATAGCAATTATTTTATATACGTTTGATCATCGGTACAATGTATTCAATAAAATGAATTTAACATTGTTAAGTTACATGTTTTTCTTTTTTTGTCTTTTGTATGTGTATTTTTAAAAATCTAATTTCTAAACGCTTTGATTATTTTTTTTTTCATAAATAGGACAGTTTTTTTTTTTTTTGGTCACCATTGTAAGAATTTTGATGAAATCCGACATACATTTTTAAGATTTTCTTGACAAAAGGGTTTAATATTCACCGTAGCTAATATGCGGCCAAATGTTTATGTTATGTGCATGCTGGCTATATGCAAGCCCAAATAAGTAATAGGGATGTCTATCAGTCTTTCTTTTGCTTAGTTTTGCTCAGACAATAATTCTTTTGAAAAACTACTTATCTATATAGACTATTAAGTCTATTTCTTTATCTATATAGATTATAATTTTTTAAAAAGTCACTTATCTTTATAGATGGCTAGTCTGTTTCTATATCTATATGAACTATAAATCTATTTCTATATTTCATCAAATGTATGTGCAAGCGCATGCTAGCTATACATGCGCTTAAAATAATAGCGGTGCATTTGTTTCTCCCAGCTTCACTCTGATAATAACTCCTTTCAAAAATTACTTATATATATAGACTACTGAATTAATTTTCTGAAAAATGATATTGTACAATAAGTTAAATGCAGTAAAAAAATTCTGGGATAAGACGTTTTCGAATAGTGCATAAATTATCTAAAGCAAAAAAGAGTCATGAAACAAATAGGTTACTTTGCAAATATATAAAAGATCTTCGTACTTATGAATTTTTAATACGTGATTTTGTACCGGAATAAAATTACCTAATATAAAAAATACTTATAAAAGTATTGACATACTTCAAATAATTTTATTCTTACCTTTCACCCCGTCAACCAAAAATTATACTTTTAATTCCCTATCACTCTTTTCTAAAAAGGTCTGTTTACCTTTTATTAGAGAAGTATCTGCCCTTGGCATTATGCTACCCGAAACAAAAACTTAAGTGTCTTAAAAAAGCTTTTAGATAAGATTTAGTGTTCGGAGATAAAATGACTTTTATTGACTCTGGTTTACACCGCGCGATAGAGGAAAAGTATTTCGAGAAATATTTTTGCTATGAAATATTCTTAGGTAAGAAAGAATATGGTAATGTAGATATTGTTAAAATAACAAGAAAACACATAATGAAATGCCGTTCTATCCCCAAAAGCAAAACAAAACAAAACAAAAAATCTGGAGTGACTCCTTCACTCGACTTTCCGAACATTGTGTGTAATTAACGGTTTTGTAGATAAAGTAAAGTAAGAGGAGTTGTTAATAAACAAAAGAGAGAAAATTATAATAGAGTGTTTGAGTATTTTACTCCAAATAGTACACTATGGTTAATTTAACGCTATTGAACTTTGAGCCCATAGATCGTAATGATAAAGAATTTTTCGTTGTGTCCCTGTGAAAACCTGTAAGTGCTCGATTCACCAAAATGCTTATAGTTAGTGCAATAGTAACTCACAATATTCATATAAATTTTCAGCTCAATAGAATAAGGCGTTTAGACGCTATGGCACTTTTAAAAATTTGGTCCCATAGGCTATAATGATAGAGAATTTTTCTTTGTGTCCCTGTAAAAAAACTATAAGTTCTAGATTCACCAAAATCAATAGGGTTCGTGCTACGGGGGCTTACAATATACGTACCAACTTTCAGCTCATTCGAGCAAAGTGTTTAGACGCTAGCGTGTTCACACACACACACATACATACATACATCAACGTAAAAATAGTGAAAACGGACTCAGGGGACCTCAAAACGTATAGAAACATCAAAATCTCAAACTCGGATTTTTGACATGATTACAATACTTTCCTTACATACGTATGTTCGGAAAGTAAATATAACCAGTAATAGTTTTTTTTATTAAAGATATGAAAAAATCCACAATACTCCCTTTATTATTATTCTAAAAATTCCGTATAACAATAAATAAATTAATTAATAAATTAAAATAAATTAAAAAATAAAGTGACAAATCAAAAATTGCCAAGATATAAGCGTGTCAATCCAAATCAGTCTTAACGAAAAAAGACAACATCAATAACAACGACGATAATAATAAAAATAAATATATCATTATTATACATATAAGAACTGAAAAGAATATTAAACAAGGGTAAAATCCAAACGTACAAAACAAAAATAACCAGAATAAGGAGCAGAGGCCACAAGGCTTAAAACGGGTGGGGCGCGTTATACTAGTTTCACGAGCAACCATCTTTCTCCAAATCCTCTGCAAGATATAAACTGTTACAAGATTATAAAATGGAAGCGACGCATAATATAAAATGCTCAATCCATAAGAACCAAAATAGGTATAACCAGGAATAGTTAAGAGAAATATAAAATTATGCATAATACTCAAGTTATAACGGACTAGAAGTACCTACAATGGTTAATAAGAAACAGATCAAAAATCAAATTGACAAATATGTATTTACAAGTAGATTTTCTCAATAATCGAAATACAAATATGTCATTCATGATTTTATTCATTTTAACTTTCTCTCACCCATATATATGGTAGAGAAAGTACTGTTTTCGGGTCAAATTTTCGAAATTGAGTTTTTGTTATATTTACACATTTCACATTTTGGATTCAGTCCCCTGAATCAAAACATCACATTTTTAGCGGTTGGTCTGTATGTGTGTCTGTTATCAGTATATATCAAGAAAAAATAACGGCAGAAATTCCAAACTTGGTATTTTAAATGTGTACCATATAGGGATGATCAAGCAAATGGTTCATGTACAGGGACACCGAAGAGAATTCAAATACATTACGTCTATGGGGGTTAGTTGATTGATTTTTTATAAATATGCTGTGCCAAACGTATAGTTATATTAATGTAATATATGTGTTCAACAATCCATTCGCAGTCTTGTGCAATATACAATTAGTAAATTTTTCTTCTGTCCCACCCTCCTTCTAAATCAAGTGAAAATCCATATGCATACGTGTATGCATACACTTTAAAGCAGTAGGGATTGCTTAAATAATAATAATAATAATGTCTTTAAAAATTTTAATTATATGTGCAGCTTGAAAAGTTTTTTTTTTTTTTTTAATTTTTTTATTTGAACATTGAACTGCATTAAGTTCTCACTTTTTGTCTTATTTTTAACTAGTATGTTTTGGCCACCACGAAACTTTCTTCATGATTTTCCTATACAAATTCACGCAGTACAAATTATTTATTAAAATATGCTACATATCATTTAATCAAAATTGATTTTCAGTATGAATGCAGGAGATTTTTATCTCAGAGAAACATAACATACACACACACACAAAAAAAAAAAAACCTTTATGCAATTTAGAAAATATCTCAGGAAAGTCGTTTGTTTGTTAAAAATGAAAAAAAAAAAAAAAAAAAAAAAATCCGAGAATTTTTTTCAAATTATCACACATCTATGGTTCAACCATTCGTTGCAAAGGTATTGATAAATTTTCAGGGGGTAGGGGTGGGGGAAGGGGAAGAGCAATGATCTACACTTATGTTATTATTATTATTGTTTAATATATCAGAAAAAAAAAATTTCCTTCCCCAAAAATCTTTTTTTTTTTCCTTAAAAAAAAAAAAAAAAAAAAAAAACTGTTTAAAATTATCACAGATCTATGGTTCAACCATTCGTTTTAAAGGTATTGACTAATTATTTTAAAAGATACCCATATTAAAACTTCACACTCCCTAGGGGGTACCTCCCTCCAGGAGGGAAGGGATTTTCCTAGATGCACATAAAATTTTTCTAGTTCACTACTACTATTATGAAAAATTAATATTAATATCACAATTATTAGTTAAAATTAACTCTCATTATGCACATTTATACAAAATTTTGCCCTATACTACCTTTTTAAAAAATTCGAAAAGAAGGGATGGCAGCGACACCTGTTGAGCGATTGATCCCAAAATATTTAGGTACCAGTTTAGGTCAAGGTCCAACTAAATACCAAGTTTGGTTAAATTTCGTTCATTGGTTCGTGAGATTCACAAAATTTATGATACACACACATAGACAGATATTTTCTAAAAATGGTCAAATCATGTCCAGAACATCTCAAAAAGTGTAAATTCATTGAAAACTGGATGTTGAAATTTTCACAAATCACATACTATCTTTTTAAACACAATATATATATATATGTATATACATGGAGAGAGAGAGAGAAGAAAGTAATAAATTCCTTTATTAATAGTGTTATTATTTTCTAATTCTTTATTTTAAAACATTTTCTTTCCTTTAAAAATTAAACGCCTTCTCTATTGTGATTTAAAGTGTTTAAAAGAATTTTAAAATTAGCGATATTCTGTAAAGAGAAAACAATAATTTCATTTCACGTTTAAATCTTACCTTTGTTTTTTTTCGTTAGTCATGTAGTATACAAAATTTGTTTTATTTTAAGGAAATGTAATATATCTTGCTTTATGAATGATTTAGATATGTAAGTTATATATATAATATATTTAAGCAAGTAAAAAATAGAAATGAAAACAAAAAAAATAACAAAGAAGCTGAGTACTCACTCACACCTGTCGATTGACAGATTGATGTTAAAATTCCAAAATGAACTCCAAAAAGAAAAATTATCCCAAATCAGAAATAGTTTTCTTGAAGAGGTTTTTTAAAAATTAAATTACTAAATTTAACATAAGGCAATATTTGTATAAATATGATTTAAGTATTATTAAGTCATTAATCCTTTTAATTAGTGATGTTGAATTAAAACAAATTAAAAATATCCCTTTTTAATATCGTAAACAAACTGAGAAAAATGACTTATACTTTTCATGCAAACACTTTTTATCCGAGGATTCGAAAGATCCGCATGACGTCATTTTATGATGTCACGGAAATGCATGCTTTCCCCTGATTGGCGGAAACTGTCGTTCGGCATATCATTAATATTTTACAAATGTGCAACTGTACTTACCTCGAAACAAAACTAAGAATAAAATAAGTATTGTTTTTCTGAGCGTGTGCTTTCTACTTTTAAGAACGGAAAACAAGTTCGAAAACAAAATTTTCTTTCATCACTAAATCTTCAAAATTTTGATTGTTTTCATTTCGAAGATATGTAAAATGATGAACGTTATAATTTTTTGATAATATGACGAAAGTTATGAACTAATATTTTGTTTTATATACATAACACTTTAATTTAAGAAACTGGCCTTAAACACAAATCCATATAGGGTAAGTGCTCCAGTGATTGACACTTTTAGAGTAATTTCTGATGTTTTTAATGTTCTAGTCATGAGAAAATATTTTTAGAAATCTTAAGTTAATACATATGGCATGAAAGACATTCAGAACCATACATATGTTAAAATATATACATTTGATAACAATTATTATTTTTTTTTTACGGATTTTTATTTGACACCTACTCAAATGTTCCAATAAATGACACTGCCAGTTTTTCATTTTATCAGCAACTGGCACATGTTCCAGTGTCTGACACTGCTAGTTATTCATTTTACCAGTTATTAGCATCCTATGCTCCAGTGTTTGACATAAAATGTTAAAATTCTTATGTATAAAATAGATGCTTTTATTATTTTTCTTATTTATTAATTATTCCGGCATAGATGTCAATTACTGGAGCGTGCCAATCATTGAAGCACCTACCATATATATATATATATATTAATGTCAGATATATCTCTGATGTGCATCTTTAACTAAAATAATTTTATTTAAAATACTTAACGTTATCGTAACATTACTATAAAATTCATAACAATGAATACTGACATCATGCAAATTCCAGTAAAATTCAGCATTTAGTAGAGTATTTCGATATTACGAATTATTCACTAACCCATATCTCTTGTCTTTTACAGTAGAACCCGATACAAATATTTCAGTGATCTATACATGTGAATTCAGCTGCAAACATTCTTGCTTCTTGCTAATTTTTTTAAATTAGATTCACGTAACATTTGAGGCATATATATAATATATATTCATTATTTATGTATTGTATATACATTTTAATGCATTATTAAAATATCTTTGCATTATAATAACAAATTTTAGGTTGGTGAAATACCTCCATAAAAGTTATATAAATGTTCTCCAAGATAAATTTCAGGTGGCAGTTGTTTAGTTCAATGCGACAGAACTTTTCCGGCAACCTAATGCATTTTACACTTTTAGTAAAAAGAATCTTCAGAATTGTCAGGCTGTGTAATTTTCGACATCAAACCAAAAACTATAGATTCTATAGATGGTACCTAAGTAATTCTACAAAGTTTTCTTTTAATTTCCTTCATTCGTGAATAGACTACCTAGCTAGATCCAACATTTTACTGATTCGAGAGATATCTTTTATGCTCCTTATATTATCTCCCTTAATATCTTCATTACTAGTCACATAAATCAACTAGAACTGAGTGCATACATTTAGATTTGTTACTTCTTTAGATTTATGTGACTTGCTTGTGTAACTATGATCTCCGTGCATCAGATAGAGATATGTTTTGTAACTTTTTTCTATGAACAAGAAAAAAGCACTGAATTTGTAAAAAATTCCAACTTTCGGTTTCCGATGAATTTTTAGATGTCCAGAGTACGATTTGAGCATTAAAAAAAAAAAAAAAAAAAAAAAAAAAAAATGCATGTACACGGCGATAATTAAAGTTATGATTTCAAAACATTATAATTTTAAAACTACGCATCAAAGCGATTTGATATTTTACCAGAGCCATCGTGAGGCAATGAAATTTTGTTTGGGGGAGGAAAAAAGTAGTTCCAAAATGTTTCTATAGATGGCGCTGTCAGGGTAATGTCAGGAGAAAGGCCTAAATGGACTCATTAAACACAGGAATGTTGTTAGCAACACAGCGGAATAGCAGAAAACAATATACTTCAAAGGTTTAGTACAATTTGTTTAGCAAAAAGACAAGAATACGTGTTTAGAGCGGAAACAGTCCTAGTGAAAAGAGAAAAAGAGGAGCTTCATGAAACAAATACTTTACGGATAATTAACGGCACATTTTGGAACTTTTTTTTTTTTTTTTTTCTTTTGCCAAACAAAATTTCATTGCCTCACGATAGCCCTGGTAAACTATCAAATCGCTCTGATGAGTAGTTTTAAAATTATAGCGTTTTCAAATCGAAACTTTATTTATAATCACCCTGTAGAAGAAAAAAGCGCTGGATTCGTAAAAAATTCTGATTTTCGGCTTCTGATAGATTTTGAGATGCTCAAAATACGATTTGAGCATTAAAAAAAGAAAAAAAAAATCATGTATGTATGCATGTGTTAACAAAATTTTATGGGCGCTGCTTTACATGAACCAATGGATGGAATTCAATGCAAGTTTGTGCTTGGTTGGTGCTATCAATTTGA
Source organism: Salticus scenicus (assembly GCA_963930645.1). Taxonomy (NCBI): domain Eukaryota; kingdom Metazoa; phylum Arthropoda; class Arachnida; order Araneae; family Salticidae; genus Salticus; species Salticus scenicus. The sequence goes on from OZ005656.1 coordinate 246,310,458, forward strand.
GAAATATCGCCAACAGGTGGTACTGCTATCTGCAATTTCTTCCATTTTATGGTACGGTATAGCACCTATGGTCATTAAGTGCCTACAATTGAATATGCATGAAGGCCATAATGAAACACCATATTGATTTAATTTAAGGCATATCCGCCGACAGGTGAAGATGCTACGCAGTAATTTATTTTCGTTAACTGCAAGGCAATATTTCAGTTTCTGTAGTATATAAATGCACCAAATTTGGTATGTGAAATAGATATTATAAAGAATTGTGTTACATCAATTTAAGCGAATAGCATACAAAAGATGGCGCTGCTTGGTGTTATTCTATTTCTAATATTTTCAGATGGCTATATCTTAGCATCTATCAATTAAAATTGCAACGAACTGCATGACGACAAAACGTATAAAAACTTTATTGTGTTTTGATGAAATATTTGTATTTTAAACTTCAACTGGTAGATAGCATTGTTACATAGAATGATGTAGAAGAAAATTTGATATGGCCACAGAAAATCCTTAGCACAGCAAGGCCATAAAAAAATCCTTTAATTCAAATAATTTCTATCCAATAATAATAATAATAATAAATAGAATGCTATGATAATCACAAAATTTGTTCTATATCTAACATCTATAGGTTAACATAAAAATTCTTTTTAAGTTCTAGCTTCTCTTAATAAATATTTGGCATATGCAGTTTGAAGAAATTTTAACCAACAGATACTGAGATGTAGCCATACATAAAACCGTAGACGTGATTAACAGCAACGTCACATGCTGTCTAACATACACCCAAATTGAATCAGCATAATTTTCTAGACATCTATTCACAAATTCACACATCAAGTTTGGTGAATTTATATATCACAGAAGTTTGTATATAGCCTTCCAGTAAGTAGAGTTAAAGTATAGCATAATAGTTTTACTTGTTGGCCAATCTGCATACAAGTGGAATCAGCATAGTTTTTCACAATGTTCCTTTCATATATTGTGTAATTATACTCTATAGAAGATGAGAATCTTTATTTTAAATAGGAGAGATGCCAAGGTGCAACAAAATATAACTTTATATGAAACCGTGTACATTAGTTCTTGATCTAAAGCTCCCAGAAAATTTCATTCATATAATACACACAGACGTACGGACATCTTCCAAAAATGTTCAAATCATATTTTAGACTACTAGAAATGTGTAAATCAATTGAAAACCGGAATTTCACAACTTTTACGAATTCAACTGCTATTAACACTATGAGCGCCATGTCAGCCTTTCTAGATTCTAGACATTTTGTCCTATATCTCTAAAAGTACTGAAGGAATCATCTCGAAACTTTAGAAGTGTGCAGAACATGTTATACTTCAATCATTTCAGTGAAAGTTTTACCTCGAAAGTAAAAGCAGTACCAATAAAAAATTAACACGTTGAAAGCCCTGTCAGCCAACGGTGGCTGACAGTGTCAAATATGATATAAAGCCGCGTCAACCATCGGTGGTTAACAGTGTAAAATAGGATATAAAACTAAAAATATTACTTTTTTATTTTTCCGACTGAGTGAAAATAATGCCTAGACCGGGAGTCGAATCCCGGATCTTTGACTTACAAGGTCAAGGCTCTACCAATTGAGCTATCCAGGCCGACACCCCGGTCAGCATTACTCACTCAGACATCCTTTAGGCAGAAACATCTCTGGTCTATCATTTAGATATCTCAACAGAAAATAAGCCGCAGGAAATGGAAAACACCATTAGATAATGGGAGACTCCCATTGGAAATGGAAATGGAAAACACCATTAGATAATGGGAGACTCCCATTGGAAATGGAAATGGAAATGGAAAACACCATTAGATAATGGGAGTCTCCCATTATCTAATGGTGTTTTCCATTTCCATTTCCAATGGGAGTCTCCCATTATCTAATGGTGCTTTCCATTTCCTGCGGCTTATTTTCTGTTGAGATATCTAAATGATAGACCAGAGATGTTTCTGCCTAAGGATGTCTGAGTGAGTAATGCTGACCGGGGTGTCGGCCTGGATAGCTCAATTGGTAGAGCCTTGACCTTGTAAGTCAAAGATCCGGGGTTTGACTCCCGGTCTAGGCATTATTTTCACTCAATTGGAAAAATAAAAAATTTCAATAAAAATATGATTTTCTTCCACAGTTGATGTGTGATTTTAATAAAGATTGTAAAAATATTACATTGTTTTAAATAATTATTGGAAATTTATTGAAAATTTGCTTAATTTTTATACATTACAGGAGGAATCATTATGGAATTTTAGTGGATTTTAAGAAATCGCGTGGCGCTCAACGTATTAAATATAGAAGAAAGTGAGTGTACAACTTAATGGGAAAAAATAAATTTTTCTCCCCGTAAAACTAATTTCATGCGACAAAGTCACAATGCAATGAAGTAGAAGCAACATACTCAGAAAATTTTTGTAACGGAATAAAGGAGAAAGTGACAGCTGTATAAACTTTTGTGTACTCCGACACGCAATAATACACAAAATGTTTGTTAGAAAAATCTTTTTACAAACATTTTGTATCGTTAAAAAAAATTTAGAATTAACCGAGTATTTTGCAATATATGGTAGATTTTTTTATTCATTACTGGGTTTATTCTGAACAGCTTTTACATATGCGTAGAAACACATATATGAGGACTCGAACAGGAGATATGTATTTTTTATAAGCATCATAAAGTACGATAAAATATAGCCTCTTCTAAATAATAAAAGCCTTCGTTGCCTAGGGCTTACGCTGGAAACACATATAGCTAGAACAATTTATTGAATTAAGAAAGTAAAATTTTATCAATGGTTTCAAAAGAATATAATAATAATAATAATAATAATAATAATAAAAGAATAATTTAACAGAAAAATTACATCACATTTGCAATAATATATTAAGAAACAGAAAATAAAATATTATGCTTAGTTTGAAATAATAAGAAAGGATTATTTAAAAGAAAAAAAAATAGGCATATGAGAAAAAAACAACAATAATAATAATAATAAATTTGAGATATTTAAGTATCCTCCCGGCGACAAATAAACTTCCAACGATTTCGATGAATTTGCGCTGAAGTTTATTTCCATAAAAAATTAAATTGGACTTCATTACTCGAATTTCATTGTTTTGATAAAAAATAGTACAGTTAAATTTTAAAGTTTTTTTTTTTTTTTTTTTTTTAAATTAATGTCGATATATTAAAACATTTGGACAGTGTTTTTGATTTCGCGAATATAGCTTCCCAGGGTAATATGCAAGCACCTCATTTGGAAATATCGAACACCAGGTGAGCGAAGGCCGAGTAATACTTCCACAGCCAGAAAGGGTAGTTGTTTGGGGGTTCAAACAGTCCCCTGAAATTTTAAAATTTGCTCAAAATTTTTGAATTATGCATAATTTTTAATACTCAACATCATGCACTAAATTTTAAACTCTCTCTGATTTTTTTTTTTTTTTTTTCTGGCTGCAAACTTGGTAGTATATTATAAACAGAAAAAGTGCAACAACAGAAAACCGAGTAATAATTTGCAGTTCACTGAGGTTTATTTTAATATTTTGGAATGTTTTATAAAATAATAATAATAATAATAATAAGTATTTTTTGTTAATAAATACCAAAAATCGAAAACTGAGGTTGTTTGTGTGTGTATGAGGGAAGGAGGAGGAGGGGGGGAAGGGTTATTAAAATTAAATATTTTTTTTTAAATATACTATCTTATAATTATAAAAAATTACATATGTATTGAATATAAAAATATCAAATAAAGTAAAAATTTGTGAACACTGTTTAACCTTAATAAAGTAAAATTCAAAAATTTAAAAGTAAATTAGAAAATTTTGTTAAAGTGCTCTCTGCTAACTAGTTTTTAATTTAATACTCTTGTTTTACATTATTCTGATTTAACAATATATTCTGAACATATTTGCGCATATATATATATCATTAATTCAAAAGAAATATTTAAACTTAAAACTGAGCACGGGAATGATAATTCTAAATTTTTACACATGTCCTGTCTGTCTTGTTATTAAATATATTGTTACATATTTATTTAAATTTTTTAATATTTAACCCTTCATTAGGCCCGTGGTCTACACTCGTAGATCAAATTTATTTACTGTTTAAAATACACCAAGAAAAAATATATTTATTGATTAAAAACTGGTTCAGTCTTTTCTTTTAAGTATTTTAAAAGGTAATAAAGTAATTAAAATAAACTTCATAAACAGCTACTGAGAAGAAAGTGCGTGAATGTGCCATCTGTTAAGAATTATGTTACTTAAGGTATCTGCCTACTTACGGAGCACTTTTTTCTAAAAAAGCAGACTATGCAATAAGTAATTATATTTTTAGTTATAAACAGACATAAAATGATGAAAAATATTACATTTTAAGCAAACATTTCTTTATTTTGCAAAAAAATAGGTGATTTTGTGTAAAAAATGAGCAAAATTTCACGTTTACGCCAAACCTCATATACTCAATAAAAATTAATTTAATTCAATATCCATTGAAATACATAATGATATGACCCTTAACTGTGCATTGAACTAAAAGTTAAGAGATATTCTTAAAATTGACTGAAATATGGTAGCTAACAGAGAAAAATACAGAATTATCCGAAAAAAAAAATCTGTTTTTTAGAAAATAAACACGTGTAAAATCTTCAAAATAGTACATAGAACTTATCTTTTAGTTCATTGCATGACTGGAATTCTGTTATATACTGTGAAAAAATTTCATACAAATAACTTTAAAACTTTTGGTTTTAATGCGATAAATCAGGTTTATCGCATACACAAAAATCGAAAAATATAGTTTTTCATAAAACGCATTTAAAGATTTTACTTAATGTGTAATTATTTGTTGGGAAAAATAAATAAATACATGGGGTATAATAATAATAAAAACCTGAATGATTTAAATTGAAAACAAACGTGAAATCAAGCCTAATTACCAATGTTTACCTATCACCAGCTCTTTAAATTTGCGAGATCGAGCACTTCCTGTCTTAAAGAATCTCACTTCCGGTTTACTTAATTGGCTGTAACTTCGGTTCTAATTAGTGTACAAACAAATGCAAAGGTGTTTTAGAAAGCTAAAAGTCTATTCTTTAAAACCAAATAAAAAACAGAAAATCGATTTTTTTTTTTGGTCAAAAATGGTCATTTTAAAGTAGGCAGAAACCTTAAAACATACCTGGTCTACGATCGTAGACCGCGCGCCTAAATGAGAGTTAAATTTTAAAACTTTTTGTCATGTCTGTGAAGCTACATTTTTATCTTATTTAGTGTAAATTATTTTTCTTAGATGAAAAGTTATGTATTATTTATGAGCAATATACCTATACATCAGCACATCGAAATTCATTAAGATAAATTAATATTTGATATTTAAATATGGACAAGAAAGCAGTGTTATGTCTAGCCCCTCCCATATGAAATTAACATTTTATGTTTGAATGCTAAAATTTTTAATTAATTTTCATTTATTTTGATTAAATTTCATTGAAAGATGTTCCAAAACATTCTTTTTTCTCAATGCACAAGAAAGTAAAAAAAATCCACTTGATTTAACTCTCTGATTCAACCATAATGATTTCCCATAGTGACTAAGTATGATTCAACTCTTATTCCTTACAAAGAAGTCTTTTACTACCGCGTATGAAAGTTATACAAAGCACATATATGGGAATAAACGACAAATTGGCTTGCCATAAAAAAAACAATGTACGGGTACTATAAAAGTGCACTATTCATGAAGCAATTAAATAACAATCCAATGCCCCTATCTTCAACAGAGCTGTATGAAATGATATGACAGTAACATTAATTCTCCCTTTATTAGTTCACAAAAGAAAATATTAAGATTAAAATAATAATAATAAACTGGTGTGTCACTCACACGACTTTCTCTTACCCTGAAATTTAATACTATAAATACAGGTTGAAGATTAAGAGGTAAGATAACGAGGACTGTTATGTAAACCTATGTTAAAACAACTCAAATTAGGCTTCGGAAGAGTTTTATACGATAATTAGTTCTCTGTGAGGGGAGCGGTCATTTCTGCACCTACATTTATATAGAATATAAATCTATTATTAAAATTAAAAATTCACTTAAAATTATTCAGACAACTTTCCCACGCAACATTCCTTGAAACTTATCAGTCTTAATCAAACTTTTCCAGCAAAAAATTTATATTAATTTGGAAATACAACTTTTGGATCGCCTGAAATTATTCGTCTGTAAGTTATTCTAAGAGACACAGACAATAATCAAACTTAAAAAAAACTCGCCTTTGGTAACCAGGAAACCTCAAAACGTGTAAATACACCAAAAACAAGCGATGAATATTTAGTTTAAAAACATACATTATTTATCATATGTCTATGAAGAATTCATTTTTATTCTTGAGCAGCTATCCTGGTTATGGTAAAATATTATAGTAAAGCACTTCCACTAACAATACAAAGGAATATTATCGTTTAAATATTTGCAACACTGTATATCTTTTGAAGAATATGAACCACATAGTGCACCTAAATACAATCATCTAGTAATAAGATACGGCACAACCTGAAATGCACTTCCATCAATTTTCAGCTATTGTACCACTATAATCTAGTTCTTTTGTATAGACCTGTAAATGATTTCCCTGCCATATTCTACATGAGGCATGTTTTTATGCATATATAAAAAATGTATATTCATTTCATTCGGTTTAGTGCAGCCTATGGATGTTAAACTCTACTTACCTGCAATTTCCCCCATAAGACGTAAAGTTCTTGAATACTCTTGAGTGTCCCTGTACACGAACCATTTGCTTCATCTCAACGAAAAGCTTTGTGTAGCATCCCTACATGATACACATTTAGAATGCCGAGTTTGGAATTTCTGCTACTATTTGTTCTTGAGATATACTGATAAAACACACACAGACCATTCCCTAAAAACATGATTTTCGTATTCAGGGGACCTCAGAACATGTAAATATAACAAAAACTCACGTTCGAAAATTTGACCCTAAAACAATACTTTCTCGACCCTACGAGTAAGAGAAAGTAAAAAAAAAAATAAAAATACAGTTATTATGATAGAAAGAAATCAAAATCTTGCAAGCTTTTTATTATTTTCTGTTACCCTTACGCACAGTGGTCGGAATTTCAAAAAAGCTGGCCAAAAGTCGAAATTAAAGAAAACAAGTGAAATTGTGATGTATATATATGTTTTCGAGGTCGCTGAATCCGAATCTGACATTGGTTTTTTGAAAACTTCAAAGGCAAACTCAAAAGCAAGATGGCGGATCCAATATGGCAGACAAAAAATTAAAAAATTAATATAAGATGGATAATTCTTACATTAAGGGGTTTTTGAGGGCACTGAATTCAAATTTGACGTTAGTTTTCATAAAAAAAAGTGATATTACACTCAAAAACAAGATGGCGAATCCAATATGGCGGATCAAAAATCAAAAAATTGATAGATGAAGGATAATTTTCACATTTAAGGGTTTTTGAGGGCGCTAAATTCAAATTTGATATCAGTTTTTATAAAAAAAGTGATCTTGCACTAAAAAACAAGATGGCGGATCCAATATGGCAGACCAAAGTCCAAAAAATTAAAAAATTAAATTAAAAAGTAAAAATTAAATTAAAAAGTTAAAACGCTTTTACACATACAGGGGCAGGCGGGGGCACCCAATTCTTTAACGGCTGAATAAAATGGACATCCCTTAACACTCTCCACTTTGAATCAATGCGGGATCTTGCGAGATAAAAAAGTTTCCATACTTTGAAACTTTTGGTTATGTTATAATTGAGGTTAACTTCAAAAAGCCGCTCAGGAGATCACTTGATGAAAAAAAAATAGGAATACAGCATAAATATTATCTACTAACCTCCACAATTGTCGGCCATATTTTGTTGAATGTTGTTGTTGCGAAATTTTCCGAGAAACACTATTTGTTTAACTGTTAAAATGCATTAACAATTAAAAAGAAAAAATTGTCACGTTTTCCGCCAGCCTACACTTAGAAATATGTAGATAGAATAAAATTTCCACCTCACAGTTTCATTCAGTGGCTCCCTCTGAAGGTATTTCCGCGGTACTTACGTCTAAAAACGCGCCTAAATTTTTCGACTTTTGGCCAGCTTTTTTGAAATTCCGACCACTGTGTTACGGTAGAGAAAGTATTGTTTTAGGGTAAAATTTTAGAAAGTGTGTTTTTGTTATATTTACATGTTTTGTGGTCCCCTGAATACGAAAATCATGTTTTTAGCGAATGGTCTCTGTGTGTGTCTGTCTGTTATACTATCAGCATATCTCAAGAAGAAAAATTAGCAGAAATTCCAAACACGGTATTCTAAATGTGTATCATATCAGAACAAAAACCCTTAACGGGTTAAAAGTTTGTGACGCAGCACTTTATTTCGATATGAATTGGAAATATGGGTCTTAAAAATAATGATATCAAATTTTGAGTGACGCTTTGCTATTAATTGAAATATACATAGATTTTTCTCATTTCATAATTTGCTTTTTTCTTCTATTTATATTTACATCACAGTACATTCATAATATTTTCAACTTCAACGTGAAAAATATATAGAATTTACTCACTGATGCTTTTTCATTTGCATCTCGTGAATTCAAAATATGAGTTTTAAAAGAAATGATATAATTTCAGTGACGCCTGAGTGTTACTTTAAAAAGATTTCTTTTTAGATTTCATAACAATCACTTTTGTTTTGCTGAATGAAGTGTATTTACATATTGAAATAATGATTTTAATTTTTAAATATACTGTCAAATAATCAAACTTTCACTCAATGTACATTATAAATTGAAGTTATCTAGTTCAATAAATTGATTTGTCTATTGCGTCACGCTATCCAAAACTGCAAGTAAAATTTCTGCAAATGTTTTCTTTTTGCATCACACAATCTCTTAGTATTAACAGTGAAAATGTGTGCAAAGTAACATTTACATAAATTTTACTTACAGTTTTGGATAGCGTGACGCAATAGACAAATCAATTTATTGAACTAGATAACTTCAATTTATAATGTACATTGAGTGAAAGTTTGATTATTTGACAGTATATTTAAAAATTAAAATCATTATTTCAATATGTAAATACACTTCATTCAGCAAAACAAAAGTGATTGTTATGAAATCTAAAAAGAAATCTTTTTAAAGTAACACTCAGGCGTCACTGAAATTATATCATTTCTTTTAAAACTCATATTTTGAATTCACGAGATGCAAATGAAAAAGCATCAGTGAGTAAATTCTATATATTTTTCACGTTGAAGTTGAAAATATTATGAATGTACTGTGATGTAAATATAAATAGAAGAAAAAAGCAAATTATGAAATGAGAAAAATCTATGTATATTTCAATTAATAGCAAAGCGTCACTCAAAATTTGATATCATTATTTTTAAGACCCATATTTCCAATTCATATCGAAATAAAGTGCTGCGTCACAAACTTTTAACCCGTTAAGGGTTTTTGTTCTGATATCAATCATTACTTTTTAGGGGTTATTGATCAACTGATCAATCCTTCCAGCTCATAGAAAGAGTAGATTTTTTTTTCTTATCATGTAGCTGCCATTTTATTTAAAAATGGCGGCTACAATTAATTAATGGACTTAATGGAAATATTAATGAGGGCTACGTATATATGGAGTTTTAAGTAAATTGGATCATAAATACCTTTTTAATGAGAATTTGAATATTTCAAATAGCTGGCACTCGAAACAAGATGGCAGATCATATAATATTCATATAATTTTACAAAAATACTTTCATTTATTAACGATTATTTATTTTGATAAATCAAATTTCAATTCCTTTTTAAAGAATAATTAGATGCAGACAAAGTTTAGTTTATATTAATATATTCTGCTACCCCCCCCCTCTTTTTCTATTCTTTTTTTTTTTTTTTTTTTTTTTTTTTTGTTTCAGCAATGCACCGAAGAAATAATATATACTTTCGTTATTTCTTTTTAAATTCTTAAAAAAAAAAAAAAAAAAAAAAAAAAAACAGCTTGTAATTGGTTTTAAAATTAAAATCATGTAAAAGGAAATTTCATTAACCTAAACTATTAATATCTGAAGTGCTTATGTATAGGGGGGGAGGGGCGAAATATTCTTGTTTTACTGGTAGAAATACATAATGGACATTTAATATTTTAAAAATCATAAATTGCCTAATAGCAAAATAATAAAATTGAAGTATATTTTAATGATTTTATTGTTATTTATACAGCAATTGATTATAGACTGCCATTCATTAAGAACAAAATAATAATACATAATAATAATAATAATTTAGTCATTTTACCAATAATATGTTTATCTTCCATTTTTTAAATAAATAGTTTCCCTCTGATTATGATACTTCAAATATTAAATTTTAATATACATGAGCAAGCCTTTCTTATTTAATATATATAAATTTCTTGTAATGCAATATAGAGTAATCCTTTTATTTTCCATTTTGTCTTAATAGGGGAAAAAAAAATTAGCGCACCAGAATTACATCACTCAATTCAATAAAAAAAAAAAAAAAAAAAAAAGGAGAGCGAGAGAATGGTAATTAATAAAAATTTAGAAAGGAACTACGAATTACACAAGAAAAATATAGAATCAATAATGAGAAAGCGATCACACTCGTTTTTATAGTAACTCTATATTAAGTTAAAAGATGGCGCCAAAATTTTTCTCTCTCAATAATACTTCGAAATTCTTCTCTAAATTGGAGCATGCGCAAATTGAGAGGAGCTCCGCTCCCGCAAACGCCTTGTACAATAAAACCACAACACTCTCAGCCAGTCAGAGAGCGCAGGAAGGAAACACCAATCAGAGGCGGCGAATGAATACATGAATCACGGATTAAAAGAGAAGGATGTATTACTAATGTTACGGAAAGGTAGTAATTTTCATCTAACAGATAGAGGGCGATCAAATCTCGAAAATACACCAATCAGCGCGTTTTTACATTTCTGGCTGTTCCTTCATTGGATGACTGAAGCCGAAGGGGCGGGCTTTTCCTTTCTTCCGATGAGTTTCAAAGATACTACACCAGGCGGCGATCGGATCGCTTACTCTGTTCGGCTGAATTAATGCGGAAAATAAAGCTCCGTTCCCCACGCTGACCGCCCTATCTAGTTTGTCATCCTGTATCGTAATCCGTGACATGAATGATGAAAAAAATTAATCGGTTGATTGATTAGTTGGGTTTTACGTCGGAAAAAATTAATCGGGAAAAAATGTGAAATATTTTCTCTTAAAAAATTATAAATTTATTATGAATAATTATTAAATAGAATACATATAATTACAAAATATTTCTTTATTTGAAATATTATCTAAATAGTATTTTGGCGAAATGTGAAATTTTAATATCAAATAATTTCCTTCATAACAAAAAAGAAAGAAATATATAAGTAAAATTTAATTTAGTATATATATAATAAGTATTTAAAACAAACAATGAAGTTTCCTTTTTGCATTTAATAAAAAAAATCTAAATATTTTATTGACTGCATTCAGATTAGACCAACCAACCACAGCCTCAGAAAACCGAATGACGCCTGTTCTGAATTCTGAGAATCTGCAGAAGGAAAGCATTCATGGCGGAGGAAAAATAGTTCGATTTTTAAACTAAATTATCTAAGAAACAAGAGTTTTTTGGGAAAAACGGAGAACGTCATGCGTCTCAGACGAAATAAATTAATATCATATATCAATTTCATAAAATTTCTTCGAGCCGTTTTCGAGAAAAAAAACTCACACAAAACACATTTTTCCTTTGAAGTCTTAAATTGCAACTCCAGATCTCAAAATATATACAATGTTGAAGTGTGAAACTTTCAGGATAGCATCATGCAGAAGATAAAAGATTATTCTGAAAATATTAGATCAGAATATCTCCAATTTACTGAGATATTAAATATCGGCGTTTCCAAATTCCTTTGATGATAAATTAGCTGTATAATAGAGTGTCGCTGCTAAGCTTTGTTTGAGCTTTGCTGCGTCACTCAAAAAACTGCCGTTTTTCATGATAGGGACGCTACACTAAGCTTTTCGTTGAGATGAAGCAAATGGTTTGTGTGCAGGGACACTCAAAAGTTCTCAAATACATTACGTTTTTGGGGGAAATTGCAGGTAAGTCGAGTTTAACATCTGTAGACTACACTAAACCAAATGAAACGAATATATATATTTTGTAATAGAGATAGTCAACTGGAAAAAAAATTTTGTGTATGCTTGCCCCTCTCGAGGGGAGTAAATTTTTATGATGGTTATCTTTCAAAAGAGCTCGCCAATACCTTTAAAACGAATGGTTGAACCATCGATCTGCGATAATTTAAAATAAAGTTATCGACTTTTTCCATTTTTAACAAAAAAAAAATATTGAGAACAAATTTAACATTTTTTGGATATTTAGTGTTATACTACTCTTGGGATAACTTAAAAACAAATAATTTTAGGAGATCCAAATGTTGTATTTTGAAGTTAATATAAGTTTGTTACTGGAAAAGTTTGATCAAGATTGATAAGTTTCATGTTGCGTGTGAAAATTGTCTGTATAATTTTAAGTAAACTTTTAATAACAGAATTAAATTCTACATAAGTGTAGGTGCAGTAATGAAACGGGGGGTTCAGGGGGCGGTAGCCCCCCTCACACAGAACTAATTATCATATAAAACTCTTCCGAAGCCTAATTTGAATTGTTTAACATAGGTTTACATAACAGTACTCGTTATCGTACCTCTTAATCTTCAACCTGTATTTATAGTATTGAATTTCAGGGTAAGAGAAAGTCGTGTGAGTAACATACCAGAATATTTTTATTTTTTATTTTTGTGCAATTTATATGAAATACTTTTAATTTGTAGAATATTTAAAAATTTAAATAGTACTACAATATGTATATATATATATATATATATTATTCGAAAAGATGTAGATGACATGTTCAGATTATCAATATCTTACTAAATAATAATGTGTTAAAATTATAAATAAAAAATCAAGATGAGTAAAATTGACTTCTGTAAAAATCAAGAATATATAATATGGGGTAATAATAATAAAAACTCCTTGCCTATTATTATTGTTATTTTCGTAAGAATTTTAACTGACATTTAAGTATGAAATAAATCTTACATTTTAGATAAAATACTTAATATCATTCAAAAGTGCATATGCGCATACAACAGGATGTATTTGAAATTGGACAAGATTTTACAGAAACATTATTAAAAAAAAAAAAAAAAAAAAATTGCGCAGTTATTTATGGAATATAATCCCATTCATAACTTTTAAAATAATATGAATTAAAAGAATGTTTAATTATTCAAACAATAACCTCCATTAAGGAAAAAAAAAAAAACATTAAATGCCAAAGTTTCACTTTTTACTTTCTCTTGCCTATAAGAGGTAGAGAAGGTATTTTTATTTTGTCGGATTTTCGAAATTGAGTTTTTGCTATATGTTTTGTTGTCCTCTAAATTCGAAAATCAGGCTTTAAGTGGCTCGTTGGTGGCTTTAAGAGAGTCCAGATATGAGAATAATGTTCAAATTCGGTAATTTAAATCTGTATTATATGGGGAAATTAGTGATATAATATTACGTGAAACTTTTTATTCAGATTAGACAAATGGTTCCTGTACATTGTGGAGGGAGATAGAAAAATATCAAATACGTTTATGTCTATGGGATATCACTGTTACAATTTACTTTCTTTAAACTGCGCTAAACACAACTAAATATATATGTGCACAGCATATTTCCTATGGTATTATTATTTATGGTATTACAAAAATGCTTTTTTAGTTTACAGGGTCACATAAAAGGATTAAAAAAATATTACGGGCATGTTGGAAATTGCTCGAAATAACATTTCATGTTATTATTATTTTTTTTTTCTGCAAAGCTAAATATATGAACACTCTTTGGTACACATGTGCACTTTATAAACACAATCCCTCGTAACAAAGTTGATACTTATATACATTTAAAAACAAATACTTACAAATTAAGTAAATTCTACAATTTTTTAAATGTATTTTTGTCTGTAGAAGTTCTAGGATTAAAGTCTCAATTTCGGAAAAATCATGTACTTATTTTTCCTTATATTTTTAAAGAAAAATTTATTCGTTTTAGGATATTTTTTCAGCTTAAAATATTTCTGAATATTTGAGTCTCAATTTTGAAAAAACAAATGTAATCCTTTCCAACATTCTCAACTGAAAACCACCAAATTTTAATACATTTTTTGAACACTCTTTATAATAGTTCCAAGTATAGTTAAATCTCAATAAAAAAAAAAAAAAAAAAAAAATGCAGGCATTTTATAAATACATATAAAAAAAGAGTACTTTTCTTTGATAGTATTCTGCCTTATTCTTTTTAACACGCTTTTATTAGCTTCACCTGTACGTATGTTTGTATGTTTGTAACCGCTCTGGGAGCAAACAAAAAATCTATATTGTAAAAAAAGACTTTTCCTACGTGAACGCTGTGGCTGTGAGGTATAGCTCCCCGCTACGAACCTTGAGGTATAGCTCCCCGCTACGAACCTAAAGGTCTAGCGTTCGAGCCCAGTCAGGGGAGATTTTTTAAAAATGTTTTTTGTTTAATTCTAAATTATTTTAATTAAAGATTTAAATGTATGTAAATATTATGGTGTGTCCCTCACACGATTTTCTCTTACCCTGCATTTTAATACTAAGATAGATATTTTGTGCTTTTTAGTTCACATTTCTATAAAAGCGTGTTCTTTAATTTTTTAAAACTATAATATTATTATGTTAAGCACTCGTTTGTGTTTGTTCTTGAAAAAATTGTCACGTTCAATTTTTGCATGCTTTTATTTAACTTGCTTTTCTGTTTGTCTGGGCCAAATATTGCTGCCAACTTTTAACCCAATTCCACTAAACTGATTTTATCCAAATATTGCACAAGTGTCCACAGTCGATAACAACACAATATGCAAGCATTTTTAGAGATCTTACTCAACAGGGACAGGTTCTATAGAATGATCACATCAAACCTCCTCTAAAATTTTGCAGATTTGTGGAAGATTTTAGAGTTATACATAATTTTCAATGTCATTATGTATTAAAGCTTGAACCCCTTCTGTAAGTTAGTATAGTACACAAAGCAAGGAAATTTTTTTAATTAAGATCACTATATTATAGTTAGTTTGTCTACTTGAAGTTGAATAAAAATTTTATCATACAATTTTTGTGTTCTTGTTTATGAATAAAACAAAAACACAATAGTTTTAAAAAGAAATAGAATTTGGAGCAAAAGCACAAAAAGATGTGTTCGATTTTTTTTGTTTCTTTTCGAACTTATTTTTAGGCACAAGATCAAATTCCTTTTAAAAAATCCATACGTACAATGCTCTTTTTGTACGTTTGATGGCTACTTAGTATTTGGTATACATGCATTAATTTATGATACAACTGTACTAAAAAATGCATGATTTGATTAATGTTGTCCTTTTTGTGTAGGTGCTTTTTAACTGAGTTATTAAAATATACTTTATTTTATGAAAAATTGCAAATAGAGGGGTTTGATAGTAATATATCTTACAGATTAATGTTCGTTTGTTCTAAATGCAAGTTATGTGCATGTGCAAAAACTTAAGTTCTTTTTTTTTTTTTCCCACATTAAAACTGTGACCTACGGCTTAAAGTTAAGAAAGAGTGAACAAAAAACAAAAATAAAATAAAATAAAGTAAAATAAATTATCTAGATATTGAGTAAATCCAATGTATTAAAATAGATATTTTAAAATTAATATAACTTAAAATTTGATTTTAAAAACTCACTATGTAAAAAGAAAAAAAAGTACTTTATAACGGTAAATAAACAAACATAGTTCTAAAATATATGTATATATATAGATAAAAATACGCGTTTTTCTGAAATAAAACAATTGTATTATGCTAAACCAAATTAATTTTATGACAATTAGGATAAGTTAAAGCTGCATTGTACGGAAATTGAGATTTCTAGATTTAAGAAAAAATAAAAAAATAAAAATAATTCTAAATTAAAAACAACAAATAAAGGGTACCAACAGGCTAGCATACCTCTCTCTCCCGTTCCATTTCTTCATTCCGTTGTCATGCTCTTTCAAATTAATCCACATAAAGTCACGAATGCTGATCTCTTTGCAACATTTTGATTTTATTCATTTTTCACTTAAGTATAGATGCATAATAAACACACTTAGCTTAAAAAAAAAAAAAAACTACTTCAGCTAAAAAGGAAAACTCTTTTCATAATAACTCTTTTTCATAATAACAATCTTTCACTGATTTATTGATCTTCAGTATATGAAAGCAATAATGATAACTTAAGATGCATAGCCTATCAACTGTCTAGAAAGCTGTAATGTTGCAGTTCCTCACTTTATTATCTCTACCTTCTTCCACTAAACAGACAAAATTAGAGCACTTTTCATTCTTTTCTTCAGCTTTCACGACGCACTTTTAGAGGTACAGAAAGCTTTTTCCCTGCACAATGTCATAATTCCAGTAGGGCTCGTGCCAATGCCGCCAAGTATATATAAATATATATTTAGTACGAAAGTGATCCGTTCAGTTTTTATTTCTCTGAGGGTTTTAGGTCCTCGCTATAATGTTAATGATATGTTTGTTTTTCTTTCTAGATAAGAGAGATGTAAGTAAAGTTGCAAAGTTTGTTAATATACATATAACATTTTTCCGAAAATATAGTATTTTATTCGGAATTCACAATATGTTTTGAAACTTTTCCAACTTTGAGGCATGTTGTTAGTTTTTCTGGTTTTATTTATTTATTGCTTTGCTTAATTTGTTTACTTTTCTGTGTGTTTAAAGTAAATTTAGTAACTTTTTTTTTTTATAATACGGATGAAGTAACCGATATCATTATATGTGTCGGCGTTCGAAGTTTGATTGTTCACAATATTTTTCTTTTACACACAGATATAAACAAAGTTCGATTAATATATTTAGAAAATAAAATTTGTATTAAAATTTCATTAGTAGTGATTTTTCTGACTTATAAACACGTAAACTGAATTATTATAAATATTATAAACATGAATGTTCCTCCCTCTCTCTCCTCTTTTTTTCACTTTTAAAAAAGGAGACTATTTTATTTATGCCAAAATTATACTTTGCACGAATATATATATATATAATATTTAAAATCTACCAGTTTAATAAATAACCAATAAATATTCATATATCAAAAAATTCCACAAAATCAGTAAATTGACATATGTTGTTAAAAATTCCTAGCAGCAATGGAAATATACACGCTATTTGACACTGAATTAAAAAGACAAAAACTGCATAAAAATAATTAAAAAGGAAAATACATGAATAAAATCGCCAAAAAAGCGAAAAAGAAAATGTTCTTATATATAAAATATAAGAATTGAAAACTATGTAAAACAAGGGCAAAATCTAAATAAATAACACAGAAATACATAATAAATGAAGATTAATCTGTAGTAATTAAGAAAATATGAGAATCACTTTGAAATACCTTTCCCTCTCACAGCATCGTCTTTAAGGGCAAATTATTGCAAGATATGTGCATATATATTGGGAGGGGGGGGGGCGAGAGATAGGGTAAACAAGGTTTATTATCTCAGCTAAGCTCTTTAATTAATTACTTATCACTGAGTACACATACATAAAAGAAAGGAAAAAACTCGCAAATCTCACAAAAAAAAAAAATGACACTAATATGTTTGTATATTATATATATATATATATATATATATATATATATATATATATATATATATATATATATAAATATATATGCGTGTGTGTGTTAAAGTTTATTGCATTTATTTTTCTTATATTTAAAATAAATTATTATTTCATTATGAAAATTCACTTCTAGAGATTTTCTTGAGGCAATAACTACTACTGAAACTTTTTTTTTTCTTTCACATCAGTCATTTGTTTAAAATCAACTGAGAATAGTAATTAATCTTTCTACCCATTGAAATACATCTTAATATCTTTATCGCTTCTCTATTGCTTGTCAGGAACCGACTTTGTTAGGAATAAATACAAAAATAATATTTAAAGTAGTTTCCATAAAACTTTTTTTTTTTTTTCCCAAGTTCAAGTTAATTTGAATTAAAATAAATTAGAAAAGATCGAACAATGGGATTTTATATTATGTTAAAAAAAAAAGTATCGGTAAAACTGATTAATTGACAAAACTTTAAAGATTTCACAATAAGTTAACCCGATCAGGTTATCGCTTTTTTCGGCACCTTGTCAGTTTATCATGGGTCTTCCATTCATAACTTTTGAACAAATTGAAATATTTGAAAAATTCAGAATGCATATAATAAAATTTAAAAATGGTATTTTTACGGAAAAAATCATGGACACGATGGATAGGTATTTCTTCTATATATGGATTCTAAGGTTTGAGACAAAAGAAAAATGGCTGGGTCTCCAACGACCCACGATAACTTGATCGGGTTAATTATAACTGCCTGAGATGAACGATTGATTTTATTAATACGACATAAATAAGAGATTAACATTACCTCTACAGACAGGAGAACCATTGCAATTTTCAGGTTTCAAAATAAAACTTCTTCGCAAATAATAAAAACAATTACAATAATTTAAACGTTTTATCCTTAATTTTAACCACTTAAAAATTTGGTAATCAACTTCCAATAATATAGCTTTTTGTTTATTTACAATCGAGGCGTTGCAGATACCAATGGTGAACTCAACAAAAGATGGTAGTCAGAAAATGCGTTTGAAAAATTTTCCATCAGTACAAACTCAACAAAAAGGATATCATTCTCTGTATATTTTGAGAAAGAAAGAAAGACGAGCTAAATAGTATGAATGTTAGTATGTCTGTAGATTCCGCGAAAGGTACATATGGAAAGGAAAAACGGATGTTGAGTTCGCTTTTTGTATCCACAACGCCTCACTTAAAAGTCTACATTTTAACACAAGTTGGCTACATAACATCGCTGTATAAATGGTTTTTCGATAAAAATTTATATCAATCTACATAAATAAAGAGAAGTGGTCTCTCTCTGTGTGTGTTAGATGTCTGCGGTCTTGAGCTTAGGCTGATCGAAGAGCTACGAAACTTGGCAAAGGGATAGCTTGGACCTTGCAGGCGTGTAACTCATAGAGATATTTTCGATTTTCAAATTTTAATTTTTTTTTTAAATTAATTCTTTTCGATTTTTTATCCATTAAGTTTCCAATTTGTTTTCTTAAATTTATTATTTCATTTCAATCCTCTGTGTTCCTTAGCAATGGTTATTACAGTATTTAGTTTTTATTTATTTAATTAAAAGAAGAAATCCCTTTTTTATTTTAATTTATTACACTTATCGGAGTTAAATGGCAATATATTAGAAAAGACTAAACCTATTAAATTTTAAATTTAATTAAAATATAATATAGTTAATTTTAAAATTATAAATTTATTGTATTTATAGTTTTATTATTGCAGAGTGACGCCTAGAGAAACCGTGTGACAAAGGTCTCTTTAATACATGGTGCCGAAACTAAAATATTTATTAGATACTGAGATATAGCCATTTGAAAAAATCGTAGTTCTTAAATAATAGAAGCTCCAGTCATCCGATAAATAACCAAATTAAAATGCCCGAGAAATGTCATTGCTCCCCCTCTTGGGAAGCTGGGGATGGGGATCGGGGGGGGGATACGTCCTACTCGACAGGGTATAATTTTTCCGTATCTTTAAAACGAATGTTTAACCATATAAAATATCATAAATTTAAAATATCATTTTTTTTTTCTTTTTACATAAAAAAAATAAATCAATAAAACTGAAAAAATGCATTATTTTAGTTGCCGTTTGTAGGGCACAAAATTGGCCTTTATTCGACATTTAGTGTTACACTTCTCTGAGATGAAAATCTTCTGCATTCATCATGGGAAATAATTTTAGTACATAAATATGCACTGCGTGGATTTGTATGGAAAAATGTAGAAGAAAAATCCAGATGCTAATCCTATATGGAAAAACGCTAAAATTATTTCAGCACCACCTAATATTCAAGAACTCTATATGTCAGAAACCATTAGTATAGTTAAATGTATAAATGGAATAAATTCTAAAGATCCAGCAGTTTTGCCAATAATATGGCACACTACCATAAAATCAGATAATTAATATGTTTTATGTCTCTCTAAGTTTTTTTTTTTTTTATAGCTTTCCAATATGGCTTATACAACCACTGAAAATTTTACTGCTACAATAGACTCGTATGGGAACTTCAGTACAAATAAACTCCTGACAGTAGCTACAGCTCCTACATGCAGCACTTTGGTGATCCTACAAGATACACTTCTTTTCTACCTCCCAGTTGACTGACGTATAATTCTTCAGTACAAGTAAACTATGGTGACCAGATTAGAGTACCTTTATAAATTAAAAACATTAATAATTATTGCAACTCCCTAATTAGAAATACAATTTTATATTCTTTGTAAATAGGGACCAGAATGCTAATAATTATGATGAATAATTTTCCTGTAAAATTTTTTTAAACTTAGAAAAACGGCTTACAAAAACGGACTGTCCTCAGAAAATGAGGACATCTGGTCAGCATGCTGATGTCCTCATTTTCATGCTTATGTACTGCAATGTATGAATGTAATGAATGTACTGCATGGAAATGCTGGTATACTGCATTTCCATGCAGTACATTCCAGTACTGCATGGAAGTAAACTTCTACATGCAGTACTTTGGTAAGATTCACTTCTTTTCTGCTCCCAAGGCTGCAGTCGTAAAGTACATCTTTTAAGACAACCACCAAACTTCGCAAGTTATCCATTTGCTCTCATGTTCAACATCTCCTCAAGTAGCTGAAGATACTTTAACCCTTTGCAGCGCAAGGTAATTAAGATCATTTAAATTACACTGCCACCAGAATTCACGAACAAAATTAAAATAAAGGAAATTGATGACCTTTTTCTGCTATGTTATAAAAGTAAAGTTTTGCCAAAAAAGTTTCCGGGTGAGTTTTTGCAGTTGGAACTCAATAACTGCGTACTCGCAGTGAGAATAGTGCGCCGCAAAAGGTTAACTGTTAACTGACAATTACTACAATATATTTACAGCTGCTAATATGAAACCTAAAAATATAATTCCTGAAGATGCTTTGTATATGAAAGCGAAAAGCTTTGAATCTGCATATAATTTTAAAGACGTTTTCAATTAAATATAATTTTAATTAACGTGTTTTTATTATAAACTATCAATGACACGTGGTGTCCAACATGATCTATTTAAGAGATAATTTATATTATTTTATTTGTTTCAATACACTGTGAGCGTCAATGAACCAAGGCTTTTATTAAGAAGATCATTATGAAAATTCTAATAAATTGTTATTTAATAAAATTTTTATATTAAGCATCACTCTTTTTTTTTTTTTTTTTTTTTTTTTTTTTTACGGGATTTTCATAGTTGCAAACTTTTTAATTTATTCCGGAGCATTTTTAGTCCCGCTTTTATTTCGTACCACCTTATTTATAGAATCATTTTCTCCAATAGATATAACTATGATAAAACAAATAAAACTTAATCTTAAAAAAAAAAGGGGGGGGGAAGGAAATACAGGTGGGGCTAAAAGTGCTCTGGAATAAATTAAAATGTTGGCAACTCTGGTATTTCTCGTATTAATGAAATTCCAAAAAGATTAGAAAGAAATGTTTTTTTGTTAATGAAATACACGATGAAGAATAAATTTTTAGCAATTACCAATCAACAACTGTTTACGCGTAAATAAACATTTGGTAATTCCGCTTACACAGAAGTTAGTGAAATGAAAAGTAAATATCTCCCAAACTTTGCCTAAAGATCCCAGGAAAATAGTTGAAACACTGTATCAATCTTTTAATATTATTCTTTAAGAACAATAATAAAAAAAATAAATAAAAAATAAAAAAAAAAACTGATATTAAAAGGTACTAAGAGCAGCAATACAAACAACTAGAAGGTGTATTGCGTGCAACTGTGTGAGTAAACGTTGAAAGGATTGGGGCAATAAATGGTGTTTTTGACCTCACTAATGCAAAGGAAGTAGAGAGAAGAGATATTTTTCTGCTGCAACCTAAAGGATGCTAAAATGATATTTGTTAGCTAATTTTTCTAACTCCAAACAAAATTAATTCCCAACAAAAACCCAAACTGTATTTTTATTTAAAAGCCTCAATAAAATGTCAATGTCTTGTTTATAGATATATTTTTTACTTTCTCTTACCCATAAGGTAGAGAAAGTATTGTTTTTGGGTCAAATTTTCGAACGCGAGATTTTGTTATATTTACACGTTTTGAGGTCCCCTGAGTACGAAAATCATGTTTTAGCAAATGGTCTGTGTGTATGTCTGTATGTCTGTGTGTCTGTGTGTCTGTGTGTCTGTCTGTTATCAGCATATCTCAAAAACAAATTATGGCAGAAAGTTCAAACTTGGTATTCTAAATGTGTACCATATAGGGATGCTACAGTAAGCTTTTCGTTAAGATCAAGCAAATGGTTCGTGTACAGTGACAATCAAGAGAATTCTAATACATTACGTCTATGGGGGAAATTGCAGGAAAATAGAGTTTAACGTCTATAGACTGCACTAAACTAAATGAAACGAATATATATTTTTTGTAATAGAGATAGCTAACTAGGGAAAAAAAATTGTGTATGCAGGAGCCTCGCCTCCCCCCCCCTAGGGGGGAAGTCCCCCCTCGAGGGGAGTAATTTTTCATGATGAGTATCTTTCAAAAGAGCTCGCCAATACCTTTAAAACGAATGGTTGAACCATCGATCTGCGATAATTTAAAACAAAGTTATCAATTTTTTTTTTTTTTTACTTTTAACGAAAAAAAAACTTTGAAAAAAAAATCGTACTTTTTTTTTTTTTTTTTTTTTTTTTTTTTAATATTGAGAATAAAATGGACTTTTTTTGGATATTTGGTGTTATACTACTTCTCTAATATGGAAATCGTCTGCCTTATCATAAAAGATAATTTTTTTAATAATAATTTTAATAAATGATTTTTTAAAAAGAGAATTATTTTTTAATAACCGAATTAAATTCTATATAAATGTAGGTGCATTAATGAAACGGGGGGTTGAGGGGGGCGGTAGCCCCCCTCACACAGAACTAATTATCATATAAAACTCTTCAGAAGTCTAATATGAATTGTTTAACATAGGTTTACATAACAGTACTCGTTATCTTACCTATTAATCTGCAACCTGTATTTATAGTATTAAATTTCAGGGTAAGAGAAAGTCGTGTGAGTGACACACCAGATTATTAACATTAATAATATTACTTGACATTTTTTTTTTTTTTTTTTGTTTTTTTTTGGGGGGGAGATTTTTTTTTTTCTTGTAGGGTATATTTATAAAAATAATTTGGTTGATTTAATGAAATATTTGTTACTTCCACAAACCAATATTTTATTAAATTAACCAGAAATTTTATTTATTTATTTATGTATTATTATTATTATTTTGATATAGACTGAACAAAAACTCTGTTTTTTGAACGAAACGTTTTTTTTTTTTTTTTTTTTTCCCATTGTGAAGGGGTTATTGAGGCGGAGAGTCGTCCCCCTCCGAGAAAATTCAAAATCTTCGAAGAATGAAATAAGAAGAGATAACTAGTCCGGAAAAATATGAAGACAAAATTGTAACCGATGATGCTATTAAATAACACAGTTTTTAAGTAATTCTGCATTGTTATTGTGGTATTATGTAGTATGGACCATACGAGATGAAACTATAGGTCTGTCTCCATTGTACAGTCGGCTGCAAAATTATTCGAGCACTAGCCAATAATTCCTATATTTAAAAAGTAAACTAAAGACTGTTTTGCTAAGTAAATCCTTGTCGAATCACATGTTCTTAGACTGATTAAGAACATGACTCGACAAGGATTTATTTAACAAAGCTGTATTAAGTGTACTTTTTTTTGGCAAGGATTATTGCTAGTGCTCGAATAATTTTGCAGCCGACTGTAACTTTAGGTCTCAAAGCTGTCAAATAAATGACAAATACAAGGTGATTATAATTAAAGTTATGATTTCAAAATGCTATAATTTTAAAACTACCCATCAGAGCGATTTGATATGTTACTAGAGCAATCGTGAGGCAATGAAAAAAATTTTTGGGGAGGAAAAAAGTGGTTCCAACATGTTCCTATAGAGGACGTTGTCAAGGTAATGTCAGGGTAAACGACTAAATGGGCTCATTAAACACAGGAATGTTGTTAGCAACACAATGGAATAGCAGGAAACAATAGACTTCAAGGGTTTACTAAAAATTTTTTGGTAAAAAGACAAGAATACGTGTTTACAGTCATAGTGAAAAGAGAAAAAGAGGCGCTTCATGAAACAAATACTTACGGATAATTAACGGCACATTTTGGAACTATTTTTTTTTTTTTTTTTCTTTTGCCAAAAAAAATTTCATTGCCTCACGATTGCTGTGGTAAAATATCAAATCGCTCTGATGGGTAGTTTTAAAATTACAGCGTTTTGAAATCGTAACTTTAATTATAATCACCCTGTAAATAAAATGACACAGTACTTGGATGGCATGTCTCCGGTCCATTCTTAGGGTGAATCGCAGACCGTCGCCGTGCTACGCAGTGGAATACTGGAGCTAATGTTTCCGTAGACTCAATGTTTCTCTTTGGTTGATATTGCGGCAGCCATCTCGAGCAGACAACAGTTCACTTAATTTGCTCTGCATGTTAATACGCTGTATGCCGACCTCTTTTATATCATTCTTCCAAGATCGAAACTGTGATGGCATGTCCCAACCCCAGAGCTGAATTACAGACTATCGTCAATTGCCCATTGTATAGCTCTAGTGCAACGTTAAATTCCTTCAGCCTCAACCTTAACTCTCAGTTTTCTAAAAGCAAAGAAATCATTTCTAGAAAATAAATGTAGTTGCGGTATCCTGGTTGGTAGGAGCCGCGGTAGCCCAGTCGGTAGAGCGCCGGCCTCGTAATTGGAAGATTGCGGGTTCGGTACACGAGCCGGCCCAAAACCGTCGTGTATACTAATGGTGGCTGGTGTACATAAAATCTGTCGTGACCGCAGTGTCCTCCATGTTCCCATCAAAAATTATACCTCTGGGGGTCACCGAAGCGGGAGAGCCATCCCTTCTGTGGAGGATAAAAATTGCGATGGCATGTCTCCGGACCACCTCTAGGGGTGTGTCCTAGACCGTCGCCAATTGCCCATTTGCGCAGCACTAGTGCGACGTTAAACCCAACCTTCCTTCCTGGTTGGTAGAGTGCCGAGCTCCTAATGGACAATATGGAACTCCTAATGGACCGTTTTCTTAGGTTCGAGGCTAAATCATACCCAACATGTGACTTCTGATTCCCCATTTCCCTATGAAATTCCCACTACGATGCACATATTTCTTTACAGAGTGCAAACATTTCCCCATAAAACCAAAATGTAAACATTATAATTCTTCATTTTTCCCTGTAGTAGTCACGTGTCAAGGGTTTATTACGTAACGCGGATAAAGTCTATTGGTGGATTGTGGGTTAGATACTCGAGTCTACCAAAGACCACTGTGTTCATTAATGGCGACTGGAGCATGTGAAATCCGTCGTGATCGTAGTATTCTCCATGTTCCCATCCAAAATAATACTTCTGGGGGTCGTCGAAGTGGGGGAGTCATCCCCTGCATGGAGGATAAAATATATGATGGTATGTCCTCAGACCGCTCTTAGGGGCGAATCTCAAATCGTCGCGAATTGCTCATAGTGTGGCATTATGTGCAATGTAAAAACCCACTCAACTCAACTGAATTAGAAAATAGTAACTTGATGATTTTACGAAGCTATAAATTTTTGTAACGGGCCAGGTGGTTCGGTTGGTCGATACCAGAAGATTCAGAAGGCGCTGCCCTCTGAATCTTCTGGTTCCAGGTTTAAATCCTGGTGCGAGCATGGATGTTTGTGATGTCCTATATCTACAAAATATTGTGCGCTTGTTTCTGTGAATTTCTGTAATATGGATCAATCGAGACGAAAGTAATTGTAACTATAGGTCTCAAAACTGTCAAATAAATAAATAAATTTTTGTAAACATTTTTGCAAGATAAAATATTTTTTTTTTTTTTAAATGAGTGCATGGGTGATTGGATTTTACGTCGCACTAGTGCTACACTATGGGCGATTGGCGAAGGTGTAGGATTCACCCTAAGAGAGGACCGGAGACATGCCATCACAATTCTGATCCTCTACGGAGAGTATAGCTCCCCCGCTTCGGTGACCCCCCAGAGATATAATTTGGACGGGAACATCGAGGACATTGCGGCCATGATGTATTTTATGTACACCAGTCACAATTAATGTACACGATGATCTTCAACCGGCTAGAATAAGGGTTCTAAAAATGAGAGATGACTCACAAATCTATTTGCTGCTTACTCCTCTTGATTTTTGTGTGATTTTTATCGAACAATTTTTTTTTTAATTCTGAGTGATTGTTTAACTATTAATTATCCAAACTATTCACGAAATAAACTTCGATAGACACGATTTCAAAAAAATTAAAAAAGAAGGAAGTGTTCAATTTCAGCCTAGGCAACATCTTCGATGTGAGTCGGCCTGTATTTATATGCCCTCTAGGCTCGAGGATCGAGCCTGTAATCTTTCAATGACGAGTTCGATACTCTACCGACCAGAGTTCAGCGGTCCACGAAATGTTTTGAAAAGTATGCGCTTATTATATGACAAAGTTTTACAATAATGATATCTTATTGAAGGCTATTTTTTAAAGGCTTACTTCTTCTTATATAACTCTTAATACGCCCAATAAACTATACCGGAAGTATTCTTTCTATTACTTGCAATTACAATTGTTCTTTGTCTTTTTTTTTTTTTTAATGGAAGTAAGTACTGAAAACTCAATGCATACACATATTTATTTATTTTAAAGATGGTAATTCCTCATATTGTACTCTACCCATACGTTCTTTTGCAGACAGCACAGAAGAATAAAGTTTAGCACGAACAAGCATAACGCCATTGTTTAAAAATTCTGCCTTTCAAAGCATTGCCATTTATCAGAATTCACCTTGGCTTTTAAAAAAGAAGCATCCATTCTGAAACGTACCAGTCGTAAAATACTTATGATAAAAAAAGGAATTTCTCGGATTTTGTATCTGTCAACAAATTTATTTATCGTGATATGGCAACAGTCTTCGTTCCATTGTTTCAATGTAAGACGGTTTACGAATTTTGAAACTTATGACGCTGGAATGAGTTACGAGTCTTTTGTTATACAGGTATACGGACGTAATAGATGGAAAATAAATAGGCATAATATTATCAAAATGGTAGCCAAATTTAATCTTACATAATAAATAGCATGTTTATTGTTTTTTTTTTTTTTTTTTTTTTTTTTTTAATATGTTACAAACAAAGATAAGATGGTTTTATTAAGTTGCAGTAAAATCTTCAACTATAGCAAATTACAGGATAACAAAAAATCACTGTTGATTAAAATTATAAATACAGTATATTAAAACCACACAATCAACTGATTGAGAAGAAAATTATATTTATTGAAATTTAATTTTCCGACTGAGTGAAAATAATGCCTGGACCGGAGTTAAAGGTTGTCTGAGTGAGTAATGTCCACCGGTTGTCGGCCTGGATAGCTCAATTGGTAGAGCCTTGACCTTGTAAGTCAAAGATCTGGGATTCGACTCCCGGTCCAAGCATTATTTTCACTCAGTCGGAAAAATAAATTTCAATAAATAAAATTATAAATGTTTGAACAAAATTCGCAACTAGTATGTTGTGACCACTACAAGACTTTCATCTATAATTTAGTGTACAAATTCACTCTGTACAAATAATTTATTAAAACTATCATTTATTAACATTATCTACCATGATGAATGCAGACGATTTTCCTCTTACTTAGAGAAAACTAACACTAAATATACAAAGAAAGACAGGTTTATTCTCTATAAATAACATCTTAAAAATGCTTTTCATAATGGTTATATCACATATCAAGTTTCGTACAATTATATGCCATATAGTATGTTGAGATACAGCTTTCCAATTCTCGGGAAAAATTACAGTATAGCAGCGCCTATATTATTGGACGATATGCATCCAAATTAAACCAGAATAATGTCTGATAATGCTCTTTTCTTATATTAAGTTTTGTTTGATTATAAACAATAGAACCTGAGATATAGCTTTCCCTTAAATTGCGGAAATCGCTGTATAGTAACGCCACCTGTTTAGTGGTTCGCACCAAAAGTTCCTAATCACAAATTTATGTCAAGGTGCATCTACATATTAATTTATATGAACTTCTGTGCAGTAGTTCTTGATATACAGTCACTAAACGTTTTTGTCACACAAACACACACTTTCTAAAAATGGTCAAATCATGCTCTGGACCTCTCAAAACGTAAAAATCTATCGAAAACTTGAAGTCGAAAATTTTCAAATCCAATACATTCTTCTACTGAATATAGAAAAAAGTAACAAAGGATGTGACTTATTTGTCCGACATAATATTAATAATAATAATTAAAACAATAAAAGTAAATTTTTTGCTTCTTTTGTGTTTGAAGATAAGGCCTATAGATTTATTCTGTATTTCTGCATACTTCCAACGTCAACTGAATACCTAGCTTCCAGATTCTCATCATATTTCAGAAGACTTTTATAAACTCTGCTCTTAATGTGAACAGAACACCCCAAGAAGATAAAAGTGTAGCAATACCCTTACGTTCAAAATCCTTGCGGGCAAAAATGAGTAAAGCCTGTGATTCGCTCTCTTCTACCGATCTCCACAGCGACATCTACCAACTCAACTCAGTATTTTCGCTGTGATTTTCCTATATTAAAAAAATATTTTCATATCAGTCTCCTTTATCTGCTTTTGCACTTTTTCTGGATATTTTTCAAAACCCTGAATTTTTATTCGTTTGTTTTATTAGAGAATCAAGTACATGATATATGATACATTATATCACATATGGAATATGATGCAATTTTTTCCAATTCTTGCACAATATTTTTTATAACTTTAAAATTATGGTTTTGCTCAAAGTATATGCAAGATTGTTTGCTCCCCCCCCCCCTGATATTTTATTATCATTAAATTATTAAGAGAAAATTTACCGTTTTATTATTACATATAGCATTTTATTGACAAAGTTCATTATCATTCTCCGGCTTTTGAATTTTTATTCAAATGTATATTTAACTGTCTTATGGTTCAATTTACTACATTTCTACTTTCTTTTATATATATGAGAAAGGATTGGATTTGTGAAAATTTTTTACATGAGGTTTTCGATAGATTTGCCCGTTTTGGGACATTTTAAACACGATTTGATAATTTTAAGAAAACATGTGTCTGTATGCGTGTGTTGTGTATCACAAATTTCGCGGACGCTATATCATTCGAACCAATGAATGTAAAGCAACAAAACATGATACTTATTTAGATCTTTTCTTAAATTGGTGCTGATTACATTTTGGGATATCCAGATCAGCCGGTAGCATGTAGTGCTGTCATACCGTTTTTTTTTTAAATTATTTTTCATGTGGCGGTATAGGACAATGTTTCGAATAAATGTACAGAATGGAAATTATTTTTATTGAATCATTGGGAAATTAATATATGTAATAGTAATAATTAACCAGAAAATAAAATATGTATCTGTAGGGGCATCACTTACCTTTGAAGGGAAGTTACCATTAGGGAGAGTAAATTTCCAGCATGAGTATTTTTTATTTGAATTTTTCATTACCTTAAAAACGAATGATTGATTTATTAATCAATGAATATATAAAATTAAGTTATTAATTTTTCTTATTAAAAAAAAAAATAATAAAAATTTTTAAAAAGTGAAAAATTGCTTCTTATTGGATGTCACAAAATTGATTTTATTTCGACTTATAGTGTTACAGTCTCTGAGATAAAACCGTCTGCGTTCATCATGGAAAATAATTTTTAAAAAATATTTCTTTTAATATATAATTTTGTGAATATGTATAGAAAAATATAGAAGAAAGTTTTTTTATGGCTACAGAATACTTTTTTCATCGCTCACATATTTATTCATTTTATATACAGATGCAATTTTCGTAATTATGTATAAATTAAAAAGCAAACAGAATATGCGAATAATGGGAGTTTTCGTCTGAGAACTAATAAAACGATTCATGTTTTCCTTTCTAACACCCAAAGAAGCGCAATGAAATTTCAAGTGCAAGAGTTCTTGTCTAGCCTTGGGATACTCTAAACATAATTTATATGCTATATCCTTACGAAATAAGAAAGAAAGATGAAAAATTTCAGTCTATAAAAGTAAAAGATATTTATGAGATTTCTTCCTTTTTTACATTTGCATGAAAAAAAGAAAAATAAACTATTGTTTTTGTGCTGTAAGTAGCCATTTTATTTAATTTATGTAAATGGTTGAATAATTCTGATTCCAGGTAGATATGTAAAAAAGAAGCGAGAAAATAAGGTAATAACAACTAATCCATGTTTAAATGTTGGTGACCATGTTAAAGTATTGTTATTTTCTACTTTACATATAAGAAAAAAAAATAATCTGGTGTGTCACTCACACGACTTTCTCTTACCCTGATATTTAATACTATAAATACAGGTTGGAGATTAAAAGGTAAGATAAAGAGTACTGTTATGTAAACCTATGTTAAACAATTCAAATTAGGCTTCGGAAGAGTTTTATGTGATAATTAGTTCTATGTGAGGGGGGCTACCCCCCCCCTTAACACCCCGTTTCATTAATGCACCTACATTTATATAGAATTTAAATCTGTGATTAAAAGTAAAAGTTTACTTAAAATTATACAGACAATTTTAACACGCAGCATTCCTTGAAACTTATCAATCTTGGTAAACTTTTCCAGCAACAAACTTAACAAAATACATCATTTGGATCTCCTAAAATTATTCATTTTTAAGTTACTCTAAGAGACACAGACAAAGATCAAACGTTAAAAACTTGACTACGGTAATCAGGAAGCCTCAAAACGTGTAAATATAGAAAAACAAGCGATGAATATTTAGCTTAAAACATACATTATTTACCATATCTCTATGAGGAATTTATTTCAATTCCCGAACAGCTTTCCTGGAAATGGTAAAATATTATTAGTAAAGTACATCCACTAACAACAAATAACTAGTGTGTTGTGGCCACCACTACCACATGATTTTCTTCTATATTTTCCTATACAAATTCACTCAGTAAAAATAATTTATTAAAATTATTATTTAAAAGAATTATCTTCCCTGATAATGCAGAGAAAAGCTTAGTGTAGCATCCCTATATGATACACATTTAGAATTCCGAGTTTGGAATTTCTGCTATTATTTGTTCTTGAGATATGCTGATAACAGGAACACAGGCAGACACACACACAAGCCATTCGCTAAAAACATGATTTTCGTATTCAGGGAACCTCAGAACATGTAAATATAACAAAAACTCACTTTCGAAAATTTGACCCTAAAACAATACTTTCTCTACCGTAAGGGTAAGAGAAAGTAAAAATAATTGATTCGTAAAAATTTTTGACATCTAATTTTCGATGGATTTACACGTTTTGAGCTGTGTTGAACACAATTTCAGAGTTCAAAGTCTTCGCATCTTTTCAGAACAATTTCAAGAATGATAAATTTCCGTCTTTTTGTTACTACTATTTTTATACAGTATTCTTTATCCTATTTAATTTAGACACATTACAATGGAAATATAGTAAGGAGTTTTGCATGAAAAAAGCTGTAGTAAACGAGACGGAAGTTTCTCAACCCGGAAAGTGTCCAGAAAAAAAGAGCTGAGACTTCGAGCTCTGCAGTTTGCCCATTTTTAGAAAATGTCCGTCTGTTTGTCTCTCTGTGTGCGTGTTATCAATATTATGTGGGCACTGTATCTTAAAATCTAATAGACGAATTCAAAAGAATTTTGTATTTAGTTGGACTTTGTGCTAATTAGATTTCAGGATATATCGCTGACAGGTGGAACTTGCATGCAGCTATTTTCCCCATTTAAGGGAAGGATATATCTCAGTTTCTATAGATTAAAGAGAGCGTGACATCTATGAGAGACACGGTGAATGTTCTTTGTGCTTTTACAAGTATTTTCCCTCTGACAACAGTTCTAATAAAGAAAAATAGTTTAAAACTTTATAACAACGTTAATGAAAAGGATTAAACCTCTTTTAAGCATCAAAGGTGTTGCTGAGGATAAGGAAGATTTACAGTTAAAGTGAAAAGAGATGACAGTTTTTCACTTCCCAAAGGTCGGCCTCGACGACTTGGCGATCAAATTTGGTAAAAAATTGTAATTTATGAATGACAAAGTTTGGAAGCTCTAACTTCTATAGAAATTGAGTTCTGGAATTTTCAAGAATGATCCATTAGTTTCTAGAACAGAACTACCTCAAAAGTTTTGTCAGTCTCTAACGAGAATATAAAAAGAGAAGTGTCCATCTTCAATGGCACCGTTTATGTTTAGACTTCGAAATGAGTTCGATTGTCTTTGATAGACTGCGCTTTAAGTGGTTGATTATAGTTCCTGAATTTGCAAAATTGCTCTCTGTGGTGTATTTGGAAGGTTCAGAAACTAACCAGTGTAAGTAAAACGTAAAAATTGGCTTATGTGTTTGAATGATCGAGATTTCCAAGTTCTTTTACAGGCACAAACAGATAAGTGGATTTCATTATTATCTGCCAGATAGTAGCATTATCAATGCGCACTGAACTACTGACTTGTATTATAATACTACTCTCATTTCCACATTTTTTTTTCTTTTTTCTTTTTTTTTTTTTTTTTTTTTTTTTTTTCCCGGACTTAAACTGATTGGCTTCTGAACCCTCCACTAACGATGTTTACGTGACTTTTGTGGTACGAATATTTGTTTTATTTGATATTTCGTGAATATTCGTTGATTATTGGCTTCTGTGGTACGGATGAAAATTTTATTAGACAGTTTCGAGATTATTCGTTAAATAAAGTGCATTCGTCGATTTGAGCCTGCCTATTTATTTTAAAAACTACTTCCTGTATTGAAAAAAATAGGCAATATCTGTAACAATATCATTACGGAATGTATTATTAGGCTTTCTTTAAATGTCTATGACGGTAGATCATATAATAACCAAAAAAAAAAAAAAAAAAAAAAAAAAAATGTGTTTTTTGGTCATTATGAATGTTATTTCGTCACTATCTCCCAAAACACAAATATCAAAAAGGGAGACGAACAACTAGTAGATGTTATAACAAACGTACAACGTTTGACACCCAACTGTTATTAAGTTACATGATATATACACACACTCGTATATACAAATGTCCCGAAAAATCATAAAATTACGGAAATCTCTAAATTGGAAGATAACACCAATATCCAAGTAGAGTTAGATCCATTTTCTAAATCGATTTCATAAAGCTTTTTTATATATTGCTTAAGGAAGTAAACATTTTTGAAATAAAATAAATAATTGTTGACATAATTGCAAGCTGGGTAAACTTAAAATGACGGTTTCGTTTTCCTGTCACAAAAGTGTATGTGTGTGGCGCAAATAATTACATCCCCTTTCCTGCATTATGAACGGTAAAACAAAAAACAAAAAAAAAAAAAGACTTTGCCAGTACTTAGATTAAAGAATTGCAATTACTTTATCTCTTTTATCAGGATTTTGATAATTTTTTAAAAATAACACAGAACGCCGATTGCAATTCGTCTGATATTAGTTATCTTTTTCTATTTTTAAACTTTATTCAATTCAAACTGTACAAATTTACTGCTGATCAATAATAGTTTTTAAATTGCTATTTTTTACATTTCCTAAAAGCTGAAAATTCATGAAAAGCGCTTGCTTTTCTTTTCCCTATATACGTACGATAATAAAAAACCCTAAAATCATAGATTCGTCGTATCTTGCTCTGCCTTTCACCTACTAATCGAAATTTACTCGAGTGGCTTATCGCTATGGTCATATCATTTCGAGCAATATTTAAGACGAGATCCCGATGAGGAAACATTCACCGAAATCAGATACTGAACCGATGACAAATCACAGTAATAACTAGATGAAAACCATGTCTTTCCATTGTATTTCATTCAGATCACTTTCTGAAATTTGTCGAATTTTTATCATAGGATTCAATTATCCTGAAGAAACATTTCTGATGAATTCCCGATGAGATTCCGATTATCGTCCGCTCCCCAGTTCACCAGATTTCGATGAAAAGCCATTCAATGGGCGATTTCATTTTACTGCTAGGGAAAATAATTTGGTTTGGCGCTAACACTACTTTCTTTTAACCTATATTACCACAGACACATTATTACAATTTAAAGTGTAGGATAATGCATTTGAACATTTCTATTGTATTTTTAATGACAATTTAAAATAGTTTTTAAACTTTCTTTTTACACACATTTCTATGTAAGAGGAAGAGGGGGGGGGGGGTACAGAGAAGCACCTTCTTCAACCCCTCGTTTGAATATGATGAGTACATTTATAAAACATTTAACCGTTATTGTGTTAACACCACATTGTGACTGTTATTACATTTTAAAATTTTATTTCAAAATATTTCGTGAATTGCAGCCATAAACTTATTGGACTAATTTTGTGTAACTCTGTTTATTATCTGTAAATTAAAAACGCATGAAGCAGTATATTTAAATTTAGAAAAAAAAAAAAAAAAAGTAAGACATAACTTCGAACTACTTACAAACATAGCACTAATATATCCAAATTCTTTTGTGTGGTTCTGTAAACGAAGAATAAATACTTTTAATATCAAACTGTATGTGAAGTATGAGAACATAATAAATACAAGCCGATTTGTTTTGAGTAGTCTAACGATGTTAAAGTATATGTAAGAGAAATTTGATTCATAGGCGTAATGTAATTGAATATTTTTGTATGTCCCTGTACACAAACCACAAGCCCTATCTCAATAAAAAGTTTCATTTAGTATCACCTGTTATAAAAATTTAGAATATTGTTACGAATTTGTAAATAATTGTAGTTATTTTTATGTAAATTCATTCAAAAAGGCTTAGTCAGGGGATAAAATGTTAATTTTCTGCATTTCTAGTCTGTCTTTCGCATTAAAATAGCTCAATTCCCGTTAAAAACACGTTAAAAAGTTTCACCAAGGCAGGTATTGGCACTTATTTTATTTTATTTTATTTTATTTTTTTGCTGTAACTGTAACATGCTCATGTAACACCAGAGTTATACTTCCAATTTCTGAGGATTAAAAAAAGAGGGTAACGCGAGTGTTAAATTGCTGATTTTGTGTGGTGAATACCGATATGAGTGTGTCAGGATGTTTTCCCTTTGGCAACAAGTTAAAATAATATTAAATTAAAATTGAGACAAAATTTGCAAAATAAATTTTAAGAAAGGAATATAGTAAACTTTGCTAAGGAACGCAACTTCATATTTTAAGGTAAAAAGTTTATTTATTTATTTATTTTTATGCTTTTTGTATATTTAGACCAGTTAAAAAAGGATTTCTCCCTTTTTCCTCTTGCATCAAAATAAATAAATAATAATAATAAAAATTAAAATTAAATTGGGGAAAATTGTGCGAAAAAGAAAATGGAACAACTTTAGTTTTGGACCCTTTTGATGAAATTTGGCACCGAAGTAGCTCGGACGTTCGGCACGTTTTTTTATTATTATTTTTTATTTTATTATGCAATTGCGTTAACCATTTAAATTCATCGTCCAAATGGCAACAAAAATTTAAAAGTCGCGAAGGGTGTCCTTATAATAAAGTTGTACCAAAGATATTTTAAGAAATGAATGTGGTAACCGATGCTAAGGAACGCTACAAAGTTACCACATGTATATGTAAGGAAGAATAAACTAATAAAAGGTCATGTCATATTAAATTAAAATCTGTTTTGTACAGAATTTTATATCTATTTTTTAGTAAATAAAAATAGGCTTCGGTTTTTCTTTTCTTTTTGTTATCGATATGCATATATATTTTATAACAAATATTAAAAAAAAAATACAAAACATAGAAACATGTGTTTCAATTCATCTGTATATATTTCGAAATCTGAAGAAAGGTATAAATAGAAAATGTAAAAGAAAAGAGAGCTACATATGTTTCTAGTATGTGTGCTGAACTCTCGAAAAAATGAGAGCGCTCAAAAGAATGAATGACGCAAGTTCTTTATTTCGAGATTTTTCTGAGTGTATTCTTCTCTACTTTCTACCGAACGACGAGAATGATACTTAATGTTTTTACAGAAAAAAAGTTTTCTGAATGTTGAACAAATAGTGTAAATGTTGAGATAAACTAGTGGAGCTGTAGATCAGGAGCCTCAACCGCAGTGTTCCCAGATGGTCGACAGTCAATTTCCCCAAACAGCCTTTCAAATTTCCCCAAATCAGGGATTTTTCCTAAAATAATCCCCAACTCAATTTCTACAAAAAAAAGTAAAATTTTTACAAAGAAAAAAAAAAAATTAACAGATTTAAAACCAATTTTTCCCCCAAATGACTCTCATTTTTGAAAAAAATCCCTATGTACAAAAATAACTTTCATATACACACTAGTTATCGGAAAATTTCAGATCTGCGTAAAGTACTTAAATGCTCAGTAAGTATATAAGACACACTTTGATCCTCAGGATATCCTGAGGATGTCCTGGGAAGAAGGGGCACCTTCAAAAGTCCCTAAATGCTAAAGAAATCTGCTAAAGTCCCTACGTGTATGGACAAATCCCTACAGTTGGCAATGCTGTAAACTTAACAGGTAGACTAAGTGAAAAAAAGCTGAATAAATCCACAGATTTCTCCCCAAAAAATTTAAAAATCCCCTCGAAATTCCCCACAAACATCCGGTTCCCAAAAATGTCTCCAGAAATCCAAAAAATCCCAAAAATGGGGACAAAATCTCGAATCTGACAATACTGCCTCCACGTCCTATTTACATCACTCATTACTCATCAAATCATTTTTCTTTATACCATATTATTTAAAATAACTGTACATATAAGTATAGGATTAACTCGCTACATAACCAGATATTTTTCGCCTCGAACTTACCCCCCGCCCCCGTTGTATCTGTCTGCTTATATCTATCTGTAATTATGTGCATGTATATATTTCCTTGCAACTCAAAGCTCTGTGTTAACTCCTTGTTACTCATAAATACTTGTACCAAATTCCATGTCCAATGATTGCATAGTATATACGAAATATTTTGTATAACCCTGTAAACTAAATAATTCTATGTCTACTATTTTCGACATAAAACAGGGTTTTAAATATTCAAATAACACATGTTTATCTCATTATGTTTAATGGAGTGTAACCATTTTAAAAAGCACTTATAAGAAATACCGTCTATAGACCGTAATGGTACGAAATGCTTTTGTGGGTCTCTGTACACCAGCCAGAATTATTATATACACCAATAAAAACTGTACAACTAATTCTTTGCGACTCCACTAATATCTGAACCGAATTTGACATCATTTGAATGATTATAGAATGTCACCGGAATTCTTTTGTGTAGTCCTGTAAATTAATGTTTTAACCAAATTTACCTTTATGCTGGAGAAAACATGCTTTAAGCATCTTAATAATGTATGTTAATTCCATTATGTTGAATTCAGCATAAATTATTAAAATGTGCTTAAATAAAAATTTGTCCATAGGCTCTAATACGAAATTCCTTTCTGTGTCCCTGTAAATGAGCCATAAACATTATATACACCAGGAAAAACTATACAACGTATTCTATGTAGCTCATGAATAATTGTTCGTTATAGGTATGCACTACATACCTATATATATATAAGAAAGAAAAATGAATTGTTTGAAAAGAAAAAATAAATTTTTTTCTGATACAAATTTTAATTTGTGAATGACTGCTTATCACAAAACTTTTTTAGAAAACAGCTGAAACAAGTAATATAAAAGAAAAATTTTTAAAG
Organism: Salticus scenicus; assembly: GCA_963930645.1. Classification (NCBI taxonomy): domain Eukaryota; kingdom Metazoa; phylum Arthropoda; class Arachnida; order Araneae; family Salticidae; genus Salticus; species Salticus scenicus. The sequence goes on from OZ005656.1 coordinate 246,348,557, forward strand.
TCAATTCCTACTTACAAACACTATCGAATTTTTTTTTTTTTTTTTTTATAATTTTGAATTAGGAAATGAAAAGCGAGCGTGCAAAATGAAAGAAAAATAATTACAAGATAAAAAAAAAAAAAAAAAAAAAAAAATCTTTTTATATACCATGTTTTAAACTTTCTGATGAATCGTAGAGCTCTTATCAATGTGCATAAAATTTTTAAAATGACATTGACGTCAATTTTTGTGAAATGCATAATTTAACTTTTTACAGTTTTTTAATGTTCACGTTGAATTAAATGTATTTATTTTTATGTCGAAAGAAAATGAACTCGTAATTTTTTTTTTGGCAACAATTAAATTATAGCTAATATTTTAATGACTATATTAACGCTATTAGGATGTTATTGTTTTCATATTTTAATTAATTATAAGAAAACGAATAAAAATTTCGAAAATCGGACTTCGAAGTATTGTGTTGTCACCGTGTTCTGAGCAATCCTGAAAGTTTCAAATTTCCAGCTGGTCGGAAAGTTAGTTAAAAATCGATTGTAAGATTTGTATAAGATATATATAGAGAGAGTGTGAACTAATAGTAGGAATTAAAAAAAAGCTCATTTAATCACCGATATCTCTATGAATTTTTGTGATATTCAACTGGATTTTTTTTATAAGGTAACTCTGTACAGTTGAGTATTAAATTCTGTCAAAGTTTTTTTGCTACAGTCCACGCATGTACAGTAATAAATTATTTACTAAAACTGTCCATGTCTCTTTGAATATTAAATATATTTATTTTAAACTATAGTATAATGATTCAGGCATATGTTGTCATGTTTTCCGAAATTTTCATGAAATTTGAAGTAAAACCTCTGGAGTTAAAAAGTAAAAACTTACGAAATTTTTTTGCATTTTTCAAAAAAATATTAGTAACTCCTTAAATATTCAAGATATCCTCACAAAACTTTACATATGTATAAAATATAACATTTATAACCACATCTAAAATTTGCAGATTGATCGAAGCTTTTCCATATACAGGGTTATCACAAATACTTTTTATTTTATTGGATTTGTTGTTCTTTCTCTAAGAACCTTCGTGACAAAATCTTTGCTGAAAAATATAAGAAAAGTTCCTCATTCCCAAAATTAAAAAACAACACGGTAAATATTTTTCAAGATATTCGATGAAACGTAAAAAAGCGAGTGTTCACGTTATTTTATCCAACACTTGTATATATATATATATATATATATATATATATATATATATATATATATATATATATGGGCAAAATAAGAACATAAAATGATAAATTTACATAATATCTTTTATAACATATTTCTCGATATTGAAAATGGATAAATATTATTATGTTCTTGTGTCGAAAATGTGATATAAATTCATATCTATTAATCTAGAAGCTTTTCTGCTTTTCTTTCTTAAGAAAAAACACAAAGTAAACTTACTATTCTATTTTCTCTTTTTTACCTTTCAGCAGAAGAGAATTGGATTACTTTTTGTCTGTCATATTCTTTGCAAAGTACAGACGTTCGAACCACACCCGCCATTTTCGGAAAAGAGGCATTTTCTTATGCAAACAGCCCATGCAATTTCCTTTACTTAAAGTGATCTCAACTAACGTCGCATCATTTTTCAAACTTTATGTACATTTTACATGTTTTATCGTGTGATTTTCTTTTCCTTTAAGTCATAGTTTTTTCTGGTTATTCATTTTGACAGTTTCTCACATTAAATATTAGGGATTTTAGAATTTGGATGATTTTTTGACTGAAAAGGAAATCTCCAATAACATCTTTTTTGTGTTTATACTCGTAGAAGAATTGTGTTGAATTAAAGCTTACCTTTTTCTATGAGAAAAACTATAAACTTCACACAAATAACGACTTCAGTTTTTGAAGGATTTACACATTTTCAGATGTCCTGAATACGATTTGATAATTTTCTTAAAACGTCAGTATATGTCTATCTGTATGTGACAAAAATGTTCAGTTAACTCTAGCTCGAGAACCAATGCACATAATTTTATAAAATGTTGTATTTAGTTGCTTCTTAACATAAATTGGTGCCTGTAGGCACTTGTGTGATATCGCTGAAAAGATGGCGCTTTGGTCGCCTTTTATCACAATTTATATTATCTCAGTATAAAACAAAATTTCCTTTTAAGAGGACTCTCTACTTATCGTTCCTGGAAGCTAAAGCTAATGTTATTCTAAGGAGAATTTCGCCCCATTATAACTCATTAACTAATACATATTTTTAAATTCCGTGTTCACATTCAGAAAATTCACAAATATTAAACAATTTATCGCTTTCTAAAAATTGAGTTAATTAATTTTAAGGTTGTAAAATGCAAATTTTTACAATGTGAATTTTTTTATTTTTGAGCTTAAAAATGAAATTTTAAAATTTAAAAAATTGAATTTTTTGAAAGCGATAAACAGTTTAGCAGTTGTGAATTTTCTGAATGTGAAAACGGTATTCAAAAATACGCATTAGTTAATGAATTAAAATAGGGCAAACTTTCCGATAGAATAACATTGGCTTCGGCTTTCGGAGACGATAAGTAGAGAGTCCCCTTAATGTATACGATTAAAATTGTTATTTAAAAAAAAAAAAAATTGAGATATTATAAATAAATTTATAACAGTAATAGTGGAACAGGTAAAGTTTTTGTATATGTAGGAGCATATCTTGACACCCCTTCCTTTTCCCAAGGGAGTGAATTTTCAATATGAGTATTTATTAAAAGAACTTGTAAATACCTTTAAAACTAATGATTTGACCATTCATCTGCGATAATTTCAAACGAAGATATATAATATATATATATATATATTCATTTTTTAAAAACAAATCAGTAAACGCCTTTACTTAAGATATCGTCTATAGGGAGCAAAATTGACTCTCTTTCGACATTTAGTGTCATACTTCAGTTATAAGACTTCTTCATGGGAATTAACCTTGATAAATAATAATTTTAATAAATAATTTGCAGTGCGTGAATTTATATAGGAAAATATAGAAGAATTTTTTTTGATGGTTACAACATATTAGTTTTTATTTCTTTTTATATCTATACACTACCTTTCCATAAGTGACCGGACACTTTTGATTTCAGACGTTTTTATAAATATCTCAAAAAGTACGTGGCGAATTATCTCGAGACTTCAGGAGTATAAATAACATGTTACACCTCATGTATTTCAGTGTAAGTTTTACCCCGAAAATAAAAAGGAGACCAGTAAAAAATTAAATAAAAATTAAAATGTTTGGAATCACCCTGTAAAAAGGAATGATTGAAATGCAATCTGACTGTAGTACGAGATTATGAGGCTCCTTCTTATTCTCTGTATAAATTTTTATGAGGTTACCACATATATTCATGGAGATATAACAGTTTCTTTAAAAAAAAAAAAATGCAAAAAAAAAAATCTCACTTTTTTAATTATAACACGCAGGGTATTAAACCCAAAGTAAAGCCCTTTTTAGGAAACTTGACACACAACAACAGCATACTGTAATGAAAATTCAAAAATATTAAATATCAAATGAAATATGAACATTTTTACTAAATAATTTTTAAATGCGTCTAGCTCAAGCTTTAGCGAAACTTCATTTGCATAATTCCATAACCAAATGTGTTGAAGTACCTATATAAAAATTCCAAAGTAGTATCGTTTAAATTCAAAAAGTTATACGCGATAGAATGAACTGCTGTTCACTTCCTCTCAAAAAAAAAAAAAAAAAAAAAACTGAAATATAAGGGGTTTTACTCACCTTTTTATTTTGATTCAGTCAATGGTAACACAATGCTCGTTGATTGGAAATAAATATTGAGAAAACCCCTTATTATTTTCCTTACTTCTGAGAAGAACTAAAATTGAGTTCATTCTATCGCGTACAACTTTTTGAATTTACATGATATTTGTTTGGGGTTTTCATATAAGTAGCTCAATACTACTGGCTGTTATATTATTCAAATGAAATTTCGATAAAGCTTGCGTATGCACAGTTAAAAATTATTTAGTAAAAATGCTCATATTTTATTAGATATTTAACATTTTTGTATTGACTGCAGTATGCTGTGTCTAATGTTGTGTGTCAAGTTTACTCAAAAGGTTTTGCACTGGATTTAATACTTTGCGTGTTGTGTTATACCTGTAATTAAAAAAGTGACAAAATTTTTCGATTTTTTTTTTTTTTTTTAAGTTATATTTCCATGAAATATGCTAGCTTCATAAAAATTTATTCAGAGAATAAGAAAGAGCCTCATAATCACATACTACAGCTGGGTTGCATTTCATGCATTACTTTTTACAGGGTGATCCCAAACATTTTCATTTTTATTTAATTTTTTATGGTCCCTCTTTTATTTTCGGGGCGAAACTTTCATTGAAATATATGAGATGTAGCATGTTATTTACGCTCCCGAAATCTTAAGATATTCGTCAAGTACTTTTTGAGATATTTAAAAAAATCTGAAATCAAAAGTGTCCGGTTATTTTTAAAAAGGTAGTGTATAAAGAAAGAAAGAAAAAAAAATGCTGGTTGTAATTAGCATACAAACTTTCTTTCTTTTTTTTTCCAATTCATTTATTTATTTTTTCTTTTTCATCTTCTTTTCTGTTCTTTCTTTTTCTAGAACAGAAAAACCTTTCTCTATTTATATTTTACTTTTTTTGACAACGTTGCAAACGGAGAACGTGTATCTCTACATAACACTGGTATCTGAGTGCATTCTCATTCCGTGACTGTATATATTGACTTACACAGCAACTTCGTCTTTAACATAAATAGTTACTGTATTCTGTAGCTTCTGTTTTAGTCTCATTTCAAACATTGCTCTTCCAGGTTATCTTGATCTCACATTTTGGATTCTTTAGGTCTCCTCTCAATTTTATTTCAAGTTTTATACTGATAAAACATCATGCGTACAGAATTTTGTATTATTATCAATATTTTCCCAGCTTTAGTCATATATCACCTCTCGTAAGAGGTGATAATATAAAAATTAAAATTTTGCTAGGCATAGCACAGGATGCTAAGTCAAACTATATGGAACTAAAAAAATAATTTATCATTAAATCTTATGTAGGTTTCTCTTACAAACAAATTGTGATTCAGCTTTTGTTCAGATACAAAATGAATTTTGTAATAATATTATACTTTTAAAAAATTAAAGAACACGCTTTTATTGAAATGTGAACTAAAAAGCACAAAATATCTATCTTTATAGTATTAAAATGCTGGGTACGAAAAAATCGTGAGAGTGACACACTATAATATTTACATCTTTAATAATTTAGAATTAAACAAGAACCATTTTTAAAAAATCTCCCCTGACTGGGCTCGAACGTTAGGTTTGTAGCCTGGAGCTTTACTCACAGCCACGGGGTTCACGTAGGGAAAGATTTTTTTTACAATATAAATTTTTTCTTTGCTCCCAGAGCGGTTACAAACATACATACAAACATACATACAGGTGAAGCTAATAAAAACGTGTTAAAAATTAAATTTTATGCATACGAGGTACATAACTTACAATTTATGCCCTTAGATAATTACAGTCTTATAATTCTCCATATAAAGTCCTGAACAGGTCTGTAGTAATCTAAATTGTGTAATCGCAATCGATTACAATTGATTATAAGAATTGTGTAATTACATTATAGTGGTAACTATAAAATTCCGTTTTGAAATAGTCATTAATCGTAATGAAAAATATTTGGGGCAATTATAATTGTAATCTAATCGTAATCTCGCTGTGTTTTACTGAAGCGTAATCTGTATTGAGATTCTGTATAATCGTAATTTCTCTTTAGAATACGATTACATTATATATATTATTCTAAGACAGAATGGATTCATATAAAATTAATTTCAATAATAACGACCAATATAAATTTCCTTGCGTCTCTGCATCAAAGAGTTAATGTTCAAAATATGAAACATATTCATTTTTAATGTATTTAGAATAAGTTATTATATAATAAGCCTGTAGTATTTATTTTTAATAAAGTACTTTTTTTTCATATATAGGTTTATCATGACTCGCCCTTTGTATTTAATATAGAAAAGCTGACTTAGAATACTTTTAATTAAATATTTATCTTGTCATCTCTAATTGGATCTCAAAATGTAGGTCATCTGACCAAAAAGTTTGTACATAAAAAAACACATATAATAATTTAAGTATATGTAACAAAATCTAATAATATAATTAGTCAACGTTCTTATTCATATATATATAGTGTAAGTGCACCAGTGATTGACACTTTTAGAGCAATCTCTGATGTTTTCAATGTTCAAGTCATCAGAAAATATTTTTAGAAATCTTAAGTCAATACATATGTCATGAAAGACTTTCAGAACCACATATATGTTAAAATATATACATTTGATAACAATTATCTTTTTTATGAATTTTTATTTGACACCCACTCAATGTTCCAGTAATTGACACTGCCAGTTTTTCATTTTATCAGTAATTGGCTCCCTATGTTACAGTGTTTGAGACTGCTAGTTATTCATTTTACCAGTTATTAGCACCCTATGCTCCAGTGTTTGACATAAAATGTTAAAATTCTTATATGTAAAATATATGATTTTTATTATTTTTCTTATTTATTAATTATTTCGGGATAGATGTCAATTACTGGAGTATGCCAATCACTGGAGCACCTACAATATATATATATATATAATTTTTTTCAAACAAAGGGAAACGTTTTGAATTTGCCAAACAATATTTTGATTTTTAATAAAATATCATTAAAACATCTAGGTTTTTATGTCTCTCTTTGCTGCATGTTAAAAAAAAAAAAAAAAAAAAAAAAGGTATGATTAAGAGACATAAGGCCACAGTATACTCTTAATTGTAAAATTAAGAGGATGGAGAAGGTCTAATTCCATTTTCTTTAATCTAAAACTGTAAAATTTAGAATATGCGTATTAGCTCCTGTTGCAGGTTATATACAGAACTGTAGGCTCTACAGTGAAGGTTGGTCAAACGTTTGTGGTGACATTTAAATTTTTAACAGGATACGAGTCTGTAGCCCCTAAAAGATATTACATTGGGTATGCAAACATTATTATTATTTATTTATTAAACCACATTTATTCCATTTTAAAGGAAATACTTAACGAAATAGCCTTGAACTTCAGACATGCAAAGGACATTTATAAACACGCATTTCTCAGTGACGATTTCTTCACGAGTGTAGTTAGAGGACCAATCACAAATTAAAGATAAACAAAAATGCTTTGTATTACCCTGTATAGCAAAAAGTTACAAATGACTTGTAACTTTCACGCATGATTTACAATATTTGTATACTTCTGTGTAGGAATACATGAAATATTTAGATATATATATATATATATATATATATATATATTTCAAAATTATCAATTTTTTGACAATTTGTTTGCTTATAACCAGTATGGATTTCAACAAAATTTTACAAAACTAGCAGAAAATTTGATCAAACGTTAGAGAAACTTTATTCTGAAATCTGAAACATAAAATTAATATGTTTTATCTTTTTTTTTTTTTTTTTTTTTTTTTTTTTTAATTACATAGCTTGAAAGCAATATAAATAGGGCAAATTATGAAAAAAAAAAAAAAAAAAAAAAAAAAAAAAAAAGATAAAACGTATTAATTTTATGTTTCAGATTTCAGAATTAAAAAAAAAAGGTAGGATTTTTAGGGGAAAAAAAATGTAACTTTTTTGTTTATTAACCAAAATTGGGGAAATTTTAACTGTGTTAAGAAAAGAGAAATTATTTCTTAAAATTCACAACAGATGGCAGCACCACACGATTGCCTATAAGTTTTGTGATTTCATTTTCTGATTAAAGGCCAATATCTGCAATTTAATTATTCGTTTGAGGCACCTTTTTATTATTATTTTAGTTTATTATTATTTTTTTATAACTTAACATTTTACTGATTTTATTAATATTTATGTGTTTCTCCTAATCAGTATTATTTTGTATTGTTAATTGTTTCATTGACATTTTAGTGAATATTCCGCCCAATAGAGGGCGCTTGTAGTTCACAAAAAACTCTGTTTTGCTTCTAAAAAGAGATGTAAGAAAAAGACTTTTTAAAAAACTCTTCAAAAGTTCTTAGGATACTGTGCAGTCAACGATAAATTTTCTTTTATTAATTGACATCTTTTCTACTAATTGTCTGCAAAAATTAAACCCCGACCTTCAGTGTATCGAGCGCGGGACCACCGGATTCCTAACATGGCTCTCTAACCACCTGAGCTACGGAGTGACAAAAGAAAAAGCTTGTATTTACCTCAAAATAGAGGCGCATTTTTTATTTGGTTGAGATTCACAAACATACCGTAGTAAATGACAGTAAGTACATAAGAATTTGAAAAAAAATAAGCTGAATTTTATGTTTTTTTAAGTGTTGTGAGCTCATAAGAAATTTTCCCCAAAAAAGACTTTTTAAAATGTGAGTAAAGTAACTGCATTTTAAAATTAAGTACATGATATGTGTAAAACCTCTCATAAGTTTGTAACTGTAACACAATTTTATTTTTTTTACTAAGATTTATGAGTTCATAAGGTTTTTTTAACTAAAAGAATTTTTCACAATGGCTACAATAACTGGATCTCCAAATTAGATATGTGACATGTGGAAAATCCGCTATAGGATTGAAATTCTGGGAAACGTCTAAAACTAACTCATTCTTTTGACGACATTTGCTTATTTTTTACCCTATTCAAATGAACTTTTGACATGAGTTGACCTATAAATCTACCCTTCATCCTGTGTTATAAAAGAATACTATATTTTGCACATGCGCAGTAGGAAATTATTTACTCCAAATAACCGTATCTCAATGAAAAGTAAACGTATGTACTTTATGTTCCTGAATAATATTTAGTTAAAGTTTTTTTAAAATTTTCCTACAATTTTGGTAAAATTTTGTTGTAATAAATTTCTGTTCAAGAAACTTGATAAAGCAATTATCAAATTGAGAAAGAAAAATTATATCTGTCTAAATATTGCTGATATTCATACATAAAAATACACAATATTAAGGGAATTATGTTAATGTTACAAGTCATGTGTAGTTTTTTATGATACAGGGTAATCCAAAGTATTTTTTATTTTCTTCAGTTTGTGGTTGGTCCCCTAATTGCATTTGTGACTAAATCATTACTGAAAAGCGTGCGTTTATGAATGTTCTTTGCACATTTGAAGTTCAGGATTATTTTGTACAGTATTCCGTTAGAAAATAGAAAAAACGGGAAAACAATTCTAATAATTTACCCCCCCCCCCTCCCTGGACATATACGGAGACGCATAAAAATTAATAAAATAATAGTAAATTTTAAACTTTTTTTTTTTTTTTTTTTTTTTTTATGTACGCAATAATTCAAGAAATGTAATTTCGCTTACGTATGTAATTTATCTTTCATTTTTTAAAGAATGAATTGGAGAAATCTTTTTAAACAATTCCATCAAATATTAACAATGCTTATGACTTCAGATCGCCTGTCTGCCTGAGTTTTGATTTTCATAAATATTTTGAGAGTTCCATAAAACTGATACATGCTATTCAGGTTTTCTGATCTACTGTAGATAACTTCCTATAAAAATCTGGCATTCAACAACTCTGGTTTATGTGCAAAGACACACAAAATATTTCGGATATAACAACGTCTAAGAGATTTATTTTTTATAAACACATTTTAACATATGTATACTGTGTTAAATATACGGAATTAAGAGACTTTTTTCAAGTACAATAAAGGATGTTTGCTGTAGAAAATGTGATTAACATTGTTGATTCGCATACAGGAACACGTAAAAGTATATTCGGTATTCGCATTCACTATGGGAAATTACCGATGTGCATTTTTAGATGTATTATGCGTTTTCTACACGTTTCAATTATGTTGAGAAGTATGAAAATACAGTCGAACCTCGTTAACGTGAACTGTTTCCGCAATCACCGTCAAAATGAAGATTAATTAAGTAATATGAAAATTAAATATTGATAGCATGAACTACTGATAACATGAAAAAAAAAATTATCCCCCTTGAGATTCACGTTAACGAGGTTCGACTGCATTTATATTGAAATAAAAACGCGGATAGACAGGCAAAGGAACGAAAGTCATAAACACTTTTAAACTTCGTTACAAAATGTTAAAAAATCCATTAATCTATTCTTAAAGAAAGAAAGAAAGATAAATTGTGAAATATAAAAATAAATAAATAAATTGATAGAATATATAAATAAATTGATTGAATATTTGAACTTGAGACATTAAATATAATGAAAATTATTCGAATTTACGCGCAAAAAATAATAATAAGCAGCTTTAGTTATTTATTTATCTATTTAATATTATTCGTTTAAAAAAAAAGTATTCCATAGAGTTTATTATTTAAATAATTCAGATTATAATATTATCTGATATCTTTACGACAAATTCAAGTCATACTATTATGATACAGAAAAGTAAGTGAATGTGGAATATTACTTCTATATGAACTCATCATAATAAACTGAAATAATACGGATCATTGTAGAAGTAACTACTGCAAACTTTGCAGTGTTGTTAATGTGTTTTGGTGGCTTTATGTTAGAAAAAAATAGAGTTTACATGCAAAATGTTTAGTTAGAAAAAGAGAGAGAGTGAGAAAGAGAAGAAAAGCTTTTTTCGGTTTTATATATGGACCAAGCGGGTTATATAGAATAGTTATGAAGGGAAATATGGAATGTCTTTTTCCTTGAAGGAAAATATGGAATAGGATTTGACACTTTTAGAGCAATCTCTGATTTTTTTAATGTTCTAGTCATCAGAAAACATTTTCAGAAATCTTAAGTTAATACATATGGTATGAAAGACATTCAGAACCACATATATGTTAAAATATATACATTTGATAACAATTATTATTTTTTTTGTGAATTTTTATTTGACACCCACTCAATGTTCCAGTAGTTGACAATGCCAGTTTTTCCTTTTATTAGTAATTGGCACCCTATGTTCCAGTGTTGGACACTGCTAGTTATTCATTTTACAAGTTATTAGCACCCTATGCTCCAGTGTTTGACATAAAATGTTAAAATTCTTATATGTAAAATATATGATTTTATTATTTTTATTATTTATTAATTATTTCGTGATAGATGCCAATTACTGGAGCACGCCAATCACTGGAGCACTTATTCTATAGGGTAGTATTTTTTTTTTTAGAAAGTTATAAATAATTGCTATATAAACATTTTAAAATTATTATTGAAAATTAACAGCATTGAAAAATTATCAACATTCAAGTTTTGAAAAAATCGCGAATAACATGGAACAGTTAGTATTCTTTATTACCCGAATCACCATCTTGGAGAATAAATCACCTCAATCACCTGTTGGTAGAAATAAGTTCCTGTGAATTAGACTACTTACTAACTTAACTTCCTTACCGGAAATAACACTAGGTTATTATTTATTTTACTGCTTCGTAAATAGATACAGAATTCGTAATACTTACCACCAAACAAAGTCTGAATCTTGATCTGATAACATTATGATAAATTAAAATTACAATAGCGACTCATAACATTATGATACGTTCAAATCATAATGCTGACTGATAATATTATGATGAATTAAAATATAAATTGATAACACTATGCAAACCACAATATCATCCATTAACATTATAATAAACTAGTTAGTTGCTAGGGCGAATAAGGCGCCCGTTGAAAAATGATCATTTCATTTTATTTATTTCTCACTTCAAATAATTCATTTGCTAGCAATAATTCATTTAATAAGAAAGCACCACAGAGCTGGCGTTGTAAATTATTACTTACAAAATTTTGAATAAACACCATAAAATGCAATACACTTGCAACAATTGTTTCGGGTCAAAAAAGCACATGACCCTTCGTCAGGCGAACAAAGTAAGCACGTGTGCTGCAGTCAAAGCGGCAACGCACCCAAATTGCGTTGCCGCTCATTCAACCCGTTCATCTAACCCGTGCAAAATTTTCGCACTTTTTAAAATTATTATTATTATTTTATAGACGTCATTTTTTTCATATGCATAAGCAAATTTAATATTACACACACACACACACACACACACACACACACACACACACACACATATATATATATATTACGGGAAAGTATATTTCATTTTATGCTGGGGAAAAAAATATTGGCAACAATTAAGAATTTAAATGTCTATTTCAAAGGTGTTAATTTCATATTTTAATTAATTAAAAAAAAATCTAATCAAAAATTCTTTACAAATAAGGTACCAAATGAAAGAGGCAATTTTTCTGAATCCGACGAATTAAACAGCTTATCGATCGGACAGTTAATTTTTTTTTAATTAACTAAAGTATGAAAATTAAGGTAACGCCTTGCGTTCGCACACAGAGTCCAAAGAAATCTCTTAAGGCTAAAGCGTGACAGAGACAGGCACTGATGAGCGTAACAATACATGCTGATTCGAATCATAATGATATTTGATAGCATTATGATAAATTAAAATCACAATATCAACTCATAACATTATGATACATTCAAATAATAATTCTGACTGATAACGTTATGATGAATTAAAATCTAAATTGATAACACTATTCAAACCACAATATCATCTAATAACATTATAATAATTTCGAATCATATTGATAATTGACATCATTATGATAAATTAAAATTCCAAGTAAAGAGTAAAAGTTTCTGTATTTATTTTTAATTTTCTAGTCAATAAATGGTTACTGTTTTGACATAAAACGACGAGAGAAAATATGTCAGACTCGAATGTCTAGAAACACGCCCTATTGAGGTCAAGAACAGTAAAAAATCGTCATTTCTCATTGTGCCCCATGTAGAACAATCAATATCTTAAGAATTAAGATTTTGAAAAGACTGTCTTGTCACAGCACTCAAAGAATGTCTCAGAAAAATATTTCAGTCAATGTTGAATCTAAAACTATTAACAGATCTGAAACAAAGAAGATTGCGCAATTCCTCTGTAAATGTTTTTTTAAATGTCTGATCACGCATAGCTTTTAAAATAAATGGTATTTTTATCTTTCTACTTCTATACACATGAGAAGAAAATATTGGATTTGTGAAAATTTACGAACGCCGGCTTTTGATGGATTTATACGTTTTGAGGAACATGATTTGGCCACTTTTACTAAACATCTGTCTGTGTGTAACGTACATTTTGTGGACGCTGTATCTCACGAACCAATGAACTAAATTTAACCAAACTTGATATTTATTAGTTGGAACTTGGCCTGAACTGGAGCTAATTGCATTTGGGGATCTATCGCTCAAAAAATGACGCTGCCATTCTCTTCTTTCTAAATTTTTATCAAGGCAGTATAGGACAAAATTTTATATATAAATGTGCACATTTAGAGTGATTTTGAACGAAACATAATGAAATTAAAAATAATTATTTACAATAGTAACAGCCAACTAGGAAAAAATTTGTATGTATGTAAGAGGGATAAAATTCTCCCTTCGAGGAGGGCAAATTTTTAATATGGGTATTAGTTAAAGAAATCGTCAATATCTTGTAAACGAATGATATAACCATGGATCTGTGATAATTTAAAGTAAAGTTATCGATTTTTTTCAACACTCACTCACACACACACACTCTCACTCACTCTCTCTCTCTCTCTCTCTCTCACTCTCTCTCTCTCTCTCTCTCTCTCACACACACACACACACACAGAAAAAAAAAGAAAGAAAGAAAGAAAGAAAAATGTAGGCACTATAATTGAATGGGGAGTTGAGGGGGGTCGTAGTCTTTCTCACACAGAGTTATAGGTCAAATAAAACTGTCCCTAAACCTATTGTGAACTTTATTATCCTACCTTTTTGATCTTACGACTTAATCTACAATCTATCTTTATAGTAGAGTAAGCAGGGTAAGAGAAAGTCGTGTGAATGACACACGAGATTATTTTATTTTACTTGTGTCACTTTTCTTGCCGGGTGCAATATATAAACAAGATGCCCGTTCTTTCATTTATTTATATGCACGATTTATTTTAAAAAATTATTTTTTATTTATTTATTTATTTAAATTTTGTAATAGGGACTCGCACGTCAGAATGAGTTTGATCCTTGTAATATTTTTGAACAATAAAAATGAGTGAAAGATGATGTTTTTTATTCGGTTTTATGCTTTTAGCAAAGTAGAAGTAGGCAAAGTAAAGAGCGGTATCTTAAAAAAAAAAAAAAAACCTATAGAGTTCTCTAAATTTTTCAGAATCTGAAGTTTTGAGGAATTAAAATACTTGTATTTTCTAATATAATTTTCTATACTTGTAAACTCTCCCACATACTAAAATTAACTATCTCCTGTATAATTTGAAAAGAAACATATCAAAACATTGAAAAATATCAAATTATAATTTTACTGTTTCTGTGTTGAATAATTTACAAAGTTATTGTGTAACTTTCTCTTATATTTAAAATAAGAATTCATATGTATGTATGTCAATTTATATTAACTCCCTCCCCCCCCCCCCCTCATTATCTTGAAAATTTTTATAAAGCCCTTATCTATCAATTTAGAATTTTGAAATTCTTTTTATCTTATCTATTTTTATATAAAATATTTTACATTTACTGATCTTGGTCTATATAATTAAAACCATTTTTGTTATAATGTTACAATTAGTAATAATTACACTTCTTGAAAAAATTAATAGCAAGAGTAATAATAATAATAAAAATTTAAAATTTCTAAATGCTTCGAAAGATTTTGATTATAAATCAGAATGCTTTACATGAAGGTATAAAGATTTAAAAAATCGAAAACATTCAGTTTGAACTTTAGTCACTTTAATAATACTATCTTAAAAATTAAAAGCATAGTTTCCTGAAACTAACGCTGAAAATGATGCCATACCTAAAACAATGTAATCGGAATAAAGAAAGCAATTTTATACATGGTTTTCAAGCGTTCATTTCAGATCAGTAAAATAATGAAAAACGATAATTTAATAGAGAGAACTGTATCACAATCGCAACAATGTATTGTGATGTGACATAGAAAATAAAACTTTATCTAAGTTTTGCATGGTTTTGAAATATTCATTCATTGATTCATAAAATAAACTAAACATACAAAATTCATTGGGCCATTTACATATAATTATTTTAAAAATTTATTTCACTATATCTTCTTAATCATAAAAACCCAAGTTTTTGAAAGTTAACGGTAAAAATGGTGTAATAGTTAAAAAGTGTATTGGAATACAAAAGTAAATTTTATCTATGATTTCAATTCGTGTATTTCAGCTGAAAAAAATAATTATAAAAGGGTAATTTGACGGGAAAAATTACATCACAACCGCAACAATGTATTGAGATAAAGGAAATTAATTTTTATCCATAGTTCGCGTGATTTTGCAAGTTTCGTTAATTGATTCAAATAATAAATTAAACATACAAATTTCATTCATTCATTCATAGAGATTTATTTAAAATATATTTCAATATTCAGTAAAATAGTTGTTATCATCGGAGAAAATAAAACTTGATTAACTAAAAATTATTCATTAATAAAATAATGCTTAAAATAGTAATAATAATAATAATAAATTAAAATAAAAAACAATTTCTTTTTTACATAAAATAAATTCTTTTCTTTGCTATGCAATATTTTATACATCAGGGGAAATAATAATGATAAATTAAATATGTAAAATTCAACTACGTCGCAAGAAATTAATCTGTATATATATATATAAAAATTGAGGTGTGTGTCCCTATATTTCACTTTGCAGCTAAAACTACATATCGTAGACGAATAGTGTTTGTATGTAGCAATAGGTACAAGGCTCCCATCGTGCACTATGGTGGTTGCAAGTCGATACCTCTAAGGGTGTTGCAGATACAGGGGTTGAAAGATGTGAACTCTAAAAATGTGTGATTATCATTGGTCGGAAATGATCTGGATCGTTCTAGAAATTTCTGGAATGATCTAGAAAGTCTTAAAATTTGAGCCAACTAAGAATGTTCTAGAAAATTCTAAATTGATCTAGAACATTCTAGAATGATCAAGAAAGTTCTAGAATGATCTAGAACATTCTAAAATGATCAAAAAAGCTCTAAAGTATATACAAATGTTGTAGACGATCAAAAATATTTTTATTGATCGGAAATGATCTGGATCGTTCTAGAAATTTCTGGAATGATCTAGAAAGTCTTAAAATTTGAGCCAACCAAGAATGTTCTAGAAAATTCTAAATTGATCTAGAACATTCTAGAATGATTAAGAAAGCTCTGGAATGATCTAGAATATTCTAAAATGATCGAAAAAGCTCCAAAGTATATACTAATGTTTTAGACGATCAAAAATATTTTAGAAATTTCTGGAAATCTCTAAAATGTATGTCAATATTTTAATTGGTCGAAATTATTCTGGATCATTCTCGATACTTTTCAAATTTTCTAAAAAATTCAAAAGTTGAAATTTGTAGAACAATCCAGAAAATTTAGTAATTAGTGGGGATAATTTTCGCGACTATATAAGACGAAAAGTCAAGCCCGTGCTTTAGTCGATTTTTTACAAGAATTGCGTAACAAAAGAAAACTTATAAGTAGTGTGATTGTAAATAACAGTGAGTAATAATTTTTACAGTGAAGAATTAAATCTTATTAAGTTTAGTGTTCTTTTTTAGTGCAGTGTGAAAAATATCACTAACGATGCCAAAACGTAAGAGCGTATTCTCGCGTTCTCGAATTGTATCGAAGAGGCAAAAGATGTCGCGAAGAAATGAAACCACGGAAGAAAGAGAACAGCGTCTATCATTACTTCGGGAAAATTATTATCTCAGGCGAAATAACCAGACTGAAGAGCAGTTTAATGATTCTAGAGAGACAGATAAAATCAGAAAAAGATTACAAAGAAAAAGAGAAACAAATGAACAGACAGATGCTAGAAGAATACAAAATACAATAAAAATGCGTAACCTTCGACTAAATGATCAAATGGAAGCTCAAGCGTCAGGAACAACCGTAAATGCTATTCGTGAAAAACGTCGGGGAGGATATAGTCTTGAATATGAAGCGTTTTATTATAATCCCACTAGAAATTATAATCAACATCCAAGTGTAGTAATCGGTAAAATGAATGTAGTTTGTAAATTTTGTAAAGCTAAAAAATTCAAAGGAGAAACACCGAGTACATGCTGTTCGAATGGTAAAATTAAATTACCAGACTTGAAATCTCTGCCACCGGAATTCCTAGAATTTATGAAAGGAGAAACACATAATTCTAAAGAATTTTTAAAAAATATTAGGCGTTACAATGCATGCTTTCAAATGACTTCATTTGGAGCAACTGCAGTAATCGAAGAACCAGGATTCAATCCAGTGTTTAAAATACAGGGACAAGTATATCATAAAATTGGATCATTATTGTCTTTCCCAAATGATACTCCGAAATTTTTACAAGTTTATTTTGTAGGAAATGAAGAACACGAACTGGACCAAAGGCTTTCAACTTTTACAGGATTACATCGAGATATAATTCTTTATTTACAGCGCTTTCTTCATAAAAATAATGAATTAATAAAGATATTTAAAACAGCAATGGAAAAAATGGTTTCAGATAGTTATAAAATAATCATTCGAGCAGATAAAAGGCCAATTGGTGAGCACGAAAGACGATTTAATGCACCTCAAGTAAATGAAATGGCTGTAGTCATGGTGGACAGTGAAAGTAGCTATAGAGACATTGTGGTACAACGAAGAAGTAATAAGTTGGAACGTATCGCTGAAACTCATCACATGTATGACGCCTTGCAGTATCCATTAATATTTTGTCACGGTGAAGATGGTTACCATTTTAATATTTATCATATTAATCCAGAAACAAATAGACCAACAAACAAAAAAGTTTCTTCTAAGGAATTTTATGCATATCGGATAATGGAGAGAGAAAATAAATACAATCATATACTCAACTGTCGGCAGTTGTTTTTACAGTTTATTGTTGATATGCAAGCAAAAATTGAAGCAGAGAGACTGTTATTTATCCGCCAAAATCAAAATAAATTACGATCGGATGAATATATTCATTTACGGGATGCAGTAGCCAATGATGGAGATATAGAAAATTTGGGACGATTAGTAATTTTGCCCTCTACGTTCACTGGTAGCCCTAGGCATATGCTTGAATATGCACAAGACGCAATGACGTATGTAAGGAAATATGGTCGTCCTGATTTATTTATAACGTTTACGTGTAATTCTTCATGGAAAGAAATTCAAGATGAATTACAGTATGGACAAAAGCCACATGACAGACATGATATAATTGCGCGCGTGTTTAAACAGAAACAAGTAAAATTTATTAATACTATTGTGAAGAGTTCTATTTTTGGAAATGTTATCAGTTGGATGTTCTCCATTGAGTGGCAAAAAAGAGGATTGCCACACTCACACAATTTAATTTGGCTGAAAGAAAAAATTCACTCAAATCAGATCGATGACGTTATCAAAGCAGAATTTCCAAATCCGGATGAAGATCCTGTTCTGTATAGAATAATCGTGAAAGACATGATACATGGGCCTTGCGGAGCGCTTAATGTGCAATCACCCTGTATGAAAGATAATAAATGTTCAAAACGATATCCAAGATCATTTTTGAGTGAGACGCAAACAGGAGATGATACATACCCGAAATATCGACGTCGACCACCGAGTGAAGGAGGATTTACAGCAAAAATCAGAGTACGAGGCGAAGAAATTGAAATTGATAATCGATGGGTTGTCCCTTATAATCCTTTATTATCAAAAATGTTTGATGCTCATATTAATGTAGAATATTGCAGTTCTGTCAAGTCAATTAAGTATGTGTGTAAATATATTAACAAAGGAAGCGATATGGCTGTTTTTGGAATTACTGATGAAAATCGAAACGATGAAATTTTAAGATATCAAATGGGACGGTATATAAATAGTAACGAAGCAGTTTGGCGTATATTAGGGTTTTCGATTCATGACAGAGATCCAGCTGTTTTTCACTTAGCAGTTCACCTTGAAAATGGACAACGAGTATATTTTACTAATCAAACAGCACAAAAAGTTGCAAACCAACCTGTTAATACAACCTTGACGGCATTTTTCGAATTGTGTCTCAATGATCCCTTTGCTAAGACTCTTTTTTATGGAGATATTCCCAGTTATTACACGTGGGACTCATCACGAAGAGTATTTAATCGACGAAAGAGAGGAGTTCCGGTTGAAGGATTTGAGGGTGTATTTAAAGATAATGCTATCGGTCGAGTATATACGGTACACCCAAAAAATGCTGAGTGCTTTTATTTACGTTTACTACTCCATGAAGTACGTGGACCAACTTCCTTTGAAGATCTTCGAACGGTAGATGGTTACATTTGCGAGACATATCGTGAAGCCTGTCAGCGTCGTGGCTTATTAGAAAATGACAATCAATGGGAACAGGCAATGAAAGAGGCTGCAGAAACAGCAACAGCAAATCAATTACGTGAACTCTTTGCTATAATTATAACAACATGTAATCCTTCAAATCCGAATAGACTATGGATGAAATATCGTGATAGTATGAGTGATGATATTCTAGCAAGAGTGCGTAGAGACAATCAAGATATGAATATTGGTTTCAACGATAATATTTATAATGAAGCTTTAATAATTTTAGAAGATCGATGTTCCGCAATGTGCAATCAAAATTTAGTTGCTCTTGGGGTGCAATCTCCTGAAAGAGGCAGATCAAGCGTGTTTAATTCAGAATTAACAAAAGAACTTAATTATAATGTAGATGTTATATCAATGAAAATAAACCAAAATTAACACAAACTCAACGAATAGTATACAATACAATAATAAGTCGTATTGACACAAGTACAGGAGGGATTATCTTTTTAGATGCACCAGGAGGTACAGGCAAAACTTTCCTTATCAATTTAATCCTAGCTACAATCCGAGTAAAAAATGAAATCGCATTAGCATTGGCATCTTCTGGAATCGCCGCGACATCAATGGAAGGTGGAAAAACAGCCCATTCTGCATTTAATTTGCCATTAAATGTAGCTGATCAAGAATTCCCAGTCTGTAATGTCACAAAATCTTCTGTACGTGGCCAAATTTTAATACGGTGCAAAATTATAATATGGGATGAGTGCACAATGGCTCATCGAAAATCACTTGAAGCACTGGATAGAACACTACAAGATCTTCGGAAGAATACAAAACTAATGGGCGGAGTTTTATTGCTACTATCTGGAGATTTCCGACAAACATTACCAGTTATACCAAAATCAACACCAGCTGACGAAATAAATGCGTGTTTAAAACGATCAATTTTTTGGAATAATGTTGAAAAGTTATCACTAACCGAAAATATGCGAGCACTAATAACTGGAGATCCAAAAGCACAAGAGTTTGCCGACAATCTTCTGAAAATTGGAAATGGCACCTACCCACTAGATCTACAGTCTGGTAAAATAATTTTATCAGAAGAGTTGTGTCATGTAGTAGATACCGAAGAACAACTTATAGAAAAAATTTATCCATCAATAGAACAAAATTACTTGAATAAAACATGGTTGTATGAACGAGCAATTTTGGCTACAAAAAATAGTGTAGTAAAACAAATAAATGAAAGAGTACAGGATATGATACCGGGAGAGGAAAAAATCTATAAATCAATAGATTCAATGATGAATCAAGATGAAAATTTGAACTTTCCGATAGAGTTCTTAAATTCATTAGAGCCACCTGGTATGCCTTCTCATGAATTGAAGCTAAAAGTTGGATCACCAGTCATATTAATGCGAAATCTTAATGCGCCAAAATTATGCAATGGTACAAGATTATGTGTAAAACAAATTTTGAACAACATCATTGAGGCAGAAATTCTAACTGGCAAAGAAAAAGGAAACTTGGTTTTTATACCAAGAATTCCATTAATTGCGAATGACTTACCATTTTGTTTTAAAAGATTACAATTTCCACTAAGATTAGCTTATACTATAACTATCAATAAGGCCCAAGGTCAGACGTTCCGATTTTGTGGGGTTAATTTAAAAGAATCCTGTTTTTCACATGGCCAACTCTATGTAGCTTTTTCACGCGTGGGACAGAAAGATAATTTATTTGTTTATGCACCAGAACACAAAACAGTAAACGTAGTGTATAAGAATGTATTTCAGTAGAAATGTTTAGTATATAAATTGATTTAAGATAATTTAAGATATTAATGTATACTTAGTCATAAGATATTTATGTATAATTTATGTATAAACAAAAAAAAATCAATAAATTAATCAATTAAAAAAAAAAATGTGTCTTTTATATAACAAATTGTCAAGTAAGTATTGATGGATTATTAATAACAAATAACTGTGCTATTAAAAATGACCCAGCGAAGCGGGTATTCACAGCTAGTAATATAAATAAATAAATAGACAAGTGTTTAAAAATTTGAGTTAAAGGATTAAGATGTCCTTTTTAATTTCTTGGAGACTTCAAAACATATAAATATCGTGATATAAAAGATGAATCCATTTGTTTTTAAACATCATATAAACCATGTATTTTTTAGTAATTTGAACTGACAAGGATAATAAATTTGGAAATAGATGTGTAATAATCGAACGTTTGTAGGGCGCAGGTCGTCTAGTTACTTAAGAACTAAGAAGATTTAAAATTAAAAATATTTAAAGAATTTTAAGAAAAGAAATATGATCTGCAAAACAGAAATATTACATTTTGACATTTGATTATAATAGCATCTGCTCTTTTTTTTTTTTTTTTTTTTTTTCATTGGCTCTGATGGTAGCTTGTTATTAAAAATAGCATAAAAATACTAATCATGACTTAATTAAAAGGAATATATAACTATAATCAATTTAATCAAATAAAACTGAAAGAAATTTTACAAAATAGGTTTGGCATATTTAGGAACAAAAATTTAACAAAAGGTAAGACAATAATTACAATATCTGCACACGGCTAACAATATCTCAGACTATCAAGACAGTACCTTTGCGAACCGATTCTTAACAAAATTATTTAAAAGAAGCATTCAATTAAAACTAAAAAAAAAAACATTTTCAATAAAATGACTGAGTACTTAATACTGAAAATAAAAATAATCTGTACATCGAATAACATCCAGAAAGTTACAACCGAAGAAAAAAATACCATGCTACTTGTCTACAACACTGTTATAGTCTATTACAAATTAATCCAGACGTTATTTTGCTCTTTTTTGAAAAAAAGAAAAAAAAATTCCAAAATTCATTATTTTTAATGATCTCTTCTCTGAAAAAGAAAGATTACCGTATTGATTCCGTGGCCAATAAAATAATGAACACAAGATTATAATGAACAATGTGAAGGATACTCGTCACAAGGGAAAAAAATATCATTCTAATTATTTTTTGCTGTCTTGGGAACAATTTTGATGGACGATACGCCTAATTGCATGGGTATTGATTTCCTAAACAATCCCCAAGCAATTTTTCTTGTACTACACAATAAAGTAATTTTTTTTTCTTTTTTATAATTCTGGAAGATTAAACGCTGTATGATATTTATATTTCAATCCTATTATTTATCTAAGGTATTTCAAATATTTCATGTTTTGTTTAACTTTATATTTAACATATGTATTTATCATTTTTAAGAGTTAAAACAAGTTCGACTCAGATGAAGTTCTTTTGACAAAATAAGTTTTTTTTGACTGATTTTTTTTTTTTTTTTCTTTACTGAGCTTAGAGCAAAGCGGTTCATAAATACGTTTTCTATCTCAGTTTGAAAACTCTGAAAGGTCTTTTAAAACAAAATGGCAGATTGAGTTGATTAATAAACTTGGTTGCAAACTTGAAATGGGTTATTATGTGTGTATTTAAAAAAAAAAAAATCGAGTTTGAAATTTTTTAATGACCCTCATTTTGGAACAAGCTGACGAACAGAATCGTCCTGTGAACTCATCGAAGATATTTTTAAGGAAAATTCGCTGTCAATTTCGATTCAAACTTATTGGATACTTCGGAAGTTATCGTAATGGAAAATTTCACTCTCTATTTAATTTAAAATAAAGCAAAAAAAAAAAAAAAAAAATTCATCAAACAAATGAAACATAGGGACTCTTGAATAAAGGTCGGCACTTTTAAATAAAGGTCAGATCTTTTTTTTTTTTTTTTTTTTTAATACAAACTGAAATTTTTTTTTTAACACTCTTATAGATTTTATACTTTTCAAAAAGAACTCAACTGTTCATTTTTTGCTTGGACACTGTATAACATCAAGTTCTTACATTTAAATAAAATTTCTTAAACTATGAAAATTCAACTGCTTTTATGTTACAACTAAACTCTTTTTTTTTTTAACTACAGCATAAGAATTTATCATATGTGATTCATTAAAATTACAAACAATTTCTGATTCGTTCGCGAGAATTAATCGCAAAAATAAATATAGTTTAAAAAAACTAAAAAACACGCTTTTAAATCACATCAAACTAAAAAGTGAAAAATAATTCTTAATATAAGCTGAAAACAATATTGAACGAAAAATACTAGTATAATTGTGAAAAAAGCGTGGGGTGCTTTGTGCCATATTTTTCGTATATCGAGCAACCCACGCTTTTTTCACAATTATACTAGTATTTTTCGTTCATTATTGTTTTCAGCTTATATTAAGAATTATTTTTCACTTTTTAGTTTGATGTGATTTAAAAGCGTGTTTTTTAGTTTTTTTAAACTATATTTATTTTTCACTTTTTAGTTCGATGTGCTATGAAAGCATGCTTTTTAAACTATATTTTAAACTATATTTATTATTTTATTATTTATCACATAAATAGCTACAGTATGTAAGTTTTTGGTTAAAATATTTACACACAATCGAAAATATCCCCATTCGACTTGCAGGCCTCTTAAATCTATCTGTACAAATTTTGAACGGCCTAACTGTATTTCTATTTGTTTTTGCTCCATAGCTACCCCCTCACCCCCCTACCCGCCCCTCCTAATAATTTTACAAATTCAAAAATATCCGCAATCGATTTGTAAGAATCGAAAACCTCTATGTGCCAATTTTGAACGATTTGACACTAATTTTATTTTTTTGCCTCCCTCCTTTCCCCCCCCTTCTTGCCCCTCCTAATGACTTTAAACAATCAAAAATATCCCCATTCGACTTGCAGACCTTTAAAACCTATCTGTACCAATTTTCAACGGCCTAACTGTATTTCTATTTGTTTTCGCTCCATAGCCCCCCTTACCCCCTCACCCCCCTACGCGCCCCTCCTAATAATTTTACAAATTCAAAAATATCCGCAATCGATTTGTAAGTATCGAAAACCTCTATGTACCAATTTTGAACGATCTGACACTATTTTTATTTTTTTGCCCCCCCTCCCCTCCCCCACTTCTTGTCCCTCCTAATAACTTTACACAATCGAAAATATCCCCATTCGACTTGCAGGCCTCTTAAATCTATCTGTATCAATTTTGAACACCCTAACTGTATTTCTATTTGTTTTTGCCCCATAGTCTCCCCCTTACACCCTCATCCCCCTACCCGCCCTTCCTAATAATTTTACAAATTCAAAAATATCCGCAATCGATTTGTAAGTATCGAAAACCTCTATGTACCAATTTTGAACGATCTGACACTATTTTTATTTTTTTGGCCCCCCTCCCTTCCCCCCCTTCTTGCCCCTCCTAATAACTTTACACAATTGAAAATATCCCCATTCGACTTGCAGACCTTTAAAACCTATCTGTACCAATTTTCAACGGCCTAACTGTATTTCTATTTGTTTTTGCTCCATAGCCCCCCCTTACCGCCCCACCCCCTACCAACCCCTCCTAATAATTTTACAAATTCAAAAATATCCGCAATCGATTTGTAAGTATCGAAAACCTCTATGTACCAATTTTGAAGGATCTGACACTATTTTGTATTTTATTGCCCCCCACTTCTTGCCCCTCCTAATAACTCTACACAATCGAAAATATCCCCATTCGACTTGCAGACCTCTTAAATCTATCTGTACCAATTTTGAACGGCCTAACTGTATTTCTATTTGTTTTTGCCCCATAGCCCCCCTTACACCCTCACCCCCCTACGCGCCCCTCCTAATAATTTTACAAATTCAAAAATATTCGCAATCGATTTGTAAGTATCGAAAACCTTTATGTACCAATTTTGAACGATCTGACACTATTTTTATTTTTTGCCTCCCCCCCCTCCCCCACTTCTTGCCCCTCCTAATAACTTTACACAATCGAAAATATCCCCATTCGACTTGCAGACCTTTAAAACCTATCTGTACCAATTTTCAACGGCCTAACTGTATTTCTATTTTTTTTTGCTCCATAGTCCCCCCTTACCGCCCCACCCCCCTACCCGCCCCTCCTAACAATTTTACAAATTCAAAAATATCCGCAATCGATTTGTAAGTATCGAAAACCTCTATGTACCAATTTTGAAGGATCTGACACTATTTTGTATTTTATTGCCCCCCACTTCTTGCCCCTCCTAATAACTTTACACAATCGAAAATATCCCCATTCGACTTGCAGACCTCTTAAATCTATCTGTACCAATTTTGAACGGCCTAACTGTATTTCTATTTGTTTTTGCCCCATAGCCCCCCTTACCCCCTCACCCCCCTACGCGCCCCTCCTAATAATTTTACAAATTCAAAAATATTCGCAATCGATTTGTAAGTATCGAAAACCTTTATGTACCAATTTTGAACGATCTGACACTATTTTTATTTTTTGCCTCCCCCCCTCCCCCACTTCTTGCCCCTCCTAATAACTTTACAGAATCGAAAATATCCCCATTCGACTTGCAGACCTCTTAAATCTATCTGTACCAATTTTGAACGGCCTAACTGTATTTCTATTTGTTTTTGCTCCATAGTCCCCCCTTTATCCCCTCACCCCCTACCCGCCCCTCCTAATAATTTTACAAATTCAAAAATATCCGCAATCGATTTGTAAGTATCGAAAACCTCTATGTACCAATTTTGAACGATCTGACACTATTTTTATTTTTTTGGCCCCCCTCCCTTCCTCCCCTTCTTGCCCCTCCTAATAACTTTACACAATTGAAAATATCCCCATTCGACTTGCAGACCTTTAAAACCTATCTGTACCAATTTTCAACGGCCTAACTGTATTTCTATTTGTTTTTGCTCCATAGCCCCCCCTTACCGCCCCACCCCCTACCAACCCCTCCTAATAATTTTACAAATTCAAAAATATCCGCAATCGATTTGTAAGTATCGAAAACCTCTATGTACCAATTTTGAAGGATCTGACACTATTTTGTATTTTATTGCCCCCCACTTCTTGCCCCTCCTAATAACTTTACACAATCGAAAATATCCCCATTCGACTTGCAGACCTCTTAAATCTATCTGTACCAATTTTGAACGGCCTAACTGTATTTCTATTTGTTTTTGCCCCATAGCCCCCCTTACCCCCTCACCCCCCTACGCGCCCCTGCTAATAATTTTACAAATTCAAAAATATTCGCAATCGATTTGTAAGTATCGAAAACCTTTATGTACCAATTTTGAACGATCTGACACTATTTTTATTTTTTGCCTCCCCCCCTCCCCCACTTCTTGCCCCTCCTAATAACTTTACACATTCGAAAATATCCCCATTCGACTTGCAGACCTTTAAAACCTATCTGTACCAATTTTCAACGGCCTAACTGTATTTCTATTTCTTTTTGCTCCATAGTCCCCCCTTACCGCCCCACCCCCTACCCGCCCCTCCTAACAATTTTACAAATTCAAAAATATCCGCAATCGATTTGTAAGTATCGAAACCTCTATGTACCAATTTTGAACGATCTGACACTATTTTTTATTTTTTTGCCCCCCCCTTCCCCCACTTCTTGCCCCTCTTAATAACTTTACACAATCGAAAATATCCCCATTCGACTTGCAGGCCTCTTAAATCTATCTGTACCAATTTTGAACGGCCTAACTGTATTTCTATTTGTTTTTGCCTCATAGCTCCCCTTTACCCCCTCACCCCCTACCCGCCCCTCCTAATAATTTTACAAATTCAAAAATATCCGCAATCGATTTGTAAGTATCGAAAACCTCTATGTACCAATTTTGAACGATCTGACACTATTTTTATTTTTTTGGCCCCCCTCCCTTCCGCCCCTTCTTGCCCCTCCTAATAACTGTACACAATTGAAAATATCCCCATTCGACTTGCAGACCTTTAAAATCTATCTGTACCAATTTTCAACGGCCTAACTGTATTTCTATTTGTTTTTGCTCCATAGCCCCCCTTACCCCCTCACCCCCCTACCCGCCCCTCCTAATAATTTTACAAATTCAAAAATATCCGCAATCGATTTGTAAGTATCGAAAACCTCTATGTACCAATTTTGAACGATCTGACACTA
This sequence comes from Salticus scenicus, assembly GCA_963930645.1. NCBI lineage: Eukaryota > Metazoa > Arthropoda > Arachnida > Araneae > Salticidae > Salticus > Salticus scenicus. The sequence goes on from OZ005656.1 coordinate 246,376,035, forward strand.
TTTTGTATTTTCCCCCCCCCACTTCTTGCCCCTCCTAATAACTTTACACAATCGAAAATATCCCCATTCGACTTGCAGACCTCTTAAATCTATCTGTACCAATTTTGAACGGCCTAACTGTATTTCTATTTGTTTTTGCCCCATAGCCCCCCCTTACCCCCTCACCCCCCTACCCGCCCCTCCTAATAATTTTACAAATTCAAAAATATTCGCAATCGATTTGTAAGTATCGAAAACCTTTATGTACCAATTTTGAACGATCTGACACTATTTTTATTTCCCCCCCCCCTCTCTCCCTCCCCTTCTTGCCCCTCCTAATAACTTTACACAATCGAAAATATCCCCATTCGACTTGCAGGCCTCTTAAATCTATCTGTACGAATTTTGAACGGCCTAACTGTATTTCTATTTGTTTTTGCCCCATAGCCCCCCCTTACCCCCTCACCCTCTACCCGCCCTTCCTAATAATTTTACAAATTCAAAAATGTCCGCAATCGATTTGTAAGTATCGAAAACCTCTATGTACCAATTTTGAACGATCTGACATTATTTTTATTTTTTTGCCCCCCCTGCCTTTCCCCCCCCTCTTGCCCCTCCTAAAACTTTACACAATCGAAAATATCCCCATTCGACTTGCAGACCTTTAAAACCTATCTGTACCAATTTTCAACGTTCTAACTGTATTTCTATTTTTTTTTTTTTTTTTTTTTTTTTGCTCCATAGACCCCCCTTGCTGCCCCACCTGGGGGCTGAATTTCTAAAATTCCAGAAATTGGTTTTTAGATAGTTGCCTTAGCTATATTTTAGAGTAAAAATTTCACGCATATCTATTTTTTTTGTTTGGGATATATAGGATTATGCGAAATCACGTTTTACGCATGTGAAATCACGTTTTGCCCCCCTCCCAGGGCCCCCCCTTGGGGACCGAATTTCAAAAATTCCAGAAACCGATTTTTAGACATTTGTATTAGCTATATTTTAAAGCAAAAATTTTACGGATATCTGTTTTTTTTGTTGTTTGAGATATGAAGGATTTTCTGCAATCACGTTTTGCTCCAGGAGAAGTTACAAACAAACATACATACATACATACAGGTGAAGCTAATATAAGCGTGTTAAAAAAGTACACTTCATACGGTTCTGTTAAATAAATCCTTGTCGAATCCTGTTCTTAGTTAGTGTAAGAACATGATTCGACAAGGATTTATTTAACAATACCGTATGAAGTGTACTTTTTTTACATAGGAATTTTTCCTAGTGTTCGGACACTTCTGTTACCGACTGTAGGTCATATATAATTACCAAAACTTTTGTATATTTGTCATTATGAATATAATTTTCGTAAATATCTCCAAAACGGATAGTCACAGAAAGACCAAAAAGGGAGGTGCATAACTAGATATTATAACAAACCTATGTACCAATTTGCAACGTTCTACAGTCGGTAACAAAAGTGTCCGAACACTAGCAAAAATTCCTATGTAAAAAAAGTACACTTCATACGGTTTTCTTAAGTAAATACTTATCAAATCATGTTCTTAGACTGATAAGGAACAGGATTCGACAAGGATTTATTTAACAAAACCGTATGAAGTGTACTTTTTTTACATAGGAATGTTTGCTAGTGTTCGGACACTTTTGTTACCGACTGTACGTCCAACCGTTTGTGAGTTATGCTAGATACACACACACATACAGACGTCATAAAAAATCGTGTAAAGTCGCTGATATCTCTAAAACGAGAGCTCGTGTTAAGACGAAACTTGCAGGTGTACAACTAGGCATCATGACAGTCACACGTATAAATTTGCAACATTCTACGATGATTTGTTTTTGAGCTATGCGAGATATAAATTCTATTTCGCAAATCGAGATTCCAATACTTCATTATACTTTGTATATGGAAGTAAAAATGAGTGGAAAATGGTATTTTTTATTCGGTTTTAGGCTTTTGGCAAAGTAGAAATAGTCAAAGTAAAGAGCGGTATCTTAAAAAAAAAAAAAACCTATAGAGTTGTCTGAAGATTTTGAGTAGTTAAAATACTTGTATTTTTTCTTCTTCTTCTTTTTTTTTTTTTTTTTTTTAATAATTCTTCATTTCTAACGGACCATTTAACCCTCACACATACTAAAAGTAAACATATCGTGTGTAATTTGCATAGAAATGTAGTAAAACATTAAAAAGAGATCAAATTATAATTTGCTGTTTCTGTGTTGAATAATTTTGCAAAGTTATTGTATAATTTTCTCTTACGTTTAAAATACAGATTCATATGTATGTTTATCAAATATATTAAACTCCTTCACCCCCCCCCCCCCCATCCCCAATATTTTGAAAACTTTTATAAAATCCTTATCTATCAATTTATAATTTTGAATTTCTTTTTATCATATTTATTTTTACATAAAATAATTTACGCGTTTACTGTTCGTGGTCTATTTAACTGAAACCATTTTTGTTATGATAATGTTGCAATTAGTAATAATTACTCTTCTTGAAAATAATAATAACAATAATAATAATAATTTAAAATTTCTAAATGCTTCGAAAGATTTTGATTATACATTAGAATGCTTTACATGAATGTATGAAGATTTAAAAAATCGAAAACATTCAGTTTGAACTTTAGTCACTTTAACAATACTATCTTAAAAATTAAAAGCCAAGTTTCCTGAAACTAACGCTGAAAATTATGCCATACCTAAAACAGTGTAATTGGAATAAAGAAAGTAACTTTACCTATGGTTTTCATGCGTTCATTTCAGATCAGTAAAATAATGTAAAACGATAATTTAATGGAGAGAACTGTATCAGAATCGCAACAATGTACTGAGATAAAGAAAATAAAACTTTATCTGAGTTTTGAATAGTTTTGGAAGATTCATTCATTGATACAAATAATAAATTAAACATGCAAAATTCATTGGGCCATTTACATATATTTATTTAAAAAAAATATTTCACTATATCTTCTTAATCATAAAAACCCAAGTTTCCCAAAGTTAACGGTAAAAATGGTGTAATAGTTAAAACAGTGTATTGGAATACAGAAAACAAATTTTATCTATGATTTCAATTCGTGCATTTCAGCTGAATAAAATAATAAAAAAGGAAGATTTATTTGGAAAAAAAAAAAAAAAAAAAATATATATATATATATATATATATATATATCTTCTTAATAATAAAAATCGAAGTTTTCCAAAGTTAACGGTAAAAATGATATAATAGTTAAGATAGTGTATTGGAATAAAGAGAGTAAAATTTTATCTATGATTTCAATTCGTGTATTTAAGCTGAATAAAATAACGAAAAAGTTGTCATCGCAGAAAATATAACTTGATTAACCAAAATTTATTAATTCATAAAACAAAGCTTAAAAATTTTTATGATAAATTCTTTTTTTTACTATGATAATTATATAAATAACGAAAAAGTTGTCATCGCAGAAAATATAACTTGATTAACCAAAATTTATTAATTCATAAAACAAAGCTTAAAAATTTTTATGATACATTCTTTTTTTTTACTATGCGGAATTTTAATATGTTGGGAGAAAATAATAATAGTAAATTGAATATGTAAAATTCAACTACGTAGCAAGAAATTAATAATATATAAATAAATAGACACGTGTTTATAAAATTTGAGTTAAAGGATTAAGATGTCCTTTTTAATTTCTTGGAGACTTCAAAACACACACACACACACACACACACATATATATATATATATATATATATATATATATATATATATATATCATGATATAAAAGATGAAGCGATTTGTTTTTAAACATCATTTAAACCATGTATTATTTAGTAATTTGAACTAGCAAGGAGAAATAAATTTTGAAATAGATGTGTAATAATCGAACGTTAGGAGGGTCGTCTAGTTACTTAAGAACTAAGAAGATTTAAAGTTAAAAATTAAAAATATTTAAAGAGTTTTAAGAAAAGAAATACGATCTGCAAAATAGAAAATGTTAAATGTTATAGTTTGACATTTGATTATAATAGCACTTGTCTGTTTTTTTTTTTTTTGTTTTTTTTTCGTTGGCTCTAATGGTTGCTTGTTTTCAAAAATAGCATAAAAATACTAATCATGACTTAATTAAAAGGAATATATAACTAAAATCAATGTAATCAAATAAAACTGAAAGAAATTTTACAAAATAGAACTGGCATATTTAGGCACAAAAGTTAACAAAAGGCAAGACAATAATTACAATATCTGCACACGGCTAACAATATCTCAGACTATCAAGAACCGACCTTTGCGAACCGCGATTCTTAACAGAATTATTTAAAAGAAGCATTCAATTAAAACTAAGCAACATTTTCAATAAAATGACTGAGTACTTATTACTGAAAGTAAAAATAATCTGTACATCGAATAACTATCCAGAAAGTTACAACTGAAGAAAAAAAAATACCATGCTACTTGTCTACAACACTGTTATAGTCTATTACAAATTAATCCAGACGTTATTTTGCTCTTTTTTGAAAAAAAAAAGAAAAAAAAAAATTCCAAAATTCATTATTTTTAATGATCTCTTCTCTGAAAAAGAAAGATTACCGTATTGATTCCGTGGCCAATAAAATAATGAACACAAGATTATAATGAACAATGTGAAGGATACTCGTCACAAGGGAAAAAAATATCATTCTAATTATTTTTTGCTGTCTTGGGAACAATTTTGATGGACGATACGCCTAATTGCATGAGTATTGATTTCCTAAACAATCCCCTAAGTAATTTTTCTTGTACTACACAATAAAGTAATTTTTTTTTTCTTTTTTTAAATTCTGGAAGATTAAACGCTGTATGATATTTATATTTCAATCCTATTATTTATCTAAGATATTTCAAATATTTCATGTTTTATTTAACTTTATATTTAACATTTGTATTTATTATTTTAAGAGTTAAAAACAAGTTCGACTCAGATGAAGTTCTTTTGATAAAATAAGTTTTTAATTGACTGATTTCTTTGCTTTTTAAAGAGGCTGCCACTTTAAGATAAGGTAGTGAATCAAGTTAATTAAGAAACTTGGTTAATAGCTTGATATGAGCTGAGTAAATACTGAGTTTAGAGCAAATCGGTTCATAAATATGTTTTCTACCTCAGTTTGAAAACCTCTGAAAGGGCGGATTGAGTTGATTAATAAACTTGGTTGCGAAGTTGAAATGGGTTATTATGTGTGTATTAAAATTTAAAAAAAAAAAAAAATCGAGTTTGAAATGTTCAAATGGTTCTTATTTTGGAACAAGGTGACGAATAGAATTGTCTCATGAACTCATCCAAGATATTTCTAAGGTAAATCCGCTGTCAATTTTGATTCAAACTTATTGGATACTCCGGAAGTTATCGTAATGGAAAATTTCACTCTCTATTTATTTTAAAATAAAGCAAAAAAATTTTATCAAACAAATGGAATTCATGGATTATAGTTCAGTACTCTTGAATAAAAGTCGGCTCTTTTTTTTTTTTTTTTTTTTTTTTAATACAAACTGATATATATATACATTTAACACTCTACATATTTTATATTTTTTTAAAAAGAACTCAACAGTTCATTTTTTGCTTGGACACTGTATAACATCAAGTTCTTACATTTAAATAAAATTTCTTAAACTATGAATATTCAACTGCTTTTATGCTACAACTAAACTCTTTTTTTTTTTAATTTTTAAACTACAGCATAAGAATTTATCATATGGTGATCATATGTAATCCATTAAAATTACAAACAATTTCTGATTCGTTCGCGAGAATTAATCACATAAAATCAGGAATGCATTTGGGTAAGCAAAACGGAGAAAATATTTAATTTAATTTATAATATGTTTTTTTAATATTAATATATTTTTTTAAATTATGTTACAAAGCCCGAAATTTATAAATATTTTAAATTTCTTTCCATTCGGTATTTAATTTCAGTAAGAATTCAAACATAATAGCAACTTATCAACTCAATTCAACTGTTTGACCGAATCTGAAATCAGCAAAATAGTACATGCATGTAAAGACATAAAAAGAGAGTTTATATAGCAAGTTTAATAAATAGGTAGATCCGTTTTTTGAAGCACCATTTTCCGAGTTCAGAAACTGACAAATCTAATCAGGATGCCTATCAGTTTTCTTGTATTAACCATGTATTGTTTACAGAAATTCGTTTTTTAAGAAACACATTTGCGAGACTTAAAATGTTCTACTTATTTAAGATGTCTATCAATTTTTCTGAAGTAACCAATTAATAAATACGAAAGGGTATTTAAAAGAAGGTTTCTACAGAAATTTTGAAGAAAATCGTTCGAGTCTTCATTGAGTTATGGAGTTACGGTTTCACTTTCGGTTTTCCAATTTTCCCCTAAAGTTGGAAAAATCAATTGTACAGTATACAGACTTAATTAGAAAATTTTCTTGTTCTATATATTTTTTTGTTTTGGAGGTATAATTGTTAGACGGTTTCCTTCACGCAACATACACATTGACCAATTGATATATTTTTTTTTTTTCCAGAAGACCTTAAAACATGTAAATCAAGTAAAACCTCGATATCAAAATATTTTACCCAATACAATACTTCCATTACTTACTGTGGGCGGGTAACACTGCTCGCATGAAAATTGCCCCAATTACATTTCGGCAAATTCTTAAGTAAAATGACCTCCTAATCCAAATATGACGTCCATTTTGCCCTATCACCCACCGTTTTTTAGGGACGGCCCCCTATTTTTGCCACTTTTCGGTAATTTTATGGCTATAAATTTGATTTGTAGGGGTGGAAAGGATTATTTTAATTGTTAAATATCTTCTGAGGGACTACAAAGTTGAAAAATTCTAAAACATCAACATTTGTGAAAATTTAGGGGGGGGGGGGGTGGATTTGCCACTGAAATTACGTATTACATTTCTTATATTTTTTTAATCTGTTATTAATGTTATTTATTAAACCTTATATATTTTTTGTTTTTAAGTGTTAAATTAATTCTTTTTTTATTCTCAAAATCAAATTCATGATCATAAAATTACCGAACAGTGATAAAAATTGTGGAAGGTGTGGTGCCCCGGAAAAAAGGAGGATGACTGGAAAATATGGTAGTAATATTCGGATTCAGGAGGTCATTTTACCCAAGAATCAGCAAAAATAGTATCAGGGGTCGATATATATATATATATATATATATATATATTTCAGCGCAGTGTAATCGGGGTGGAGGGGGGGGGGGACTTCCAAGAATTAGTCAAAATTAAAAAATTATTAGACACCGCACTGTTCAATATATTGAAGTATACCCTAGCCAAATATAATTAAGCTGGTATGTATAGTTTTTAATTCTATAAAACCTTTGTTTCATCAAAATTCAACATTAACTATCTTATAAAATAATTTAATGACTCATAAAAATTTTAATATTTTTAAATGCACATTCCTATACGAAAGTACCAAGTTTAACGTTCTTATATCAAATAGTTTTAGATCAGAAAGCAAAAAAGATACAATAATATATCAAAGAAGTACAACAGCAGTGGTGTAATTATTATTTGTTTATTTATTTATTTATTTTAACTCTTTTCTTATGTTTGACGACTGACACCAGCCATATAAAATACAGTTTACGAGTCGGACGAATCGAATTAAAACTAGATTTAAAACTAAGTATTTATGATACTAAAATAAATTAATTTTTCCATTTATTTTTTTATATCTGTTTATTAATCAGTTACTATTGCATACTAATTTGTAATCAATAAATTAAATCGATTCCATATGAAAAAAAAAAAAAATATCTTCAAGTAAATTGGTACTCATAGAATTAAATATAAAGATACTAGGTATCTCAAAAAAAAAAAAAAAAAAAAAAAAAAAAAAAAAAAACCGAAAAATTCGGTCTTTGACAGATTTTAATTTAGTACGACAGGACTAATTTATATATTGCAGCCTTGTAACCAATATATATATATATATATATAAGATAAAATTTAAATATAGGAGGGAGTAAAACCTGAATTATTAAACAAATAGAACTAGAACAAAGTTTTTATAAACCAATGCGCAAAAGCAGCAAAAGGAAATATAAAACTATAATAAGTAAACAAAATAATCAAAACCAGATGAAAATTTAATCCAAAAACACATGAGGGCCTTCATCAGGGGAGCTCCTCCATGTAGGGAAAGGAATATGAGAAGTTTCTGACGAAACGCTGGTATTAATCAAAAAACACGTTTATAGCCCCCAACTTCTCACAGATGGAAGAACGACCATACAGCAAACGAATTTTAATTAGTACATAGCATAAAAGCAATTAAATTCAGAAATAAAGCACAAAATATAATACATCAAATATAAAATTTAAGAAATATAATACATCAAATATAAAATACAAGAAATTAAATAAAACAAGAATATATAAATACATACGTGGACAAACTCGAATAGTCAGAAAATGGAAAATTGAAAACCACCCCCTGAAAAGGGTTCTATGTTTATAAGGTCTCTGCCCCCTACCTCTCCTTAAAAAAAAAGTTCCTAACAATTTTTTATCATTTTCGTCATGATTACTCCCGTTATTATCATAGTAATTCTATAAAAAATTGATTCAGGAGTACTAAAACATGTTTAAAAAAATATTTCTTTAGTATGCTTATTTTGCAGCAAAGTGTAATTAGTAACTGTTTGAAAACTGGAGACCCATTAAAATAACAGCCTTTATTAATATATACATTGTAAACAAACAAAGAAAAAAAGGGAAAAAAAAGTAAAGAAAAGAAAAGAAGACCTCAGTTTTTTCTTACCCATATATGTCAGAGAAAATATTATTTTTGTGTTGATTTTTTGTAATATTTACACGTTTTCAGGTCCCTTGAATTGGAAAAACAGGGTATCTCCCTCTACATAGAATTATAAATCAAACGAAACTGTTCTAAACCTATTTTAAATGGCTTTTAATTAAGGCTCATATACAGTACTTGTTATCTAACCATTTAAAGTACAGTCTGTCTTTGTAGTATTGAAATGTAGGATAAGAGAAAGTTGTGTGAGTGTCCCTCCAGATTATTATTATTTATATTTTTACAGTATCATATGTATCTCACAATGTTTGCAAAATATGCATTTGATCACATTTTATATTTTCTTTTGGGAGTTATTTCCTTAAAATATTCACTTTAGAAAAGCAGTCATATTCATTTGCCTTCATTGGTAAAATTTAAATTATTGTTGATTAATTAAGAATTAATTAAAATTATGTAAAAAAAAAATATATTTAATTTTTTAAAATTTAATCTGTATTTCATAATCTATCATTAAATTAACCTTTTATTTTTTTGAAGCAGATACAAAGATGCTAAACAATGCACCGATATGCTATTGTTTTAATGTTTTAGGTTGTAGCTCTACGGTCAATTTCTGCTGATTAAGGCTTATTAAAGCAGACACACCTGTGGTAGATTTCGAACCACTAAAAACATAAAATTTCGAGACCGGAATTCATAGGCATCACCTACGAACTCAAGGATTTTTGCGCCTGCTTTTGCGATGCAATAAAATTCAGTTCGTGGGTCCTAATGATAAGACAAATCTTGGTGTGTCCCTCCCTGTGCACGAACTACAAATAGAATACATTCTTGAAGCTGTACAGCTAATTTTGTGTGGTTTGTGAACATATGTACGAATTTCCAAGTCAGTAGGATGAGTTTTGTGGCTGTTATCGCGAGACATACAGACAACAGACATACAAACACACAGGCAGAATCCAAAAACTTTTTGAGTCTCCATATGGAGTCCACCATTGACGTTTCGGCAAATAGTAAAAAGTTTCTTTCTCTTTCTCTTTCTCTTCTCTCTCTCTCTCTCTCTCTCTCTTTTTTTTCCGGTCGATTTTTGTGTTCGTGCAAATTACCTTCTTTAGACTTTATCTTCTTAATACAAGTAGTATTTTCAATTTAGAAATTTATATTATGTCATTACCAAATAAATCTTCTTTTGTAATGAAAATGACATAAAATAAATCGTACTAATTACTTCGAATTCGTTTTAATAGTACAGGGTGTTTATAAAGTCCCGGACCCATTTTGATGTTTAATAACTCATAAAATAATGAAGATATAAACAAACTTATGGCATGTGTTGATGGAATAACTTCTATATTTTCTTTTCAGGTTTGAATATCTTTACTTTTGTAAATATCGTCTGCGCGTGTGGTTAATTTCAGATAATTTCATTTTCCAGTCTAAATATCTGTACTTTTCTAAATATCGTCTGCTTATTAATTGCATTTTTCTCTCTTTTGACTTTTTTTGATTCTTTTGAAAACCCCCATGAATACCGTGAGGCACAAAGGGATTCCCCAAAGGTTAATGTGTGGTGTGGACTAATGCACGACCGAGTCATTGGGCCTTTCTTTTTTTACAGAAAAGACGGTCTCATCAGTCGTATACTTAGACATGTTGGGAAACTTCATATTTCCACAACAAGAAGAGCTTCAGCCACATGTCTTTTTGAAACAAGATGGTGCACCACCTCATTGGGGTACCATCGTTCGTAGTTCTTTGAATGACCATTTTCCAGGAAGATGGATTGGGCGAGAAAGTCCAATTCCTTGGCCACCCAGATCACCTGATATAACGCCGCTGGACTTTTTCCTTTGGGGATTTGTAAAGGACAATGTTTACAGGAGGAGAGTGTCGAACATTGATGACCTAAAAGTCAGAATTACAACCGCAATAGCCTCTGTGGATGCCGACATGCTTGCCGCTACCTGGCGTGAAATTGACTATCAAATTGATATTCTCCGTGCGACGAAGGGGGCACACGTGGAAGTTCATTGACAAGGGTCATGAAACTTTTTGAGTCTATCTAACCATTTATGTTATTAATTTTAATCTATCTTTATTATTTTATGAGTTATTAAACATCAAAATGGGTCCGGGACTTTATAAACACCCTGTATTTTGCTGCTACATTTTTAAACAGAAGATGTTTAAATATTCTACAAACATTGATCAAAAGTTCAGAAGTACATAATCTATGAGTGATTTATATTCTTTTTAGTCCTACTTCAAAATATTACATTCAGCGCACTATATTAATATTATTATAATTCATATTCAGTAAGAGAAAGTATTAGATCAGCAAAAAATTTCAATGAAATGACACCTTTTAAGAAATCTAAAACACGATTTGGTCGTTAAAAAAAAAAAAAAAGGTCATTTTTTTTTTTTTGTGTGTGTGTGTGTTACAAAAAGTTCTAGCTCAAAAACTAATGCAAATGCATAAATTTTCATTTTATATGCAGTTGAACATAGTATCACGTTATTCCCTATTAACTCTCGGCCTAAATCGCCCACAACAGATGGTGTTCCCATCCCGATTTTCCATATTTTTTAGCATGGCAATATAGGGCAAAATTTCGCACACGTGCACGCAAAGAGAACTATTTTTAATGAATAGCCACAAAGAATTAATAATAATAATAATAGTGAACTAGTAAAAATTTTTGTATGTATAGGAACATCGATCACCCCTCCCCCCCCCTGCCCGGGAGGTATAAATTTTCAATATAAGAATTTCTTTAAAAGAACTCGTCAATACCTTTAAAATGAATGGTTGAATCATATAATTTTTGATAATAAATTAATGTTTTATTAATATTAATTTATTAGGATTAATATTTTATTTTTAAAACCAACTTTTTAAAAAAATTCAAATTTCCCGTAACTCTTTAACCAATCACATTAGAACGTCCATCTTTGGAATATCGATAATAAGGATTTTCTCTCCAAAATTCGCCAAGAGCAAAAAGTCGCCACATTTGGCGCCAAATCCATTACCTGCCTATTGGAGCTTTTTAATGCATTTTAAAGGAAGATTAAGCTATTTTAACGCGAAAAAGAGCTGGAAATGCAGAAAATTGACATTTTATCAACTTTGAAAGAATTTATACAAAAATAAATACAATTATTTACAATTTCGTAACAATACGCATTGATAACGTGTAATGTAGTTAGTTCTATAGCTATGATTCAACAGAAAATTTAAAAACATTGTTTATAAAAAGTTTTTTATCTTATAATTATTTTCATTTTAATAATAATAATAATAACAGTAATAATAAAAACACATTTCAAGATGTTATTTAAAGAACATAAAATCGACTTTCTTTGGACATTTATTAGTGTTATATTTTTTGAGGTAAACATCGTCTGCATTCATCATCGAAAATAATTTTAAGTAATATTAATTTTAATAACTAATTTGTATTACATGAATTTGCATTGGAAAATAAAAATAAGAAAGTTTTGAGATAGACACAACATACCACAGAGGGTTTTTTTTTTTTTTTTTTTTTTTTTTTTTTATTTGTGCATGTAAAGCACATAGGCTTTAATTTCTTAATTTTCCGATAAAGCATTAATTTTTGTTGACAAATGCACTCAATAAGTTTTCATATTTACGTGACTGGCAAACTAAATTTCAATTTTTGCAGTAACAAGCGTAAAAATAACGATTAAGGCTAAATAATACAATTAGGACAAAACGATTTTTTTTCTTTTTTTTTACTCCAAGCAAAACTCGATAATTAAATTTCAATAACTAAATCCATTTTCGTCTGACCATTGTAAACATGATTTTTGCTATTACATTCAGTGATGATCAATACAAAACATTTGTTTTTTATAAACGCATTTCCCGAATAAATCCCGTATATAGAATAACATGACACCTCATCAATTTTTAATGGATACAAAATAAATTCAATGTAGGATCATATTTGATTTTTTTTTTCAACCAGAGTTTTGTTTTGTTGCGTTGTTATAGTAACTAGTAAGCATTTTATATTACTCATAATTGTTTAATACTATAATATGTAGAGTAATATGCGTTTTGACTAGTTACATAAAAAAAAAAAAAAAAATGTCAAATGACATTTTTATGATGTTTTGTGAATGCGATTGAAAAATCACATAATAGCATAAGGAAATCACTATTTTTATATTATTTATAATTATATTAAAAACACTTTAAACACACGTAAAATTAAATTTTATTTAAAAGATGTTAAGAGCGACAACCCCAAACCAGATCTTACATGCTGAAGGATACATGTATAGATAGTACATATGTGTGTATAATAAAACTTTTAGAAATTATCTCTAAAAAAAAAGAGTTAAATTGAACACGTGTCATTTGTTAATTATAGTAAAAACACTTTAAACACACGTAAAATTAAATTTTATTTAAAAGATGTTAAAAAAAATTTATCCGAAGCTTTTCGCTTTAATAGTAAATCACCATCAGGGATTTTTATTATTCGTTTCCAATGTGCAGTTTTTAAATATTTTTCCTTTTCACAGTCAACAGTTTTATACATTAACTAACAGTTTTATACAACGGTTCGTAAAAAAATATACATACATAATAAATAAATATATATACTTCATCTGTACACAAAAAAGATTTTTAAGGATGGGATTCCAAATAATGATATTACAAACAGAAAAAAGAAATCTGGTGTATAACAATCACACGTTTTCCAATATTTACTCTTACATGTATTATATGCACTTTTTGGAGATAAAGTGGTCAGAAGACATAAAACTGACCAAATAAATTAGACAGTTAACTATTTTCTTGTAAGAAGAAAGTGATACATGCAGAGGTGAAAGTTTTCCACCTTTTGACGAAACTTTTCCATCAGAAATTTTTTATAATAATCCGTATCCTAATTAATCAAAGAATATTAGAGTAAAAATACACTCATTTTTCTAAATAAAAATAGTGGTGCCGATGACGATAATCACATTCACCCCTGGATACACGTGTAAACACATGTAAAATAGAGTTTACATAGCGACTTTAAAAAGAAATCGGTTAAGAACTTTTTTGAAACACTAATTTTCGAGATCTTTAATTAAACTATTAATCAGAATGATTGTCAATTTTCCTGTAATAACCAAGTAATATATCCAAAAGGATATTTTAAAATGGGTTTATAAAGCAATTTTCAAGAAAATCGTTAGAACCGTGTTTTTGAAATACCGACTTTCACCAAATCTTGTTATATTGAATTGTTGACCGGAAAGACACAAGTACATATGAAAGGATATTTAAACGAAAGTTAATATGGCGAGTTTGAAAAATTAGTTATATATTTCCCTTTTTTCACTTGTCAAATAATTTTTTTTCGTGCAACAATGTGCACATATTCTTGCATTGAGAAACATATTTCGGTATTAGGGGACAAGCATCATGTTATTATTATTATTATTATTATTATTATTATTATTATTTTGTTATGATTAGCTTTAAATTAGATTTTATAACATTTTTCACAGTTCCTACTCAGATATTTAAAGATTTTATGATAGCTCTTTGGGGGAGTTGGGTTCGATTTTCTTTTAAAATATGAGATGTGAGTTTAGTTTTAATAGGAGGTTTACGTATCATTGCTAGGTAGGAATAGTTTGCACTTTTCCCAGTCAAATGCAAAATTTGGCGATTATTATTATTTTTTTTATTATTTATGTCCTTTATTTTGCGCGTAGCAATATTAAAACTATGCTTTTCACATATTTTTTTCATAACCGAATAAGAGTATTTCTCTCTGGGAAGCGCAAAAATATAGATTTTGATCTATAGTTTATTTACCAGCGACATTTTAAAGCAAAAAATATTTTTAAAGTTGCAGAAGACAATAAATCCTTTTCTTTTACAATTTGATATCAGTCACGTTTCTATTTTAAAATTTAAATTGAAATCGAAGGAGAAAGTCAAAATCGTTACAAAAATGTGTGAACACCCTCTCTATTGATATATCACCTCTTTTTATGCAAACATTTAACATCTAAAAACGTTTAATTAAAAATACAATTTACAAAAGCCACGCCAATTGTGCGTATTATGGTTAAATACTAACAAAATTTTTTTTAGTTTTTAAAGGGTTAAAATGATGTTTGAGATCATGGTTTCCTACGCAATTCTTGATTCTATAATGATGCGCCCTATCTCCCTTAAAAGAAATAGTATTTTTTATTGCCATGTTTTTACTTCCATGTTTGTCCGGTACAAATATTGCAATCGATTTTTAACTAACTTCCCTACTAGCTAGACATTTAAAACTTTCACAGTAGCTCAGAACCCGGTGACAACACAATACTTCGAAGTCTGATTTTCGAATTTTTGATTAGTTTTCTTATAATTAATTAAAATATGAAAATAATAACCTACTAATAGTTTTAAAAATAGCCATTTTAATATTAGCTATAATTTAATTGTTGCCAAAAAAAAAAAAAAAAAAAAAAAAAAATTACGTGTTCATTTTCTTTCGACATAAAAATAAACGTATTTAATTAAACATGAACGTTAAAAAATTGTAAAAAGTTAAATTATGCATTTCATAAAAATGGACGTCATTACCACTTTAAAAATTTTATACGCATTGATAAAGTACTAATGTAGTTCTATAGCTAAGATTCAACAGAAAATTTAAAAACATGGTATATATATATAAAAAAAAAAATATCTTATAATTATTAATCTTTTTTCTTTCTTTCTTTTTTTAATTTCACGCGAAAAGAAAATTACAAAAATAATAATGTACTTACAGTCATCCGTTGACCACGCATAAATCCTGGTGAAACAGCGTAGGATATAGTAATATTTTCAGTTCTTGATTTTACCATGGTTTTATAAAAGTCATATTTTTAAGAAAGTCACATGATGAAGAAAGACGCGATACAATATTTTTATTTTGTACATCAGCAGATTCCGTTTGTTTTAGATTTGTTGAAACGTATTCTATTTTCCATTTTACTTTGTAAGTTTTACTACTGTTGTAATTATAAAATTGATCACATGGTTGGTTGAACCATACTTTCTCATCTCTTCTTCTATAGCTTTAAAAATGATAAAGTCGTATATTTAAATTCTAATGACTTATGATGATGTATCACGAATTTAATATTCCTTGTACATTTCATTTTATGAAACTCACGTCATTAACCGAATATTTGCAAAAACATGTGGAATTAAAATTATTGCTGAACTATTTTCAATATGATTTATGTTTATTTTTCCAGCACTTCCTCATTTTTAAGAGGGAAAGTTTTAATAATTGTTACTACAGATTGGCTGAACTAATATTTTTAATAATTTGAAATGCACTTTGAAAATTTCAAATTAGTTAAAGGTTATTTTTTATATAACAATGAATTTGCATTTTTTACAATCTTGATATTTCATTGATAAACAATGCCCATACATTATCTAAGAATTCATTGGTACAGTAATAAAATAGTTTTTTGCCAGTTTTATCGTCTTGTGAGTAATTTCTAAGATTTTTAGGATTTTTTTAATAATTATTTCAACATCCAATTTTATTCCTTCTTGTTATTATAAATTTTTATGTATCCTTTCCTGCACAATGACAGATTTTTGAAATTATATACTTGTTGAATACAAAATATCAGATTTATTTATGAAATATGTTTAATAAATAATCCAATGCCCATAAAATGTTACAGGATTTGTTTTTCTTGGTATTTCAAGAGTAACCAAAGATATTGTATTTTTTATCATTCAGCAAATTCAAACTAGATCTCAATATCAAATTTCTTTATTATTAATATTACCGAAAACAATACACATGAAGAATTTAAATCATTTATATCCTCCAATAAAATTCACGAGCTGAAACAATTTCAACAAAGAAAAATATCACGAATCTTGACTGTTCATTCATAATAAAATGAGGAGAGAATAATTATTCTTAAAATATATAATCTTTACTTTTTAAATTTATTTAAATGATGTAAGTAAAACAATTACAATGAAGGATATTGTTTGAAAATATTTCAAGGATTCATGGTTAATCTTTTTGTCACGATCTTTGCATAAAATTTATGTCGACATTTAAGCAAATCTTTTCATTGAGAAGATTGAAGTAAAACTGTTAACTGTAAAAACCGAAGACAGAGAATCATTCATTGGCGCTTCTATTAACAATTACGATTATTTTTTGCTTTTCATGTAAAATATTAATTTCAAAATATCAATATTACATTTTTTGCATATTTTTTTAGCCCTAATTCAACTTAACGTAAAATATTATAAAATTTCTATTATTTGTAAATATCAATTTAAAATGAAAACATCTAGAAAAAGTATTTTGCAAAATTTTTTCGCACAAACACTGTATAATAATTAATATCTTTAATATATTCAGAATGAAACACTGTCCTCTAAAAATGATATTTTATGAATGATACTAACTGCAGTCTTAAGTCAAGTTTTCAGTGAATTTATTTTTTAAAACAATACTAAAAATAAAATTTACCAAGGGATACCCATGACAATCTTCGTACAGATACTGAGACAATTAACTCACAGTACAAATGAATGAGTAAGATTAGCTCTTATTAGACATAGCCTTTGCAATCATCTATTGAATTCTTAAGACTAGTATTACGAATATTCACTTAAAACACTGAAAGGTCTCATCGTACAAATATTTCAGTAGGATCACTATTCTATTAAATATATTCTCATCCAGTTTTAAAATATTCACAGAGCAATTTTTACTCATAGAATGCCGTAACACATTATATGAAAGATATTAATAAAAACAATATTTTGTAGACCATCTTCTTTTATGTGTTCCGTCGAATTCCGGGAAAAGATATTTTAATGACTGAAACATCTAATTTAGAATGAGAAAATATAGTAAATTTAAAATTACACTAAAAATAAATAAATAAATAAATAATCTATATCGATGCACACATTTTTAAAAAATTCTTAAACCGAGAAAAAAAATATGAGATAAGCCAGAAGAGAGCTCGTTGGAGCTCAACACTTGAAATTTATGACTCTGGAAGTAGGGTGGATAAAATCTCTCTGCAAGAGAAGATGTTCTTGCTACGGCTTCACCCCCGAAAAGGATCCAACGATACCGGAATTTATCTTTCAGCACCAAAGTTCGGTTTATTTATTTTAGCAGCTCTTTTTAACCAACACCTTGGAAACATCAACTGTTCACGGTCCTTTAACTTCCTCTTCCAAAAAATAGAATATTGCATTTTTCTTTTTGTAGACCAATCCCCCCCCCCCTCCAAAGAAGGGCAATCTTTTTTTTTTTTAGTGTGCAGGTGAGAGTGTGTGCGTATGAGCGGGTAGGAAAAATTTAAATGTTTTTAATAAATTACGAATATGATTTTTCTTTTTGTAAACATATGATATGCTTTCAATTTTATGTTAATAGTTTTTAATTTTTAAGAGTTGTTCTTGCTATCTTAGTTTCTTATTTATGCATAAACCTTAAACTATTTCAACTTATTTTGCTGTTACGTATTTTATAAATACCTTTTTGTGAATGTGTGATATATCTTCGATTTTATGTTAATAATTTGCGAGTAAAAAGTAACAAATAAAGTTGTACCGGTGACTGTAGCTGGAGAAACAGTAGTTTAAAAGAATAAAAGAAAAGAGAAATAAGCACAGAAAAAAATTCCAATTTCTCTCTCTCTCTCTCTCTCTCTTTTTCCCTTCTTTTTTTGAAGTCAAGAAGGTCTGCTCTATTTTTATGCTAATCGAAAGTGAAAAAAATATTCTGCTGTAGTGTTAAAAACTTTTCTTTCATTACAAAATAGATTTTATATTTAATTTAGAATTTTTTTTTTTTTTTCATCAAGCCTGAAAGTTCATTTCAGAAAATTATGGAGTGGAAAGCTGATTTTTTATGCCAACTATGTGAAAAATACCAGAGCCGGGAATCGAACCCGGGCTTTCCGCTTTACGTGCGGATGCTCAAACCATCGAGCTACCCTGGCTGATTACTAGCTAGGCATTTCTCACATAACATTCGTTGGCAAAGTCACCGAGTCTGCAAACACAGCTGTATCAAGTGACATTATTAATCATGGTACAACTCCAATAGACCATGAAATTTTCAATTTTTTCATCAAGCCTGAAAGTTCATTTCAGAAAATTATGGAGTGGAAGGCTGATTTTTTATACCAACTATGTGAAAAAGATTTTATATGTTACAACTGCGAATATATCTAGATCTAAACTATAAAGAATGTTTTATATATAAAGAATAAAAACAGTTTAACTCTTAATAAAAAATATATATCTGCATATACCAGGGAAAAAGACAACGTTACACTATAATTTGACCATTATTTTATTACATTTGTAATATTTTTATCGGTGATAGCTGCAAGATATATCGAGCAAAGAACTAAAATTGCAAAAGGCAGTAGCAATAATACGAGAAACAGCCTAGAATTGTATAAGAAACAATGGAATACAAATCTTAAGTTCTTTTGTTTTTAAAATATTATACCTTGAAGCCTTCTTGCATTTATTTTGCAATCATCACACCTGTCGGTGAGTGTATTTATAATTTATTTTCCTGTCATGATTTCAGACATTTTGCAGCCTATTGTTATGCGATAGATTATTTAAGAACTATAGTATTTCCCCCCTTATTTTCAAATGTAACGATATTTTTATTTTATCATTCCAAATATAATGTTATTAGAAATTTTTGGTTACACTTTAAATTCAGGCGTTGTAAAAATAAATAAATAAATAATAAGTTCAGGTCGTCGATAAACTTTCTTCTATTCCTATACAAATTCCCGCTGTGCATATTTTTTCTTTTAATTATTATTTATCGGAATTATTTTCCATGGTAAGTAAAGACGATTATTATGCAAAAAAGCATAGCCTAAATAATGAAAAATAGTCAATTTTGTGCGCTATAGACGAGATCGTAAACAATGAACTTTCACAGATTATTATTAAAAACGGGGAAAAAAAATCGATAATTTTGTTTCAAATTATCACAGATACATGATTCAACCATAAGTTAAAACTATATTGACTAATTCTTTTAAAAAATTCGGATAATAAACCTTTCATCCGGGAAGCGGAGGGGGGGGGGAGGGTGATGCTCCTTTGTGTACAAAAGTTTTATCCTGGTTATTATAAATATTTTCGATTATTTTCACAATGGTTGGTTAAAAATAAACATCATTGTGTACATTTATATGAAATTTTGTCCTGTGCCATATTAAAAATTACGATACAAAGGGACAACAGCGCCACCTCTTAAGAAATATCCACTAAAAGTTGATAGGCACCAATTTATGTCAAGGTACAACTAAATATACTTTTTTGTGAAATTCTGCGCATGAGTTCATGAAATAGAGAAGACAGAAATATTTGTTTGTCGCACACACAACACACATGTTTGTGTGTGTTGTGTTAGACACTTTATAAAAAGGGTCGAATCATGTTCAGGACATCTAAAAACGTGTAAATACATCGAAAATTGCTAATTGAAAATTTTTACAAAATTAAATCGCATCAATCGGATTTAACGAGCATTTTTCTGTGTTACGAATTTCTGTTTAAACATGGGGCTTACTTTACTTTAATATTAATTTACTGATTTGAGCATAAAAAAATATCACACATAATGTAAATATAAAAAATCGAGTTCCAAATATAATATGGTTTTAAAAACATTAATAAATAGTTTTACAGGTCGCCACAACCATTTTCTGATACATCAAGAGAAAATTGCTCAAAATGCATTTTCAAAATAAATAAATAAATAAATAAATAAAATAAAATAAAATAAAATAAAATAAATAAATAAAATAATAATAATAATAATCCAATATATTTAAATAAAGTAAAATAATTCACAGTTATCAAGATTCGAAGAACTAAATATTAATAATTATAAGATAAAAAACTTTTTATATACCATGTTTTCAAATTTTCTGTTGAATCATAACTGTAGAACTACATTAGTACTTTATCAATGCGTATAAAATTTTTAAAGTGATAATGACGTCCATTTTTGTGAGATGCATAATTTAATTTTTTACAATTTTTTAAAGTTCGCGTTTAATTAAATGTATTTATTTTTCTGTCGAAAGAAAATGAGCTCGTATTTTTTTTTTTTTTTTTCAACAATTAAATTATAGCTAATATTTCAATTTCTATTTTTAAAGCTATTAGGAGGTTAATGTTTTCATATTTTAATTAATTAAAAGAAAATTAATCAAAAATTCGGGCTTTGAAGTATTGTGTTGTCATCGGGTCTATTCTGAAAGTTTCAAAAGTCTAGTAAGGATGTTAGTTGAAAATCGATTGCAAGATTTGTACCGGACAAAGAAACAAGCAAGAATCGAAGTTAATAAAAACATGGTGAAATAAATAAAAATGTTTTCTTTCCATCACATAGAAGCATAAACAAATAACTCTCGCTTCTCCTGTCAACTCAAATGTCACGTACATGCAACATACATTTGACACTTTAGAGTTTCAAACAAGAATGAGATAACTTGAAACACATGTGTATGTCAAATGCTCTCCACTGTTATCTGAGAAACGGCAAACAAAAATAAATTCTTCCCGACGAAAAAAAAAAAAAAAAAAAAAAAAGATAAACATAAAATTAAACAAATAAATATTTGAATTCTATTTGAAGTTTTTGCTTGCCTGTTTCACTTTAAATCAATATTTAAAGAAAAATAAAATCACATTTTTCATAAAAAAAAAAAAAAAAAAAGTATAAAAAAATATATAAAAACAGGCTTTGTCTGCTTCGCTGGTAACTATATTTAAATGGTTGGTTGGTTGGGTTTTTTTACGTCGCACTAGTGTTGCGCACATGTCATCACAATTTTGATCCTCCACGGAAGGGATGGCTCTCCCGCTTCGGTGACCCCCATAGGTATAAGTTTTGATGGGAACATGGAGGACATTGCGGCCTCGATAGATTTTACGTGCACCAGCCACCATTAGTGTACACGATGGTCTTTGGCCGGCTCGAGTACCGAACCCGCAATCTTCCAATTACGAGGCCGGCGCTCTACCGACTGGGCTACCGCGGCCCCTATGTTTAAATGGATTCTCAAAATTCCATATCATTATTAATAAAATCTCAATTAATGAAAGCAAAAAACAAAATAGGGTTTTACTCACATATTTATTTTCATTCAGTCAATGATAATACAATTGTTCGATGGTTGTAAATAAATAATAATAAATCCCCCTATTTTTTTTTTCTGGAGAGAGAAACTGAAATTCTGTTCATTCTATCTTTCATAACTTTTTTAATTTGCATGATAATTATTTGGGGTCTTCAAATAAGTAGATCAATACCTTTGGCTGTTAAGGTATGCAAATGAAATTTTTTAAAAGCTTGCCCATGCGTAGTTAAAAATTATTTAGAAAAAAATGCTCATATTTCGTAAGGTATTTATTGCCGAAACGTCAGTGGAGGCCCTACATTGAGACTCAAAACGGTTTTGGGCTGTGTCTGTCTGTCTGTCTGTCTGTCTGTCTGTCGCGCGATAGCGCCCGCACAAATAGCGCTATTGACTTGAAATTTGGTACACATGTTCATGAGCCCCACGAAATCAGCTGTATAGTTTTTGGTATGCATTCCATTTGTAGTTCGTATACAGGGACACTCCAAAGTTTTTCTTATCATTACGGCCAATGGGAGGAATTTGTATGTATCGCGGTAGCGGCCGCAAAAATAGCGCAATTGACTTGAAATATGGTACACATGTTCATGAGCAACACGAAATCAGCTGTATAGTTTTTGGTATGTATTCCATTTGTAATTCGTGTACAGGGACACGCCAGAGTTTTTCTTACCATTACGGCCAATGGGAGGAATTTGTATGTATCGCGGTAGCGGCCGCAAAAATAGCGCAATTGACTTGAAATATGGTACACATGTTCATGAGCCCCACGAAATCAGCTGTATAGTTTTTGGTATGTATTCCATTTGTAGTTCGTATACAGGGACACTCCAAAGTTTTTCTTATCATTACGGCCAATGGGAGGAATTTGTATGTATCGCGGTAGCGGCCGCAAAAATAGCGCAATTGACTTGAAATATGGTACACATGTTCATGAGCCCCACGAAATCAGCTGTATAGTTTTTGGTATGCATTCCATTTGTAGTTCGTATACAGGGACACTCCAAAGTTTTTCTTATCATTACGGCCAATGGGAGGAATTTGTATGTATCGCGGTAGCGGCCGCAAAAATAGCGCAATTGACTTGAAATATGGTACACATGTTCATGAGCCCCACGAAATCAGCTGTATAGTTTTTGGTGTGTATTCCATTTGTAGTTCGTATACAGGGACACTCCAAAGTTTTTCTTATCATTACGGCCAATGGGAGGAATTTGTATGTATCGCGGTAGCGGCCGCAAAAATAGCGCAATTGACTTGAAATATGGTACACATGTTCATGAGCAACACGAAATCAGCTGTATAGTTTTTGGTATGTATTCCATTTGTAATTCGTGTACAGGGACACGCCAGAGTTTTTCTTACCATTACGACCTACGGGAGGAATTTGTATGTACCGCGATAGCCACCGCAAAAATCAAGCTATTGACTTCCAATTTTTTACGAAACGTCAGTGGAGGCCCTCTGTTGAGACTCAAATGGATTTTGGGTGCCGTCTGTCCGTATGTATGTCTGTCTGTCGTGTGATAGCGGCCGCAAAAATCACGCTATTGACTTGAAATTTGGTACACATGTTCATGAGCCCTACGAAATCAGCTGTATAGTTTTTGGTATGTATTCCATTTGTAGTTCGTATACAGGGACACGCCAAAGTTTTTCTTATCATTACGGCCTATGGGAAGAATTTGTATGTACCGCGATAGCGGCCCCAAAAATCACACTATTCACTGCAAATTTGGTACACATGTTCATGAGCTCAACAGAAATAACTGTATAGTGTTAGGCGTGTATTCCATTTGTCGTTCGTGTACAGGGACACGCCAAAGTGTTTCTTATCATTACGGTCTATGGGAAGAATTTGTATGTACCGCAATAGCGGCCGCAAAAATCCTTCGATTGACTTGCAAATTGTCGCACACTTTCTAGCTTTGCATATAAGTAGCTGTATAAGTTTTATTGCTATATTGTTCATAAACTGTGTACAGGGACACGCCAAAATTCTTAACATTACGGCGTATGGGGTGAATTTCGTTTAAACGTATTTTAATACCATTACTTTGCAATCAAGAAAATGAAACTAGCGTACGTGAGTAAGATGCTTAAACTTATGTTGTTTGAAGAAAATATGTGCTTTTAAGATTTCTAATTAATGTACAGGACCTTACAAAAGTGTTCTGACAATGTCACGGTGTCATCCAAACGATGTTAAATTTGGAACAATTATTAATTTTAAATGCAAAATAAGCTGAATAGTTTTTACTGGTGTATACAATGTTTATGGTTCGTTTACAGAGACACACAAAAAAATTTCGTAACATTGGAGCCTATGGACAAATTTTTATTTAAGCGCGCACTTTAATGCGTTTATGCTGAATTGAAATTAATAAAATTAACATACATTATAAAGATGCTTAAAATCATGTTTACTCTTAAAAAAGGGTATGTATCGACTAAATAATTAATGGGACCACACAAAATAATTACGAGTATGTACTGTAATCATCCAAATAATGTCAAATTAGTTTGAAAAATTAATGAGTTACAATTAATTAGGTTTATTCTTATTATTGGCGTTTATAATGATTGTGGCTACTTTACCGGGATACATAAAAGAATTTCGTACTATTACGGTCTATAGTCGGTATTTCTTAAGAGTATTTTAACATGGTTACACTACACCCCATTAAATATAATGAAATTTTATTAGAATTTTAAAAGCATTTTTTCCTGTGGAAAATTGTGGTATAGAATTGGTAGTTAACTTAAAGGTTACGCAAAATATTTCCGATATGCTATGTAATTTTTTTTTTTTTTTTTTTTTTTTTTTTTGTATGAAATTTGGTAGTTATTAAATTTGGTAATTATGAATTTCAGGGAAATAATACAAGACCGTCGTTTATTAAGAATACATATTGTTGCGTACTTGGGGGGTTCGTAAGTTGTCCGAGAATGAAAGGCGAAACTTGTAATAATTCAGTGATTTATTCACAGAAAGTTCCGGAAAAATACAGGTCTATAAACCAAGTATCAACTTCAATTCAACCAGTAAACACAGCTTAATCAATAGCCGTTAACAGCACAACAACAGCACAAACTGTTTAACAATAACACATAAAGCAAGTCTCATTCAAAAAGGCTCAAGGCAAAGCAAACTGACGCAGATCTGAGACTGACTGCCTCGGTGAAAAAAATGCTCCTTTTATACTTTTCTATCGAACCCAGGCTGTTCTGGAAAATTCTCGTATCTCATCAGCCAATGAGATTAGAGCGTCCATATTTGGTATATCCCTAGTAAGGAATTTCTCGCCAAGGTCGCCAAAAAATCACCAAAGAGGGAAGCAGTCGCCAAATTTGGCGACAAATAAATTTCTTCCCTTCTTGGAGCTTTTTAATGCGTTTTTAAGGGAAAATTAGGCTATTTTAACACTAAAATGACTAGAAATGCAGAAAATTAGCATTTTATCAACGTTCTAAGCCTCGTTGAAAGAATTTATGGAAAAGTAAATACAATTATTTATAATTCCGTATCACTTTATATGATATACAGATAAGTATACAAAGAGAGATAGAGCAGGGGGTTGAGGAAGGCTGCAGCCCCCCCTCAGGAATGTATCTGATTATGATAACAAGTCTATCGAATCAATATATACTGTTATATAATAAGGAATAAATAAAAATGACCTATTGAATAATGTCTGATACAAATAGGACGTTGAGGCTCCTGATCTGCAGATCCACTAGTTTATTTATTTTTGCTTTCTGATTGCAGTATGCTGTGTCTAATGAAGTATACCAAGTTTCCTGCAAGTGGCTTTGCACTGGGTCTAATACCCTACGTGTTACACGCATGATTTTAAAAAAAAAAAAAAAAAAAAAAAAAAAGCAATTTAATTTGTAATTTTTCAATGAAAGTGTTGTATCTCCGTGAAAATATGTGGTAGCCTCATATAAATTTATGCCGATAATTAGAATAATCCTCATAATCATATGCTACAGCCAAATCGCATTTCAAACATTACTTTTTACAGTGCGATCCCAAACATTTTGAATTTTGTTTAATTTTTTACTGGCCCTCTTTTCCTTTTTATAAATTTTGCTGAAATATATAAGGTATAACATGTTCTTTACACTACCAAA
Organism: Salticus scenicus; assembly: GCA_963930645.1. Taxonomy (NCBI): domain Eukaryota; kingdom Metazoa; phylum Arthropoda; class Arachnida; order Araneae; family Salticidae; genus Salticus; species Salticus scenicus. The sequence continues at coordinate 246,402,196 of OZ005656.1, forward strand.
GTTTCAATATGATTCCTATAGAATTTTCTTAAATATTTTACAAAACGCCTAAATTCGAAAGTGTCCAAATACTTATTGGTAGATAATGTATTTTGAGAAAGTACTTATTTTTTCTTTTTCTTTTCTTTTTTTCTTTACTTATTTTTGTAATAATATGACAAAAGAAAACACTTTTCATTTAAAGTTAATTTATTTACTTTTTTTTAAAAAATCTTCGCATCATAAAACAATTTATAAAAATATTGTTTTCGATTTTTTAATCCTACGAAACACAAGGTAATTATGGTAATTTAGTATCGACTGCCACCAGAAATTAGAATGAGTATTAGAAGAAAAGAAATAAATAATTTTTTACCGCTTAGTTGTAAAAGCAAAATTTTGTAAAAACGTTCTGGAAGGTATCTTATACAAAATAAGTGGTTCATAGTATACCACCATACTTCAAAGTGTAATACGAGAAATTTACTATAGTATTTGATTTTGAATTAATAGTAATTTTAAAATTTATTTTATATAAAAAAAGAAAAATGATAGCATATAAAAAATTCTACACGGTGTTAGTTAAAAGATACTACATTTTTGCACAATAAATCAAAATTATGCTTTCTACTTCCAAACATACCATAAATCAATTGAATGTATCAAAATAAAAATCCACACATGTAAAGACTTTAACAGATTCTCTCTCCCCAGCTCTCTCCTTATCTTTTTCTTCTTGAGATAAGTATGATAAAGTAATGCAGTTTCATATTATAGTTCTTTTTTCTTTCTCAGAATATATTTCTGTGTTATAGTACAGGGTACTAGAGTAGTTACGTGATTTTTTCATATATTGCTGTCACGCAAAGACAGAACTGTAAACGTTGTTTTCTAACAAATGCCAGGTTTGTACACTGGCAAATTTAGAGATTCTTTTTAAATATTTGTGAAGTCTTTTAATAATAGTGGAAAGAGAGAGAAAAGATTCCGACACATTCTTCCATTTTCTTTTAAAGAATTAAATTTTCTGGAATGTACTATAACAAATTATTTTAAACCAGATAAAAAATATTAAAATGTACAATAATTTTAAAAGATTTGATTTGGTTAATTTATCGCTCAGGGGTCATTTTTTTTTGCGCACTATTTTTTAAAAGAAATTGTTATAAAGATTGAACGATTAAGTTATACGTATTGTAATCAGTCATTAAATAATATATATATATATATATATATATAATCCAGAATTTGTTTACATACATAGAAAAAAAAATAACAAATATACTTTTTATTTTATAATTTATCTGTAAAAACTCATTTAATATATAGGTTTATTATTCAATTTTTATATTCGTTAAAAAAAAAAAAGTCTAATTCACTTTATAACATTTTATAAAAATATTTTATAAAAAATTATTATTATTATTATTATTTATAAAATATTATTATTTTTAATAATATTTTATAAAAATAAACATTTTCAATAACAAAAAATGTTATCGTAATATTTTTTATGATTATTATGTATACATTTAAATTTTTAGTTAAGGCATAATTAGAATTTGAAACAAAATCTGAACAACTTTTCATGTTAGCATGTATTTTACATGCATTTAATCCAATTTTATAATTAACACTATTTTAAAAGCTTTCAACTCGGATTCAGTTAGCATTTAATTTCAAGATTTATTATATATATTTGCATATATATAATAAAAACTACTGCAATTTATTTGAGAAGAGTACCCGTAATTTGCAATTCTATACATGTCATAAAGTTTTTCGATATCGGTATAGCTATTCTCACACAGCTATATTATTTTAACATAAGCAGATTGGCCTTTACTCATAAATAATAATAATAATAAGAGCGTATTGTTAATTGCAATGACTTGAAATATGTGTAAAACGTACAATAAGAAAAGATGAAAAATCAACTACATTTGAGTTATATATATATATATATATATATATAAATGATTGATAACATAATAAAATTTAATCTTAAAATTTAGCAATTAATAGATCTAAAACAATACCAACACACAAAAATATAGAACTGAATTTAACTAAGAGGAAAGACTGACACAAAATTTTTTTGCGATTTAGATTAAGAACCAATAAGAGACAATATTAACTTAAAATACTTACGCCGACATGAATGATAATAAAAAAGGACCATTAAACATGATGACAGAGAAAACAAATAATTAACCCCAGAAATAATTGGATATAAATGCTTTAAATTAGAAGTAAATTCTCATCAGGGGGCAAGTACTTCATAAAGCTGTGAAAGCTGCATCGATTTCGAAAAACAATATAGCTAATCATAGCAATTTATATCATTTCAAGCCCCGATCGAAGCATCAAAACCATATAGAATGAGAAATTAAATGAATTATTAATTGGAATATTAAATGAAAACAAGGATTAAATAAAATATTCATGGAAACCAGAGAGAAAACTAGAAAGAAGCATTGTAGCCACATGTAAAACAGTTAACACAAACTGGAGAATAGGATGATGCCAACAGAAAATGAAATTAAAATAAAAACTTTGCAAAAATCGATTAATCGAATGAACTTCAGAGCATTTTCATTAACGTTAAAATACACAGAGTAATTATTAATTGAATTAGTCAAAATTTATTTTAAAGATTTATATATATATACATATAGTAACTTACCCTTGAATTTTCAGCTGCCGGGCAAGAAAGAATTATCAAAGGATTTTCATGAGTAGAGCACATAGATATTTATACCATCTTTTCGTTTGACAGATACAAAACAATAATGTCAATATACCCAAAATACCTATTACCAATCAAAAATGGCTTTATTATATTTCAATAATTTGTAACTTAAAATAGGTTTTTCGCTTTAAAATCTCAGCTTTTATGCCCACAAGTGCTAAAACAACGTCTATTTTCTTTTTCCAGTAAGAAAGCGAAAACGAAGGATTGCGTGTCCTCAGGTTAACAGCATATGCTATTCAAGACTTTAAAGTTCGGTTTGGTAAAACGTGTTAGTTAAGGCAATTAGCTATTATGACGTAAGAGCAATCTCAGACTAATTGGTAAACATTAAATAGAACAGATTGTTTTTATTTTATTATTATCCTCTAGGAAAAGACAGATATGGTTTGGTTCTTTTTAGAATATTAAGTATGAGATGCTGTTACGTTTTGTTGAAGAGATAGCGTTCGTTTAAAAATATTATTGATGTATTTTCTATATTAATCAATGCGTGTTTTAATTAATTCTTTTTTTCGATAAAAATATATCTTAATTTACAATATATGTCACTTGCAGTATCTCATAGTAACTTCAACAACTATTATTTACTATGATTTTATTAACTTCTATTCTTGTTTGTATGTCCGGTTTAAATCTTGCAATCGAATTTTAACTAACTTCTCTACTAGCTAGATATTAGAAACAACCCGATGACAACACAATACTTCGAAGACCGATTTTAGAATTTTTCATTAGTTTTCTTATAATTAATTAAAATATGAAAATAATAAGCTCCTAATAGCAATAAAAATAGCCATTAAACTATTAGCTATAATTTAATTATTACCAAAAAAAAAAAAAAAAAAAAATTACGAGTTCATTTCCTTTTGACATAAAAATAAATACATTTAATTAGATGTGAGCATTAAAAAATTATAAAAAGTTAAATGATGCATCTCACAAAAAATTACATCATTATCACTTTAAAAATTGTATGCACATTGATAAAGTACTAATGTGTTCTATACGCAAGCGAAGTGATGACGTCACTGGCCGTCCGTGGGAAATTATCTCCCTATTTTAATTCCCATATTTGGGTAATTTAAAACACGATATATAAAAAGTTTTTTTTAATCTTATTTTTATTTAAACATTAGAGTAGCTCAAAAAACAAGACATATGTTGGATGGGTTGAACTTATATTCAGTACAAACATATATTCAATACAACTTCTTATTATAACAAAAAAGAGACTAAAGTGGGAAATAAATTTAAGATGCAGTGAACAAACGTTAATTTCCACCAAAAAATTTAGGAAAAACATAAATGTATGCAAAATTTCTTTTTAATATTTTCATTCTTATTTCCTTGTGAGTACTGAAATAGCTGCAATAATAGGTTCTAAAAACAAAGTTGTTCTTTATGGTCCTAACATATTCAAAATTTTGTTTTGTTCTGCTTTATAATTTAAGTTTTTTATGAAACAAGAATTATTTGCTATAAAAAGAATAAAATTTCTTTAGAGACAAGATGCAACGCGTTTTGAAAGTCTATATTCTCCTTCATCAAACACACAAGAAAAAGGTCCTACCTCTACCTAAAAATTATAAATCTGTAGTGCCTTTTGTAAAAAATATAAAGTTTTATATCGTATTGTAGTAAAAGGGGAAAAAAAATTTGGAAATATTTTGAAAAAATATTGTGTATGTATGTTAACGTTCAAAGGGAGTATTTTGTTGCATATATACATTTACAGCATAAAATAAATGGTAATGAAGTATTTATGTTGCTGTATTTCAATAACTTACATTAATAAATATTGCATGAAGTTTAAAATAATATGTTTGTGTTAAACATATAAACCAATGTTAAATTTTCAAAATGTAGTATTTACTTCAACAGGTCGTATTATTTCTTTCAGGCAGAGGTTTTCCCGTCGTTACCAATTTTTATCTATCACTTGAATGAACGTGCAAAAATAAAAAATAAAAACAAATAAATAAGTAAAAATAAAACATATGAAATTGAAAGTTTGTCATTATATCTGTCCAGAATATAAGTTTTTATCAAAAATTGGTGTACTTATTAATCAGGACAAAAAAGAGCTCAGACCGTATTTTTTAGTTTAATAGGATAATTGGTTCAAAAGATATTCAACATTGCAACTTTAAAATTATTAATAAAAAAAATATGCCAAAAATAAATAAATAAATAAGTAGATGAATTTCTTTTTATGTCGAAGGGGGAAAAAATGAAGGTGTAAGCATATTTATTTTTATTTATTTATTTATTTTAATAATTAAAATAAAATTGAGAAAAATCGTGTTAAAGATATATGTCGGCGAAATTTTAAATTTTACACCGAAATAACTCGGGCGTTTCATTAGTTATACAATTACGATAGATATTTTAATTCATCGTTACAATGACTACAGAAATTTAAGAGCCGCTAAGGGGCTCCTATATGCTAAAGCTATAAAGACATTTTAAGAAATAAATATAGTAACCGATGCTAGGGAATGAAACACAGTTACTACATGTCTTAATGTGGAAGAATAGATTAAAATAAGTCATGTCGTACTAAATTAAATTCTGTTTTGGAGGAATTTTATATCTATTACTTAGAAAATAAAAATAGGTTTAGGTTTTCATTTCATTTTATTTTATTTTGTTTTATTTATCTATTTTATTTATTTATTTATTTATTTATTTATTTATTTATCTATTAACAATCAAAAGATTAAAAAAACACTTTCTTTTGCATTTGAGTATTTAACTTGCTTATATACACTTCCTACAGAAAAATTGTTTGGCGACCAATCTGTTTTTAAAATTAATGTAAATTTACTGAAAAGTGAAGGATTTGTTTTACGCTTACAAAAAAATTTCAGAATTTGCTGAAGAAACTTTCATGTTCCTTTTCTGTGCGTAATTAATTAATATATATATATATTTTTTTAGACAAATTGTGAAAAATTTCACTCAACTGTCCAAAGGCCATCGTGTATATTAATTGTGGCTGATGCACGTAAAATCTGTCGGGATGGCAGTGTTTCAGAAAATTAATACCATAAGATACTGTTCAAGCTTGATTTATGCCTCCTTAATATTCAAGAAACGTCGGAATATATTTGAAAATCTCCCTTGAAAACCCTTGACAACTATGCACATCGATGCATCAGTGCGCCCTAGCACACTCTGCAGGATCCACTGCGCTAATAAAACGTTTAAACCCACGCAACCTCAACCTCTAAATTAAATTTATTTTGTTTAAAATTGCTTAAAAGTAATTTCCATTGAATAAATGAGTGAATATTTATTTCATATTTTTGTGCAAATATATTCCCTTTCTATAATTTTCTTGATAAGAAAAAACAAAGTTTCCTGGTGAAAACACTAAAAAAAAAAAAAAAAAAAAAAAAAGATGTCATAGCTAAAGCGGTGGATTGTAATAAAGAAAATAAAATTTAATCCATAGTTTTCATGCGTACATTTCAACTGAATAAAATAATGAAAAATGATAATTAAACGGAAAAAAATTATTGGCACAATTACAGAAATTTATTTTAAAAATTCATTTCAGTATAGTGCCTAACAGTTGTTGTAAAATTACTTCATGATAAATTAATAATATCTGAATAATATTTCTGTAACGTGGACCAGTTTCGATTACATTTTGTAGAAACGATACGATAGTGGCAATAAAATAAGCGAGGATAAACATTAATATACAAGTAATATTTAAGCACGCGGACTCAGTTCTGTGATATAATTAAAAAAAAAAAAAAAGAAAAGAAAAAAAGACGTCATTTGTCTGATTAGATCATTTTATAGATTTTTTTTTTTTTTTTTTAAGGACTGAGGGCCTATTAGTCTCAATCTGGGATTTTTGCGTTGTCGTTTTCAATAGTTGGACATTTGTCGAAATCTAAAATTTATCGAAAATATAATTGAATAATTTGAAAGCCATGTTATAATTTGAAAAAAGAAAGAAAAAAAAAAAAAAAAAAAAACTAATAGTCCTCCGTCCTAAACTAAATTCTGCTTTTGCCAGAATTTCATCAAAATCTTTTTGTTATTATTATTATTATTGAAAGAAAAAGAAAAGCAAATTAATAATAATCAGTATCGTTACAAGCGATATCGAAAAAGTTTTTTTTTTTTTTTTTTTTTTAATAATTTTGAATTAGGAAATAAGAAATGCGCGTGCAATAATATGAAATAAAAATAAGTAAAAAAATGAATTTAATGGTTTAATTTTTATATAAAACAAGATCGCGTGCTATCTTAAAAAGTAGATGTAAAATGTAAAGTTTAATTTTTTTTTATGCACTTATAAAAGTCAATTACAAATCTCAGTAATAGGATGACATAACTGCTGTCACTAATACCCAGTTCCTCCTATCCTAAAAATAATGTCTACAGAACACATTTGAAACGTCCTACTCAAATGAGGAGTAAAAGCATAAATAAAATAATGATATTTACATTTTAGTTTGAGACAAATTCCTCAACAACTTTCTTTAAACATATATCTCTGAGATTTTGTTTACGATTCAAAGTTAAAATGTTGTACATCACCACATTAAGATATGGAGATCTTTTTAAATTATACGAGTTCTTTTGTGCAGGGCTGCATAAAAAATAAAATTTTGTAATTCTTCAAACTGAATCCCCTGAAATGAAATTCCATTGGCTCCCTCCAGTATCTTTGTAATGTGTTAAGTAACCGTGAAATCAAAATTATTTGAACACATTTTTACTTTCTTCTATATGTAATATAGAGAAAGTATTGGATTCGTAAAAATTTTCGACCTCGGGTTTTTGATGAATTTACACGTTTTGAGAGCTGTAGAACATGATTTGACCATTTTTAGAAAATGTCTGTCTGTCTGTCTGTGTGTGTGTGTGTGTGTGTGTGTGTGTGTGTGCGTGTGTGACAAAATTTTGTGGCAACTGTATCTCAAGAACTACTGCACAGAATTTCATACAAATTAGTATGTAGTTGCACCTTGACATAAATTAGTGCCTATCAACTTTTGGTAAAAATTGTCTTACAGATTGCGTTGCCATCCCGCTTTTTCTAAATTTTTAACATGGTGATATAGGACAAAATTTTGTATAAATGTGCATAAAGAGAATTATTTTTAAGTAATCATTATGAAATTTACAAGAATTATTTATAATAGAGATAGTCAACTGGGAAAAAAATTTTGTATGCGTAGGAACCTCGCCACCCCCCCTGGGGGGGAAGTCCCCCCTCGAGGGGAGTAAATTTTCAAGATGGGTATCTTTCGAAAGGTCTCGTCAATACCTTTAAAACGAATGGTTGAACTATAAGTCCGTGATAATTTAAAACAAAGTTATCGATTTTTTTTACTTTTAACAAAAAAAAAAAAAAAAAAAAAAAAAAAAAAACAGAAAAAACAGAAAAAATTCGTTTTTTTTTTATTTATTTTATTTTATTTTTTTTTTTTTAATATTCTTACTGCGTGAATTTGTATAGGAAAATATAGAAGAAAGTCTTGTGGTGGCCACAACATACTAGTTTTTTTTTAAGTTGCATCTCTACAATCCTTGCTAGCGTCATTTTAAACCCAAGCAATACTTTAAAAAAATAAACAAAATATGAAATTTTTCATGAATTGACTGAAAAACGCAATAAAGTATAATCAAAATAGATACTAAGTGTTTTTAACAAAAAATTATGCCAAAATGAATAAATAATAAAAAAATAAATAAAAGGGATCTCGCCAACTGGGCGTCAAGAATTTAAAAGTCGCCATTGAGGTCCTTTAGTAAAGCTGTCTTACATAGAAAATATGAAAACTGGGTCGTCAAACAGGAATTTTATTTTGAAACTTTTCTTTGAATGATTTGGTTTAACTACCATTAGCGTTTCATCCCACAAAAACTAATAATAATTTGGCTTCTGGTGAATTAAAATTTTAATTGGATGGTGAAATTGTTATAAGACTTACAAGTTTCAAATTTTAAAGGTAAATAAAATAAATAAATAAATAAATTGCGAAAATTTCGCATGGGTTTGCTAGTAAATAAATAAATAGATATGTGGATATAAAATTTAAATTAAATGATTCTGATGTCATTTTTAATTCCTTGGAAACATTTGGACTTTACAACATGTAAATATAATGATACAAAACATGGCGCCATGAAAAAAAATCTCGTAAACCAATGTTAATTAATCTGTCCTGGCAAGAAAAAATAAATTTGGAAATACATAAGTAAAAATCGAGCGCTAAAAGGCGCAAACTAACTAATATAATAATAATTATAAATTTACTAATCATAGAAAAGTTAATCGTTTAGTATATAATCTTTGCATCTTGGGAAAAAAAAAAAAAAAAAAACTGACAGAAAGAAAGTTCTATTAATACAATCCAAATTAAAAAAAATAGAATACTTGTCACTTTTCAAAATTAAGTTTAATCTAGCAAAAAATAAGTACAAAATAGACATTTAAATGAACGTGTAACCGTTCTTAGGCTTTAAAGTGTACATAGTATTTGATATACACTTAATTCAAATTAATACTAAACTGAATTATCAAAAAGCTTACAGTGATGATGGTTTATATAGAGTCAAAATATTAAAATATTAAAATAAAAATAATAAATAAATAAAATAAAATAAATAAAATTTCAAACAAAACAATATTAATACTTAGTGGCGTCACCTTTTGCTAGAATCACAGCTCTGATCCTTTCAGGCATGGATTCCACCAGCTGTTTACATTCATCGTTACTGATACTGTTCCATGCACTCTTTAGTGCAGCAATGAGTTCAATTTTGTTGGCTGGATCTAGGTCCTGAACCTTTTTCTTTAGATGATGCCACAAATTCTCGATGGATTTAGATCCGGAGAGTTACTTGGCCAGTTTAATACCGAAATCCCTCTTTCTGTTAGCCATTTACGAGTCGATTTCGAAGTATGGCACGAAGCGGAATCTTGTTGAAAGATAAACTTTTCTTTGCATAAATCCTCAGAGGAGGGTATCATGTAGTGCTCCAGTATATCTTGATACACTGCGGAATTTACACGTGTTTTTTAAATACATAATTGTCCTTTTCCAGAAGCACTCATGCATCCCCATACCATGACGGATGTCGCAAATTTGACGGAACGCCTTACACAAGATTTTTTAAAAGCTTCACCTTTTAAACGCCAAACTCGAACACCTCCTTTGTCAACAGATATTTTAAATAACGATTCATCACTGAATAAAACACTTTCCCAGTCTTGTTGCCCCCAGAAGAGCTTCTCTTTGCACCAGAGGAGTCGTGCACGTCTCTGTTTTATGTTCAGCTTGGGCTTTAATTTAGGGACCCGCGATTGAAACTCCAATTTATGCAATCGCCTAAGCGTAGTTGACTTTGACACGGCAACTCCAGATTCTTTCCAACACTTATTCTAATAAGAAACACTTTTAAAGCGATTATTTTGACGATTCGATTTAATTTGCGTTCATCTCTGGCAGTCGTTACAAGCTTTCTACCACATTTACTCCGTTTATTTTTTTGTTGGCCGGTTTTTCTATATTCCTTTAAAACCTTCAAAACCGTAGACTGCGAAACCTTCACTTGATCCGAGATAAACTGTTGCTTCTTTCCTGCTTTAAACAATGATACAATACACGTTTTCGTTATTTCCGAAATATCACGTTGACGATCCATTTTAAGCGAAAGACTAACTTAAGATCTCCCGAACGCCAAGCTTTATACTTGTCGCAACCTATCGGTTTACAGATAAGCAACTTTTCCTCTGCTTTTTAAATTTATCTATTGAATTAGTTGATTATTCTAATTTTATGACCCATATAAAAAGTCAACATAATTTTTTAATGTGTTGAAGACTCTTAAATTATTAAAATAATATCTGTATAGTTGTTGAAAATTGTTTTGCCAATTCTTGAGTAACATACGTCACTTTTTTAATTTACATTCGTTCGTTTTACACGACGAATTGCCAAGTTTTGTTCAGAAAATACTGTTATTCTATTATTTTGAATCTGGATTGTATATATTTTTTTTATTTCAAAATCTAATAGTTAAAATATAAATTATAGGAATTTTTATTAAGTAATTAAATATTTATTATAGGTAATAATTTATAAGACAATAAAAAATACAAAACAAATATTTATTCTAAAAATAAATGAATTCTAATTAAGAAGAGAGAAAAAGTTTTGAACAGTAGTAAAATATTTTTAAAACTATATTTGGCAACCATCTGTTTTTAGCAGAGCTGAGCTTAGAACATGTTAAAAATTTATGATCGTAGGAAGAAACTGCAGTAAAACAAACATGCAGATGTTTACAGATACATTCATTCGCCTGCATTTTACGTTGAAACATTTAATGACTTTAGTTTAACATCACATATTTTTCTTAGAGAAGAAATATGTACACAAATTATGAACGGCATCGTAAATATTGTTTAAAAATAATAATCAAACTTTCATTACTTGACTAAACGTCTCAATAAATAAAGCAAATATTTATTATTTAATTACTATAAATGTTTCTTTTAACAAATTATAATTTTCACATTCATTACAAGTAGAATTTTCAAGCAAATTTAACAAAATTCGCCGAAAATTTGACAATTCGTCAAGAGAGAAACATTATACTGAAATCTGAAATGATTTCAGTATAATATTTCATCCTTGTGATTTTAATTAAATTTCTTATTGTTATTATCATAATTTCAGTATATGTTTGGTTGTTGTTCATGATTTCAGTTGAAAGTTCTTATTGTTACAATGATTTCAATGCCTATAATCTTTCATTGTCATGATATCAGTATAATGCTTCATTGTTATGATTTCGGTTGAAAATTCTTATTGTTGTCATGATTTCAGTACAGGACATCATTGTCATGATTTCAATTGAAAGTTCTTATTGTTGTCATGATTTCGGTATAATGCTTCCTTGTCATGATTTCATTTGGCAGTTCTTATTGTTATTATGATTTCATTACAATGCTTAATTGTTAGGGTTTCAGTTGTATTTTTTTTTTTTTTTTTTTTTTTTTTTTTCATTATTGTTATCATTGTTTTAATCTGATTTTTCATTGTCATGATTTCAGCTGAAAGTTCTTATTGTTACAATGATTTCAATGCCTATAATCTTTCATTGTCATGATATCAATATAATGCTTCATTGTTATGACTTCAATTGAAAATTCTTATTGTTGTCATGATTTCAGCACAGGACATCATTGTGATGATTTCAATTGAAAGTTCTTATTGTTGTCATGATTTCGGTATAATGCTTCCTTGTCATGATTTCAGTTGACAATTCTTATTGTTAATAAGATTTCATTACAATGCTTAATTGTTATGGTTTCAGTTTTTTTTTTTTTTTTTTTTATTGTTATCATTGTTTTAATCTGATTTTTCATTGTCATGATTTCAGCTGAAAGTTTTTATCATGATTAAAGTTATCATGATTTCAGTCTGATGTTTTATGCGACACAGCAATGCAATCAAAAGACATTGTTTTCTTACATGAAATCGAGATTCACAAAGGATCTTCGACTGCCAATAGAAATGCCGATAAAAGCATTTCTATTCCAATTATTTATTGAATCTTCAAGGAATAATTCAAGGAATATAGAACAAGGCAAAATTACACTGATAAGTGAAAGCGGATTATATACACTTAAAAAATGCCAAAATTTGCATACAACTGTGCAGTAAAAAAAAAAAAAAAAAAAAAAAAAAAAAACACTTAAAAACAGGAAATACGCATTTAAAATATTCATAAAATTATTACCTACTTATATGATTTCTAGATATCAAAATTTTTATTTTTTGGTTTTGAATAAATAAAACCAATATTTTTTTATTCTGTTCTGGGAAAAAATGAATATTTAAAATTTCTATTACGATAAGCAACAATACGTTTTCCCAAATTTTCAGTTGTGAAATTTCGTCTCTTTTTCAATTAGAATCATTTTAAATGCAGAGAATGTTCTTTCTACATTAACAGATACCACTGGACAAATTTTATAATGGCTTGATGCTGCCGATTGGACCGGTACAGGCAGTTTATCGCCTTCATCTTTTAGAAAATCATTATTTTCTTTATTACAACAAATCTTCGATTAAAAAAAAAAAAAGAAAAAAAAAAAAAGAAAGAATTTTGTTTTCTCTTCTCCTATTACGAATATGGAATAGCATCAGTATATTCGTAAACTTTAGGAATTTCCCAAATTTCATTGCCTAACGAAAGCCGTTAACACTCGAATTTCGTAAAAGCTGAACATATAGGTAGAAAAGTGGGTTTCTTTAATTGAAAAAAACTTTTTGAGGTGAGATATCATGGAGCTTTTCTTTCAAGGCGAATATAGAGAATCCCTCAAGAGAAAAAATGATATACACAAAGGACAAGAAAAAAAAAATAATAATAAATAAATAAAGTAAATGGAAAAATAAAATTATATAATTCCAAATGCTAGTTTCAAAGAGGGAATGAATATCTTTCTTCGGAAATTTGTCGAAATATGCATTTAAAATAAAAAATGCAAAAAAGTGCTGGAATATGCAAATGCACTTGCAGATATACAATTGCAAATAATCCGTTCTCTACTGATAAGCATTTTCATCTACATTAGCAATTGAAAATAGGGATTACATAAAATATGTTGTTCTAAAGTACAACTTTTTTTTTTTTTTCACTTTCCATGTATGACACTTACCCACATATGATAGTGACAATATTGTAACTGACTCATATACTTTTTAAATTAATCTTTTTCTACTATTACACATTTTGAAGTTCTGTAACCTGGTTGAGATGAGACAAATGGCTCGTGTACAGGGATATACAAAATAATTAAAATATATTCCATTTATCGGCAAAATTCCTTGATTGTGCATTTTAGCATTTTAAGATATTTAAAGTGAACAAAACATTATTATATTAACATATATATATATATATATATATATATATATATATATATGTGTGTGTGTGTATATATATACATATATAGTTTTTTTAATATAAACACGCACACACACAAAAAAAAAAAAAAAAAAAAAAAGAAAAAAAAATCATAGAGATAATGATGTGAAATGCGTGTACCCTTCGTTTACAAAGGTGCACAAATGAAATCGGATACATTAAGGCTGTAATCAGAATCCGCTTGATATGTATTTTAAATTACGTTATTCGTTTTTCATACTGTCTTAAATTTAATTACAGTAAATGTCTTAAATTTAATTGCGTAATGGGTATTCAATTCTTAGTCTGTATCCAAAAGAGTTACCTAAAATTGGTCGAATTAAAGTACGGGCGAAAAATTTCTGAATAATATAAAAAAAATATATTTTTAAAATTTAATAAAAATCTTAAATATTTCATGAAAGTAGCTACATTTTTCAAATGGGAGTTGAGGGGATTCTGTATCCTCTTCCCCCCAGACAATAATGTATACTAAATAAAACTGTTTCAAAAACATTTTTCTTTTTCTTTTTTTTCTTTTTCTTTTTATGTACTTTGAAAATATTACCATATAAGTCTCGTCCTACCAGGCGCTTAGCAGCTCGGAGTTTTTCGGGGTTTTCTCCGAAACTCGTGTGAATACGGAATAGGATCCCTTAGACAGAGTCCCTCACGAAATTATCCAGGACTGGGTCTCCTGTTCAGACAATTGGCGCTGACCCCAACACCAACACAATACCCACACAACACCTCTCGATATTTTACACATTAAATTGTAATAATCTGTTTTTGTAGAAATGCAGCGTAAAAGAAAAAGTTATGTATATCTCACTCCAGATTATTTACATCACAAGTAAATGCTTTTTGCACATTCTTTGGCACAAATTTTCATACGATTATGATTAATAATGAAATGTGTCGTAGATAAAGAGGTTGCGTGCGTAGAAGCTTAAGAACGGCTTAACGGCCCTCTTCACTTGGAAAAAATTCCGAAGTCGGCTGAAAACAGATAAAAAGTGTCCCACGTGGTTTTGACAGGAGGTGTTAACTAATTTGAGAAGATTGACTGACTCACTGACGAATCGTTGACTTTTTGGATGAATAAATCAAAAATCAGCTACCTCCTTACTTGCGGTTTCGCTCAAGCTTTGTTTTGTTTTGACTATTTCTTTCTTTTCTTATTTTTGTGTTACTTTTTTTTTTCTTTGTCATTTTCACCTGACATCAAACAACTTTCTACATTTATTCTTATCTATTTATATGTATTTTAATAACGTAGCCCGACCCGACGAAGTATTTTATTCTATATTCAGCCCGTTTTAGGCTTTCAGTAGTTGTATCGGCGAATTCTGTAACAATGAAATTTAAAAAAAGTAAATATTCTTTATAATTAAACTTGCAGTTTGATATAATTAATTTAACTAAAATATAACAAAGATCTATAACATTATAACCAGGGCGCGAAATTTCCGCTCGCCAGCTCGCCATTGGCGAGTGGAAATTTTACTATGGCGAGTAAAATTTCAGTCTAAATGTAGATAGAATTCTTACAATATACACTGCTACAAAAATAAATAAATAAATAATCAATATTGTCCAGTAAAACCTATAAAAATTAGGGATTTTTCCTTTCGTATCCATATATTATGCATTTTAATTTAAGGTGTTTTGATCCAAATTCATCATTTGAGATAAAAAAAAAGTTTCCACCGATTGTATAAAGTAGGTTTTGAATCGGTTTTTATAATCCTTTTCATTCAATTTTGTATCCTCTAAAATGACCTCTTTTTCAAAATTGAATGTTTTCTATATTCTATTTTCTTATAAAATAAAAGCCATTGCGTAATTTCTCCGGTTTTTCTAATAAAAAATATTCCGGTCACCTTATACGTAAACTAGTTGGCACAAGTGGACTCTGCTCAGTTCCCCCATCATATGTATGTTCTCATAAATTTCTAGTACAAGATATTTTATATTCATGTTAAGAGAAATTAATTTAACCAAACGCTTATCACAGTGACATAACGAAATCCCCGCCTTATAGGCTACCCACCGTTCAGTGCGATATATTTATCTTATTCTAATCTATTAATTTATTTTATTGGGGTCAATTTCGTAGTTTAGTTTTCATGCTTCTATTATCAATGCAACAATCCCCAAAATGCATATTTATATGGAATAACGCCCCATTTTGTTATGTTGATAAAATCTTAAATTTCGAATAACCTAAGAAATTTTCCTATTAGGATATTTGTAGTCAATCATGTCCAAACAAGTACCATAAATATTATTTTGAGGATGTCTGATATATTTATGATCTTCAAAATGGACGTTTATACTCAATTTTGTCCTATTCTGCCATGTTAAGTAAATCGTAAATTCCAAATAACTTACGAAATTTTTAAATTACAAAATTCATAGTCAGGGATGTTCATGCCAGTATCTTAAATGATGTTTTTAAAGTGTTCTGACATCTTTACGATGAAAATGTTTCTCAAAGTGGACGCGTATGCGAAATTTTTTCCTATTCCGCCATATTAAGTAAATCGTAAATTTCCATTGACTTAGAAATTTTTAAAATGGAAAATTCATAGTCAAGAATGTTTATACCAGCATCTCATATGATATTTTAAAAGTAGTCTGATTTCTTTTCATACACGTTTATGTGAAATTTTGCCCTATTCTCCCACGTTAAGAAAATTATAAATTTCGTATAACTTCTAAAGTTTTTTAATTTGAATGTTGCGAATGAATAGGGTTCTTGCCAGTGTCATAACTAATACTTTTGTTCGTGAGATATCGTGTACACAAACTATAAAATACTAACACACTAACGGACCAACAAACTAACAGACACCCTACAGACGGACACCATACCCATTTTGATATTTTTGGATTCCTCACACCCGAAAACGTGTAAAAAAAACAGAGGTCATTTTTATCTAAGTTCCTCAAACCTATAATATGATGAAGAACTAAAAATAGAGTAAGTTAATCATATATTGTGGCGAGTAACTTTTTTTGTCTGCGAGTGTAATCTAAATTGAAATTTCGGGCCCTGTTATAACATTACTGATGTATAGTCCAGGCAACGAAAGCCAAAATTTGACGAACAGAGGAAAAAAATCGTGTAGTTTTGAAATTTTACATACTCATAGCCGAGAGGGTCCTGAACAACATACTAAAAGTCCCCGCTCGTGGGGGGTGAGCGGGGGGCGGGGGGGGGCATTTAAGGGGGCAATTTTCAGTTTTTATTACATATCTTAAAAGCTATCGCATTTAGAGAAAAAATGTCAATTACAAAATTAATCTACGTAAAATGTCCTACAAAAATGTATATTACATTTTGTTTGTACGATCATTAGTTTAGAAGATATAGGGAGATGAAATAACACATTTTCTTGAAAAATTCTTTTTTGCGATAGTAAAATCAACTAAAGTGTGCAATTAAAAGGGTTCTTGTCAAATATTTTCTAATGTAAAAAACAAATATATACATAGGGAATATGCAAGAATAATACAGCATGTTTTGTAAGTTTTAAATAATTTTAAGGCTAGTAGGCGCAAGTGGTGGTTTGAGTAAAAATCTGGATAAGTCCAGTTAAAATAGGAAAAATAGAGAAAAAAAATCGTGTAGTTTAGAAATTGAGCACAGTTATAAAAGTTAAGTGCCCTGAATAACATACTAAAAATCCCTAACCATGGGGGGAGGGGCATTTAAAGGGGGCACATTTCAGTTTTTATTAAGTATCTTGAAAACTATCGCATTTAGAGAAAAAAAATCTCAAAGCTGTAAGATTTTTTTAAATGTTGATCGGTTTTGGGTCTTTGTTATCTGGATTTTTACCTAAACACCACTTGCGCCTACTAACCTTTAAATTATTTAAAACGTACAGAACATGCTGTATTATCCTTACATATTCCCTATGCATATATTTGTTTTGTACATTAGAAAATATTTTATCAGAACCCTTTTAATTCCACAATTTAGTTGACTTTACTATTGCAAAAAAAAAAAAAAAGAATTTTTCAAGAAAATGTTATTTCGTTCCCCTATATCTTCTAAACTATTGATCATACAAACAAAATAGAATATACAATTTTTTTTAGGAAATTTCACGTAGATTAATTTTGCAATTGAGATTTTTTTTTTCTCTCTAAATGCGATAGTTTTCAAGATACTTAATAAAAACTGAAATGTGCCCCCTTTAAATGCCCCCCTCATGGATAGGGACTTTTAGTATGTTATTCAGGGTACTTAACTTTATAACTGTGCTCAATTTCTAAGCTACCCGATTTTTTTTTTTTTTTTTTTTTTTTAATGTTGATCGGTTTTGGGTCTTCGTTATCTAAATTTTTACTCAAACCGCCACTTGCGCCTGCTAGCCTTAAAATTATTTAAAACTTACAAAACATGCTATAGTATCCTTGCATATTCCCTATGTATATATTTGTTTTTTACATTAGAAAATATTTGACAAGAACCCTTTTAATTGCACACTTTAGTTGATTTTACTATTGCAAAAAAGAATTTTTCAAGAAAATGTGTTATTTCATCCCTATATCTTCTAAACTAATGATCGTACAAACAAAATGTACTATACATTTTTGTAGGAAATTTTACGTAGATTAATTTTGTAACTGACATTTTTTCTCTAAATGCGATAGTTTTTAAGATATTTAATAAAAACTGAAAATTGCCCCCCTTAAATGCCCCCCCTGCCCCCCGCTCACCCCCCCACGGGCGGGGATGTTGTTCAGGACCCCCTCGGCTATGAGTATGCAAAATTTCAAAATTACACGATTTTTTTCTTCTATTTTTCCTATTTTGACTGGACTAATATAGAGATGGGTTATCTGCACTCTGGAGCTCAGACTACTTAAGGGCCCTCTTCACTCAGCATTTCCTTTTCTAAAAGCCAATGTTATCCTATGTGAAACTTTCTTTGCACTTAAAACAGTGGCATATTAATTGATTGAGACGCGGTTTTTTTTATTGGATTACTCTCATTTCGTAAACTGACGCAGCTTTTGTAGATTTTATGAAAGAATAACAGTTGTTTTTTAAAAAAGCTGTTTTATTGCAATATTTGGGTTGATGCATTAAATGGCTTATAAAAAACTCTTTCAATTTTTTAAAACAGAATTTAAAAAGCTGCGTCAATCTCAAAGAGTTTATTTCAATGCGGAAAAAAATCCTGTATTTTAATAAAATTTTAAATCAATGAAATTTGCAAAGAAAGTCCAAAAATTTTACAAATTTGTGCCGATTTTCCTCTTTGACACACCCTTTATTCGGCTACGCCTCTCGTTCGTGGTTTCGATGGAAAGATGTTTACATTTCTGTGGTGAAGATACGTCTAGGCGTTGTGGTTTTTTATTCAGTTTTTATTTTTATTATAGATTTCACCTGTATTACGGATGTGAGTAACATAACAATTTAGAAGACAATCGTTCAGAGACTTATTTATAGGAAATATATGATCACATTTTATTTTCAATAGTTTTTCATTGCGCGTAATACTATTATTATATGAATACTTTGTACATAAATCTGATATTTTACTGATAATGCCACGATTGACAATATACAAACATTTTTTTTAACAAGTTATATAAAAGTTTTTACTAAATTAAACAGATTTTCAATAATAAATTTTATTTTAAAGTATATAATCTGGTGTGGCACCCACACGACTTTTTCTTACCCTACATTTAAATTTTATACAGACAGATTCAGATTGAGGAATAAAATATCAAGTACTGTATAAAATTCTATAGTAAAAAGAATTTAAGCTAGCTTTACGAATTATTTAATTTGACAAATAATTTTCTGTGGGAAGGGCGGAGGGGAGTACCACCTTTCTCAACCCACATTTGAAACTAATATCTACATTTCTATAGAATTCACGACTAATATTAAATTTAAAATTATGTTCAACAATAACTTTCAATCACATTTATTGACAACTTTAACCCGTATCACTCGTTGAAACTTATCAATATTGATCAAACTGTTCAAGTATGAATTTTATATGAACTTTAAAATATAACACTTGAGTTCCCTGCCGGTATTTAGTTTTTAAAGTTACACTGATAACAGACTCACAAAGAACAACTGTTAAAAATTGTTTAATTATTCACGGAACCGCAAAATACGTAGTTATTAAAAAAAAAAAAAACAAGACTTCAAATTAAACTAAATATTTTATTTACTCTTTAGGTATGGAGAATTAATTTACATTCCTGAGCAAAATAAGTTTTATTAATATTGAAGTCTAGGAATTGAATGAAACAAATATTTTTAACGACATAAGCAAGTTGATTTTATAACTGAAGAAACTAGAACAATTTAAAGTTTGCAAGAAATGGGAGTCAAATGTTTATGAAATTATTTATACACGACGAAATCACACAATTATTTTCAAAGATTTTGCGCTCTTATTTTCGCGCCTAACATAAAAGCGCAGCTGAAAGTATGGTACCTGAACATGAACACTGTTTCTATGCGTTCTTTTAGAATTACAGTAACTGGATATCAAGCTGTGTATCGATATTAATAAAATCAGAATTTTGTCTGTAAATTTATCAGAATTTTTAAAAAAAATGCGATATCTTCACGTTCCACACACCATAAAAGTCGAAAATTACTTCAGAAAATTTTGTCTGTGTGTGTGTCATCGTGTCTGTATGTCTGTAACGCTATTATTGTCCGGGTATCACGTGAGAATGGCTGGACGGAATTCAACGGCGCTTGGCAGAAATTTAGGCTTTTACCCAACTAAAATCTGCCAACTTTTTCGAAATTCCCTCCCCAGTTCTCGCCGGGATGGGGGGAACAAAAGTTAAAACATATTTGTAAGCATAACACCGCTCCAAATTACTTCACTGTAAAGAAATTGCACATATAAACAATAGTCATGAGTATAAAAAAAACGTTATCTGCAATTTAGGAATTTTAGATTATTAACCCTTTCAGTCGCAGTGTTCCCGCTGATGGAACACCTTTTTTTAATTCTCAAGTGCAAAAACTCATCCCGGAAACTTTTTAGCAAAAATTTACGTTTATAACATATTAGAAAAGGCCCTTTTTTTTACCTGAAAATTTAAAATTTCTTTTATTTAAATTTTGTTCGTAAATTCCGGTGGCGAGAAATTTCGCAATTTCCGAATTTTTTAAAGAACTCTACAAAAAATGGAACAAAGATGTTAAAAAAAGCTACGAGACTTCCTTAGAAAATTTCCAAAAACACATTTTTCCCCCCTAATTTCCGATATTTTTGTGAGGAGGGGTTACGAAGGGTCAAAATCGAGACAACCCTTTTAGCGCTAAATTCCTCCTGAGAAATCTATGGAAGCTGCGGTCACGAATTTCGGTGCTGGGATTATATGTATGTATCCGACACCTAAAGTAATTGAATAAATAAAACATTGCGATTTAGGAAATTTCGATTTTTAAGGGGAGGGAAGAGGGAAATCAATTTTTGGCGGGAAATTGTGCAAATTCCAGATTTTTAGTAAAATTTTAACAAAAATGGAAAAAAGATGTTGAAAACAGCCATGGGTCTTCTTTAGGACATTTTCAAAACACGCTTTTTTTGTGATTTGTCTTTCTTTTTTATTTTTAGGGGGGGGGGGGGATAGGTATGTGTTACAAAGGGCAAATTCGAGGCACCACATTTAGCGCTAAATTTGTCCTGAGAAATTTATGAGAGCTGTGGTCAGGGTCAGAAAGTTTCATGCTTGGATTGCTTATATATGTATCCGACCCCTAAAGTAACGGAATATATCGAAATATCCCCCCTTTCACCCTGGGGGGGTAGGAAGCAAAAAAAAAAAAGTTTGTAAGCATAACTCGGCCCCAAATTACTTCACGCTGAAGAAATTGCGCATGAGAAAACTAGATTTGAGTATAAATAAAACATTATGTGCGATTTTGGAATTCTTGACAGGAGGGAGGAAAGAAATCGTTTTTTGGGGGGAAATTTCAGAAATCCCGGACTTTTTAGTAGAGCTCTACTAAAATGGTACAAATGTATTGAAAAAAGCTATCTGTCTTATTTAGGATATTTCCAAAAACATTTTCTTTCTTTCTTTTGTGTGTGTGTGTGAGAGATTTTCGATTTTTTTTTTTTGGGGGGGGGGGAGGGGGGGCGTTACGACGGAGCTAATTCGAGACCCTCCCTTTTAGCGCTAAATTTGTCTTGGGAAATCCACGGGATTAATGGTCGCTAAATTTGGCGCGTAAATTTTTTATATGTATCCGACATTATTGTAACGGGATTTTACAAAATTCCACCTTTACCCTACCACTCGGGGGGGGGGGGGGGAGGGGGACAAAAAACACGTGTGAAATCTCGTTTTTCCTTTTGAATTCGCTTTAAATTATCTTGGGGGGGGGGAACTTGTGCGAAACAACTACACGACTTCCATTACCCACAATTACACATATTACATGCATTCTTTGGAATTTTCCAGTAAGAGAAATGTGACACACGTATAAAGACATATAAAATAGAGTTTACATAGCGAGTTATGAGAAAGAGTATTTAAAATGGATCAATGAAACAATTTTCCAGAAAATCGTTAGAGCCGTTTTTGAGAACCAACTTTTACCAAAACTTGATATTCTAGATTATTGACTGGAAAACAATAATTACATACAAAAGGATATTTAAAAGCGAGTTAATATGGCGAGTTTGAAAAAAATCCGTACAGCCGTTTTTAAAGGAACGCACTTGCGAGACTTTAAATTGAGCTATTTATACAAGACGCCTATCAATTTTCCAAACTTAACCAACTATATCTTTCGAAAGAACATCTAGTAGAGTGTTTATATAGCAATTTTGAAGTAAATCGTTAGAGCTGTTTTTGAGATACGGACTTACGCTCCCATTTCCATTTTACGATGGCCCACTTCTGTTTTTAAAATTTTTACTAAAATTTGTAAATTTTATCTGTACACCAGACCTGTTCCGGCTGTGAAGTTTCGTAGTTCTATCTTCATTAATTTTGGAGATATGATAGCCAGAAGATTCCACATATACATACACACTGACCAATTGCCCAAAACTACATTTTTGGACACAGGAGGACTTAAAACGTGTAAATCAGGTGAAAACTCGATATCGAATTTTTGGACAGAATACAATACAGAATACAAATTGCCTACGGTAGTAGAGTAATGGAAGTAAAAAGAGATATCCGTAAAATTTTTGCTTTGAAATATAGCTAATACAAATACTTAAAAACTAATTTCTGGAATTTTAAAAATTCAGCCGCACTGGGGGGAGGAGAGGAGTCATAACGTAATTTCAAATAATCCTTTATATATGTATATATATATATGAGACTTTTGCTCTAAAATATAGCTCACACAAATGCCTAAAACTAATTTCTAGAATTTTAGAAATTCGTTCTAGGTGGGCCGGGAAGGGGGCGGGGAGGCGGAGGGACAAAAAAAAAAAAAAAAAAGGAGCTAGATTGTTCAAAATCGGTACATAGAGGTTTTTGATAACTACAAATCGATTGCGGATAGTTTCGAATTTGTAGAATTATTAGGATAGAGGGGTAAAAATATAGAAATAAGATTTAGAGCGTTGAAAATTAGTATTATTAGGTTTTAAGGCCCTATAAATCGATTGCGGATATTTACAAAAGTGTAGAATTATTACGAGTTGCGGAAAGGGTGAGCGCAGGGGCAAAAATAAAGAAACTAGGTAGAATGTTGGAATTTAGTATTATTAGGTTAAAAGCCTGAGAAAACGATTGCGGATATTTTTGAAAGTGTATAGATAGATTTTAGAGGCCTGCAAGTCGAATGAGGATATTTTCGAAAGTGTAAATAAGCTATTAGGAGAGGCGGGAAGGGGGTGACGGAGGGGAAAAAATAGAGTTAGATATCGTTCAAAATTGGTGCATAGAGGTTTTTGATACTTACAAGTCGATATTCAAATCTGTAAACTTTTTAGGAGAGCCAGGAAGGGAAGGGCGAAGGGATGAAATAACACTTTTTCTTGAAAAATTCTTTTTTGCAATAGTAAAATCAACTAAAGTGTGCAATTAAAAGGGTTCTTGTCAAATATTTTCTAATGTAAAAAACAAATATATACATAGGGAATATGCAAGGATAATATAGCATGTTTTGTAAGTTTTAAATAATTTTAAGGCTAGCAGGCGCAAGTGGCGGTTTGAGTAAAAATTTAGATAACGAAGACCCAAAACCGATCAACATTAAAAAAAAAAAAAAAAAAAAAAAAAAATCGGGTAGCTTAGAAATTGAGCACAGTTATAAAGTTAAGTGCCCTGAATAACATACTAAAAGTCCCTAGCCATGAGGGGGGCATTTAAAGGGGGCACATTTCAGTTTTATTAAGTATCTTGAAAACTATCGCATTTAGAGAAAAAAAAAATCTCAATTGCAAAATTAATCTACGTGAAATTTCCTAAAAAAATTGTATATTCTATTTTGTTTGTATGATCAATAGTTTAGAAGATATAGGGGAACAAAATAACATTTTCTTGAAAAATTCTTTTTTTTTTTTTTTTTTTGCAATGGTAAAGTCAACTAAATTGTGGAATTAAAAGGGTTCTGATAAAATATTTTCTAATGTACAAAACAAATATATGCATAGGGAATATGTAAGGATAATACAGCATGTTTTGTACGTTTTAAATAATTTAAAGGTTAGTAGGCGCAAGTGGTGTTTAGGTAAAATTCCAGATAACGAAGACCCAAAACCGATCAACATTTAAAAAATTCTTACAGCTTTGAGATTTTTTTTCTCTAAATGCGATAGTTTTCAAGATACTTAATAAAAACTGAAATGTGCCCCCTTTAAATGCCCCTCCCCCCATGGTTAGGGATTTTTAGTATGTTATTCAGGGCACTTAACTTTATAACTGTGCTCAATTTCTAAACTACACGATTTTTTTTCTCTATTTTTCCTATTTTGACTGGACTTATCCAGATTTTTACTCAAACCACCACTTGCGCCTACTAGCCTTAAAATTATTTAAAACTTACAAAACATGCTGTAATATTCTTGCATATTCCCTATGTATATATTTGTTTTTTACATTAGAAAATATTTGACAAGAACCCTTTTAATTGCACACTTTAGTTGATTTTACTATCGCAAAAAAGAATTTTTCAAGAAAATGTGTTATATCATCTCCCTATATCTTCTAAACTAATGATCGTACAAACAAAATGTAACATACATTTTTGTAGGACATTTTACGTAGATTAATTTTGTAATTGACATTTTTTCTCTAAATGCGATAGCTTTTAAGATATGTAATAAAAACTGAAAATTACCCCCCTTAAATGCCCCCCTGCCACCCGCTCACCCCGCACGGGCGGGGACTTTTAGTATGTTGTTCAGGACCCTCTCGGCTATGAGTGTGCAAAACTTCAAAACTACACGATTTTTTTTTTTTTTTTTCTTCCTAATTTGACTGGACTTATCCAGATTTTTACTCAAACCGCCACTTGCGCCTACTAGCCTTAAAATTATTTAAAACTTACAAAACATGCTGTATTATCCTTGCATATTCCCTATGTATATATTTGTTTTTTACATTAGAAAATAGTTGACAAGAACCCTTTTAATTGCACACTTTAGTTGATTTTACTATTGCAAAAAAGAATTTTCAAGAAAATGTGTTATTTCATCTCCCTATATCTTCTAAACTAATGATCGTACAAACAAAATGTAATATACATTTTTGTAGGAAATTTTACGTAGATTAATTTTGTAATTGACATTTTTTCTCTAAATGCGATAGTTTTTACGATATTTAATAAAAACTGAAAATTGCCCCCTTAAATGCCCCCCCTGCCCCCCGCTCACCCCCCCACGAGCGGGGACTTTAGTATGTTGTTCAGGACCCTCTCGGCTATGAGTATGTAAAATTTCAAAACTACACGATTTTTTTCCTCTATTCGTCAAATTTTGGCCTTCGTTGCCTGGACTATACATCAGTAATGTTATAATGTTATATATCTTTGTTATATTTTAGTTAAATTAATTATATCAAACTGCAAGTTTAATTATAAAGAATATTTACTTTTTTTAAATTTCATTGTTGCAGAATTCGCCGATACAACTACTGAAAGCCTAAAACGGGCTGAATATAGAATAAAATACTTCGTCGGGTCGGGCTGCGTTATTAAAATACATATAAATAGATAAGAATAAATGTAGAAAGTTGTTTGATGTCAGGTGAAAATGACAAAGAAAAAAAAAAGTAACACAAAAATAAGAAAAGAAAGAAATAGTCAAAACAAAACAAAGCTTGAGCGAAACCGCAAGTAAGGAGGTAGCTGATTTTTGATTTATTCATCCAAAAAGTCAACGATTCGTCAGTGAGTCAGTCAATCTTCTCAAATTAGTTAACACCTCCTGTCAAAACCACGTGGGACACTTTTTATCTGTTTTCAGCCGACTTCGGAATTTTTTCCAAGTGAAGAGGGCCGTGAAGGCAGAGCTGGACAGGGTGAGAGTGTGCGACAGGTTGTGACCTTCGGGATCGTATTTCGAAGATCACGGACAGGTGCGGTCGCACAAGTCCTCGTGCTCTGTTTTCTAAAGAAAGTGTACTTGTGTTGTTATTTATATACGTGTTTCTTTATACAAGTCAAATTTTTTATAAGTAGTATAATATATAAATAGCGTTGAATTATAGTGCCTACATTTATTTAAAAATCTGGTGTGAAACCACACGACTTTCATTACCCACTATTACACGTATTATATGCATTTTTGAAGATAATGTTATCAGAAGATATGATATTGTCCTAATGAAATAGACACCTAAAAATTTTCCGGTAAGGGAAAATTAATACACGTGTAAAAACATAAAACAGAGTTTGCACAGCGATTTTTTAAGAAAAAGAAAGGGGAAGAAAATTGGTAGAGTTTATTTATTTGAAACCCCAAGTTTCGAGATGTAAAACTGATCTGTCTGATCAGGATGACTATTAATTTTCCTGTGGTAACCAAGTAAAGCATGAGAAAGGATATCTAAAACGGGTTTATGTAACAATTTTCAAGAAAATCGTTAGAGCCGTTTTTGAGATACCGATTTTTACCAAAGCTTGACAAAATTAATTGTTGGCCAGAAAACAACAATTATATGTAAAAGGATATTTAAAAGAGGGTCAATATGGCAAGTTTGAAAAAAAAAATAATACAGCCGTTTTGACAGGAAGCATTTGCAGGACCTGAAATTCAGCTATTTGTACAGGACGCCTATCAATTTTCCTGAACTAACCAACTATATCCTTCGAAAGGATATCTAATAGAGTGTTTATACAGCAATTTTAAAGAAAATCGTTAGAGCTTTTTTGAGATATGGACTTATGGCCTCACTTCCGGTTTCAGATGTCCCACTTCCGATTTTCCAATTTTATTCACTATTAATTATTTGCGAGTAGTAAATTAAAAATTATCTTTATTCTTTCAATTTATAAAAAAAAAAAGAAAAAAAAAAACATTTTTTACTTCCATTACCCTACTACAGTATGTAATGGAAGTATTTGTATTCGGTCTGAAAATTCGATATCGAGATTTCACCTGATTTACACGTTTTAAGGTCATCTGAGTCCAAAAAAGTGGTTTTTGGCAATTGGTCAGTGTGTGTGTGTGGGGGGGGGGAATCTTCTGGCTATTATGTATCGGAGACTAATAAAGATAGAACTACGAAACTTTAGAATTGAAACAAGTTTGGTGTTCAGATGAATTTTCCATATTTTGGAGAAAATTGAAAAACCGGAAGTGGGACATCGGAAACCGTAAGTGGGACCATAAGTCCGTATCTCAAAAACGGCTCGAACGATTTTCTTCAAATTTGTTACATAAACACTCTATTAGATGTCCTTTCGAATGATATAGCTGGTTAGTTCAGAAAAATTGATACGCGTTCTGTATAAATAGCTCAATATCAGGTTTCGGATGCGCGTTCCTTAAAAACCAGCTGTACGGATTTTTTTTCAAACTCGCCATATTAACTCACTTTTAAATATGCTTTTGTATGTAATTATTGTTTTCCTGTCAATGATTGAGTTTTGGTAAAAGTTGGTTTCTCATAAACTGCTCTATCGATTTTCTTGAAAATTGTTATATAAATCCATTTCTTTCTTGTGTATCACGTAATTATTAGAGGAAAATTAACAGCTACCCTGTTTAGTGTTGGGCGGATATTAACCAAAATCAGACTACCCTCCTTTTCGTGGCTCTAAAGTGACAGCTTCATGGTCGTACACTTTGAATATCAATTCGATATTCGGACATGCGTTGTGAAATGCCCTAAAATTAATCCTAATTGAAAAAGCAAACATTAATCTGAAAAATAATATGGTTATTAATAAATAAATTTACTCTCAAATAATACTAGATTCATATAATTTTAAGTAATTTCTTTATTAAATATCCAAATTTTGAATACTAATTAAATTGATTATTCTATGATTTTACAATACAATATAAATGATATAACAATGATCTTTGATTTTGCATCAATGGTGCTAAAGATGAGTACTTAGAAAACATGTATCTAGAAATGCGTTTTTGCAAAATAAAATGAATGTTTACTGACCAAGTAACAAGAAAACTTCTCACCAGATTTACCAGATGATATGGCACAGTCAAGGCACAAATTTCTGTCTTAGCCTTTTAAAAGGCAATAAAACAGCTTTGTAGTCTTCAGTAAAACAGCTTTTGTATTTTTATATTCTTTTTCCTTCTAAATAATGCCCTTTTGTATCTTTATTATTTTGTTTTTAACAAAATGGCTGATTTTGCCCATCATTTAGGTAGGTCAGAAGCTTAGGTAGATCTCGGAAATTGGTGTTTCAAAAAATAACTCTACTACATATATATATACATTATATATATATATATATATTTCTAGTTTTTTACCTCGCTTTATGTAAGCTTCGTTTTATATGTCTCTACATGTGTATAAAATTTATCTTACCAGAAAAATGTTAGGTTTCTACTTCTTTAGGTCACTTTTATATCTTGTGATCATATTATCTCCAAAAAATGCATATAATATGTGTAATAGTTTGTAATGGAAGTCGTGTGGTTGTTTCACACCAGATATTTTATTAATATGTTTGTATAATCAATTTGAATTTTTCAAAATAGACATGGAATAAGCAAAATTTACAATATTTAATAAATGAAATATTTGTATTTTTCTAAGGGTGGATGTAAAGGTATATTTTATATCTTGAATTTCAATCCTCCACTTTTTCCCTCCATTGTTTACAACTACATTGTCATTTCCTCTCTCATAGACACATATATCTTTTAAAAATTAGTTATTAAGCATGATGAAATTAAATGATTCACGTACCTTTCATGCAATTTTTTGCTTTCCGAAAATACATACGTAAGGAAATCATTGTAATCGTGACAAAATTCTGACTTTGCGATGTTGGCGTATCTACATGTTTTGAGGTCCCATCCCTAACAGCACATCGTCTCCAAATAAAATCCTGAGGATGTCCTCTGGATGAAAAGGATATCTACAGACATCCTATGGACATCTTCAGGATGGGTTATGGAGAAGTGTGTTGTTAGGGATGAGTTAATTTTTACTATTTTCATGATGATGATGATGATGATGTATGTGTATGTATGTGAGTGATCACAATATCATCTAAATGCTTTTTTTCGAAGGGTAGGCAAAAAACCAGGGTTTTTTTTAGGAAAAAAAAAAACTTTTTAGGTTGATTTTTTTTAGAAATCGACCTATTGCAACCACTTCGTTTATCTATATATTTATCTGTCTATCTATAATGAAATTTGTCATTACGATAACTCTCGAAATAATACTCCAAATCGAACCAAATTTGCATTGCTAACTGATCTTATAAATATCTTGGATGAGTACGGTATCCAAATTGCTCTGACATTTTGTTTTCAAGTGGCGGCCACTTGAGAATTTCAAACCCACATTGTGAAAAGTGTATTTAAAGCCAGATTTTTTGTATTTTAATGTAAATATACATAACATAAGGGTTTCGATGAACTTTATTAATGAACTTTATCCGCCCTTTTTATTAAAATGGCGGGTATCTTAAGTTAAGCGGGGCCACTTGAAATCAAGATACCACTTGAAAATTTAAAATCATGATAACTTCCAAATAATACTCCAAATCGAACCAAACTTGGACAGTGAACTTATCTGATAAATAACATGTGTGAGTTTGTTCAAGTTGCTCCGTCATTTTGTTTTCAAGCGAAGTCCACTTGAAAATTTCAAATTTAAATTGTAAAAAGCGTATTCAGAATTTGTTTCTATTTGGATGTATACATAGACCATAAAAGTGTCTCAATGAACTTTATTAATGAACTTTATCTGCCATTTTTAATAAAGTGGTGGATATCTTAAGTTAAGCAGGGCCATTTGAAATCAGGCTACCATCACATGAAAATTTAAAATCACGATAACTTCCGAAATAATACTCCAAATC
This sequence comes from Salticus scenicus, assembly GCA_963930645.1. NCBI lineage: Eukaryota > Metazoa > Arthropoda > Arachnida > Araneae > Salticidae > Salticus > Salticus scenicus. The sequence goes on from OZ005656.1 coordinate 246,432,372, forward strand.
GAACCAAATTTGGACAGTTTCTTAACTTATTTTATGAAGATCTTGGATGAGTTTCTTAACCTAGTTGCAGCGACATTCTGCTTTCAAAAAATTTTCAAATTCGAATTGTAAAAAGCATATTCCGAATTTGTTTGAATTTTAATGTATACATAAACCAAAAAATGTCTCAATAAAATTTATTAATGAACTTCATCCGCTATTTTCACCAAAGTGGCAGATATCCATATTATCGTAAGGGAAAAACATAGATATAAAATACGAAAAAAAAATCTTCTGTCATCGGTAGAGTAATCAATCCGGATCCCCACTGACTGCGACAGCGTACAAACCTGCACACAACGCGCATATTCGCCCACCGTTCCCGAGCCTCTTAATTGTTTTACACTTTCAAAAATATCCACAATCGTTTTATCAGGCTTTTAAACCTAATAATACTAAGTCCCAACGTCCTATCTAATTTCTTATTTTTGCCCCTGCGCTGGTCCTTCCCGCCCCTCATAATAATTCGACACTTTCGTAAATATCCGCAATCGATATATCGAACCTTAAAACCTAATAATACTATTTTTGAACGTTTAAACTCTAATTTCTATATTTTTGCTCCTTCGCCCCCACCCCCTCCCTCCTTCCCGTCTATCCTAATACTTTTTCTCTTCTCTTCAGGAAATGTAATCGATTTGTAGGTCCCCAAAACCAACACGTACCAATTTTGTACGGTTTAAATCTATTTCTATTGTTTTGCCCTTCGCCCTTCCCTTCCCGGCTCTCCTAAAAAGTTTACAGATTTGAAAATCGACTTGTAAGTATCAAAAACCTCTATGTACCAATTTTGAACGATATCTAACTCTATTTTTTCCCCTCCGTCACCCCCTTCCCGCCTCTCCTAATAGCTTATTTACACTTTCGAAAATATCCTCATTCGACTTGCAGGCCTCTAAAATCTATCTATACACTTTCAAAAATATCCGCAATCGTTTTCTCAGGCTTTTAACCTAATAATACTAAATTCCAACATTCTACCTAGTTTCTTCATTTTTGCCCCTGCGCTCACCCTTTCCGCCCCTCGTAATAATTCTACACTTTTGTAAATATCCGCAATCGATTTATAGGGCCTTAAAACCTAATAATACTAATTTTCAACGCTCTAAATCTTATTTCTATATTTTTACCCCTCTATCCTAATAATTCTACAAATTCGAAACTATCCGCAATCGATTTGTAGTTATCAAAAACATCTATGTACCGATTTTGAACAATCTAACTCCTTTTTTTTTTTTTTTGTCCCTCCGCCTCCCCGCCCCCTTCCCGGCCCACCTAGGACGAATTTCTAAAATTCTAGAAATTAGTTTTAGGCATTTGTGTGAGCTATATTTTAGAGCAAAAGTCTCATATATATATATATATATATATATATATATATATATATACATATATAAAGGATTATTTGAAATTACGTTATGACCCCCTCCTCCCCCCCAGTGCGGCTGAATTTTTAAAATTCCAGAAATTAGTTTTTAAGTATTTGTATTAGCTATATTTCAAAGCAAAAATTTTACGGATATCTCTTTTTACTTCCATTACTCTACTACCGTAGGTAATTTGTATTCTGTATTGTATTCTGTCCAAAAATTCGATATCGAGTTTTCACCTGATTTACACGTTTTAAGTCCTCCTGTGTCCAAAAATGTAGTTTTGGGCAATTGGTCAGTGTGTATGTATATGTGGAATCTTCTGGCTATCATATCTCCAAAATTAATAAAGATAGAACTACGAAACTTCACAGCCGGAACAAGTCTGGTGTACAGATAAAATTTACAAATTTTAGTAAAAATTTTAAAAACAGAAGTGGGCCATCGTAAAATGGAAATGGGAGCGTAAGTCCGTATCTCAAAAACAGCTCTAACGATTTACTTCAAAATTGCTAAATAAACACTCTACTAGATGTTCTTTCGACAGATATAGTTGGTTAGGTTTGGAAATTTGATAGGCGTCTTGTATAAATAGCTGAATTTAAAGTCTCGCAAGTGCGTTCCTTTAAAAACGGCTGTACGGATTTTTTTCAAACTCGCCATATTAACTCGCTTTTAAATATCCTTTTGTATGTAATTATTGTTTTCCAGTCAATAATCTAGAATATCAAGTTTTGGTAAAAGATGGTTCTCAAAAACGGCTCTAACGATTTTCTGGAAAATTGTTTCATTGATCCATTTTAAATACTCTTTCTCATAACTCGCTATGTAAACTCTATTTTATATGTCTTTATACGTGTATCAAATTTCTCTTACTGGAAAATTCCAAAGAATGCATGTAATATGTGTAATTGTGGGTAATGGAAGTCGTGTAGTTGTTTCGCACAAGTTTCCCCCCCCCCCCAAGATAATTTAAAGCGAATTCAAAAGGAAAAGCGAGATTTCACACGTGTTTTTTGTCCCCCCCCCCCCCGAGTGGTAGGGTAAAGGTGGAATTTTGTAAAATCCCGTTACAATAATGTCGGATACATATAAAAAATTTACGCGCCAAATTTAGCGACCATTAATCCCGTGGATTTCCCAAGACAAATTTGGCGCTAAAAGGGAGGGTCTCGAATTAGCTCCGTCGTAACGCCCCCCCCCCCAAAAAAAAAAAAAAAAAAAAAAAAAAAAACTCGAAAATCTCACTCACACACACACAAAAGAAAGAAAGAAAATGTTTTTGGAAATATCCTAAATAAGACAGATAGCTTTTTTCAATACATTTGTACCATTTTAGTAGAGCTCTACTAAAAAGTCCGGGATTTCTGAAATTTCCCCCCAAAAAACGATTTCTTTCCTCCCTCCTGTCAAGAATTCCAAAATCGTACATAATGTTTTATTTATACTCAAATCTAGTTTTCTCATGCGCAATTTCTTCAGCGTGAAGTAATTTGGGGCTGAGTTATGTTTACAAACTTTTTTTTTTTTTTTGCTTCCTACCCCCCAGGGTGAAAAAGGGGATATTTCGATATATTCCGTTACTTTAGGGGTCGGATACATATATAAGCAATCCAAGCATGAAACTTTCTGACCCTGACCACAGCTCTCATAAATTTCTCAGGACAAATTTAGCGCTAAAAGTGGTGCCTCGAATTTGCCCTTTGTAACACATACCTATCCCCCCCCCCCCCTAAAAATAAAAAAGAAAGGCAAATCACAAAAAAAGCGTGTTTTGAAAATGTCCCAAAGAAGACCCATGGCTGTTTTCAACATCTTTTTTCCATTTTTGTTAAAATTTTACTAAAAATCTGGAATTTGCACAATTTCCCGCCAAAAATTGATTTCCCTCTTCCCTCCCCTTAAAAATCGAAATTTCCTAAATCGCAATGTTTTATTTATTCAATTACTTTAGGTGTCGGATACATACATATAATCCCAGCACCGAAATTCGTGACCGCAGCTTCCATAGATTTCTCAGGAGGAATTTAGCGCTAAAAGGGTTGTCTCGATTTTGACCCTTCGTAACCCCTTCTCACAAAAATATCGGAAATTAGGGGGGAAAAATGTGTTTTTGGAAATTTTCTAAGGAAGTCTCGTAGCTTTTTTTAACATCTTTGTTCCATTTTTTGTAGAGTTCTTTAAAAAATTCGGAAACTGCGAAATTTCTCGCCACCGGAATTTACGAACAAAATTTAAATAAAAGAAATTTTAAATTTTCAGGTAAAAAAAAAGGGCCTTTTCTAATATGTTATAAACGTAAATTTTTGCTAAAAAGTTTCCGGGATGAGTTTTTGCACTTGAGAATTAAAATAAGGTGTTCCATCAGCGGGAACACTGTGACTGAAAGGGTTAATAATCTAAAATTCCTAAATTGCAGATAACGTTTTTTTTATACTCATGACTATTGTTTATATGTGCAATTTCTTTACAGTGAAGTAATTTGGAGCGGTGTTATGCTTACAAATATGTTTTGACTTTTGTTCCCCCCATCCCGGCGAGAACTGGGGAGGGAATTTCGAAAAAGTTGGCAGATTTTAGTTGGGTAAAAGCCTAAATTTCTGCCAAGCACCGTTGAATTCCGTCCAGCCATTCTCACGTGATACCCGGACAATAATAGCGTTACAGACATACAGACACGATGACACACACACACAGACAAAATTTTCTGAAGTAATTTTCGACTTTTATGGTGTGTGGAACGTGAAGATATCGCATTTTTTTTTAAATTCTGATAAATTTACAGACAAAATTCTGATTTTATTAATATCGATACACAGCTTGATATCCAGTTACTGTAATTCTAAAAGAACGCATAGAAACAGTGTTCATGTTCAGGTACCATACTTTCAGCTGCGCTTTTATGTTAGGCGCGAAAATAAGAGCGCAAAATCTTTGAAAATAATAGTGTGATTTCGTCGTGTATAAATAATTTCATAAACATTTGACTCCCATTTCTTGCAAACTTTAAATTGTTCTAGTTTCTTCAGTTATAAAATCAACTTGCTTATGTCGTTAAAAATATTTGTTTCATTCAATTCCTAGACTTCAATATTAATACAACTTATTTTGCTCAGGAATGTAAATTAATTCTCCATACCTAAAGAGTAAATAAAATATTTAGTTTAATTTGAAGTCTTGTTTTTTTTTTTAAATAACTACGTATTTTGCGGTTCCGTAAATAATTAAACAATTTTTAACAGTTGTTCTTTGTGAGTCTGTTATCAGTGTAACTTTAAAAACTAAATACCGGCAGGGAACTCAAGTGTTATATTTTAAAGTTCATATAAAATTCATACTTGAACAGTTTGATCAATATTGATAAGTTTCAACGAGTGATACGGGTTAAAGTTGTCAATAAATGTGATTGAAATTTATTGTTGAACATAATTTTAAATTTAATATTAGTCGTGAATTCTATAGAAATGTAGATATTAGTTTCAAATGTGGGTTGAGAAAGGTGGTACTCCCCTCCGCCCTTCCCACAGAAAATTATTTGTCAAATTAAATAATTCGTAAAGCTAGCTTAAATTCTTTTTACTATAGAATTTTATACAGTACTTGATATTTTATTCCTCAATCTGAATCTGTCTGTATAAAATTTAAATGTAGGGTAAGAAAAAGTCGTGTGGGGGCCACACCAGATTATATACTTTAAAATAAAATTTATTATTGAAAATCTGTTTAATTTAGTAAAAAGTTTTATATAACTTGTTAAAAAAATTTTTTGTATATTGTCATTCGTGGCATTATCAGTAAAATATCAGATTTATGTACAAAGTATTCATATAATAATAGTATTACGCGCAATGAAAAACTATTGAAAATAAAATGTGATCATATATTTCCTATAAATAAGTCTCTGAACGATTGTCTTCTAAATTGTTATGTTACTCACATCCGTAATACAGGTGAAATCTATAATAAAAATAAAAACTGAATAAAAAACCACAACGCCTAGACGTATCTTCACCACAGAAATGTAAACATCTTTCCATCGAAACCACGAACGAGAGGCGTAGCCGAATAAAGGGTGTGTCAAAGAGAAAAATCGGCACAAATTTGTAAAATTTTTGGACTTTCTTTGCAAATTTAATTGATTTAAAATTTTATTAAAATACAGGATTTTTTTCCGCATTGAAATAAACTCTTTGAGATTGACGCAGCTTTTTAAATTCTGTTTTAAAAAATTGAAAGAGTTTTTTATAAGCCATTTAATGCATCAACCCAAATATTGCAATAAAACAGCTTTTTTAAAAAACAACTGTTATTCTTTCATAAAATCTACAAAAGCTGCGTCAGTTTACGAAATGAGAGTAATCCAATAAAAAAAACCGCGTCTCAATCAATTAATATGCCACTGTTTTAAGTGCAAAGAAAGTTTTCCATAAGATAACATTGGCTTTTAGAAAAGGAAATGCTGAGTGAAGAGGGCCCTTAAGTAGTGCTCTGGAAAGATGTAATTGAGCAGAATCTTAAGTTTTTATTCTGACGGGTGACTTCCTGTAGCGGGGAAAGTGTGTGTGTGTGTGGGGGGGGGGGACTTATTGCTTCGGTGATTCTGTTGTCTTATTATTTTTTTTTATGTTTCGCTTCTGTCGCATGTGAACGTGCCGACGTTAAAATGTTATTTTTTCCTTTTCCTGATAGAACCGTCGCATCCAAATCCTCTTTTTTCTGCCCAGCGTTTAACCCTTTGATTGCTATAGGCATGATGACTAAAAAAAATTTTTTTCTCCACTGAACATAACGTTTACAGAATAGTTTTAAGATGAGGATGCTCAAATTATTCGGGTAACACCATTAAAATATTACGAATGAGTACCGCACCCGAAAATAGTAACAGATAGACACAAAATGCCTTTTTAAAAGCTCTTAAAATTGTTTTAGCAATGTATGTGTCGTTCATTGATCATTATAAAAGCGGTATAACTCCATATTTTTAATATATATATACTTAATTGTATTACATTTAGTCATATTTTTCATTATAAGAGTTGCAACTCCGATAATTGCATTAAAATCGTATAAATGACGTTTCTTGTTTTTTCAAGGAATTAAAACTTGTATTATATTCATTATAAAAGTGAAGTTTCTAAGTTACTTCAGATTAACATTCTTTTTAATCCTTATAGCTTTGAGTTGTATTAAACTATAAAAAATAGATAACATCGACTGAATATTTGTATTTTTTTCCCCCCACACTTAAACTGAAAAAGGCTTGTCATTTCAAAATCCATTTACAAGGAGATAATTCACTTTTACAATGAACGACCCGTATAAAAATCGGAACATCATTCATTTTAAATACTGACCAATTGCCAAATTGGATTCAGGAGACCTTAAACCATGCAGATAAGGTGAAAATTCGATATCGAATTTTCGGACCCAATATAATACTTCCATTACCTTCGGTAGTCAGGTAATGGAAGTAAAAAGGCAGCATTATGCAAGATCAAAAGTACATCAGGAATTAGACACGGTGTATTTAAACATGGTACATTGTAACAGTCTTAATTTGAGAAAATTGCATACTACTTAATAAAGCACTCACCTCTCAATTTCCCCCCCCCCCCCTCAACCAAAATTAAAAAAAAAAAAAAGTTTAAAGTATGCTGAAAAGTATTTAACTTTTATTTGAAAGCAGCACTAAATCTACAATTTAAATACTTACCCCATCTACTTTCCTAATTATCATCCAGAAAACTGGCTGATGCGATAACTTTCCTCATAACAAAATATTTTTTAGATCAAATGCAATTTCTTTTTTCTTTTTTTTTTTTTTTAATTCTGGATTCTTTCGTGAAAAATAAAATGGTCCCTTTATTACATTCATGTTATTAATTTATCAGCACTTGCGCCACAGCAACTCAAAAAAAAATTATTTTTATATCAATGTGTAATGCATCCTTTGTGGTAACTGAAGTCGTTGTTCGAGGTCTACCTAACATAGGCGCCTCGTATCTGGCACCATTCTGTTCAAATTGTTTTCAGTGCAAACAGTAAATTATTCTCTTTTTTATTGGGAATGAATTGTCTTTATTGTAATTTCCTAGAAGGCTTTGAAAAATTCATCTTCCCAAATCACCATCTATATTAATATAAAACTTAGTACATTGTGGCCAACACAAAACTTTCTTCTATATTTTCCTATGGAAATTACCACAGTATAATAATTTATTAAAATTACTGTATCTCCGGAACTGCTGCTCATAATTTTACATAAATTTATATGTAGATGCGCCTTGATCTAAATTAGTGCCTATCAACTTTTGGTGTCAACCGCTCAGCTGGTGGCGCTTCTACGGTTTCCGTAATTTAAGGGGAGGCTATATCTCAGGTTCTATTGCGTATAATCGAACAAAACTTGATATGTGAGAAGACCTGTCTTTCTGTGCGTCTGTCTGTCGCTCTCTGACTTCCCTGAATACTCACAAAATTTCTTAAAATTGGTATGTTATTCAGGATCATTATGGGATGTTCGCTATTTAAAATGAGGGAAATACAACTACTAACCACTGGTTTATATACAAGGGTACCCCCTTCCCCAAACCATTGCGTTTTATGAGAGTTATTTCTATAAATTACATTTTAATACTTTTATTTTCAACAAAACAAATCATATTCAAATTGACATTTATCTATATATATAAAAGAAGACTTCCTGAGTGAGGGGGTGATCTATCAACGCCCAGACCAAACCCCTGGACCTAGAAACATGAAATTTTGTGACAATGTTCGTTCCATGACGTAGGCATCCACTAAGAAGCGATTTTACAAAATTCGCCCCCCAAGGGGGGGAGAGGGGGTAAAACGTGATTTCACAAAATCCTTCATATCTCAAACAAAAAAAAACAGATATCCGTAAAATTTTTGCTTTAAAATATAGCTAATACAAATGTCAAAAAACCAATTTCTGGAATTTTCAAAATTCGGTCCCCAAGGGGGACGGGGGGGGGGGGGCAAAACGTGATTTCACATGCGTGAAAACGTGATTTCGCATAATCCTGTATATCTCAAGCAAAAAAATAGATATGCGTGAAATTTTTGCTCTAAAATATAGCTAATGCAAATATCTAAAAACCAATTTCTGGAATTTTAGAAATTCAGCCCCGAGGTGGGGCAGCAGGGGGGGGGGAGAGGGGGGGGGGCAAAAAATAAAAAGAGAGTTAGATCGTTCAAAATTGGTATATAGAGGTTTTACGATACCTACAAATCGATTTCGGATATTTTCGAATTTATAAAATTATTAGGAGGTGCGGGAAGGGGGGGGGGCGGCAAGGGGGGGCTATGGGGCAAAAACAAATAGAAATACAGTTAGGCCGTTCAAAATTGGTACAGTTAGGTTTTAGATGCCTGCAAGTCGAATGGGGATATTTTCGAAAGTGTAAAGTTATTAGGAGGGCCGGGAAAGGGGGAGGGGAGAGGGGGGGAGGGGGGCAAAAAAATAAAAATAGAGTTAGATCGTTCAAAATTGGTATATAGATGTTTTCGATACTTACAAATCGATTGCGGATACTTTCGAATTTTTAAAATTATTAGGTGGGGCGGGAAGGGGGGGCGGTAAGGGGGGGGGCTATGGTCAAAAACAAATAGAAATACAGTTAGGCCGTTCAAAATTGGTACAGTTAAGTTTTAGATGCCTGCAAGTCGAATGGGGATATTTTCGAAAGTGTAAAGTTATTAGGAGGGCCGGGAAAGGGGGAGGGGAGAGGGGGGGAGGGGGGCAAAAAAATAAAAATAGAGTTAGATCGCTCAAAATTGGTATATAGATGTTTTCGATACTTACAAATCGATTGCGGATACTTTCGAATTTTTAAAATTATTAGGTGGGGCGGTAAGGGGGGGGCTATGGTAAAAAACAAATAGAAATACAGTTAGGCCGTTCAAAATCGGTACAGATAGGTTTTAGAGGCCTGCAAGTCGAATGGGGATTTTTTTGAAAGTATAAAGTTATTAGGAGGGCCGGGAAGGGGGGGGCAGAGGGGCAAAAAAAAAAGAAAATAGAGTTAGATCATTCAAAATTGGTACATAGAGGTTTCCAATACCTACAATTCGATTGCGGATATTTTCGAATTTTTAAAATTATTGGGAGGGCGGGAAGGGGGGGGGGAGTAGAGCGGTAAAAAAATAAAAATAGAGATATATCGTTCAAAACTGGTGCATAGAGGTTTTTGATACTTACAAATCAATTGCGGATATTTCAAATTTGTAAAATTATTAGGATAGACAGGAGGGGGGGGGGGGGCGAAGTGGGAAAATAATAGAAATAAGAGTTAGAGCATTTTGGGAATTTTTTCCGAAGGCAGTGAGAACCCGGTGCGACATTTTTCCTACTCAGATTTTGTTTCTCTTTTTTTTCATGTGATAAAAATTAATGCAATTTTGAGAATTCATTATAGTGATTCATTTAAAAATAGGGACCAGCGAAGCGGGCGTTGCCTGCTAGTCATTCATATGAACAAAAAAATGCAAATAGTAATGATTAGCATTAAGATTTACAGTGCCACAGAAAAATATTCAATTACATTAATTAAGGACTATAATTAGAAATTGCTGGTTTTTCATTTCTGTTTGCATTAATCGCTTTTAACACTTTCTAATAATGTTTAAGAACGGTTATGATTTTAATTCGCGTGTCTTTCTGTCTGTCTGGTGTCCGTCTATCCATACGTCTGTACGCCTCTGGCGTATGTACATGTTTCCAGAATGTCTTTAAAATGATGTGTATGTCTTTCAAGTTCACTATTGTATGTTTCCTATTTAAAATTATATAAATGGCACAACTAGTATGTGTACAGGGGCATTCGAAAGCATGTCAATACATTGTGTTTTACGAGAGGCATTTTGAAAAATCATATTTAAGTAACTTCGCACTGCACAAATCATGATGAAATTCACATTGATTGTTCATGTTTTTTATAGAATATGGTATGGCATATTTAACGTTAAGATTTCAGGGATAACTCTAAAATATTTAAATACTTTAAAGACTGTAGTTGAAATTTTCTGGAATTGCATTTCCGTTTCTGCTAAGCATTTTAACACTTTATAATAATGCTTACGAGTGATTATAAATTCAGTTAGTTTGTCTGTATTTCAGTCCACTGTGTGATCACGTATGCAAAATACATTGAAAGTTAAACAATAGAACGAGTACGTGCAGTTGGAAAGTTTTAATAATCTATGCAAACTGCATGATTTTTCGTTCTTGTTTTATTTCACATTGTTTCGTGAAAAATATCCACGTTAATTATGTCCATTGGTTCGTGAAAAAAGGCGTGCTCAAAATTTTGGATACACACATGGATTTCGGTTTCAATCAAGAAGTCAAAGCACTTCGCTTAAATAAGGGATTCTCGATTGCTCTCGCCTTTGTTCTCTCGCCTCCCTCCAAATATCGCTGTGATTTATCACTGATTAATACTTTATCAATGATGTACCTCATACTGTCATTATTAATATATATATATATATATATATATTGGTCAACATCAACAATGTTAATCTCAACACATTTATATAAAAAAGATTTTCATTATAGTACACTACTTCAATTTTTAATCCATACTTTCTAGGCATAGAAAAATGTTTTTTTTTTTTCTTCTGCTTATGTAGTAATAACTATTGCAATCGCATTTTTTCGTACTCGTGTGAGATTTGGTTTTATAGAAAAATAATTTTATTTTGTTCTTTTGAAACGTGCCAAATTCGCAGCCATGGGATCGATCGCCAGTAAGATCGATAGAATTAGTTAACTTTTTCTAACCTTTTATATTTCACCAGTTGTGCCCGATTTGCCATTAAAAATTTTAGGCAAAGTACTTTGTTCCACTTTTTATGATGCTGTAAGCAGTGGAAATTTCCATATTTTTGGATTGCGTACCAATTGTAACCTATTTTTTAATATGAATGAAGTTAAAAGTTTATATATATATATATATATATATTATATTCATTTAATCGTAAATAAATATATGTATATATATTTGTTCATCAGGACGTTTTGAAGAATCGATATATATATATATATTATACATGCGATTAGAAGAGGGGCTTCAAATGAACGAGATTTTCTACCGACAAGTCGCCGAAATCATTGCCGGACTGACGCATGCTAGTTTAGACTTCAGACGGTTCTTGGAATTGCAATGTATCAAAGCGTTCGAGATGAAACAGCAAAACATTCTTAACTGATTCTTTTTAATATTTGGTTGTAATTCAATATTATTTGTTATACACGAAGAAATATAAATTTACTGTTAAAAGATAATATCTATCACAATTACTGTGTTGTTGCGCTTAAATCTTTTTATCTAATATTTCTCCTGATGGCTGAATGGTTAGTGCTTTGGCCTTTAGTTCCCAGATGCTGGGTTCGAATTCTGGTTCAAGCATGGAGGTTTGTAGTTGTTCGAGAACCACTTTAATCCTTAGTTCCTGGTCTAATCAGCCCTAGAGTGCATGAAATGATGACCGTTGAGCGGCAAACCGAACTTGCCCCAAAGCCCATTTTATCTGGTCACTGTTAGTTAAATAAACATAGATTTTTTAACCTTCGATATCTCTTGTGTATCTTCACCCTTCATTCGGCACCCTGAGTGATGTGCGTAAAAAAAGTAGTTCGGGTTGCGCTAGAGAAACGGAAATTCAATTCTTTCTCACAATGATAACAAATTAATATTTCCGTCAACTTTCATAAGAGAAAAAGAGAGGGCAATATTTCTTTTAATATCTTATCGTTATTCTGGTATTGCTTGCCAGTATTGGCATGACGTAAGGCAGTGAACTTTGTTTAGTAACACAAAACTTGGCGTGAGCGCCGAATCAGCTGAATATGCAAATAAATGCTCGAAGATATTTTAACTGATCATCGTTTGTGTAAAAATATACTTAGAAACCTTGATTGGAAGCCTTGAGATCGTATGATTTGTCAGGATTGTATGGATTTATCAGAGATAATCCTGTTCTAATTTATTTAAGTTTACCAATATACAGGTCACCTGAGTAACCGAAGATTTCATTTGAAGTAACTTCATAACTAAAATCACCCCACAAGTGGTTGTTGAAACTGAGAGATCTTGCTTTAAGCTGGTAGACGGGATGTGTCGTTTTCGAAATTAGATAAGATTTATCGTTTCAGCCAGTGGCGGATTTAAGGGGGGGCTAGGGGGCTCCAAAAAAAAAAACACTGACATTCACAATTGAATATTGCAATTGTAAATTTTTTATTGGTCTGGAATAACACTTTGAAAAATTTTAGCCCCCCCCCCCCCCCCAAAAGTCAAGTTCTGGATCCGCCACTGGTTTCAGCCAATTAAAATTTTCCGTAGTTTTCTCAAATTTTACGGGAATACAGATAATCTAATTGTGATGATGGCGCCAAATTTTGTAGGAATATTAACGGCCCTCTTCACTTGGAAAAAATTTCGAAGTCGGCTGAAAACAGATAAAAAGTGTCCCACGTGGTTTTGACAGGAGGTGTTAACTAATTTGAGAAGATTGACTGACTCACTGACGAATCGTTGACTTTTTGGATGAATAAATCAAAAATCAGCTACCTCCTTACTTGCGGTTTCGCTCAAGCTTTGTTTTGTTTTGACTATTTCTTTCTTTTCTTATTTTTGTGTTACTTTTTTTTTTTCTTTGTCATTTTCACCTGGCATCAAACAACTTTCTACATTTATTCTTATCTATTTATATGTATTTTAATAACGTAGCCCGACCCGACGAAGTATTTTATTCTATATTCAGCCCGTTTTAGGCTTTCAGTAGTTGTATCGGCGAATTCTGTAACAATGAAATTTAAAAAAAGTAAATATTCTTTATAATTAAACTTGCAGTTTGATATAATTAATTTAACTAAAATATAACAAAGATATATAACATTATAACATTACTGATGTATAGTCCAGGCAACGAAGGCCAAAATTTGACGAATAGAGGAAAAAAATCGTGTAGTTTTGAAATTTTACATACTCATAGCCGAGAGGGTCCTGAACAACATACTAAAAGTCCCCGCTCGTGGGGGGTGAGCGGGGGCATTTAAGGGGGCAATTTTCAGTTTTTATTACATATCTTAAAAGCTATCGCATTTAGAGAAAAAATGTCAATTACAAAATTAATCTACGTAAAATGTCCTACAAAAATGTATATTACATTTTGTTTGTACGATCATTAGTTTAGAAGATATAGGGAGATGAAATAACACATTTTCTTGAAAAATTCTTTTTTGCGATAGTAAAATCAACTAAAGTGTGCAATTAAAAGGGTTCTTGTCAAATATTTTCTAATGTAAAAAACAAATATATACATAGGGAATATGCAAGAATAATACAGCATGTTTTGTAAGTTTTAAATAATTTTAAGGCTAGTAGGCGCAAGTGGTGGTTTGAGTAAAAATCTGGATAAGTCCAGTCAAAATAGGAAAAATAGAGAAAAAAAATCGTGTAGTTTAGAAATTGAGCACAGTTATAAAAGTTAAGTGCCCTGAATAACATACTAAAAATCCCTAACCATGGGGGGAGGGGCATTTAAAGGGGGCACATTTCAGTTTTTATTAAGTATCTTGAAAACTATCGCATTTAGAGAAAAAAAATCTCAAAGCTGTAAGATTTTTTTAAATGTTGATCGGTTTTCGGTCTTTGTTATCTGGATTTTTACCTAAACACCACTTGCGCCTACTAACCTTTAAATTATTTAAAACGTACAAAACATGCTGTATTATCCTTACATATTCCCTATGCATATATTTGTTTTGTACATTAGAAAATATTTTATCAGAACCCTTTTAATTCCACAATTTAGTTGACTTTACTATTGCAAAAAAAAAAAAAAAAAAAAGAATTTTTCAAGAAAATGTTATTTCGTTCCCCTATATCTTCTAAACTATTGATCATACAAACAAAATAGAATATACAATTTTTTTTAGGAAATTTCACGTAGATTAATTTTGCAATTGAGATTTTTTTTTTCTCTAAATGCGATAGTTTTCAAGATACTTAATAAAAACTGAAATGTGCCCCCTTTAAATGCCCCCCTCATGGCTAGGGACTTTTAGTGTGTTATTCAGGGCACTTAGCTTTATAACTGTGCTCAATTTCTAAGCTACCCGATTTTTTTTTTTTTTTTTTTTTTTAATGTTGATCGGTTTTGGGTCTTCGTTATCTAAATTTTTACTCAAACCGCCACTTGCGCCTGCTAGCCTTAAAATTATTTAAAACTTACAAAACATGCTATAGTATCCTTGCATATTCCCTATGTATACATTTGTTTTTTACATTAGAAAATATTTGACAAGAACCCTTCTAATTGCACACTTTAGTTGATTTTACTATTGCAAAAAAGATTTTTCAAGAAAATGTGTTATTTCATCCCTATATCTTCTAAACTAATGATCGTACAAACAAAATGTAATATACATTTTTGTAGGAAATTTTACGTAGATTAATTTTGTAACTGACATTTTTTCTCTAAATGCGATAGTTTTTAAGATATTTAATAAAAACTGAAAATTGCCCCCCTTAAATGCCCCCCTGCCCCCCGCTCAACCCCCACGCGCGGGCACTTTTAGTATGTTGTTCAGGACCCCCTCGGCTATGAGTATGCAAAATTTCAAAATTACACGATTTTTTTCTTCTATTTTTCCTATTTTGACTGGACTAATATAGAGATGGGTTATCTGCACTCTGGAGCTCAGACTACTGAAGGCAGAGCTGGACAGGGTGAGAGTGTGCGACAGGTCGTGACCTTCGGGATCGTATTTCGAAGATCACGGACAGGTGCGGTCGCACAAGTCCTCGTGCTCTGTTTTCTAAAGAAAGTGTACTTGTGTTGTTATTTATATACGTGTTTCTTTATACAAGTCAAATTTTTTATAAGTAGTATAATATATAAATAGCGTTGAATTATAGTGCCTACATTTATTTAAAAATCTGGTGTGAAACCACACGTCTTCCATTACCCACTATTACACGTATTATATGCATTTTTGAAGATAATGTTATCAGAAGACATGATATTGTCCTAATGAAATAGACACCTAAAAATTTTCCGGTAAGGGAAAATTAATACACGTGGAAAAACATAAAACAGAGTTTGCACAGCGATTTTTTTTTTTTTTTTTTAAGAAAAAGAAAGGGGAAGAAAATTGGTAGAGTTTATTTATTTGAAACACCAAGTTTCGAGATGTAAAACTGATCTGTCTGATCAGGATGACTATTAATTTTCCTGTGGTAACCAAGTAAAGCATGAGAAAGGATATCTAAAATGGGTTTATGTAACAATTTTCAAGAAAATCGTTAGAGCCGTTTTTGAGATACCGATTTTTACCAAAGCTTGACAAAATTAATTGTTGGCCAGAAAACAACAGTTATATGTAAAAGGGTATTTAAAAGAGGGTCAATATGGCAAGTTTGAAAAAAAAATAATACAGCCGTTTTGACAGGAAGCATTTGCAGGACCTGAAATTCAGCTATTTGTACAGGACGCCTATCAATTTTCCTGAACTAACCAATTATATCCTTCGAAAGGATATCTAATAGAGTGTTTATACAGCAATTTTAAAGAAAATCGTTAGAGCTTTTTTGAGATATGGACTTATGGCCTCACTTCCGGTTTCAGATGTTCCACTTCCGATTTTCCAATTTTATTCACTATTAATTATTTGCGAGTAGTAAATTATAAATTATCTTTATTCTTTCAATTTATATATAAAAAAAAAAAAAAAACATTTTTTACTTCCATTACCCTACTACAGTATGTAATGGAAGTATTTGTATTCGGTCTGAAAATTCGATATCGAGATTTCACCTGATTTACACGTTTTAAGGTCCTCTGAGTCCAAAAAAGTGGTTTTTGGCAATTGGTCAGTGTGTGTGTGTGGGGGGGGGGGGATCTTCTGGCTATTATGTATCGGAGACTAATAAAGATAGAACTACGAAACTTTAGAATTGAAACAAGTTTGGTGTTCAGATGAATTTTCCATATTTTGGAGAAAATTGAAAAACCGGAAGTGGGACATCGGAAACCGTAAGTAGGACCATAAGTCCGTATCTCAAAAACGGCTCGAACGATTTTCTTCAAATTTGTTACATAAACACTCTATTAGATGTCCTTTCGAATGATATAGCTGGTTAGTTCAGAAAAATTGATACGCGTTCTGTATAAATAGCTCAATTTCAGGTTTCGGATGCGTGTTCCTTAAAAACCAGCTGTACGGATTTTTTTTCAAACTCGCCATATTAACTCACTTTTAAATATGCTTTTGTATGTAATTATTGTTTTCCTGTCAATGATTGAGTTTTGGTAAAAGTTGGTTTCTCAAAAACTGCTCTATCGATTTTCTTGAAAATTGTTATATAAATCCATTTCTTTCTTGTGTATCACGTAATTATTAGAGGAAAATTAACAGCTACCCTGTTTAGTGTTGGGCGGATATTAACCAAAATCAGACTACCCTCCTTTTCGTGGCTCTAAAGTGACAGCTTCATGGTCGTACACTTTGAATATCAATTCGATATTCGGGCATGCGTTGTGAAATGCCCTAAAATTAATCCTAATTAAAAAAGCAAACATTAATCTGAAAAATAATATGGTTATTAATAACTAAATTTACTCTCAAATAATACTAGATTCATATAATTTTAATTAATTTCTTTATTAAATATCCAAATTTTGAATACTAATTAAATTGATTATTCTATGATTTTACAATACAATATAAATGATATAACAATGATCTTTGATTTTGCATCAATGGTGCTAAAGATGAGTACTTAGAAAACATGTATCTAGAAATGCGTTTTTGCAAAATAAAATGAATGTTTACTGACCAAGTAACAAGAAAACTTCTCACCAGATTTACCAGATGATATGGCACAGTCAAGGCACAAATTTCTGTCTTAGCCTTTTAAAAGGCAATAAAACAGCTTTGTAGTCTTCAGTAAAACAGCTTTTGTATTTTTATATTCTTTTTCCTTTTAAATAATGCCCTTTTGTATCTTTATTATTTTGTTTTTAACAAAATGGCTGATTTTGCCAATCATTTAGGTAGGTCAGAAACTTAGGTAGATCTCGGAAATTGGTGTTTCAAAAAATAACTCTACTACATATATATATACATTATATATATATATATATTTCTAGTTTTTTACCTCGCTTTATGTAAGCTTCGTTTTATATGTCTCTACATGTGTATAAAATTTATCTTACCAGAAAAATGTTAGGTTTCTACTTCTTTAGGTCACTTTTATATCTTGTGATCATATTATCTCCAAAAAATGCATATAATATGTGTAATAGTTTGTAATGGAAGTCGTGTGGTTGTTTCACACCAGATATTTTATTAATATGTTTGTATAATCAATTTGAATTTTTCAAAATAGACATGGAATAAGCAAAATTTACAATATTTAATAAATGAAATATTTGTATTTTTCTAAGGGTGGATGTAAAGGTATATTTTATATCTTGAATTTCAATCCTCCACTTTTTCCCTACATTGTTTACAACTACATTGTCATTTCCTCTCTCATAGACACATATATCTTTTAAAAATTAGTTATTAAGCATGATGAAATTAAATGATTCACGTACCTTTCATGCAATTTTTTGCTTTCCGAAAATACATACGTAAGGAAATCATTGTAATCGTGACAAAATTCTGACTTTGCGATGTTGGCGTATCTACATGTTTTGAGGTCCCATCCCTAACAGCACATCTTCTCCAAATAAAATCCTGAGGATGTCCTCTGGATGAAAAGGATATCTACAGACATCCTATGGACATCTTCAGGATGGGTTATGGAGAAGTGTGTTGTTAGGGATGAGTTAATTTTTACTATTTTCATGATGATGATGATGATGATGATGATGTATGTGTATGTATGTGAGTGATCACAATATCCTCTAAATGCTTTTTTTCGAAGGGTAGGCAAAAAACCAGGGTTTTTTTTAGGAAAAAAAAAACTTTTTAGGTTGATTTTTTTTAGAAATCGACCTATTGCAACCACTTCGTTTATCTATATATTTATCTGTCTATCTATAATGAAATTTGTCATTACGATAACTCTCGAAATAATACTCCAAATCGAACCAAATTTGCATTGCTAACTGATCTTATAAATATCTTGGATGAGTACGGTAATCAAATTGCTCTGACATTTTGTTTTCAAGTGGCGGCCACTTGAGAATTTCAAACCCACATTGTGAAAATTGTATTTAAAGCCAGATTTTTTGTATTTTAATGTAAATATACATAACATAAGGGTTTCGATGAACTTTATTAATGAACTTTATCCGCCCTTTTTATTAAAATGGCGGGTATCTTAAGTTAAGCGGGGCCACTTGAAATCAAGATACCACTTGAAAATTTAAAATCATGATAACTTCCAAATAATACTCCAAATCGAACCAAACTTGGACAGTGAACTTATCTGATAAATAACTTGTGTGAGTTTGTTCAAGTTGCTCCGTCATTTTGTTTTCAAGCGAAGTCCACTTGAAAATTTCAAATTTAAATTGTAAAAAGCGTATTCAGAATTTGTTTCTATTTGGATGTACACATAGACCATAAAAGTGTCTCAATGAACTTTATTAATGAACTTTATTTGCCATTTTTAATAAAGTGGTGGATATCTTAAGTTAAGCAGGGCCATTTGAAATCAGGCTACCATCACATGAAAATTTAAAATCACGATAACTTCCGAAATAATACTCCAAATCGAACCAAATTTGGACAGTTTCTTAACTTATTTTATGAAGATCTTGGATGAGTTTCTTAACCTAGTTGCAGCGACATTCTGCTTTCAAAAAATTTTCAAATTCGAATTGTAAAAAGCATATTCCGAATTTGTTTGAATTTTAATGTATACATAAACCAAAAAATGTCTCAATAAAATTTATTAATGAACTTCATCCGCTATTTTCACCAAAGTGGCAGATATCCATATTATCGTAAGGGAAAAACATAGATATAAAATACGAAAAAAAAATCTTCTGTCATCGGTAGAGTAATCAATCCGGGTCCCCACTGACTGCGACAGCGTACAAACCTGCACACAACGCGCATATTCGCCCACCGTTCCCGAGCCTCTTAATTGTTTTACACTTCCAAAAATATCCACAATCGTTTTATCAGGCTTTTAAACCTAATAATACTAAATCCCAACGTTCTATCTAATTTCTTATTTTTGCCCCTGCGCTGGTCCTTCCCGCCCCTCATAATAATTCTACACTTTCGTAAATATCCGCAATCGATATATCGAACCTTAAAACCTAATAATACTATTTTTGAACGTTTAAACTCTAATTTCTATATTTTTGCTCCTTCGCCCCCACCCCCTCCCTCCTTCCCGTCTATCCTAATACTTTTTCTCTTCTCTTCAGGAAATGTAATCGATTTGTAGGTCCCCAAAACCAACACGTACCAATTTTGTACGGTTTAAATCTATTTCTATTGTTTTGCCCTTCGCCCTTCCCTTCCCGGCTCTCCTAAAAAGTTTACAGATTTGAAAATCGACTTGTAAGTATCAAAAACCTCTATGTACCAATTTTGAACGATATCTAACTCTATTTTTTCCCCTCCGTCACCCCCTTCCCGCCTCTCCTAATAGCTTATTTACACTTTCGAAAATATCCTCATTCGACTTGCAGGCCTCTAAAATCTATCTATACACTTTCAAAAATATCCGCAATCGTTTTCTCAGGCTTTTAACCTAATAATACTAAATTCCAACATTCTACCTAAATTTTCAGGTAAAAAAAAAGGGCCTTTTCTAATATGTTATAAACGTAAATTTTTGCTAAAAAGTTTCCGGGATGAGTTTTTGCACTTGAGAATTAAAATAAGGTGTTCCATCAGCGGGAACACTGTGACTGAAAGGGTTAATAATCTAAAATTCCTAAATTGCAGATAACGTTTTTTTTTATACTCATGACTATTGTTTATATGTGCAATTTCTTTACAGTGAAGTAATTTGGAGCGGTGTTATGCTTACAAATATGTTTTGACTTTTGTTTCCCCCATCCCGGCGAGAACTGGGGAGGGAATTTCGAAAAAGTTGGCAGATTTTAGTTGGGTAAAAGCCTAAATTTCTGCCAAGCGCCGTTGAATTCCGTCCAGCCATTCTCACGTGATACCCGGACAATAATAGCGTTACAGACATACAGACACGATGACACACACACAGACAAAATTTTCTGAAGTAATTTTCGACTTTTATGGTGTGTGGAACGTGAAGATATCGCATTTTTTTTTTAAATTCTGATAAATTTACAGACAAAATTCTGATTTTATTAATATCGATACACAGCTTGATATCCAGTTACTGTAATTCTAAAAGAACGCATAGAAACAGTGTTCATGTTCAGGTACCATACTTTCAGCTGCGCTTTTATGTTAGGCGCGAAAATAAGAGCGCAAAATCTTTGAAAATAATAGTGTGATTTCGTCGTGTATAAATAATTTCATAAACATTTGACTCCCATTTCTTGCAAACTTTAAATTGTTCTAGTTTCTTCAGTTATAAAATCAACTTGCTTATGTCGTTAAAAATATTTGTTTCACTCAATTCCTAGACTTCAATATTAATACAACTTATTTTGCTCAGGAATGTAAATTAATTCTCCATACCTAAAGAGTAAATAAAATATTTAGCTTAATTTGAAGTCTTGTTTTTTTTTTTATTTTAATAACTACGTATTTTGCGGTTCCGTGAATAATTAAACAATTTTTAACAGTTGTTCTTTGTGAGTCTGTTATCAGTGTAACTTTAAAAACTAAATACCGGCAGGGAACTCAAGTGTTATATTTTAAAGTTCATATAAAATTCATACTTGAACAGTTTGATCAATATTGATAAGTTTCAACGAGTGATACGGGTTAAAGTTGTCAATAAATGTGATTGAAAGTTATTGTTGAACATAATTTTAAATTTAATATTAGTCGTGAATTCTATAGAAATGTAGATATTAGTTTCAAATGTGGGTTGAGAAAGGTGGTACTCCCCTCCGCCCTTCCCACAGAAAATTATTTGTCAAATTAAAATATTCGTAAAGCTAGCTTAAATTCTTTTTACTATAGAATTTTATACAGTACTTGATATTTTATTCCTCAATCTGAATCTGTCTGTATAAAATTTAAATGTAGGGTAAGAAAAAGTCGTGTGGGTGCCACACCAGATTATATACTTTAAAATAAAATTTATTATTGAAAATCTGTTTAATTTAGTAAAAAGTTTTATATAACTTGTTAAAAAAAATGTTTGTATATTGTCAATCGTGGCATTATCAGTAAAATATCAGATTTATGTACAAAGTATTCATATAATAATAGTATTACGCGCAATGAAAAACTGTTGAAAATAAAATGTGATCATATATTTCCTATAAATAAGTCTCTGAACGATTGTCTTCTAAATTGTTATGTTACTCACATCCGTAATACAGGTGAAATCTATAATAAAAATAAAAACTGAATAAAAAACCACAACGCCTAGACGTATCTTCACCACAGAAATGTAAACATCTTTCCATCGAAACCACGAACGAGAGGCGTAGCCGAATAAAGGGTGTGTCAAAGAGAAAAATCGGCACAAATTTGTAAAATTTTTGGACTTTCTTTGCAAATTTAATTGATTTAAAATTTTATTAAAATACAGGATTTTTTTCCGCATTGAAATAAACTCTTTGAGATTGACGCAGCTTTTTAAATTCTGTTTTAAAAAATTGAAAGAGTTTTTTATAAGCCATTTAATGCATCAACCCAAATATTGCAATAAAACAGCTTTTTTAAAAAACAACTGTTATTCTTTCATAAAATCTACAAAAGCTGCGTCAGTTTACGAAATGAGAGTAATCCAATAAAAAAAACCGCGTCTCAATCAATTAATATGCCACTGTTTTAAGTACAAAGAAAGTTTTCCATAAGATAACATTGGCTTTTAGAAAAGGAAATGCTGAGTGAAGAGGGCCCTTAACAAGTACCTTGAAAATGTGAAGCTTATGCTTTTGTTTAATCACAAATTACTAATACTTCTTGAATCAGCACCGATACATTATATCTGACACGTGCTGTTAAGTAATCGAGATGATTAAAGAGCAGCATGCAACTATTTAAATATAGATGCTTTTGGAATTTTATTGTATATTAGATTATTTTATATATTCGTTTATAATGGATTACCAACGAGTAATATGGGAAAAAAAATTTGGAGTGACTCCACTCGACTTTCCGAACGTTGAGTAATTAATGGTTTTATCGATAAAATAAAGTAAGAGGAGTGGTTAAATAAACAAAAGAAGAAAATTATAATAGGGTGTTTCGAGTATTTTTCTCCATACAGTACACGATGTTTAATTTAGCGCTACTGAACTTTGAACCTATAGATCACAATGGTAAAGAATATTTCGTTGTGTCCCTGTAAAAACCTATAAACGCTAGATTCACAAAAACGCTTATAGTTAGTGCAACAGTCTCTTATAATATTCATATAAATTTGCAGCTCAATTGAATAAGGCGTTTAGAAAAAAATTTGGCCCCATAGGCCATAATGATCAATAGGATTCGTGCTACGGTTAGAACATACGTAAAAACTTTCAGCTCATTCGATCAAAGCGTTTAGCCGCTAGCGTGTTCCCTCACACACATATACACACGCACATACATACACACAAACAAATACATACATCGTAAAAATAGTGAAAACGGACTCAGGGGACCTCAAAACGTATAGAAACATAAAAAATCTCAAAGTCAGATTTTTGGCATGTTTACAATACTTTCCTTACATATGTATGTTCGGAAAGTAAAAATTATGGTACGTAAAGAAATTTACAGTCTCCAGGTTGCATACTGTAAAAAATAGGTTTTAAAAAATAAGTATATATTGTCTCAAAATAAGCTCTTACACAATATATACTTAAATTTGAAAACCCATGTACTCATTTTTGAGTACATTGACGTGTCAAACATGGGATATTGGATTTCTTATTGGTCAACCCCATATTTGAGCATGGCAATATACTCAAAAATGAGTACATGGGTTTTCAAATTTAAGTATATATTGTTTCGGGGCTATTTTGAGACAATGTATACTTATTTTTAAGAACCTATTTTTTACAGTGTATTTAGGTTATCTCTTTACGGTCATTTTTTGATAGATTAGGTTCTGTGGCTTAAAATGGACTACCAACCCTATGAGCATCCATGCTTTTACAGGGGTTCGAACCCTGCGCGTTCACCTGTAAATTGAATGATAGAACACTGCAGCATCCGATTATCACCAAGATTGAAAAAAAGAATGAATTAGGGATATATATAATGATTAATAAAAACAAAATGTGACTATTATATATTAAAAATTTTCTGTGCGTGTATTTATAAAAACGTGTGTAGTGAATGCGTGCATTTGAGTGCTTATATTATTCATATATATATGTTTAAATATGTGTGTATTTTATTTTAAAATGCGTGTGTGTATAAGTTAAAACGTTGATTGTATATGTGTAAAAATAAACAGACAGATAGGAAGAGGGACAGAAAGACGAAATGAGTTCATAACCACTCTTAAGCATTGCTGAAAAGTAATAAAAATGTTTGACGCCAATGGGAAAGTAATTTGGAATTGCAGCCGTTGTTGCATCTGAATATTTTAGTGTTGTCCGTAAATCTTAATGCTAATTATATCCTATACTATAGGAAGAAAGTTTCATATCACTCTGAAGAAATTCTGAAAATATTTATGATTTATGGGCGCAATAGAGAGATAGATAGATAGACTAATTTAAATCATAATATTTCTTAAACATTGCTAAAAATTGTTTAAAAGGCTTGATAAAAACAAAAGTGCAATTCCTTTAATGTATCTTAAATATTTGTACATGGCCCTGTAAATCTTAATATTACTCATGCTACATTCCATAGAATTTTTTTTTTTTTTTTTTTTTTTTTTTTTTGTACTTATAAATAATAACTGTCACTTTCCTTATAATTTCGGGGGCCGCGGTTGCCCAGTCGGTAGAGCGCCGGCCTCGTAATTGGAAGATTGCGGGTTCGGTACTCGAGCCGGCCCAAAACCGTCGTGTACACTAATTGTGGCTGGTGCACGTAAAAATCTGTCGTGGCCGCAGTGTCCTCCATGTTCCCATCAAAAATATATACCTCTGGGGGTCACCGAAGCGGGAGAGCCATCCCTTCCGTGGAGGATCAAAATTGTGATGGCATGTTTCCGGACCACCTCTAGGGGTCTGTCCCAGACCGTCGCCAATTGCCCATCTGCGCAGCACTAGTGCGACGTAAAACCCAACCATCCATCCATCCTTATAATTTCGGCAAAATAAAGGTATTAAAATATGGTTTTATAAATACTTGTCATAAAACGCAATGCTTTGGAATTTTTTCGGGTGTCACTGTACTAAACCAGTGGCTGTATTTACCCCATTCCCCATTTCCAGTAGGGAATATCCCGTAATGAACTCGAATATATATATCAATTTCAAGGAATTCCATGAATGTTTATGGGAGTTAGAGTGCGGACAGACAGACAAACAAATCGAAGTCATAAAATCTTTTCAACTTTGTTAGAAAGTGGTAAAAAGTATACACTCATAACTGTGCTGAATATGAAAATTTCCAATTTCAGTCTGTAAAATACTTGGTTATTAAAATAATTCATTAATTTCTTTCTTTACATGAGATTTTTTTTTTTTTTCCTGTGCTCACTTATTGATTTTGTTATAAATGACAGCAACAGATGCATTGCAAAAATAATTCCAGTACATTTATTTTAACTATGTATGAAACTCAAGGTTTGTCTGCCTTATCATTTATGCATATGAATATCATAATCTGGAAATTACCCTTGGGTATTGCTATAATTACCTCGGCTTGCAACAAATTCTATTTCATTATCATCACATAATTCGAAACGCAAAAGTTTGCACAATTAGAGAGAAATTGCTGTCCTTTATGATTTATGAGAGCATGAGTGCATGAAAATGAAATTCTTATCGATAAAATGATTGCAAAAATTTTAAATCTTATTTTATCTTTAAAAAGATAAATTTGTTTTGGCGCATAAATTTTTACTTTCTTATCTACACATAAGAAGGAAAGGTTGGATTCGTGAAAACTTTCGGTTTTCGATGGATTTACACGTTTTGAGAAGTCTAGAATACGATTTAATCATTTTTAGAAAATGTTTGTCTTTCTGTGTATCTGTGTGTTACCAAAATTTTGTGGACGCTATATCTCATGAACCAAGGAAAAGAATTTAGGTGCAACAGGTGGCGCTGTCATTCCCTTTTTACTTTCTTCTATAGACAAAGTATTGGATTCGTGAAAATTTCCCAACTCCAGTTTTCGATGGATTTACACGTTTTGGGTTGTCCTAAACACGATTTGACTGTTTTTAGAAAATGTCTGTCTGCTTGTCTGTCTATGCGTGTGTATCACAAATTTTGTGGACGCTGTATCTCCCGAACCAATGAAAGAAATTTAACCAAACTTGGTACGTATTTGGACTTATTTAAATAAAAAAATCGCACCATGTAAATTTGTATAGGAATGTAAAGAAGAAAATTTTGTTTGGCCATTATATACTAATTTCCTTAAGAGTAAATTTGAAACCTTTGCAAAAGTATTCTTAGTTTTAGGTCAAGTCAAATTACATTTCATGGCTCGAATTCAATTAGATAAAAATACAATTAAATTTTAAATATTTCTTTTTTTCATTGTTGGCTATTTATTATTGCATTTGGTCATTGTTTTTTAATTTGATGAACATGGCTTGCTGGCACAATGTGCAAGCATCAAATTTGAAAATAGATTCATTTGGACATATCGACCGCTAGGCGGGAGAAGATCGAGTAGTTTCTTTTTTCTTTCTTTCTTTTTATTAAAAAAAAATTCTATTTTTGAAAATATCTCTATTATAAACATTTTCTATTCCATCAGTTTTAACTGGTCGTGAAATATCGTAAACGCGATGACTTGTCTCCAGACCACCTTTAGGGTTATTTACAGATCTATCAAAAATAGAAACTATAGAGTTGAATTTAAGAACCCGGTTATTCTGTTGGTGAAATTAGAATAAAATAAATAGATAAAAAAAAGAAAAGAAAAAAAGAAAGTTTACATTTTTCTTTCTAAAACTCAATATTTTAGAACTTCTTACGTATAATGACGTAAATTTTAGTAGCTTTTAATTTTGTCAATTATAGATTTAAATCATTTCTTCAAGGTTTAATTTTTAAGGCTCTAAATCTAAAGTAAAACAAAGGTCATTTTATTTTCCAAACATATACTATATAAAGAAAGTATGTAATCAGGAAAAATTTCAATTATAAGATTTTGGTATATCTGAACGTTTAGAGGTCTCCCGAGTTCTTTTTTTATGGTGATGCATGTATGTATGTATAAATGCGTATGTACATGTGGGTGAGCATGATAGAGTCTACAACCGCTTAGCTTGATTGAGCTGAATTTTGATAGGTATGTTATAGGTCCCCTCGCACAATGTCTATTTAATTTCACGAGTGTATGACTTGTACTTCTTTTACCAGAGCACAAAGAAAATTTTTTTATCAACTACCCTATGAACTCAAATTATTTAAATCGTCTGAATGGGATTGTGATGCAATTTGGTAGACATGTACTACATTATCATGTAGTTATTATCTCTAGAACTTTATGGATATACATGAAAGTTGGACAGATGACTTTTTTTTTTTTTTTTTTTTATAGAGCTGCGTGGTAGAGTTCTTAGACACTACTGTGTATGGACTAATATTTAAAGTTTGCTCTAGTTATGTTAAATTATTTAAAACATAAAAAGGATAAATGTACGTTATTGCGTTGTTACCATTTATAGTACTTTTAAAGGGACGCACAAAAGAATTCGGATACATTACGAAGATTATCTCTTTTGTTTGCTTACTGACTTATCTGGTTTGAAATTATTTAAACTGTTATTTTCTAAATGTTTACAAAATCAAATGAAGTCGCTTCATTTTTTTTTTATTATTTATTTATTTATTTTTATTTATTTATTTATTTATTTATTTATTTATTTATTTTTTTTTTTTTTTTGTCTTAAATTGCAAACATAACACAATGACTTAGCATTCTTTTAATATTAAAAATAATAATAAAAAAAATGAATTAAACATGAATTAAACATGAATTAAAAAACAAAAACAGAACAATAAACATAATTTTTTAACCACAATTAAGCATTATCTGTATATATATATAAATTACGTGTCACGATGTTTGTCCGGGGTAAACTCCTAAACTAAGGAACCGATTTTAATGAAATTTTGCACACTGTGTGCAGTTTGGTCCAACTTGAGAGATAGGATAGTTTTTATCTCAATTTATTGTCACAATATTGTTTTATTGCAATTATTTGTTAATTATAGACCTTTATTAAAGTTGCTCCAAAATATCTGTGAGTTCCATTAATTTAATTGTTGCCAAAAAAAAAAAAAAAAAAAATACGAGTTCATTTTCTTTCGACATAAAAATAAATACATTTAATCAAACGTGAACGTTAAAAAATTATAAAAAGTTAAATTATGCATCTCACGAAAATTGACGTCATAATCAATTTAAAGATTTTATACACATTGATAAAGTGCTAATGTAGTTCTATCATAGATATAGTAATATATATAGATCTCTCATCCCCATGTTATCGTACAAAGATTTTTGATGCCGAAAAAAAAAAAAAAAAAAAAAAAGCTTTGGAAACAGCCATTAAGTGGTATTGAAAAAAAAAAAAAAAAGAAAGAAAGAAAGAAAGAAAGAAAGAAAGAAATATGAATTTGAAACTGTATCTGGAGTTTTCCATTCCCCTTTAGCAAATAAATTATTCATAAATTTTATTTGCTAAAATATTAGTATGTATTCCCGTGTGTATTCACTAGGGGAAAGACGGCCATATTTTGGTAAAAACGTCGTCTTTTCCCAAATGAAAAGGAATAACTTTTTTCTCCCCAATGATCACTCTATTCTATATATGCTATACTATATCTATGAGTTCTATACGCAAGCGAAGTGTGACTCACTGACAGTCTGTGCAGCCAAGAAAAAGATTTCCTATGTTAATTGCCCACTGGTCTTTTTGTAAGAAATTATTAAAAATCGAGGAAATTTCTTTCCCGATTTTAATCCTTATATTTGGGTATAGATATGTATTAGTTATCGCGGGTGTTAGATTGAATTATTTTGCTGTCAAATTGACAAAATTTTAATTTTAAATTTCAAAACTCTGTCGCCCTTGGCTTTTTTTATTATTATTATTATTATTTGGCGATCAAAAGCGTAACACGAAAATATACATGCCAGATGTATGCATTGTACGAAATGTAATATGTATTATTCATTGTACGTATGTATGACATGTAATATGTATTGTACGAAATATTGTTTCATATTATTCATTACTCTTTTAATATAAGTTGTTAAAATAACCATGATTTTTGAAAGGAATTAAATATTTTCGCCAGATAATTTGGCGATATTCTTTTTTTTTTCGCCAAGGATGACAGAAATGAAATCTATTCCGCTGCAAAATATTAGTATCTTACATCAGATATTTTATTTAGACATTTGAAAACAAATTTGACTTCAAACTATGATAGAATATTTATCATTTTCCTTTTAATTAGTATATTATTAGTATATTAAAATGTAAAAGCATGGTATATAAAAAGTTTTTTTTTTTTTTTATCTTATAATTATTCTTATCTTAATCCTCAATGTTTCCCATCTTTATTAACTTGAATTTACTATTAAAATTTTAACATACTCAAAAACTTCTCATCACTTCCTTAAAATACACTAAACTTTTCCAAAATCTTTTTCTATTTAAAATGATACATGTATTTACTTTAAATGTCCAATATTTCATAAGATTTCCAATTTTAAAGTTTTAAAATATTTATCAAATTTACTTATTTTTCTGGTTTAGCCTTATTGTTTTCCTTTTTATAACTACAGCTGTTGCCCTCTTTAAAATATTTAAAATGATGAGGTCATTTTATAGTAAAATTATCCATTATAGCATATATTATATTTCACTCCTCCATAAAAATTGATTTTAAAATCGTCTGTTTCTTTTATACTTTTATTTTAATAGAATTTTAATAGAATTTAATTTATATATTAGTCATTTTAGCAATTTTATCCAAAGTAGCATTAGAAATAATATATATCACTTCTCCATTAAAATTTATAGGACCCTACAATAAAATTAATTTGTGCTTAATATCAACTTTACGAAAATTTTTATCAATCGCTTCCAAATTTTGGCCTAAGTTTCAAATCTCAACCCTGTGGGTTTTTACATCGGCTACAACGTTTTCGTCTTTGTTCGTAAATAATAATTTGACTGTACTAAATAGTTTACAGCCGTATAATTCAACGTATAACTTAGTCACAGCAACGCGTGGCCGGGTCTGCTAGTAAGTATATATATATAAGAACATTTTTAAAACAATTTCGTTAGAGATGACAAGATGTTTTTAAATCTACATTTAAGTGATGTGCAATTGAGATTAAAATCGCTTTCAAGAAAAGCGCGAGATAGGTACGAGATTAAAACCTTGACATTCACGTAACTGCAACTTATAAATTCATTTTAAATCATTTAATTATTTTTGAGAAAGTAAAACTTTAATTTTTTCCTAAATCTTAAATTTTACATTCTTTCCAGAAAGGTATGTGTGATTGTTTTCCTCAAGAATATTTGCCACCTGCTATATGGGTAGCTTCTATGAGAGGTAATGTTCCACCCCATGCAGTTTGTGCTGGTGAAACGTTTGGTAACGTCACTTATGTAGCTAGAGTTAACCATTTTGGAGAAGTGATTGTGGGCAAACTAATTCCCCGCAATGGTTGCTGTTACATTGGTTGGAAAGGCGAAGAGTTTGCATATTACGAATACGAAGTTTTATGCAATCCAGCAAATGTAAATCTCTCCTGGCATTGGAACACAGATGGAGAGTTGCCACCAGGAGCTTTGCAAGCGGGAAGAACTAAAGAGGGAGAAACTCTGTACATTGGTCGTAAATGGCAAAATGGATCTATTGGTGTAGGTTCGGTATTGCCTAGCAAGAAATGTCTTTATGTGTCTTTCTTTGGAAAAGTTTTCGCAGCCTGTGATTTTGAAGTCTTAATATGCAGATCCGTAAATCTGTGAAAATTAGGATTTTGATCAACTGTAATAATTTATTTTTCAAGTCAACTCATATTGTTCCATATTTTAATCATGGTGATTCAATAAAGAACTATGCATTTTTGAAAATTGTGTAATGCAACATGCAACATTAAGCAGCAAACATGCGTTGACACGGGACAAATAAAGGTGGCGATTTTTGCATTTGGCGATCATAAACGGGAACAGATTTGATATCTGTTGTCCTTGGCGAAAAAAAGTCGCCAAGTTATCTGACGAGCACATTTAATTCCTTTAAAAAAATATGGCTCTTTTAATAACATTTATTAAGAGAACAATCAATGATATAAAACGATATTTTGTACAATATGTATCACGAAAATATACATATGGCATGTATATTTTCGTATTACGTTTTTGGACATAGATTTGATATCTGTCATCCTTGGTGATTTTTATATTTGGCGATCAAAAGCTTAATACAAAAATATACATACCAGATGTATATTTTCGTAATATAATTTGAACGAAAAATTATTTCATATTATTGATTGTTCTCTTAATATATGTTATTAAAATAACCATGGTTTATTAAAGGAATTAAATATGTTCTCCAGGTAACTTAGCAACCAGGTAACTTTTTTTTTTCCCGACAAGGACGACAAATATCAAATCTGCTCCAAATTGCCAAGTTTTAGCTATAGGTACTCATAGTTTGGCATCCCAGATGAAACATTTAATGCAGAGGAGAGAAGGGTAATTTAAAGTCCAAATACTTTGTTCAGGGGATGGAAGGAAGGGGGAATTAGTAAAAATTATTCGCCTCGTGGTAACGTATCTGTTCTTTTAAATTTTCAGAATATATAAGAGTGTAAGGTATAAATACAGGACTTTAATATAGGACCAGGAACAACTATAGTATTTCCCCTCAGCTAGATTTGGCGATTTTTCGTTGGCGATTATGGCTAAATCATAAATCTAAAAATCATAAATCGTATAGCATAAATGATAAAATCGTAAGCTAAATTATAAATCATAAATCATAAAATCATAAATCCAAAATAAATAGCATGTAGGCTGCCATATTATATCGCAAACAATCCAGAACGACATCGTTATCGTTCAAATTGGCGCCAAAGAAAAATCGCCAAATTCAACTGAGGGGAAATACTATAAATGTACCTAGGACCACCTTGGCGATTTTGAAAATTTGTCTCCGAAACAGCCGAATGTTTTGTACTAAAAACTTCTCGTGCAAAGTGTATGTTAAGTGTAAAGTCCTTGACGAATAACGTCCGAGCTACTTCAGCGCAAATTTCAAATATCGCCAAGAGAGTCCTATTCTAAACCAGGTTCAAAAATAACAATACGTATAAAATAACACATTTTTTTTTTTTTTTGAATTTTTCTTTGTATCAACCGCATAGTCTATAATTTGCTGTTGTCAACTACAGAGTTTAGTCGAGAATGCGCGACGGTCTTGGCGTAATTTCAGATTTCAACAACGCCAACAGGACATCGTGTTCTCCTCGTATGTGATTTGGCGATAAAAGGGCACAACACATGGTGCGCTCATCTCCTATTTGACGACCGGCGCTCATTCTTGACTAGACCCCCGACTACACTTGCAAATTTTGCTCTATAAATCATTTGGGTATTGAGATTCCACTTTACGACCGGCCGAAATCTATCTATAAACTAGTATGTTATGGCCACCACATGAATTTCTTCTATGCTTTTCTATACAAATTCACTCAGTAAAAACTAGTATGTTGCGCGCACCACAAGACTTTCTTCTATATTTTCCTATACAAATTCACACAGTAACATTAAAAAAAAATATTACGATTTTTTTTTCCAAGTTTTTTTTTTCGTTAAAAGTAAAAAAAATCGATAACTTTGTTTTAAATTATCACATATTTATAGTTCACCCATTCGTTTTAAAGGTATTGACGAGACCTTTCGAAAGATACCATCTCGAAATTTTACCCCCCTCCCAGGGGGTACTTCCCAGGGAAGCGATGCCCCCACATGCACAATTTTTTTTCCTAATTAACTACTACTATTATCAACAATTCATATTAATTTTACAATCACAGGTTAAGAATAACTCCCATTATGTACATTTATACCAAATTTTGTCCTATACTGCCATGTTAAATATTTAGAAAAAATACGATCCCAGCGCCACCTACTGAGTGATTGATCCCCAAATCTAAAATGCACCAGTTTATGTCAGGGGCCAACTAAATAACAAATGTCGTTAAATTTCGTTTAAAAAAATTTTTTTTTTCGTTAAAAGTAAAAAAAATCGACAACTTTGTTTTAAATTATCACAGATTTATAGTTCAACCATTCGTTTAGACGAGTCCATCTGACGGAGACCTTTCAAAAGATACCCATCTTGAAAATTTACTCCCCTCGAGGGGGGACTTCCCCCCCCCCCAGGAGGGTGGCGAGGCTCCTACACATACAAAAAAATTTTCCCAGTTCACTATCTCTATTATAAATAATTCTTGTAAATTTCATAATGATTACTAAAAAATAATTCTCTTTATGAACATTTATACAAAATTTTGTCCTATATCACCTTGTTAAAAATTTAGAAAAAGCGGGATGGCAGCGCAACCTGTGAGACAATTTTTACCAAAAGTTGATAGGCACTAATTTATGTCAAGGTGCAACTACATACCAATTTGTATGAAGTTCTGTGCAGTAGTTCCTGAGATACAGTTGCCACAAAATTTTGTTACACACACACACACACACAGAGAGAGAGAGAGAGAGACAGACATTTTCTAAAAATGGTCAAATCGTGTTCTACAGCTCTCAGAACGTGTAAATCCATCAAAAACCCGAGGTCGAAAATTTTTACGAATCCAATACTTTCTTCTATTGAATATAGAAGAAAGTAATAATTTATTAAAATTATCTTCCAGGAAAATTTAGACGATTTCCATACTAGAGAAGTAATATATAACTAAATATCTAAAAAAAATTTTCTCAATATTACATTTAAAACAAATATATATATATATATATATATATATATATATATATATATATATATATATATATATATATATTTGTTAAAAATGAAAAAAATTATAACTTTATTTTAAATTATTGCACATCGATTGTTCAACCATGCTTTTTAAAGGTATTGGCGAGCTCTTTTGAAAGATACCCATCATGAAAATTTTCTTCTCCAAGGGGGGAGGCGAGGCTCCTACATACACAATTTTTTTTCCCAGTTGGTTATCTCCATTACTAATAATTCTTTTAAATTTCATAATGATTATAAAAAAAAAAAAAAAAAAAAAAAACTCTCTTCATACACATTTATACAAAATTTTGTCCCATACCACCATGTTAAAAATTTAGAAAATGCGGAATGGTAACGCAATCTATATTTTCCTATACATATTCAATCAGTAACAATATTTAAAAAAAAAAAGTACGATTTTTTTTTCTAAGTTCTTTTTTTTGTTAAAAGTAATACATATTCAATCAGTAACAATATAAAAAAAAAAAAAAGTACGATTTTTTTTCTAAGTTTTTTTTTTTGTTAAAAGTAATACATATTTAATCAGTAACAATATATATATAAAAAAAAAAAAAAAAAAAAAAAAAAAGTACGATCTTGAAACTTTGCCCCCCCCCCGGGTGGGTACTTCCCGTGCCCGTGGGGGGGGGAACCGATGCCCCCACATGCACAAAAATTTTTTCCGAGTTAACTATTACTATTATCAACGAGACCTTTCGAAAGATACCCATCTTGAAAATTTACCTCCCCCCCCCCAAGGGGGGAACCGATGCCCCCACATGCACAAAATTTTTTTCCTAGTTAACTACTACTATTATCAATAATTCATATTAATTTTACAATCACAAGTTTAAAATTACTCTCATTATGCCCATTTATACGGAATTTTGTCCTATGCTGCCATGTTAAAAATTTGCATAAAATGCGATCACACCGCCACCTGTTGAGCTATTGATCTAATCAGCACCCAAATCTAATCAGCACCCAAATCAGCACCCAAATCTAATCAGCACCAGTTCATGTCAGGGTCCAACTATATACCAAGTTTGGTTGAATTTCATTCATTGGTTCGTAAGATACGGTGAAAACACTAAACCACAGACAGACAGACAGACAGACACACACACAGACAGACATTTTCTAAAAACTGTCAATTCGTGTTCAGGACATCCCAAAACGTGTAGATCCGTCAAAAAACGGAGGTCGAAAATTTTCGCGAATCCAATACTTTCTCTATATTACATATAGAAGAAAGTAAAAATGATCAAATCGTGTTCTACAGCTTTTAAAACGTGTAAATCCATCAAAATTCCGAGGTCGAAAGTTTTTACGAATCCAATACTTTCTTCTTTTGAATATAGAAAAAAGTAAAAAAGTACTATTGTTACACTGAAGCCACGTATGTCTTACGAATAATTAATCGAAAATATCTAATTTTTAATGATATATTTTGTTCCAACAAATGCAACCAGGCAATTGATAACCGAAATATGTGGTTGTTACACTGAAATTGTAAGGGTATTTATGAAATAACCAACGTTGGACGTCCAATTTTTGATGGATTGACACACCCTTTCAGCTGCTCTTAACACGATTTAACCGTTTTTACTTTCTTCTATATTCAGTAGAAGAAAGTATTGGATTCGTAAACATTTTCTACTTCCGGTTTCCGACGGAATTACACGCTTTGAGGGGTCTGGAACATGATTTTACCATTTTTAGAAAATGTCTGTCTGTCCGTCTACCTTTGTGTGCGTGTGTGTGTGTTACAACAATTCTGGGGCAACTGTATTTCCGGAACTACTGCTCAAAATTGCATATAAATGTATATGTAGTTGCACCTTGACCTAAATTAGTGCTTCTCAGCTTTTAGTGTCAACCGCTCAACAGGTGGCGCTGCTATACAGCAATTTCCACAATTTAAGGGGAGGCTATATTTGAGGTTCTATCGAGTATAATCAAACAAAACTTGATATACAAGAAGGCCATTGTGAAACATTAAACTGATTCAATTTGAATGCTTATCGGCTAACAGGTGGCGCTGCTATACAGCGATTTCCGCAATTAAAGGAAGGCTATACCTCAGGACTACTGCACAGAATTGCATATAAATTTATATATAGGTGCACCTTGACATAAATTCGTACCTACGAACTTTCAGTGTCAACCGCTCAACAGGTGGAGCTGCTACATAGCGATTTCTACAATTTGAGGAAAGGTTATATCACAGGTTCTATTG
Source organism: Salticus scenicus (assembly GCA_963930645.1). Taxonomy (NCBI): domain Eukaryota; kingdom Metazoa; phylum Arthropoda; class Arachnida; order Araneae; family Salticidae; genus Salticus; species Salticus scenicus. The sequence continues at coordinate 246,468,285 of OZ005656.1, forward strand.
CGTATAATCAAACAAAACTTGATAAGTGAGAAGGTCATTATGAGACATTATGCTGATTCAAGTTGGAGGCTTAAAGGACTAAAGATGGCGCTGCTATACTGGAAATTTCCTCGATAACGGGAAGGCATTATATCTCAACTTCTATGACATATAACTGTACGAAACTTCATATGTGAGATAACCTTTATAAAAACGCATTTTTGTAAGATGTTATTTATAGAGGATAAACTGTCTTTTTTTGGATATTTAGTATTAGTTTTCTCTAAGAGGAAAATCATTTGCATTCGTCATGTTAGATAATTTTAATAAATAATACTCGTAGTTTTAATAAATTATTTGCCCTTAATGAATTTGTATAAGAAAATATAGAAGAAAGTCTTGTGGTGGCCACAACATACTAGTTTAGAAAATGTCTGTCTCTGTGTGTGTTCGTGAAGAAATGGTTGTGGAAGCTCTAGCTCAAGAACAAATGCATAGAATTTCCTATGAATTTATATGTAGTTGCACTTTGACATAAGGTAGTGCCGAAATTTTGGCGAAAATTGAACAACAGGTGGCGTTGCCATTCTGTTTTATCATATATTTTAATGTGTTTGTATAGCACAAAGTTATGTACTATGAGAATAATTTTTAACATATCATGATGAAATTGAAATATATATATATATATATATATAATTTCGAAAGGAGTTATTGAACCACGTGTCTGTGTTAATTTAAAACAAAATTATCGATTTTTTCATTAAAAAAAAAAAAAAAAATTAAAAATAAGATGTCGTCAGTAGGGCACGGAATTGATTTTCTTTCCACATTTAGTGTTATACTTCTCTTAGATGACAATCGTTTGCACCCATAACGAAAAATAATATTTATAAATAATAATTGTAATAAATAATTTGTACTGCGTGAATTTGCATAGATAAATATAGAAAACAGCCTTCGATGGCCACAACATATTAGTTTTTATTTTACCATGTTTTTATTAACTTCTATTCTTGTTTGTTTGCATGTTTGTTTGTTTGTTTGTCCGGTACAAATCTTGCAATCGAATTTTAACTAACTTCCCTACTAGCTAGACATCTAAAACTTTCACAGTTACTCAGAACCCGGTGACAACACAATACTTCGAAGTCCGATTTTCGAATTTTTGATTAGTTTTCTTATAATTAATTAAAATATGAAAATAATAACATCCTAATAGCGTTAAAATAGCCATTAAAATATTAGCTATAATTTAATTGTTGCCAAAAAAAAATTTACGAGTTCATTTTCTTTCGACATAAAAATAAATACATTTAATTAAACGGGAACGTTAAAAAATTATAAAAAGTTAAATTATGCATCGCACAAAAATTGACGTCATTATCACTTTAAAAATTTTATGCACATTGATAAAAGCTCTATGATTCATCAGAAAATTTAAAACATGATATATAAAAAGTTTTTTATTTTTTATTTTATAATTATTTATTTATTTATTTATTTTGCTCCTGCATTTTTACTATGATTGTATTTCTTTTGTACCTAACTTTGTAAAATAATCAAAATAATTTTTATGCTCTTAGAAATAATATATATTTTAGCATTTTAAGTGAATGAATTATGGACTTGACATTGAAAGCAATTAAGTATTTTCCCTTCTAGTACTCTGTTTCTGAATATAAAACAGCAAGTACACCCATGGGATATTTCATAATTACTTTTAGCTACGTAAACAACTTCTGTTGCGCTGTTAAAAGCAATACCGCATGAATAAAATATTAGTGTTAAAAAAGATTTTCTGCCAAAAATTTTTAAAACAGACATTTTTTTCTAACAAATTTGCGTAGGTTTAATTTTTAAGTGTTGCACGTGTAATTTGAACAATGGGCTCTTCCCACCTGATGTCAGAGGTCACATGATAGAGGAAAAACAAATAGCAGACAAAGTCTTGTTTATCTATAATGATTGCTGAAATAACATATTTTCTATTCTTATTTTTGATCAATCGTATTTAATCTGTGTTATTTTTTTTATAGATCATCATTTACATTTTTAATCCATTTTATATCATTATTCATCCTCTTTTGTTTGCTGTATACATTTACAATCATCATTTAGTTTATGTTTGTTACTGATGTTCATGAAGAACATGTTTAATAATCTGATTTTTGGAACTTAAATCAGTGACAGTGCAATATCGTACTGCGTAAATCCATTTAGACCAGTAACTAAGTTAATTAACTTGTTGTAACACCTTTATGCAATTAAATTAAATGAAAATATTTTAAAATTTCAAATCATAATCCATAAACATTCCACAAGAAGTTATATTTATTGCTAGATCAGTTAATGTTACAGTTACACTACAATATACAAAAATCGATTCTTATAGGTAAAAATAAATAAACACATAAAATGCTTTTTAAAAATTATTAAATTTACAAATACAATTATTCTACTGTTTACAAATGCATAATATTACTTTTATTTTATTTTATATTAAATATTAAAATTTTTGTTCTTAAGAACAATATTTAATTGAATTCGATTCTCAGAATTCGGTTATTCGTTTCCCTCTATCGCGTGATTGAGCAGACGACAGTGGGAAGAGCCCATTTGCTTCTTACTAAGTAAAATAATTAAATATTAATCGATAATAAATTAATGCAATAGACGTTGATTATTACTTTCCTGGACAAATACTGAGTGCCCATAAGTTTCTAGACATTTAAAAAATTAATAATTCTTGAAGAAATTGGTAGATGTGAACAAAGTTTGCGAAAAATTATTCTCATGATTTTTTTTTTTTTTTTGTAAAGAAAACATTTTAGTTAAAAGATTCGTCGATGGAGGGCGCTGTACGTGAGCAAATAACAAATTTCCATAACCAAAGTATCTTTATTTCCATGAAAATGTTTGCAGGCATATAAATCCTATTCTAAGTGTTATCCATCCCTACAAATTACAGCTTGCAAACCACTTACAACACTACCAATTATAGCTTCAGTCGGCGGTTTTTAGCTTACGGAAAACAACATCAATAACGTGCTATCCACCAAGACAGCATTGCAATTAAAACTTCGTGTATGCACAAACTTCGTGTATGCACACTTCGTGAAGCAAAATAGGAAACTAGTATGTTGTGGCCACCACAAGACTTTCTTCTATATTTTCCTATACAAATTCACTCAGTAACAAAAAAAAAAAAAAAAAAAAAGATTTTTTTCCAAGTTTGGTTTTTTCGTTAAAAGTAAAAAAAAATCGATAACTTTGTTTTAAATTATCACATATTTATAGTTCAACCATTCGTTTTAAAGGTATTGACGAGACTTTTCGAAAGGTACCCACCTTGAAAATTTACCCCCCCCCCCGGGGGTGCTTCCCCCCAGGGGGGGAAGCGATGCCCCCACATGCACAATTTATTTTTCTAATTAACTACTACTATTATCAATAATTCATATTAATTTTACAATCACGGGTTAAGAATAACTCTCATTAATGTACATTTATACGAAATTTTGTCCTATACTGACATGTTAAAAATTTAGAAAAAATACGATCACAGCGCCACCTGTTCAGCGATTGATCCCCAAATCTAATCAGCACCAGTTTATGTCAGGGGCCAACTAAATACCAAGTTTGGTTAAATTTCGTTAAAAAAAAAAAAAAAAAAAAATCGATAACTTTGTTTTAAATTATCACAGACTTATAGTTCAACCATTCGTTTTAAAGGTATTGACGAGACCTTTCGAAATATACCCATCTTGAAAATTTGCTCCCCTCGAGGGGGGACTTCCCCCCCCCCCCAGGGGGGTGGCGAGGCTCCTACACATACAATTTTTTTTCCCCAGTTGACTATCTCTATTATAAATAATTCTTGTAAATTTCATAATGATTACCAAAAAATAATTCTCTTTATGCCCATTTATACAAAATTTTGTCCTATATCACTATGTTAAAAATTTTGAAAAAGCGGGATGGCAACGCAGTCTGTAAGATAATTTTTACCAAAAGTTGATAGGCACTAATTTATGTCAAGGTACAACTACATATCAATTTGTATGAAATTCTGTTCCTGAGATACAGTTGCCACAAAATTTTGTCACACACACACACAAAGACAGACAGACATTTTCTAAAAATGGTCAAATCGTGTTCTAAAGCTCTCAAAACGTGTAAATCCATCAAAAACCCGAGGTCGAAAATTTTTACGAATCCAATACTTTCTTCTATTGAATGTAGAAGAAAGTAATAAGATGTGTTAATAGTAAAACCGTGCAATTTATAGGACTCTTAATTTCTCGTTACTCGTCCATGCAACGTCCTGTATCGACGAAAATTTTAACTATTTTTTCTTTTTACTAAAAACAATCCCCCTTCACGAGAATAACGTTTTCGCAAACCGCGTTCAATTACACTAATTCCTTTAATTGTTATGAATTTTTAAAATGTCTACAGACTTATGGGACACCCGGTACTATACAAGGAAAATGTCGTAATCATGGACAAATGCGACTAGGAAATTCTGGTGTTAAAAAAAATCTGAATTGGCTCCGCTCCACAAGACTTTTAAATTAATTTGGATCACAGAATAATTCAATAAATAATCAAAATTCAAAAATATAATAGAGTACATGAATATGTCTCCTCAAGTTCAGATATGTGTACAATGGACGGTATTCAATTGTTCTGTGGATCCCTGTAAAGGAGTACGAATTTTAAACGAGTAATTTCCAATAAGGACCATTCTGCAGCAAAATTAGGAGAGATATGTATGTTTTATACGCTTTAAAACATTAATGAACTTCATATAATTAGCTCTAATAGGACGTGGTGGATATATGTAAATTATTTCATACTTACAATTATGTAACAAGCTTGTTACATAATTGTAAATAATACGTACATAGTTTCGCATAATGGTTAGTCATTAACAAAGCAATGTAACACACACACACACACACATATATATATATATATATGTTTAAATAATTTCATCTAATTAAGACAAACTTCAATTAATTTTAATCTATAGACTACAACATATAATAATTCATTTTTTTTTTTTTTTTTTTTAAATTGGAATCTCTATTTTAAAAAAAAAATCTATACTTCTTATTTTTAGTCAAAGTTGATAGGCATGTTGCAGATGATCGTTGCAAGAGTTATACATTATATATATATGTGTGTATAATTCTTGCAGCGATCATCTACAATATGCCTATCAACTTTCAGCTGCAATGGATAAACCATTTAGACACTGTCGCACTTCAAATAGTTTGAATCCATAGGTCGTTATGATAAACAGCTTTTCTTTGCAACCATGAAGAACTATAAATCCCGCACTTATCAAAATCTATAGAGCACGTACGACGGTGACCTATGACATACCTAGAAAATTTCAGCTCAATCGAATAAAGTGCATAGAAGCAATCTTGTTCACTTACGCACATATACACACATGCGCATGTATTACGTGAAAACAGCAGAAATGAATTCATAACACCTGAAATCGTATAGGTACAACAAAATTCCACAGTCATTTTTTTTTTTTTTTAATTACAAAATACATTCCTTATATAATGCCTATTTGTTGGTAAAGTAAATAAATAAAAGATACAGATACTTTATTAACAACAACAAGGTTAAGAATCTGTAGGTTTTATAAAGGAACTAGTATGTTGTGGCCACCACAGGACTTTCTTCTATATTTTCCTATACAAATTTACTCAGTAAAAATAATTTATTAAAATTATTATTTAAAAAAATATCTTCCATGATAATACAGACGATTTCCATATTAGAGAAGTAGTATAACACTAAATAAAAAAAAAAAAAAAAAAAAGTCAATTTTATTGTCAATATTACAATATATATATATTTTTTTTGTTGTTGTTGTTAAAAATGAACAAAAAAATTGATAATTTTATTTTAAATTATCGCAAATCGATGGTTCAACCATTCGTTTTAAAGGTATTGGCGAGCACTTTTGAAAGATACCCATCATGAAAATTTACTTCCCTTGAGGGGGGACTTCGCACCCAGGGGGAGTGGCAAGGCTCCTACACATACAAAAAAATTTTCCCAGTTGACTATCTCTATTATAAATAATTCTTGTAAATTTCATAATGATTACTAAAAAAAAATTCTCTTTATGCACATTTATAGAAAATTTTGTCCTATATCACCATGTTAAAATTTTAGAAAAAGCGGGATGGCAACGCAACCTGCAAGACAATTTTTACCAAAAGTTGATAGGCACTAATTTATGTCAAGGTGCAACTACATACCAATTTGTATGAAATTCTGTGCAGTAGTTCCTGAGATACAGTTGCCACAAAATTTTGTCACACACAGACAGACAGACTGACAGACAGACAGATAGACATTTTCTAAAAATTGTCAAATCGTGTTCTAGAGCTCTCAAAACGTGCAAATTCATAAAAAAACCGAGGTCGAAAACTTTTACGAATCCAATACTTTCCTTTATTGAATATAGAAGAAAGTAAAAAAGATATCTATGCCTCAATAGACAACATACTCAGCAAGAATTTGAAATTAATTTTTATCTAGCGGGTTTTGCCCTCTTCGTTGGTCATTATATAACTCATCAACCATCGCCTGCCTAGTGATCGATGTTTTCGAATGTTATTCTTATTAATTAACTAGCAGGCTTTGCCCGCTTCACTGGTCATTATATTTAAATGAATTAAAGAAACAATATTTTTATAGCGTTCTACAAATTAAATAAAAAGAACATACATTGAAATTGCTTAAAAACTTCGCTTTGGGCCCTCGCTGACGTTGGCAGAGGCTTCGTCACCGCAACGTCTTGGTACTGGATAATTTAATTTAATTTACAGAAATGTCAATAATTCAAGAAAAACTGCATTCTTCTTTTTTTTTTTTTTTTTTTTTTTTTTTTTTAAATAATAAACAGAACAGAAAACGCGTAATATGGTGATATTTTGTATAATTAGACCAATTTAAAAAAATGCCTTTCCTCTTTTTCCCACTCGCATTACAAAAATATTTAAAATAAAATTGAGAAAAATTGCACAAAAACTTTGAAACAGCTTGGACCTCTTGGCGGAATTTGAAATTTGGCACTGTTGTAGCTCGAACGTTTCTCGCCAAAATGTTTATTTATGCATTTACGATACCCATCCGCGTTTGTAATGATCGATAGACGGCGCTTTGTGAACACTGCAGTTGTTAGTAAACATTGCCACGTGTGTTCCATTAGTGTTCTCTTTCTTATTCTACTTAATATTCGTACTATAATTTCTCCGCCATTACATTATGGAAAATTGATTGCTTTTGGAAAAAAATACTTCAGTTTATTCAAAGTTCGATCGGAAGTAGATTTTTAACTGAAGTTGAGCAAATATTAGTTTCAAATCATCTGATTAATTCTTTACTTCCATTAGCCGAAGCAACTGAAATTTTAAATTTGTCATTTGGAAATAAATGGAAGCTTAATTCTGGATTTCTTGATCCTTTGGAGTTACACTGTGGCACACAAAAGTATGTGTTATCTTTTTTACCGTATTTATTCATTTTTATTCAATAAATATATGTGAAACTAAATATCGGCAAGCAATGGCGGCTGTATGGAATTCGAATTAAACCATGTTTATTGTAATTTCACCTTAGCCCACCAGAGGGCGAGCATTTCATTACAATCGCGGATATCAACTCACGCCGAAATGACAACAAAATTATAAATAATCATAAGATTAAAAAAAAACTTTTTTACATACTATGTTTTTAAATTTTCTGTTGACTCTTATAACTATAGAACATTAACACTTTACCAATGCGTAAAAAATTTTAAAGTGATAGTGACGTTAATTTTTGTGCGATGCATACTTTAACTTTTTACAGATTTTTAACGTTCACGTTTAATTAAATGTATATATTTTTATCTCAAAAGAAAATGAACTCGTAATTTTTTTAGTTTTATTTATTTATTTATTATTTTTTTTTGTGGCAACTATTAAATTATAACTAATATTTATTTTCATAAAGAAAACTTTGCAATGTAATATCTTTAATGACTTGATGTATATAGTGTCCACACAAAAAATGAACAGTTTTTAGAGCTCTTTTAAAAAGTTATAACATCTATGCAGTATCTTTTAAAACTAGTATGTTGTGGCCACCACAAGACTTTCTTCTATATTTTTCTATACAAATTCACTCAACAACAACAAAAAATAAATAAATAAATAAATAAATAATTACGATTTTTTTCCAAGTTTTTTTTCGTTAAAGGTAAAAAAAAATCATAACTTTGTTTTAAATTATCACATATTTATAGTTCAACCATTCGTTTTAAAGATATTGACGAGACCTTTCGAAAGATACCCATCTTGAAAATTTACTCTCCTCGAGGGGGGACTTCCCTCCCAGGGCGGATGGCGAGGCTCCTACACATACAAAATTTTTTTCCCTGTTGACTATCTCTATTATAAATAATTCTTCTAAATTTCATAATGATTACTAAAAAATAATTCTCTTTATGCACATTTATACAAAATTTTGTCCTATATCACCATGTTAAAAATTTAGAGAAAGCAGGATGGCAGCGCAACCTGTTAGACAATTCTTACCAAAAGTTGATAGGCACTAATTTATGTCAAGGTGCAACTACATACCAACTTGTATGAAATTCTGTGCAATAGTTCCTGAGATACAGTTGCCACAAAATTTTGTCACACACACACACACACACACACACACACACACACACAGACTGACTGACAGACAGACAGACAGACAGACATTTTCTAAAAATGGTCAAATTGTGTTCTACAGCTCTCAAAACGTGTAAATCCATCAAAAACCCGAGGTCGAAAATTTTTACGAATCCAATACTTTCTTCTATTGAATATAGAAGAAAGTAAAAATTCATCAGTTTTTATTTAAGAAAAAATGGCCAACTTTCATCACCAAAGTAGTTAAGCCTAGACCTATCAAAAATAGGAATGGTCCTCCCGGATGTGTTCCCGACAACTCTTTGCTTTATTTATAAGATATATAATCATTTTAACTTAAAAAAAAAGAAAAAGATTCAGAGATTAGATTAGAATAAGATTTAAAAAAAAAAAAAAAAAAAAAAAAATTATACTATGTTTTTAATTTTTCTCTCGAATCTTATAGCTATAGAACATTAGCACTTTACCAATGCGTAGAAAATTTTAAAGTGATAGTGACGTCAATTTTTTGTGAGATCCATAATTTAATTTTTTACAAATTTTCAACGTTCACGTTTAATTAAATGTATATATTTTTATCTCAAAAGAAAATGAACTCGTAATTTTTTTATTTTTATTTATTTATTTATTTATTATTATTTTTTGTGGCAACTATTAAATTATAACTAATATTTATTTTTAAATTTTAATTAATTGAAAGAAAACTTTGCAATGTAATATCTTTAATGGCTTGATGTATATAGTGTCCATACAAAAAATGAACAGTTTTTTGAGCTATTTTAAAAAGTTATAACATCTATGCAGTATCTTTTAAAAAGTTCATCAGTTTTTATTAAAAAAAAAAAAAAAAAGGGCTAACTTTCATCACCAAAATAGTTGAGTCTAGACCAATCAAAAATAGGAGTGGTCCACCCGGATGTGTTCCCGACAAACTCTTTGCTTTATTTATAAGATATATAATCATTTTAACTTAAAAAAAAAAAAAAGGAACAACTTCAGTATAACCCCACAACGATATTTGGCGATTTTTTGTTGGCGATTATGGCTAAATCATAAATCTAAAAATCATAAATGAAAATTCCGAAGCTATTCATATAATTAAATGCAAAAATGCAATAAATTCCAAAGATGCTGCAATTTGGCACAATATTATAAAATAGTTAATAGTTTATTTCTGCTAATTCATGATGTTTTTTTTTTTTTCCTCCTACAATAACCTCGTATGATATTCAATAGTTCCAGCTTCTCTCAATTTTTTTAACTCCTTGGTCAAACCTCTACCGGAATTCATATAGTTTTTTGGCTGATATTTAAAATATATCACGTTATTAAAAGACTTAACTGTTGACTGTAAAAAGAAAACATATTTAAAACTGCGCAATGGAAACGAATCATAAATCCCTGATGATGCTTTAATATTAAAGCGAAAAGCTTTGGATAAAAATTTTTTAACATCTTTTAAATAAATTTATATTTACGTGTGTTTAAAGTGTTTTAAATATATTTAATATATTTAAATGATGAAATCGTAATCTAAATCATAAATCATGGCACAACTATAGTATTTCCCCTCAGCTGAATTTGGCGATTTTTCTTTGGCGTCGATTTGAACGATAACGATGTCGTTCTGGATTGTTTGCGATATAATATGGCAGCCTGCATGCTATTTATTTTGCATTTATGATATTATGATTTATAATTTAGCTTACGATTTTATCATTTATGCTATATGCTATATGATTTATGATTTTTAGATTTATGATTTAACCATAATCGCCAACGAAAAATCGCCAAATCTAGCTGAGGGGAAATACTATAGTTGTTCCTAAATCATAAAACATAAAATCATAAATCCAAAATAAACAACATATAGGCTGCCATATTACATCGCAAGCAGTCCAGAACGACATCTTTATCTTTAAAAAGGCCCCAAAGAAAAATTGCCAAATTCAGCTGTGGGGTTCTACTAAAGTTATACCAAAAAGATTCAGCTGTTTTTAGCGAGGGCCGAGAAAGAAAACTGCCGAATTGTGAAGGGCAGTCCTCTCCTCGCATGGTACCATTATAATTGTATATACCTAAATATAAACAAAAGCTTTAGTTTTAGAAGCTATTGAAATTTCTTAACTAAATGAGATTGGTGAATTTTCAAAGTACATATTTAATATTATTAAAGCTGTTAAAAAAAAAAAAAAAAAAAACTAGTTTCTGCAGGAAAACTAGAATTTATTACTGAATCGTTGGAGAAAGATTGTACTAAATTTAAACATTAAGGATCGGATGGTCAGATATTTTATTAATACATGTTTCGAACATTTTGAAACATACACCCACACTGTTAATGACCTGTAAATTAGTTTTTGGCGTGACAGGGCCATTTTTCACTTCATTGCTAAATCCTCTAAAGACAGATAATTTGAGAAAGAAAAATTTACATATTGCCGCATGCATCGCGATGAGCACAGAGTACTGATAACATTCAGAGCCGTCACTTACATAGAAGCTAATGGTAAAAATTTAACATGTAAATTTCGCATAGACACTATCGCCCCTGACGAGGGACCGAAGTACTACTCATACGTCACGGATTACGTATGCGATTTCGTAATCAGTTTTATGGGTATAAAGATTTGGCTGATTATCGCTCTTTTGGCGATTTTTTTTTAATGAAAAAGAAAATGAGGTTTGGAAGGTTATGCACTTTTTATTTTGTTTTTTAAATATACGCGTGCTAATATTTTCGTTATACATATTTCATGTGAAAAATTAATTAAATATGTATAAAATCTCATTTATTTATTTATTTTTTACATGTTTTGAATAAGTTTATATCGGTAAACCAATTTTAATGTATTTTTCAATACTGTTATGAAGATAAATGAGCTTTAAAAGAATATATTAAATTTGTATTAGGTAGTATTTAATAAAAATAAATTTTTGCATTCTAAAAAAAAAAAAAAATAATAATAATAAATGAAAAAAAATATTTTTATTAATGAATAAATGTTACACTACCATCTTTTTTATTTTTTTTTTAAATCCATATTAGAAATAGTATTGTTTTTGAGTCAAATTTTTGAAATTGAGTTTTTGTTTCATTTACACATTTTCAGGTTTCCTGAATCTGGAAAACATGTTTTTATCAGTTGGTCTCTGTTTTTTCTCAACAACAAATTATAGAAGGAAGTCCAAACTCGGTATTCTAAATCTGTACAATGTAGTGATGCTACATTAAACTTTTCGTTGAGATGAAGCAGATGGTTTATGTACAGGGATATCCAAAAGAATTCAAATACATTACGTCTACGGGGAAAAGTTCATTAAGTAAAGTGTAACATATATAGGTTGCCCTAAACAAAATAGAATGAACATATTTTTTTTTTCAATGCATAAAAGCACGTTTTGTGTAGAATATAGAATAGAAATCATTTATCATTTGTTTACAGGGCTATCCAAAGTATTTGAATATATTGGGAATATATATTTGGAAATTGCTGGCAGTCTTATTTCATTTTGTGTTCGGTGTTCTTTAAATACAACTAAATTTAAGTGCACAATGTGATATGCATACAATTTACAGACAACATACAAGGTTAACCAAAATTAAGCAAAACTTGAATGTAGCAGGTGTAAGTGCTTTGTTACATTTTACTATATCAAGAAACACTGCTCAGGAAAAAAGAATTAAATTTTAACAGTCATACTGTAAAGAAAATATATTTTCAAATTCTATTTTCAACACTGGTTTTTTGTATAACATCACATTTTGAGGTTCACTGAATACGAAAGTCCAATTTTAAGTGGCTGATCTGTATGTATATCTGTTATAAGCATAACTTAAATAACCACAGGAAATTCAAATTTGGCATTTTGAAGTTCGTAATTCCACTTGAAAAATTTGATCGGGATTAGCAAGTTTGAAGACAAATTAGTAACAGTTTTGAATTATTTAAGAAAACCTATTTTAGATTATTTTAAAAGTAGACTGAACTTAATTATCGTACTTTATTGATCTTATGACTTAAACTGCAATGGATGTTTATGCGAAATTTTGTGCGATTCTGCCATGTTAAAAAAATGGTTAATTTCGAGTAATGTATGCAGTTTCCATGGTTAATTATGTTCATGCGAGCATTGTAACATACTTTTAAGCTGGTCTTGCACCTTTACTGTAAAAATATCCCTTTTAATGTATGTTTAAACAAAATTTTGCCCTACCTCCCATGTTAAGAAAATCGTAAATTTTGAATAACTTATGAAGTTTTTAAATTAGAATGTTGAAAATCAATAGTGTTCTAGCCAATGTTATAGATAATATTTTAAAACTGGCCCCACCTACCTGCGATCTTTTATTCTTAAGATAGACAAACTAACACCCTTCAGACTGATAACAACATATAAATTTTATTATTTTTGGTATCCCCATACCTGAAAAGTGTAAAAATAATAATAAAAAAAAAAAAGAGGTAAAAAATTTTCATGATTCTTTACGCTCTCCATACCTATAGCATGATGGTAAATAAAAAATTGTTTAAATGCTTAAAATTTGCATTCAGTTCCAGCTTTTAAATATTAAATATATTTAATCAATTAACTTACCAATGGATCCACAAAAAATATCCAAGTAGGTCAAGAATAAATTGTTAAACAATAATAATGTAAAATTGAGGGAGAAAAAATAAAATTAGCAGGGAGCAATTTAAAATTTTTCAAAACACATTAAAACTTTGAACGTCATTTTATTCAATAATTTATGAGAAATTTTATTAAACATGATAGTTACATTGAAATTTATATGTACTGTTAGTTCTCCAATTAGAGTCATAAGCAAATAAGGATGATTCTGTTATTGGAGTAGTATTATTCTTGCTTATTTAGGATACAAATGGGAAAATGGAAAAATTGAAATTTTTAGAACTGTGAGGCACCTATTAAAAGAAAGGAAAAAAGTAGTAATTTTTTCCATACCCCTAATGCCTAGTAAAAAAAAAGTGAGATTGTCACTGACATCTGATTTGATAAGAAGAAAACATTTGGTTTGAAAATTTTCAGACTGCCAATTTTTGATGATTTTATACATTTTAAGAGTAACAGACTTCTGGCTTTTTTGTCCTAACGTCAGTACAAGGGCGTAGCCAGAAAAAATTTTTTTGATGTTTAAGTTCTAGTACATAATGTTGAATGCTAAAAATGCTAATGTAGAACTCTAAAATTTTTGACAAATCTGCAAAATTTCAAGAAGGGGGTTGTATTTTAACTCCCCTCCTTGGCTATGGCTTTGTATGTGTGTGACAAAAATTCGATGCACCCTGAGATCAATAACATATGCTTGAAATTTTACATTTAGATGCAACTTGACATAATTTTTTGTCTATCAACTTTTGATGCATATTGCTCAACAGATTGTGCTATCATCTTGTCTTTTCATAATAATTGGTTCATATGACAGCATAAGTCAAAATTTCATAGAAATGAATACAATGGGGAGTATTTTTAAATAAGCATAAAATTAAAAATATTTTAATTAATAGTAGTATTCAAACATTATAAAATGTATATGTAGAAATATTGCTTTCTCGAAGGAATGTAATTTTCAATATTTTTTTCCAAAAGAACTGATCAATACTTTTAACACGAGTGTTTCAATCATATATCTGTATGAATTTGAAACAACATAATCAATTTTCTTCACTTGTAATAATTTTTAAAAAATCTGAAAAACATTTCCTTGGGAGGTAAAGAAAATTTCATGTCAGTTGCACAAAATTTCGTGTGACTGCACAAAGTCAATTTTGTGCAATCTGTAAAGCACAAAATTGACTTTCTTTAATACTCATGTTATACTTTTCCGAGATGAAAGAATCTGCACTGGCCATCTAAAATAATTTTGAGATTTCATATCCTGCAAATTGCTATAAAATTTTTGACTCTTTGTATTGTAAAGGAAAATTTTGCAATGGGGATAAATGCTATTCAGTTTATCTATTTAAGGAATTATTTATATAGTAATGCAATTAAAAAAAATTGTTTTGTTTTTGCAAATCAGTTGTGAAATACTGAAGAAAATGTAGAACATGAGCATGGAAAAACAGAAAAATCAAAGAATTCTTCAGTGTTAAATAAGAAAAAAAAAAAAAGATATCTATATATAGAGAAATAATACCAAAAAACTGAGGATAGAATTTTAACGTCACTACTGAACTAATAAAGAAAAATAAATAAACATTTGGTTAACATTTCTTAAAATTTAACTGTATCCAAAATATGTACAAATAGAATAGTATTTGATATAACATAAATGATTATATTTTAAAAACTTTCTCAGAATTAACATTTGTTTACCATGTTTAGGTTTTTCAAATCTTATTTTAAAAATAAACAGGAAATACTGTCAGTTGATTTTATAAAAAAGAAAAGAGAATTTTTGCCAACTTTGTGCTTTAAAATGCAGCTACTTTAAAAAACAAAAATACTATTACTTTCAATATCAAGGATGAAAAAATATCTTGAAATGTATTAGCATAAATTTATTTAATTATAAAATTTAGCAAGGATTTACAAACCTGCTTTTAATTTCATTTACCACGACTTCTGAAACTTGCACTTGAACCTGAAAACAGTTTTCATATAAACAAATGTTTATATTAAAATATTTACCTGTATATGTTTTATAACTTTCACTGATTCTCCTTTATCAAGCAAAAAAAAAAAAAAAATCAATCTCTAAAACTTATATAAACATAAATAAGAATAACTAAAGCATACATTTGGGTTGCGGTACGCCGCTCCGTTTATTACAATTGTACATCACGATCAAAAAGCAGACTTCTATTTAACAGTCTTTAAATACAGAAAAGAAGTTCATTGTATGGAAAATTTGTTAAATACAGGTTTACATTTTTTAATACTTTGAACTACATACACATAAAGTTAATTTTTCAATTCATAAGACAAGAATCATATAAATAACCATACTTAATAAATATAATTCATTTGACACAGTAATTCTATTTTTCAAATATTATTAAAAAAAAAAAAAAAAAAAAAAACTGTACAATCCAAAAAATATACCACTTCATTACTTTTAGATATAAATTTATTATTTTTAATTCATTATTGTTGCGAGTTTAGGGAATTGGTTTTACAGGCTTAGAAATTAATAAGTTAGCTTTATGATTTGATATTATTTCTGTAGTTGCTAATGAGCCAGAATCTGAACTCTCTTTTGGCGGCAAATATTTGGAAACTCCTGAAACATTTATAAGAAAAGGTAGAACAAATTTTGGGAATCTGCTCTTTAGCTCTGCTCTTTCTCAAAGTGAAATAATTACATGTCCTTTGTAGACACCTTGACCATCCACACTGCTGATTAAGTTGGAGAGATGCTGCAACAGTAAAAGTAAATGATTATCAAACACTTATTTTAACAAGGGATTTTAACAATATATTCTTCTTTTCAGTTGCAAAATGTTTAATAATTATATTCACACAAAGTTATTGAAGGATATTCAAAATGCTGATTAGCAACCAAAGATCTCATGTATCATAATGAATAACATCTTCTCGAGCAAGTTACTCAAATTATATATCTGATAAATTTCTAAATGATGTATTTAAATCAAAAACTTTTGTTTTTCACACTATATCTGACATTACTGTTACTGGTACTACGAGTACTGAAAGAAAAGTTTAAATATGTCATGTAAAAAATGTACTAAAAAAAATTGACTTTTTTGGCTTTGAAAAATTTCTCGAAAAACATAATAGAAAATTTCCCAACCTATATCACTTATGAAAATCTGTACAGCATTTGTGCCGCACTCACTACCACTCATGCAAGCATCCTTCGTGCACATTAAAATAAATACATACATATATATATATATATATAAATAAAAATCAGGAACATTTTTTAACAGACAAAAATAATAGTTACACTATGTTACAATTACATAACGACAAATTTTCCCTCCTACAAGAAATAGTAAAAAAAAAAAAACTTAATGATTTTTTTTTTAAAACCATACATAAGTTTTCAGTGTCCCCCCCCCCAATTTCTCATATTTACAACATGTTAAAATAAACACTTTTAGCTCCTAGTCCCATATTATAGTAGTGATGATGTAAAGTAGAGTAAAACGTTGAGTCTGCTTTGCTTTTAAAAGGATAAATATGGAGGGGGGGGATGATGAAAGATAGCCATAGTTGCTGGGGGCATTCTGATACTATTTAAAAAATTCTGAGATTTATTGCAGGGTTGTTTGCAAGCCTCGTAAAAAAACAATCCTAAAATAATAACAAAAGAAAAGGGGGGGAGGGGAAGAAAGGAAAAAAAAGTATAAAAAAACTTGGTTGAAACTAAAAATGTTCATAGTTATCTTTCTGAAAGTTACAAAATGTATCATGTGCTGTAATAAGTTAAAAAATAAAACATGTTACAAGTATATTGCGAATTTTGACTAACATGGAAACATTCAAAAGGTGTCGTCTTAAAAAACATTAAAAAATATATATGTGATTCTACTCTTCCTAAAACACCAGAAAGTGAAAAAATTATCAGCTGCAATGAATTACAGCGACCACAAAAAATTATAAAAATTAAGCATATTTGGCGATTTCATATTGTTAGGCGATTGGTTTTGCTGTAATTCATTTCAGCCGATAATTTTTTCACTTCCTGGTGTTTTATGAAGAGTAGAATCATATATATTTTTTTTTCAATATTTTTTGAAGATGACACCTTTTGAATGCTTCCTTGCAAGTTATATTTTGAATTTTACTGATTGAAAATAAAATATTAAATATTTTAAAAAATTAATTTTTTCAAACAAGATTCACAAATTATGAAATACCAGCACTGGGCTGACCTTAAATTTACTTAATTTAAGAAAAGAAGGAATAAAAGGCAAACTTAAAATGCTTAATAAAATCAAAAATGCAATTCTAGCAATTTCCAGTTATAGCTGTTAATGCGTGTGAATATTTTTGAGTGGCCCTGTAAATCTCATACTGTATTCTACAGAAAACTTTTTTTGTGCATATGAATAATAAATCTAAATTTCATTATTATATGTGCATATGTTATTAAAAATAAAATGATAGTTTTAAAAAAAATTAAAGAACACGCTTTTATAGAAATGTGAACTAAAAAGCACAAAATATCTATCATAGCATTAAAATGCAGGGTAAGAGAAAATCATGTGAGTGACACACCATAATATTTACATACACTTAAATCTTTAATTAAATAATTTAGAATATAAAAAAAAAAAAACATTTTTAAAAAATCTCCCCTGACTGGGCTCGAAAGCTAGACCTTTAGGTTCGTAGCCCGGAGCTTTACCTCACAGCCGCAGCGTTCACGTAGGGAAGTCTTTTTTTACAATATAGATTTTTTGTTTGCTCCCAGAGTGGTTACAAACATACATACAGGTGAAGCTAATAAAAGCGTGTTAAAAAAGCACCACAGTAGTGGCGTTAAAAAGAAATAAGTATAAAACTTTGAATAAAAACCATAAAATGCAAGAATTAACAACAGTTGTTTTGGGTAAAAGAACAATTTTATTGTAATTTAAAACTAAATTACAATACATTTTTTCTAAACAGCTCTTCTTCATGTAAAGTAGGCATGAGTGCTGCAAACAATTTTATATTTATTATTTGTGTAAATAATTGGAGACCATATACCTCAATGTATAAAAATTCTACTTTGTATCCTAAAAAATAAAAAGTTATATGTCCTTAACTCATCAAACTCTATGTAGTTTGTGTGACAGTAAGGTATAATATACTAACATACTTTGAAGAAACTTTTAGACCAACTGAATATGGCGTTTAAATGCTATCACACTTTAAATAATTTGAGTTCACAGCCATAATAAGTAATTTTTCTTTATGTCTTCAGTAGTAAAAAAAATAAAAATAAAACCTAAAAGCTACATTTATTCAAAATCTGTATAGTTTGTGTGACAGTGACCTATAACATGCCTATTCTCTTTCAGCTATCAACATTCAAAGTGTATAGAGGCTAACATGTTCATTCACACACATATCTACATACACTATTGTAAAAATAACAAAATGAATTCAGAAGCCCGTAATCTGTATAGATACACCAAAATCTCACTCTTGAATTTTTTCATGATAAAATTATTTTCTTACATAGTATACGTTCGGAAAATAAAAATATTTAATGTACCACATATAACTTGTACTTTATTGTGTTTACAAATTATTATTATTATCACTATTTCTGTAAATTCTAAGTACTTTCCAGACACTGGTGATGGTGGATGAAATATCATGCTTAAAAAAAAAAAAAAAAAAAAACTTTATAACCACTATTTTATGCATATTGCATAGATTATCAAACTTGCACAACCCTACAATATCAAACTTATGCTACAAAGCATTTAACTTTGAAAAACAAAAACTAAGACCCTCAAGCTCTTTTAAATTTATAACTGATCCCTTGCATTTTACAAATCTAAAATAGAGACATTTTACGCCTCCAAAAAGACATAGGTAAATTCTGAACCAAACGTTGGTCTGAAATTTACCTACACTCTTTGTGACATAATTATTCTACCTTGAAAACTTCTTTTTTAATTACTCCTAACAAAAAATAACATTTTATACTCTACATACTGAAAGGAAAAGAGGAAATGAACTTTTCAAATTTGATTATAAATTATGGTCTTAAATAACCCTGTTACACAATTAAAAAATTTTAGTAGTTTAACTAATCAATTTATATATTAGTTAAACTACTAAATACTAATATTTTACATATTATAAATTTACATATTTTTTTTTTTTTTGGTGGGGGGGGGGGGGGGGGCTTCATCGACAACTTTAGATAGGTATCTAACTTCAAACACTTAATAAAAAGTATATTTTTATTTTCAAATATTGTAGAAAATCACATTAAAAAAATTACCTGGTTTTCATTTCCAATGCTTTACTTTGAGAAAAAAAAAATTGCTTCTGCTTCTTTGGGCGTACATAAGGATCTAGAATGCATAATAAAGGCTTGTCTTCATTCTTCATTCTAACAAAATACAATGCAGTCATTTAAATAGTACAGTATTCTTAATTGCATCCCCCCCCCCCCCCCCCTAGAATTATACCATGTCAATATCAGTTATTTTCTTAAAATTATTAAACGACTAGCACATAGAGAAAAATATTAGGTTCTTATTAAATATTAAGATAATAAAGTATAACAGAAAGCTAATCGCTTCCAAAACTTAGAAATGTATATTATTTTTATTTATTTACTTATTTGCTTAAGAAAAATTTATTTTAGCATCTTAAACAAGTATTCCAATACTAAGATTATAATTTTTTATAATTATTTTAATTCATAATTTCTCAAGTTATACACATTTATTTATTCAATGCAGGGTTGGCAAGTTTTTGACAACAATTGTCAAAAGCCAAAAATTCTATACAAAGAGCATCCTGAAATAATTTTTTGCAACAAATTTATATCTACAGTTTATTACATTTTCCTAATTTTTGGTTTTAGTCCCTTTAATAAATTTTAAAACATTTTTAGATACTAAAAGTCACATGTCCCATCAAAAATTTCAAGTTTGATTTTAGTCAGTAAGCTTCTTTGAAAACAGAAAATAATTTTAGGATACTATTAAATATAGAATGAAAAATTATAAACAGAAATATACATTAATAAAATAACCTATGCACTAATTCCTTTTAACTTAAAAAAAAAAAAAGTATTTTAATCTCATACTGTTACTTTTAGCATTTCACATCATTCTAGTTGTTTCCTCTTTAGAGTAATTTCAATGGAATTACATTTGATTTATGCGTTATAAGTTTTAACAATTGGCTAGTTATAGTGTAAAACAGTAATTCTGAATTTAGGGGGGAAATTCTGTTATTGATTTCATAATTGATGTGTCTGCTTTCGAAAATACTATAATTTTACTGTAATTGAAAACCCATTGTATAAACAAAATTCAATTTTTATTTGATGTAAAATCAGAGATTGAAATATTCGTTAGTTTTTAATTAATTAGATGGAAGCAATCCAATCAAACTGCAAATTATCCGGCATTGACATTCGTAGAGAGTAAGCTAATTATTTATAGCTGAACAATTCAAAAAGAAATTATTTAATGAAAGCCAGTATAAGAATATTAACTTATACTCTCGTTGTGGTCAGAGTTCCAAATATAAATGCAATTTATTTTTGCAATAAAAGACAAGAACAAGATTTTTGTTTTTTAATCAAACTCAAGTAATATTGCACATTCTATACGCTTAAACTTCTTTGTGATTTTGTAGAATAAATTCAAGTTCCGAATAACCACAATTTTTCCAATTAATGATTAATTTTAAGACCAAACAATATATTAATAACTTTTAAGTAGGTATTAAAACATTTATGGGGGCAGAAAAATCAGAAAGGAAATCGAACAGAAACATCATTTAAAAGATGATGATTAAGCATGCAATTACTTTTAGATTGAATAAAATAATGACATAATAAAAATTTTATACTAATCCATTTAAATAATTAACATTAACTTACTTATTACAAGTACAAACAAGGAACACGAACAAAAACAGTATTAAACCAGCGCCATTGCATTCACTACAGAATAAACAAAACCAGACCAGAAGAGAAGAATTCGGTAACCATAAAACCAATGCCAACTTGGCTTTCTCAAGTCAAACTCGTCGTTGCTATGGTTACAGGCATGAAATTCCGCGATTTAGTACAATGGATTCTCCCAGGGGCTGGTTTGGCGCTGGATGTAAATTGCCAACTGCTTTATCTGTATATATCTATAATCTGTGGCGATGAGTACATGAAAAAGGCGAAGATGAAAATAAAGAGAAAAGAAAATGTAAAGAAAAAAAAGTATATAGGTAATTATTCTAGTAAAATTTTTAACTGTAAATGTACTAAAAAAAAAAAAAAAAAAAGTATATATATATTCGTTTCGGAAAGGTAAAAAAAAAAAGCCTATTTTCGTTTTTTAAGCAAGAGGTATAAAAAATTCTATACGTGACAGAATTTTATTTAGTACGACGGGACTTTTTAAATTCTATTCTTCAATAAAAATACATGCAGTAGCTGAGTTTCGTTCCTTAGCAACGGTTACTGTATTCATTTCTTAAAATCTCTTTGGCACAGCTTTAGTACAGGACTCCCTTGGCGGCTTTTTTTTGTTGTCATTTTATCGACGAATTAAAATGGTTATCGCAATTGCATAAGTAAAGATCTTGGCGAGAAACGTCCGAATTACTTTGGTGCCAAATTTCAAATTTCGAGGGATCCTATACTAAAGTTGTTTCATTTAACCTGGCACGATTTTTCTAATTTTTATTTTAATTATTTTTTAATTTGATGCGAAAGGAGGAAAAGAAAAACATTTTATAATTGCCCTATCAATACAAAAAGTGTTTAAAAATTGTCTTGTTCCTCAATTAAAAAAAAAAAAAAGAAAGAAAGAAAAGAAATTGTTACATGTTCTCTCTCTTTGCTTTTTCGACATAAATAAATATATTTCATTACATGTAAAATAAATAAATTAATACATAAATACATAAATAAAAGAATACGTATATATATATATATGTTTATTTATTTATTTATTTTTCCTTTTTAGTAATTTTAAAGTTAAATGGAGTTTTTGATTAATACTAGCAAGCTTTGCCTGATTTACTAGTCGCTATATTCAAAGGAATTTGTACAAACTTTATTCAGTATATTTCTAATCATTTTATAAATAAAAACTAAAAACAATTTCACTGAAATCGCTTAAACCGCTCTTTGGGTTACCACTATTTGCATTTGCGCCTTAACCAGAATTTTCAATTTAATGCTAACTGGACGATAAAGGGCGATTCCGTTATCGTTAGAATTAAGTTTTTCGAGCAAACATTTTTCAGACAAATTGTTATCTACACTCTGTGACACTAGATGGCAGCAGCTGACAACCTTTCCAGTTGAATTTTTTTTAATATGTAATAAAAAATATAAATATAAATAAATAAAAAATTCGAAAATTGGGCTTCGAGGTGCATCAGGAGAAATAATTAGCATCTTTTTCAACCACCTGCGCTAACGGGCGTGGCTAGTCTTTTTGCTTTTTGTGTTTCTATCTCTAGAAACGATCATTTCAGAAATTTCTAGAGATTAATAGGTCAATACGGACCTCCATGTAAAATTCTGTAGTCTGTGATTAGCTTTTTTATTAGAAAGCGACGGACACGCACACACACACACACACACATGAGCGCGCGCATTTTCTTTTATTACATGTAGATATCTTCTGAACTAATTATCCGATTGAACTAAAATATACGGCATTGGCTAGATTTTGTTCTGATTAATATGGGTGACAATTTTCGTTGTAATCGGTTGAACGGTATAGTTTGTATAACGATTTGAAACCTGGCAAATTATATCATGCATCCTTGTTTCAAAGTGGTCTACAGCAAATTTCTACAATGCTCTAACACTGCAGTCTCAAAACAATAGTTCTGCCGCACTAATAAAGTAAGCAGTTCATTATTGTAGTAAAATTTTTAACTGTAAATACACTAAAAACATTTTAAAAAAAAGTGCGGGGCAGTGTTTGGGGACTGCCGACAGAAGTGAAAACTAAGTAACTTGTGAATTGTATCGTCGAGCTATTAGATTATTATTTTTGAATTATTTTTGGTTTGTTAAGAAGTGTTAATGACCAAATTTAAACTTTAATCATTTAAACTTTAAATTTATATTGAAAGCAAAAAGAAGAATATAACAGTCTGTATAAAAACACGTGCTTGTACTTTGTGAACTATGTATATACTGTGGAAAAAGTACATACATACATAGAGTATAGAACTAGAAAGAGACAGATGCCAGTAGCCAGTATACTACTCGTATTAGTATACATTTTATACATATATGTATATGAGGCATGCCGCGCCGTGCGCTACATATATGGATATATATGTAGAGAGATATACTCTTTGTATATATATAATGTATACTAATAACGCACGGAGTTATATCTATGTACATATATACACAGCATACATATAGCTCATGGAAAGCGTTCGGTGACGATGACGCGAGTTCCATGATTTTTGTTCACCCAAAAGTGCTCAACGCGCCTAAAGAAGTTTTCACTTCAAAAAAATGCCGGGAAAAGGATTATTTCTATGATGCAACCAAGAATATTGAATTATGGATATATTTAGAGCAAACACTGTCTGTGTGTCCATTTAAATCTGATTTTGTGTGTTATATGTATATACGTATAATATTTGTATGATCGCGTAACATGCACATATAATATGCGTATGAATCTGTAATATATATGTATGTATAATATGATTATGAGTTATTAATATGAGTTTTTAATTTAAGTATTTTTTCTGTTTTTTTTTAACAAAATCAATTGGTAGAGACAGTTGCTTACGTTACTATTGACCTACAGGAGCTCTTGTTGGGCGCAGAAGGCAAAACGTTTGACTAATTGCGAGTGTTACACTTTTTCCTATAACACGAATTTCAGATAATATCCCAGACCAAAAACATATCATGTTAAAAGAATTTATGTCAAATTTATATGTTTTGGTACTGAATCTTTCAGTAATATTTCATTCTAACCAATATTAAAATTAATATTTTTTATCGGACATATTTGTTCAATATTTCTTAAACGTTCCCTCCTCCCCCTTAAGAAAAGAATAAAATACTGAGATATTTTTAAAAAATAGTTATAATTAAACAAATGAAAATGAATATTTTTCCAAAGTAAGATTGCTCTAGTTCTGTCGGCGACGGTGTAGGGGCAAGTTTCTGAGAAATGCACAGAAAATTCTGAACTACTAGGCCAACGAACACGACCTGGGTTCGAGTTCGCACCTCTGGTCTACCAATTTCGGGAACAGAACATCTCAGTCATCGATAGAAATTGCTCTAGTCGAGACTTTTTGTTTTACTTCTTCTTCTTATTTTTTCTGAATTTGATTGAAAATTTTAGGTACACTGCATAATTTAGCTAGAGTCATTCAAAAAACCTCACTGCCGACATCTAAGTTCAATTGCTGATTTTAAGCGACATTTCCCCATGGAAATCAACCTGAATGCTGAAATTTGTAAATACCTTTGCTTGCCTACTGTCATCCTTTTTTCAGCCGTAGATAAGAATATTTTAACATTTTGACCCTTTTTTGGTTTTAACTCATTTGAAACTGAAAATTCGAATGAAATAAATGCGAAAAGAAACAGAGGAAAAAAATTATATATATTCATTTAAGAAAGAAAAATGTGTAAAGTATTTATTAAGAGTATTATGTAAGTATTTATATACTCGACATAACTGTTAATTGCAAATACAAACTTTAAATTGTATATTGATTCGAATAATTTCTCTTGTATTAATTTGATTAAAAAGCTATAAAAATCGGTTTGGCTGGAACAGTTTTCAAACTGTTGAAAGGGAAAGTTTAATTTTTGGAAGAAAGTCTATAATGATTCGAATTTTCCTTTCCTTTTCTTTTACTTTTTTTCAGTTCCTACTATTGGTTCACACTCTCCCTATACATATCTTGTACAAATCTTGCAATCGATTTTTAACTAACTTCCCGACTAGCTAGAAATTTGAAACTTTCAGGATTGCTCAGAACACGGAGACAACACAATACTTCGAAGTCCGATTTTCGAATTTTTTATTCGTTTTCTTATAATTAATTAAAATAGGAAAATAATAACATCCTAATAGCGTTAAAATAGCCATAAAAATATTAGCTATAATTTAATTGTTGTAAGAAAAAATTACGAGTTCATTTTCTTTCGACATAAAAATAAATACATTTAATTAAACGTGAACATTAAAAAATTATAAAAAGTTAAATTATGCATCTCACAAAAATTGATGTAATTACCAATTTAAAAATTTTATGCACATTCATAAGAACTCTATGATTCATCAAAAAATTTAAAACATGGTATATAAAAAGTTTTTTTTAATCTTATAATTACTTTTATTTCATTTAGCACGCGCGCTTTTTATTTCCTAGTTCAAAATTATTTAAAAAAAACTTTTTCGATGGTGTTTGTAAGTAGGAATTGACTTAAAATTTTTTTCTTTTATATTACTTGTTTTAAATGTTTTAGCTGTCTAATATTTTGAAATCGATTTACTATGCAACTGCTGCTCTTCTCCAAAATATACCTACAAAAATGCCATTTTCAATAATAATAATAAGAAGAAGAATAAAAAGATATATCATCTAGCACCAAAGAAAAGAAATAAAGATTGCAACTTCTTTTTAATTTATCGAATTATTGACCGATCTGTAAAATGGTTGTCCTAGAAAATTACAAAAAAACTTTTTTTTTTTTCTTTTGTGATATCCTATAGTGGCAACGGTATATTTTGCAGTTAATAAATTTTTACTTATATCACAAGGTCGAAAATTATCGATATGGAACATTTTGACGCATAATAACCGAAAAATCACTTAGCGAATTGAATTATCACTTTTTTCTCACAATGGTTGAAAAGTGAAAAATTTTATTGATTTGAAGATGAATTACCCGAGTGTGCGAAGAAGATTGATGTATCTAACTGAGTGAGATGCAAAAGAAAACACTACGAAGTGAATTGTGTAACAGTCTAGATATGTTTTTCTGGGGAATATATATTGATTATTCTCATTGATTCTTAACCTTCATATTTTTCTGATACAAAGAGTTATTTTAGTTCGATTAATTTGTATTCAATAAAAAAGCAGTTTTTATGTTTATACGATGTGCTTGTTTTCTTTTAATAATTTCTTAATAGCTTTCACGTGGGGTTCTGGTTATGATAATGCAATTAATATAATAGGGTATGTGTACACAGGGTGGAGTGCCGATCCCGACGTGCCAATTCCGGACATAGTCAAAGTCCCTCTTTGTAAGGGATTAAAATGTTGAAGGAATTTGTCTTAAAAGGATTATTTTATACTTGGTCCACTCCCTAAAGTCTACTGACCGGAAATGTAGCCAAGTTAAATTTTGGCGATAAATTTACTAGTTTTAAGTAATTTGAAAAATTCCCATTTGCGCGATTTTTCTTCCCATTTGTGCGAATAAAGTAAAAATACAAGAATAGTACGAGTTACATGCGTTCTCAGATTCATACACAGCGAGGTAGAGGTGTACAGTGATTTATTTATTTATTTATTTTTTATGTACGTGGTAAGGATTGCCGCAGAACCGAGCGCTCTCAGATTCATGGACAGCGGGGTAGTGGTGTCCAGTGATGTTTTTATTTGTTTTTATGTACGTGGTAGGGATTGCCGCAAAACCGAGTTACGTGCGCTCTCAGATTCATGTACAGCGAGGTAGGGGTGTCCAGCGATGTTTTTATTTGTTTCTATGTACGTGGTAGGAATTGCCGCAAAACCAAGTTACGTGCGCTCTCAGATTCATGCACAGCGGGGTAGGGGTGTCCAGTGATATTTTTTTGGTTTTTACGGACGTGGTAGGGATTGCCGCGGAACCGAGTTACGGGCGTTCTCAGATTCATGCACAGCGAGGTAGTGGTGTCCAGTGATGTTTTTTTTTTTGGTTTTTTCGTACGTGGTAATGATTGCCGCGGAACCGAGTTAGGAGCGTTCTCAGGTTCATGCACAGTGAGGTAGGGGTGTCCAGTGATGTTTTTTTGGTTTTTACGTCCGTGGTAGGGATTGCCACGGAACTGAGTTACAGGCGTTCTCAGATTATCAAGTCAAAAAGGATGAAATCACCTGCACGCCCGGTTCTACAATTTCTGGTCGCGCAAATGGGAATTTTTCAACACTTAAATCCCTTACAAAGAGGGACTTTGACTATGTCCGGAATTGGCACGTCGGAATCGGCACGTAACCGTACACATAATTAATGTGTTTTATCATAGATATATCACGTGCCTCTCTTTTAGCTGGTCAGAATATTTCAATTAATTTTCATTTTTAATACTTTCCAACAAAGTTGAGAAATGTTTATGACATCGGTTTGTCTGTCCGTCTGGCTGTCTGCTCACGCTCTACTTTCCGTAAATATTCATAGAATTCCTTGAAACTGATTATGTTTTTCAAGTTCACTATGGGATGTTCCCTGTTCAAAATGGTGTAAAACCACTACTGGTGTGATGTAAATACATCACCTCTTGTTTAATTCCTATGCCAAAATACATCGTTTTGCAGGCATCTCATCCCAGCCGTTCGTTCCTGGCTCAACGCACCCTCTAAAGTTTGCTTCCCGCGACACTTGTCAACGGGAGAATCCGCGATTGTTTCTCTTGCGTGCGCGAAGTGTTCATTGATTACCTTTGCGGTCCGATTAACGAATCAAAATCGCGTATCCGTGATTTTAGGTGTGCTGACCTGTTTTTTCTTTAGGAGCGATTTTTGAAATTTAAAAATCAGTTCACTTTGTGTTCCATCTTGGTCCAGAGAAGAATGGTCGGGCGCTTGCGTCCGTGCGTTATATTTTACCGTTATTTTTTATATGTGGTCCCACACCCTGATACATTTTTTAATCTTTTTCCATCGAAAGATTTTTATTATTAACGGTTATTATGACTTCAAACTAAATTGTGAAAATGACCGGAGATGATTTTTTTTTAAATGTTTTTGTGAAGTATCTTACATTTCTTTAAAAGAAAATGGCCATGTTATCATAGATTTGATATTTGTAATCTGAGTACATGTACAGATTCAACATTCCTGAAAATGAAGAAACCAATTAATAAAGACTTCTAATTTTGTGCAATTGAATGCTGCCTTTCTTTTTTCAAGACTGGGTATGTTTGTCTTTAAATCTTAATTCTGAATTTTAAAATATCTTAAAAAATAAAAAATTGAATTTATCTTATGCTTGGTATGTACCCATGTATGATCAGATCGAAGCCTAGGGTTCACTCATCATTATTTTATACGATCACTATTTTTAATATATCTTCTGTTTTGGATTAAAAACAGCCTCTATCCAAAATAAAATATTTTTATGATAAGTCTCTATTCAAGAGCAGGTAGTATATAAAGTAACACCACATATGGTGCCGTGACCAGGATGGAACACAAACTGAACTGATTTTTGAATTTCAAAAATTGCTCCTAAATAAAAAACAGGTCCGCACACCTAAAATCACGGATACGCGATTTTGATTCGTTAATCGGACCGCAAAGGTAACCAATGAACACTTCGCGCACGCAAGAGAAACAATCGCGGATTCTCCCGTTGACAAGTGTCGCGGGAAGCAAACTTTACAGGGTGCGTTGAGCCAGGAACGAACGGCTGCGATGAGTAGTAAGCCGTGCCGTTTGGGGGACGGAAGTGACGTCATAGGGGGGAAGGAGGGGGAGGAAACCGGAAGTGACGTAACGGTTGCTTGGTTGCTTAATCGTGAAAGATGACGGGGGTAGAGTTTCTTTTTATCCGTTGGCAATCTGTCAAGACATGTGACGGAGGGGAGAGTTTTCTTAAAGGGACAACACAGAAACCTGTCAGAACTTGAAAGAGAATGACGTCATCAACCGAAAAGAGGACAATGTAGTCTATTTTTTAATCAGTAATTAATTTTTAATGAGTAGTTCATTAATCAATTTTAATAAGTAAATTTTATTATCGTATTGATTATTAATTAATTATTTAACTGACTATTTTAATTCGCTAGATTTTTTTACAAAACGATATTACCCTGTAGGAGGTTCGAACCCAGCATCTATGGCATGCAAGACCAACGCGCTACCGATTAAGCTACGATGACGTTCCCTCGAACTGTTTTTTTATATTTTCCTCACTTAGGAGATAGGGGGTGGGAAGACATTTCCCCCACCTGCGCACAAGTGGACTCGTCCAAGAGGATCCAGCCAATAAGAAGGTAGATAACTGATGTTACGTTCCTTACGCCGGATATTTAAGGACCCTCCTGAGCTATCGCGTTCACTTTCTTGTTTGACCTAGTCCAAGAAAATTCTTTGCTTGCTCTTTTACTTCTATTCCTAGGATTACCTTCTTTCTTCAGAAAAAATGAAACGCTCATTCAATACTGTTGGTTCAGGCGAAAATCAGGTAAATATTTTTTTTTCTAATTTTTTACTATCTTTAATATATTTTTCTTTTCTGATTTTTAAACAATACTAAAAATTTTATTTTCTTTTTTGCAAATTTTATTTATTTTTATTTTTTATTTATTTTTTAAGTATTTTGAAAAAAATCTAATTAAAAAATATTTCAAGTTTTATTTTTCAGTTTTTAAACTGTTTTTAAGATTTTGTTTCTTTTTTAAATTAACACTAATGTTTTCTGAAAGTTTTTTTTTTAATCATGAATATTTTTTTTTCTTTCCTTAATATTTTGAACTCGTATATGCAATTTTCTTTTCTGAATTTTGATTCATTTAATTTTGTTCTATAAAATGTTCTTTTTTCATTTTAGGTTCTTTTTGAAGATTCTGAAATACCCTTCAATGATTCCGATGATGAAGTAAGTTCCTTTATTTAACTCGTATTTTTTTATAATATTGTAATATTTTGTAATATTGATATTTTTAACGATGTATTTACTTTTTCAGTTGATGGATGAAGCGTCGCAAATTTTCATCGAAAATCCTATGGATTTCGATGAAGTTTCCCAAATATTTGTGGAGAATCCCATGCCTTTGCCGCTGTATTACCGAGTAGGAACAGGATTTGAAGTAAGTTTGTTTTTGTGTGCTTGAGTGTAATCTCTTTTTTTATTTTTTTTATAAGTGTCTAACTTTCTTTATTATTACTCTAGACTTCTGCTCGACCTGTTGGAGCCGGACCAACGTACACGACTGGTGGAGAGACTTCCCGCGTAAGTACTTACTTTTATACATAGATTTGTTTTTTTTTTTACGATCGAGCTTATTGTATATATTTTCTTTGTTTTTTACAGATGGAGGGTGCTATTATTATCACCGAACGTCTACGTCGGAGGAACAACAAGTATCAAGCGGAAGAAATCCGTTATGAGGCCCGTGTGGACCCAGACAAGCTTCCCTCCCACGTGCGAGGTGTACCTATGATTGCGGTGATAGACTCTGTGAATCAATTATTTACAAGTTTGATTCGCCGTTCCACGGAAAATTTGGAATCCACAGACCTGATACGACTTTGTATTTGGGCGGAGGGATTGGATAAGCCAATATCCATGAAACTCATTTCCGTCTCTGAGCTCACCGTTGAAAAAGTGATGTCTGCCGTCATGAAGGTCCTCCAGTCGAAAAATAAAATTCAGCTGGATGAGGGTTTTTCGGTGGATGTCATGACAGTTCACAGACCCATCGGTGCTGGAGGACGACGAATTTCAAATATTTCCGTCGATCGCCTGCAAAAGAAATCTATTCTGAGTATTCCCGAGGATGAAGAAGGTCTCTGCTGTGCGAAGGCCATCTTGTTTGCGAAAGCCCATTTAGAGAATGACCGCACGGCAATTGAAGCCATGAAACGACGTGGCCGTCCCGCACTGATGAACCGTGCCCGAGCTCTGCATACTGCAACCCAAGTTCCCCTAGGTCCTTGCTCGTTTCGAGAAGTCGCTCAGTTTGAAGAGCATCTCAACATTCAGATTGCTGTACTGTCGTCGGATAATCGCAATCGAGTAAGTTTTACTAAATGTGCATATTTAAAATATTTTTTCTTTATTGACATTTGCTGATTTTAAAATCTTTTTTTTTTTATTTTGTAGGTTTCGTACAAAGGTGTAGATAGACCCTAGCGGATCAATTTGTGGCTTCACGATGGACATTACGACGTCGTGAAGTCATTGAAAGCGTTTTTCGGTAGTGATTTTTATTGTGAACGGTGCGATGTGCCTTATCAGCGTGCCTATGAACATCGATGTGCCGAAGCATGTTACGTGTGCATGAGAACAGACTGTCGACCGGGCGAACCTCAACGATGCCTGGACTGTGATCGTCTTTGCCAATCGAGTGATTGCTTTGCAGCCCATAAAGCCCTAAGAGAGAATCAGGAATTCTCCCTCTGTGATCAGGTAAATGAAAAGTCTTAGTTAAAAAAAATATATATAAATAATGTATGTGTAAATATATGTATTCATGATTTTTTTTTCTTTCACAGATTTATCAGTGTCGAACGTGTTGCAGAGTAATTCGTAGAAGAGATTGTCCCAAAGACATGCACCGCTGTGGAACAGCCAAATGCCCTTCTTGTGATCGCTTTGTTGTATTGGCGGAGCACCAGTGTTACTTGCGGCAAGTGGCCCCGAAGAATCCCAGTGCAAAATTGATCTTTTTTGATTTTGAAACGGACCAATCTTCGGGAACACACGAAGTTAATTTTGCTGTGGCGCAGTATACTGATGGCCGGGAGGAGGTATTCAAAGGATATACAGCCTGTGCAGATTTCTGTACATGGCTGTTTACTCCTCGACACAAGGGCTACACAGCAATCGCCCATAATATGAAGGGGTAAGTAAATTTTCTCTTTCTGTTTATTTCTGATTTGTTCTTATCTTTATCCATTAAACGTATTTTGTTCTTTTTTCAGATTCGACGGGCAGTTCATCATGGAATGGTTAATCAAACAAGGTACAACACCAGAAGTGATTCCGTGCGGGAGCAAATTGATGTCTATTCATTTGAAATCTGTCGACGTTCGAATCATCGATTCGTTAAATTTTCTCCCAATGGCCCTGTCAAAACTGCCCAGTTGTTTTGGTTTCTCCGAATTACGGAAGGGCTATTTCCCTCATCTCTTTAACACCCGTGAGAATCAAAACTATGTTGACCCCCTTCCCGATACCCAATACTATAGTCCTGACACGATGTCAACTGCAGCTCGCAGTGCATTCCTGTCCTGGCATGCAGAAGAAAAACAAAAGGGGGAAATGTTTGATTTTCAAAAGGAAATGTATTCTTATTGCAGGTAGGTGCTTAAGAATTCTCTATTTTTAAAAATAAATAAATAAATAAAACAAAAAAAAAATATTTTTAAACTAATATGTTTTTTTCTTTTTTTCAATTTTTCAGTTCGGACGTGGATATTCTTCGGCGTTGTTGTCTCGAGTTTCGAACACAGTTTATGGAAATCGCCAACGTGGATCCGTTTCGGTAAAGTATTTTTTTGTATTCTTTTAAAATATCTCCATGAAAAGATTTAATTTATAAATATTTAACTTCTTTTTTATGTTTTAGGTATGTGACGATTGCATCTGTTTGCATGGCAACATACCGAAGCAACCACATACAGCCCGATACGATTGCTATGGTTCCCGTGCACGGTTACATCAACAAAACCAATTTCAGCCCTGATTCAATTCGATGGTTGGATTTTGTAGCCTCAACACAAGGGTTGCATATCCAGCACGCTCTCAATGGAACGGGAGAGCGAAAAATCAAAGGAATATCAGTAGATGGATTCTGTGAAGAAACCAAGACCGTCTACCAATATCAGGTAAAAATTATTCTGTGATTAATGAATCGTTTTATTTATATATATATTTTAAAATACTATTTTAATAAATGAAAATATTTATTTTTAGGGTTGTTTCTTTCACGGCTGTTGCACGTGCTACAATTCAGACGTGACCCATCCTTTAAAAAACGTGACCATGGCAGCATTAAGACAACAGACGGAGGAGAATGTCCAGAAATTACGCGACCAGGGATATCAGGTAGTCGAGATGTGGGAGCATACTTTTAGAGAAATGAAGAAGGAGTCCCCGGAACTAAAATCTTTCTTGAAAACACACGACTTGAAGGACCGTTTAAATCCAAGGGATGCATTTTTTGGGGGACGAACCAACGCAGTAAAATTGTTTCACGAAGGCGACGTGAAATATGTTGATTTTACGTCGTTATACCCATGGGTAAGTCTGTTGTTTGTTTTGTTTTTAATTTTTTTAATTATTTTCTCACCTTAAAAATGTTCTCTGCATTGTGATATGTATTTTTTTTAACACTTTTATTTCATTGTTAGGTAAACAAATATTGCCTTTACCCCGTTGGTCATCCCACCATTATAACAGAAGGTTTCGGTGATATCGACCAATATTTCGGATTGGTCCACTGCAAAGTACTCCCACCACGAGGGCTCTATTTACCCGTGCTGCCATACCGATGCCAAAAGAAGCTGATGTTTCCCCTATGCCGGACCTGCACTGAAACCTTGCAGCAAAGTCCTTGCTCCCATACCGATGATGAACGTGCTATCGTCGGAACATGGGTAAGCGAGGAGCTGAAGCTGGCGAAGAAGAAAGGATATCGAGTCACACTCAGGATTCTGTGTTGCCCCTTTAAGAAAACTCTCCCCGTCACCCCACCGTCACATGTCTTAACAAGAAGTCCATGTTGCCAACGGATAAAAAGAAATTCTACCCCCGTCATCTTTCACGATCAAGCAACCAACCAACCATTCACTGTGTTGTCCCTTTAAGAAAACTCTCCCCTCCCCGTCATCCCTCCGTCACATGTCTTGACAAGAAGTCCAGGTTGCCAACGAATAAAAAGAAACTCTACCCCCCGTCATCTTTCACGCTCAAGCAACCAACCAACCATTCAACTGTTTTGACCCCCAAACGGCACGGCTTACTACTGCGATGAGATGCCTGCAAAACGATGTATTTTGGCATAGGAATTAAACAAGAGGTGATGTATTTACATCACATATGTGGTGTTACTTTATATACTACAATAACAAAAAGAAGTGGAATGCAACAATAAACAGATGATCAAATTGCTATATATATATATATATATACATGTATATACATAACGTGATAGAGTTCTTTTTCCCCCGCTTATATGCTTATTTTGGTAAACGTTTATAATTTACGTTTTAATTCCTTTTTGAGCATTAAAATTTTGAATCTTATAAAAAGCATGTTTAAGGGGAAAAGGGAATTGGAATCAGAATCAACAGTGACATCTTGAAAAAATCTCCCCCCCCCCCCCACGATAAACGCCGATTTTTTCTACAATTTATCATATAATCATGAAACTATGCTTATTAATGCAAACTGAAAGTAAAACAAAAACTTTGAACATCTTAATTATACTTAAATTCGGTGGTTGCTTGAGGGATACCCTATTCGGATTGAAAAGTAATTTATTTTTAGAAATTTTCCATTTTGAAATTAATCTTTTAATATGGTACTCTTCAAAATTTAACAAATCACTTGGAATTGTTCCAGGCATCACGGTTATTAATGTATAATATACTTCTAATGGATATGAGTGAAAAAGATAATAAAAAATTACCCGTATTTTTAAGGCTCCACGCAGCTTTTAAACAGAAATAGCGTCCGATTTATCTAGGGAATGTATATCCTTCTGTCGATCCGCTGAATTTGGAAACTAGAAGCATATCATTATAACTTTTAAATCATTTTAAAAATCTCTTATGTGTATTTCTCAGTGAGAAGAATAAAATCCCCACCTTTCAGGCAATTTTTAAAAAATTTAAGATATGAAAGTAAACGAACAGTTAGGGTACAAACATTATTTATACAGTTAATTTCGTTGCGGTGAAAACAAAATTTTCTCAGATAACATATCAATTTTTGGCGGGCTTAATGTTTAAAATGCATTACTTTTCTTTATAAATAAATAAATATACATATATATAATTTGAATTATTTAGTACAATTGTAACACTCAGCAGACAAAAGATAGATGAAGATACCAACATAAAATAAATTTTAATTGAGATTTATTTCGATTAAAAATAGTCACGGTATTAATTTAATTTGAGTACCAATGATTAGTAAAAACATGTTAAAGTACTCACTCAGAAGAGAAATGACACTAACATAACACATAAGCCTAACAATGAGAGAATTTGCAATAACTGTGAAATATTAGTAACAGTCAGAGAAAGTATAAAATCAACAAAGAGTTCCATTAAAAGGAAAAAAAAGATGGAATTCATGAATTGAAAATTGGAATTTTAAATGCTGAAAAATAGAAATGTACTCATCAGGAAACTTGCATTTCTATCAGCATAATATATATAAGGTGTCCCCCAGATTGAAAGAGGGTAAAATTTTTATCAATCAGAGAGATAAGTGGACAATGAAAATTGCAACAGTGTTCAAAATACGGGCATGAAATAAGACTACGTTCATAAAAATTTCTTCCTGTTAATTTTCAAAATGTTATATATATATATATATTAATTTTCATGGACCCCTCTTTACAAATTTGGTAAATTAGAAAGTTTTTATTTTTAATGCATCAACATCACTTAAAACAAAAAACCGTATACCTGTATCATTAAAATTGAGTGAGTTATATTTAACTGAAATTAACCATAAGAGCCATATACTAAAATCGAAATGTAAGTTTGTAAAATATTGTATAAAGATAATATACATGATATTCTCTACATTAAATCATTTTTGACAGAATAAATGAAATAAATAAATATATATATGCAAATATATAACTTAATTTCGAATTTATCCTTTTTTTTTTTTTTTTTTTTGAAAACGACATTCTAGCAAATAAATTCAAAGCCAATTTTTTTTTTTTTTTTCATTCAACTGTAATTTAGCCGTTTCAAAAATTTATGTTAAAATAATCTTTAAAAGCTGCATAAAATTGTTGAAATGAAAGATTACAAAATATTTGTTACGCAAGATGTTAAATTTGAAACTCATTTAAGTTTTTCAAGTATTATTATCATTTTTTTTCTGTATAATTGTCTGTTTTAATTTTTATGTGTCAAATAATAAAAGTAATCGCGAGTTCTCTCTACCCTCTCTTTTTTTTTTTTTTTTTTTTTAATCATAGGCACTTTATGCACCAGAGAGTATAAGATGAGGCTTATATAAGTAAATAAAAACAGGCAAATACAGAATAAATCAGTGACAAATAAATAAATAACATAAAATAAAAATACATACACGGAAGTATACATAAAATAACATGCATAAAACATGTATGAATTCAAACATATGTACAAATGTACACACATACACACACACATACAGAATAAATCAGTGACAAATAAATAAATAAATAAATAAATAAATAAATAAATAAAATAACATAAAATAAAAATACATACACGGAAGTATACATAAAATAACTTGCATAAAACATATATGAATTCAAACAATAGGTACAAATGTATAAATGTACACATGTACACATACACATTTATAAAATACATTTTAAACGCCTATCTATTATTATACATATTTTAAAAATTACACAGGCCTACAGAATTGAAGTTGACAAAATTTGATTTGATAATTTTAGCTGAACTTTATGTTTTTTGATGTGCTGAAACCGAAAATGCAGCCCATTTTTCTCTATCACGTACAGATTTTTGTCAACACAGGGTACTTACCGACACAATTTCTTACATATACCATCATAACAATAGGTTGGTTGGTTGGTATGCTTGTACGGCGCACTAGTGCTGCGATATTACAACAATAGGTATCCTTGATTAATTAATTATGGAAACATACTATAAAACTTACCATATAATTATATTGGTGGAAGAGTAATGGAAGAAATTGTATAGGTAGGCACCCTGTATTGACGAAAATCTATACGTGATAGAGAAAAACTGGCTTCATTTTCGGTTTCAACACACCAAAAAACATTAAGATCAGCCAAAATTATAAAATCAAAATTTTACATGTCGACCTGTGTTTTGTGTCCCAGCTATGAACTCGCATAAAATAAATTTGTGAACGGCATGCATTCCGCGATACAGATATGCATTTTTTTCTAATGGTCTTGTTGGATGAAAAATTAAAACTTTCTAATTCGCCAAATTTGTCTAAAGAAGCCGTATAAAATTTTTAAAAATGCAACTTTTTGAAAATTAACTTAGGAATTTTTTTCTGAACGTAGTCTTTTTTGCTGTCTTATTTTGCATATTTTTCCAGTTAACATTTTCCACTCATCTGTAACAGATAAAGAACTAAAGCGTGTATTAATCGTTTTGGGACACCTTATATATAATCTTTAGTACATTACTTTTTTATAAAAATATAAGTCCCCAAAAAAGAGGTAAGATCAACTAAGTCCATTAAAAATGTGAAAGTATTACAATAATCAATCTTTCTTCAGAGGCATACATTGAAATATTGTATGCTAAAAGGTCAGGAGTTTCTGTTTATCTGTAAACATAAAGTGGAGATTTTTTAACAGAAAATATGCCCAATAAGTTATCCAATGAAAGGGAAGAATTTGACACCAGAAAAAAGAATGAAATAAAAGGGAAAATATTCTAATATTAAAAACAAAATCTTACAATCATTCATACTACTTACTAATAACTTAAAAGTACGTTAGTTTATATACAGGCTAAAAATACTATGACATTATATGACTACAGTAAATGGGTGTAGCGGATGTTAAGAATTTCCTTTGTTAGTGATTTATATTATTAGAAATTTCCTTTATTAATTATTTACATTGTTATCGATTTACATTGTTAGAAATTTTCTTTATTAATTATTTATATTGTTAGCGATTTATATTGTTAGCGATTTATATTATTAGAAATTTCCTTTATTAATTATTTGCATTGTTATCGATTTATAGTGTTAGAAATTTTCTTTATTAATTATTTATAGTATCAGAAATTTTATTTATTTATTATTTATATTGTTAAAATTTTTTTAATTAATTATTTATATTGTTAGTGATACACATTGTTAGGAATTTTCCTAATTAGAAATCTTTAACGGTTTATATTGTTAGCGATTCTCTTTGTTGGCAGTTACAAAAGTATTATTATTATTATTATTTTGTAAGCAATTTTATTTACAATGTTATTATTATATATATTTCTTGGGGGGGGAGGGGAGAGGGGGAAGAAGTTCTGATTAATATTATGTGAGATATTTTCTTTGCTAGCAATTTATAATGTTAGGAATTTTCTTTGATAGAGATTTATGTTGTTAGTGATCGTCTCTGGAGCCAAAAAATATCTGCTAAGTGGCTAATAGTTCTTACTATTCCCTTCAATTGAGGTGTCATAAAAAATGTTTTTCCCCTCACATTTAGGAATTTTCTTCTTTAACCCGTTAACGCCCGAATTAATTTTGCAAAATATTATTAGCTGATTTTTTCACTTCTAAATTAATATAGACAACTGACAGTAAAATATATTAACTTAAACAATTCTTCTGGTAGTTTTAAATTTAAAGCCTATCCTCATTTATGGACGTTTAGTGTTCTAGCGAGAAAACTTCGAGATAACAATTAATTTCCTATTATATGTTAACAAACATCTCGAAAGTAAAGTATTGTAATATATATTAATATTCAACTTGATTTAAGTTAGTATACCTGCGCAAAAAGCAAATAGATGTGCGACGAATGAAAAATCATAAAATGACTATCTAAATTATGAAATAATAATTGATAGTAGGCACATAAAACTTTTAGGGATCATTTAGAGTGACGCTATAAACTGTTACTCAAAAGCAGAAATCATTCCAAGAAACCACAAAAAATATACGTTCCATTTTATTAGCTGTCCTCAAATGAGGACAACTGGACTTCATATTACATATTAACAGTACTTGCAACTTTGTGTTTTCAACTGTTATTGGGATTTTTGTTTTGTTTTTTCAATATTTTCGTTTAATAGTTTTTCCAGCAATAACTTTCGTTTTTATTTGTTTAAGGGAAAAAAATTCTCGCCAAAATATTTTATTAATCTATGCTTTATGTTCATATATATATATATATATATATATATATATATATATTGATAGTAATTAATATTAATTAAACAGGAATACACACACAGTTTGTGTTTAGAATATCTTAAAATTAACTATTTCGTTTGTATAATTTTTCCATAGAAGCTTTGTTATGTGCAATAAAAATATGCGTAAAAAGTGTGCATTTGTGCATGGTTCTTGACCATTTAATATTTTTGAACCATTAACACGTTGAGCGCCACGGGAATTCTTAAGGAAATCTCCGTCAGGCCACGCGCGCTGCTTAGAAGCGCGTTACGTTTACCGTGTTTCAATAAAATCCATTAAAATTCCTTAATGATATAATCCTGTAATAAATAAAAATTAAGTAAATTTTCAATAATTTTTCAGTGATTACTTAAAACTATGTAATTTTTTTTAGTTTTATATCATATTTGACACTGTCAGCCACCGATGTTTGACGCGGCCTAAATGGAAAGTTCAGTATCAACCACCGATGGCTGTCATGCAGTGTTGGACATAATTAATTAAAAAGTAATTGAATTACAATTAAATTACAATTATAATTATTTTACTGTCGATCAATTAATAAGTAATTGATTACAAATAAATTGAATAAGTAATTCAACTTATTTGTAATCAATTACTTATTAATTGATCGACAGTAAAATAATTATAATTGTAATTTAATTGTAATTCAATTACTTTTTAATCAATTATGCCCAACACTGCTGACATAGCACTCAACGTGTGAAATTTTCATATCTGACGTGAATCCTATCCTATTACTTACACGTACATAAATAATAGTGTTATCGTTATTAACTTTTTAAATTCAATTATATTCTTCTTGTTTATTTTTTCAAAAACAAACAAACAAAAGATAGAAAGAAGGGGAAAAAAAATTACTCACCTGTTTGTAGATCGAAGAAATCCTGATTCCCATTAAAGAATCGTTTTCCTCGACTTCACCGGTGTGATACGCGAGTTGTGGCTCTGGGGGAATGTCTGGAACGACTTTACTTCCCATCCTCTAAGGTTCCAGCACTCCCCGGATCCTAAAGAGACAAAAACTAAATATTAAAAAATCCAGAAAGCTTTATTTTTTTTTCTTCACTGAATTTACATTAATGTATCATATTATCTTACATAACTTGATGCCAAAATTTTGAACTTCATTTTCATAATACATTTATAATTATTGAAATAAATATAACCAATCCACATGCACGTCAAAAGTGAATAAAACTAATATTTATACTAATACACATTTCATGAGGACGTTTAATACTTTTTTTTCCTCATACAATGCGTGAAAGATTACTCGAATTAATATAGGAAACCATACAAAGTAATAATAAAAAAGTTTTTTGACTTATTACTTTTATTAGAGCAAAAATTAATAAATATTTTTTTTTCATTTTTTTTTACTTATTTCATTACGTCTCTCATTTATAGATGAATAGTTAAAAGTACTTGCTATTTCATCGTATGCTTACCTCTTGGATATTGATTTATCTTATTTAATCTATTAAATTCTCATAAACTTAGTTTACTTTTCATATACTTCATAATTTATCAGCTGATCACAGCTCTCATGGGATATTAATTCCCGCTGAATAACTCATTTTATTTTTACGGTAAAATATGTAATTTCAACTCTAAAATTTGTTAGTGCAATTCCTCTGAGCCTACTGGTGTACTGAAAAAAAAAAAAAAAAAAAAAGTATTCAATAAATGAGGTTTTCTTAACATGGGAGAAGAAGTAAAAATTTTGCATAAACGTGCATTAGAAGAATTTTTTTATGGCAAACATGTTGGATCAGTTTTAAAATACCATTTATGGTATTGACATAAACGTTATTGAATATCAATCTTCTACTTTTACAAATTCTCAAGTTAATCCAAATTGAATATTTTAACTAACATGGCAGACTATGGGAATATCTCACATATAGTTGTGTTATGGAAATTATCTCATTCAAAATAGTATGGAGACTCATCAAATTAGAATAAAGTTAACGAATTTGGAAATGGCAAGCCTAGTGTGTCGGGTATTTTAATTTTCGACCGTGCCAGGTAATCTACCGAGGTCATTGCTCGTTACATGAACATGAATATAGTATATGACGTATGATAAAAGTTTATAAGTACAAATATATGAAAGGGAAATGAAAAAATTTCGCTTATGCTAATTTTTTTTTTTTTTTTTTGACTGAGGGCCTATTAGTCTCAATCTGGGATTTTTGCGTTGTCGTTTTCGATAGTTGGACATTTGTCGAAATCATTTTTCGATAGTTGGACATTTATCGAAATCTAAAATTTATCGAAAATATAAATGAATAATTTGAAAGCGATGTTATAATTGGGAAGAAAAAAAAAACTAATAGTCCTCCGTCCTAAACTAAATTCTGCTTTTGCCAGAATTTCATCAAAATCTTTTTTTTTTTTTTTTATTATTATTATTATTATTATTATTATTATTGAAAGAAAAAGAAAAGAAAATTAATAATAATCAGTATCGTTACAAGCGATATCGAAAAAGTTTTTTTTTAATAATTTTGAATTAGGAAATAAAAAGTGCGCGTGAAATAATATGAAATAAAAATAAGTAAAAAAATGAATTTAATGATTTAATGTTTTTGTTTTTCGGGGGCTGCTCATGCCTTTAAAAAATGCGTATTAAAACGAGTCGAAGAAGGAAGCGAAATAAGTATTGAGTTATATCTTATACTATTAAGTGAGCAATATTTGTATGTATATTTCACTGATCTCGAAAACGGTAGCTCGGACAGTCACGAGATT
The DNA here is from genome assembly GCA_963930645.1 of Salticus scenicus. Classification (NCBI taxonomy): domain Eukaryota; kingdom Metazoa; phylum Arthropoda; class Arachnida; order Araneae; family Salticidae; genus Salticus; species Salticus scenicus. The sequence goes on from OZ005656.1 coordinate 246,510,480, forward strand.
TAACAGAAAGGTGCATCCCGAAGGGTCATTGTGCACATCGAAGTCAGATTTTCGAATTTTTGATTAGTTTTTCCTTAATTAATTAAAATGTGAAAATCATAACCTTCTAATTTCTGATAAAAAAAAGCCATTTAAATTTTAACATTTTATCCATAATTTAATTGTTGCCAATTTTTTTTTCGACAAAATAATAATAATAATTAAAAAAAACTTACATTTATTTAAAATGAGGAAAATAAATCAGAAATATTAGAAAATAAATTAGAAATATCACTCGCATCGTTACAAATAAGACACCAAATGAAAGGGAAAATTTTTGTAAATCCGATGCATTAAACAGCTTATCAATCGGATGATTAGTTTTTTCTTAATTAATTAAAATGTGAAAATAAAAACCTTCTAATTTCTGATAAATAAGACATTTAAATTTTAAAATTTTATCCATAATTTAATTGTTGCCATTTTTTTTCGACAAAATAATAATAATTAAAAAAAAAAAAAAAAAAAAAAAAAAAACGTACACTTATTTAAAATGAGGAAAATAAATCAGAAAGATTAGAAAATAAATTAGAAATATCAGTCGCATCGTTACAAATAAGATAACAAATGAAAGGGAAAATTTTTTTTAATCCGATGCATTAAACAGCTTATCAATCGAACAATTAGATTTTTTAAAATTAACTAAAGTATGAATTTTAGGTGGCAACAGCAGAAGATTGTATGGAAACCGTTAGGAGAAAAAAAATGAAAAATCTGCTTCACATTAAGTCACATGATTTTTAAAAGGGATTAAAAATCCGCGATTGTAATGAAATGCTCGCCCTCTGATGGGCTAAGGTGAAATTATCACACCACTGCATATCATCATATTATGCAATCGATTTTCCATGATGTAATGGCGGAGAAAGAAACACGTGGCTATTATATTTACTAACAACTGCAGTTCAGAGAGCGCCATCTATCGATCATTACAAACGCGGATTGCAGTTTTCAAATTCTTTTAAATTTTCTCTCACGAACACAAAAATATAACATACAGCCTGTACCCCACAAGACCAACTTGCATTTCAAATTTCATCAATTATTTTGGTTAATAAACAAAAGTTATTATTATTTTTTTTCAAATTAAGTTTTATTCTGTTTTTGAAAAGATTTATGTGATCATAGATATAATAATATATATAGATCTATCATCCCCATATTATCGTGCAAAGATTTTTGATGCCGAAAAAAAAGCTTTGGAATCAGCCATTAAGTGGTATTGAAGGAAAAAAAAAAAAAGAAGAATGAATTTGAAACTATATCTGGGGCTTTTCATTCACCTTTAGTAAATGAATTTTAGTCCATGAATTTTATTTGCTAAAACATTCGGGCATATTCCCGTGTGTATTCACTCGGGGAAAGACTGCCATATTTTGGTAAAATCGCCGTCTTTTCCCGAGTGAAAAGGAATCACTTTTTTGTCCCCAATGATCAATCTATATATTATTACTATATCTATGTATGTGATACGATAGATTAATAATTTGGGTTTTAATTTTTTTTTTAAATAGATTATTTAAACTCTATGAACCATATTTTTATTTTATCAGCTTCATTAACAGATCCTGCTGGGCGATTTTTTAAATTTTGGTGTTGAAGTACACCGAATGTTTTTCGACAAGAAGTTTAATATAGCAACAGCCATTTTAATCTAAGTAGCGCATCAAATATATAAAAACATAAATGATTTATTTTTACACAAAATTTACAGAACAAATGCAGTTTTAAAGATAGGAAATTTATTTCAACAAGCACTATTTTAAACCTAAAAAGCATTAAAAATATAAGCAGAATATAAAGGATTCTTATGTATAAACAAAAAAGAGTCTGATAAAATTATTAGCAAAATAGTCTTCCCCTTTTCATACAAAAAAAAAAAAAAAAAAAAAAAAAATCCATCGCTAATATGGCGACAAAATTTCAAAAGCCGCCATTGGAGCGACATAATAAAGTTGTGTAACACGATAATGTTTACCTATTTATTTATTTTTTTATATAATAATCACTATGCTAATTTATCACACAAACAAATGAACCTCTGTGTGTTACTGCACTCTCACGCTGTCGAACAGAAAGATTTGAAAAATTCAAATTAATATTTAAATACATAAATAAAAATATGTTTAATGGGAAATATATATAACCATAAAAAGATTAGTTGTCTAAAATACGGCAGAAATAGCGCTCATAGCATATTGTTACAAGGGATTAAGTCTTATTGTTACAATGGATTAAGTCTAAAATGGTGACAAAAATTCAAAAGCCGCCAAAGAGAACTATATTAAGGCTGTACTATCAGGTTTACAACCCATGAATTATATATAAACACAAAAAATTAATTGTCTCATGCGACAGACGTAGCCGGTCACAGCATATTGTAATATTTGGCGTGAAATTGCTGTAATTTAATGGTTGATTGGATAAACAAAAAAAAAAAAAAAAAACATATGAAATAACGTAAAAGCAAATATTATGTTGTCTAAACCCAGTTACGTTTGAGTCCAGTCCGAGTTGCATGTGAACAACACTATACGTGTTGTTCACATGTAACTGGGATTCAAATATAAAAGGGAAACTCCAATTTTTTCGATACTATCTATTTCGAAACTGTTATATAATAAGCACCTAAATGGAAGCTCATTGGTAAACTATTGTCGCAGGTAATAGGGACAAGCGCCCGAGTTGCAGTTGATGACCAAATCGCTGCTGAATGCAGCAGGGACCTGGAGCGAGCTTTTGAACAATTTCAGTAATTTATTTTATTTTATTTTTATAAAGCTATATAGAAACGAGTTTCCTTTAAATTTAGTGGCCAGCGAAGCGGGCAAAGCCTGCTAGTTACGATAAATACGATATATAATATGATACGATATATTAGACCTATCGTCCAGGGTTAGTAGGCATTTTCGTTGAAAGAAATAGATTGTTCGTTCGGTGCAACTTGCACATTAGTCCCATGAGGTACAACTTTCACATTAGTCCCTTGAGGTACAACTTTCACTTTAGTCCCGTCAGGTACAACTTGCACATTAGTCCCCTTTAATTTCCTTTTTTGTTGATTAAAATGAAACTGGAAGTATTTGAAAACTCCAATACAAATAGGTAAAGGGAATAATTTTTATTATTATTATTTTTATTTATTTATATATTTTAAATTTCTTCTGTGAGTTTTTAATCACGGTATATATATGCTCACATATAATGAATCGAATCGATAGTCATTAGAGTAAAAGACACGAGATTTATTTAATGTTTCACTGAAATAAATATTCCACTAAGCAATTGAATAATGAAATCATGTGCTCAACAGAGCCATTATTTCTCTGTCTTGAACCTCTTAATGTAGGTTCACGTTCAAATATTGTAACTATAATTTTAAAGGCTAAATAAGATTAAATCTTAATTATATATACATATTTATTCATTTTTTTTTAAAGAAAAAGATAAAGAAAACAAAACTTTATAATTGTACTGTGTCTTCTAAATTAGATGAAATAATTTGAGAATCTTAAACAGTTTATCTACGAAATTTTGTGTACTATGTTTTATTCCTTCATAGAACGAACTCTTTATTATTTCAAAAATTAAGCATTTTTTAGGTTCTTTCATTGAATTAGCCTAAATTTGAGATTAAACTCAAAGTAAAAAGCTGTTTCAGATGTTATATGAACTTTAGAAACCAAAATTATTATTATTATTATTATTATTATTATTATTATTAATCACAAAATTAATGTTTGTACAATAGCATAAGTGTAAAGAGACAACTAATCGGAGAAATGGGCATATAATTAAATAATTATCCTTGATAATATTTCCGTATAATTCCTCTGAACCATTTGGGAAAGGACTGTTAACAAAAAAGAAAAATCATTATCCAAATTGATGCATCAGTTATTAAAGCATATACTACAAAAGATTCAATATTACGCTTTAGTACTCTTCTAATTAGGTGATCAGCTTTTTTAAAAGTATAATATAAATAAAAGAACGGTTGGTCAATGGTTGGCAAACTATATGATAAAAAGAATTTGTCGGTTTTCTGGAATGCTAAAAATTTATTTGAAAATTCATTCTCGTTAATCTTTCTGTATTCAATTCATTTTTAGTCAAAAAAAATTAGTTGATAAAAAGGTTTGCGGGAAAAAAAAAAAAAAATCCATTTCAAAGTAATTTGGTTATTACCTTTCAGAAGTCCTTGGCGAATTTTCCGAATATCCAAAACTGAATTATGGCCTTTTATGAAAGGCAGAAAGTACCATTTATTTCACATAGCATCATATTTTCATTTATATAGAATTGAGTAGTTTTATGCTATAAATATATTATTTCAATTTAACGGCAAAATGCATAGTTCTACTATTGAACAGGGAGGACATTCGTGAATGACAGAGAGCAAAGATCTTAAACTAGGAACCGAAATTGAAGTTAATTATAACTTTAGTAATCTTTATTATTATTTTAGCCTTTATCAATATTAGAATTAATCGAAATAGAGTGCCAATGGTTGGAAAATACTGTAGGAAAGTAATTTTTTCCTGATTAACTTATTAAATCCAATTACGGTCATTGTCCGATTGTTTTTAATGTGTAACGTTAGAAAAATTATTAAGTGGAGAATGACTTATAATAAAAACAAATTGCCTGAAAGGGATGTTTTCTTTTGTCTTTCTTTTGAGGGGAAGGGGATAATTAAAGCCTAAGTCATATCAAGCTCTAAAATTCAAGTTAATGGATTTTATATGAAGAAAGAGAAGCAATTTTTATTATAAAAAAAAATTTAAATTTACACAAAAGATTCGATCATCTAAGACACCAATTAAAGACCGTTTCTATTTTCTTTTTCTTTCTTTCTTTCTTTTTTTTTTTTTTTTTAATAATTAAGAAGACGTTTTTTTTTTTTTTTTTTTTTATTTTTTTTTTTACATGTCTTACGTTTTAAATACTTACTACTTACATGCAACAACAAAATATAGATGCTCGAAAATTGGTATTTCGAAAAATATCGCTGACGATTTTTTTCTCCTTGTTTTATAACTGGTTATGTAAACAATGTTTTACATCTCTTTACATGTGTATCAGCTTTCTCTTACCGGAAAATTTTTAAAGGCCTGCTTTATTAGGAAATTTTATGTCTTCTGATCACATTATATCTAACAAGTACATGTAATACGCGCGTAGTAGTGGGTAATGAAAGTCGAGAGGTTTTTTTTTTTTTTTTTTTTTTTTTTTTTTTTACACCAGATTTTTTTTTTTTTTCTATCAGTTATTTGTATTGGGTGAATTCGTATAAGAAAATTTCGCAATGCTACAACGTACAAGCTTTTTTTTTTTTTTTTTTTTTTAATTTGGAACGAAGTATGCATTATATAAAGAATAGCGTATATATAATTCATTATCTTTAAAAAGCACATGTGATATGTGTAATAGTGGGTAATGGAAGTCGAAAGGTTTTTTTTTTTTTTTTTTTTTTTTTTCACCACATTTTTTTTTTTTTTTTTTCAGTTATTTGTATTGGGTGGATTCGTATAGGAAAATATAGAAGAAAATTTTGTAATGATACAATATACAAGTTTTTTTTTTTTTAAATTAGGAACGAAGGATGCATTATATAAAAAATAGTGTATAGATAATTTGTTGAATTACTGTATTAGTATAAAAAAAATCTGGAGTGACTCTGTTATACTTTCCGAACATTAAGTAATGAACGGTTGTGTAAATAAATTAAAGTAAGACAAGTAGTTAAATAAGCAAAAGTGAAAAATATAATAATAGGTTTTATTATTTCCCCCATTGTTTAATTTTACGCTATTGCACTTCACATAATTTTAGATAATAGATCATAATGATATAGAATTTTTCGTTGCGTCCCTGTAAAAATCTATAAGGGCTAGATTCACCAAAATCTATACAATTCGTGCGACGGTAATCTATAATATGTGTACAAATTTTCAGCTCAATCGAATAAGGCGTTTAAACGCTATCGCATTTTCAAAAATTTGTCCTGATAGGTCATAATGATAAAGAATTTTTCTTTGTGTCCCTGTAAAAAAAAAAAAAAAAAAAAAAAAAACTATAAGTGTTAGATTCACCAAAATCAATAAGGTTCGTGTTATGGGAACATACAAAATACGTACCAAATTTCAGCTTATTTGAACAACGCTTTCAGGCGCTATCGTGTTCGCTCACATGCATACAAACACACACACGCATGCATACATTATCGTAAAAATAGAAAAAGTGAACTCAGGGAACCTCAAAACGTATAGAAACACCAAAATTTCAAAATCAGATTTTTGGCATGATTACAATTCTTTCCTTATATGTGTATGTTTGGAAAGTAAAAATTAAATGCTATAACTTTTTCGGTTTTCACGGCATCTATGCAGATAGTTATACGTAATTTTATAACAGTCAATATTTAAAAAAAAAAAAAAAGAGAGAGAGAACTTACCTTCCTGAGCTTATACGTAATTGAAGTCAGTAAATTTGACTACAAGCATAAACTATATTTTGCATCATAAAAATTAAAAACACGAAACTATTACTATGCCAGATGAAATTTACTTAACATCTGACTGATTCATAAAATAAAAATCCAGTGAAGCTTCCTTTTTGCATGAAGGTTAATTTCTATCCTTTTAAATGTAGTTTTTATTTTTATTTCCTATTCTAATATATCGTAGCAATATATACTCTAATACTTATTTTTTATCCCAGTATACAGGTACGAACTCAAACATACTTAAAGAAAATATTTAAAAAAGGAAAAAAAAAATACTTTTTTAAAGGTTATCTCACGTAAAATATGTAAAAGTAATTTTCAATGTAAATTTTATGTTGGTATATATATGACGAAATCCAAAATCGTACTTTAAGGAATTAAAAAAAAAATAAATAAATAAATAAAAATAAAATAAATTACATATAATTACGAAATCCACTTGACAATTCCACATGCTCAAAGTTTTTGACTTTTTCTTGTCTTCATATGAAAAGAAAAAAAAGATCGTTTAAGAAATGAATGTCAAAGTGTACTGGTGTGAACAAAAACTGTGTTGAAGAAAACAACCGCATGGTGCTTGTCTAGCTCTTAAAAATGAAAAAAGGAATTTAAAAGCAATAAATCATATTAAGTGCCACGAAAAAGGGGTATTTGTCACGAAAGTAAACGCGATGTTTTCAGTATATAATTACCAAAATCAATATTCAATTTATGAAATTGATTTGAGTGGTTTTTTTTTTTTTTTTCTTTCTTTCTTTTTTTTTTCTTTCGTAATTTTTTTAGATGTTTCACATTTCGAAGCTATTTATTTAGCATTTATGTTTTTCTTTATGGATGTTTATCCAATTTATCTATAAGATTGTTACAAAATGCTCTGCGTTGTTACAGTTTTATCGAAGTTGAAAAATGGGCTAATATTTTTAATGCTTCAATAACAATAATAGTAATAATCTGGCGTGTCTTCCACACTGCTTTCTCTTATCCTATTACTATAGACATATTATTACGGTTTAAGGTGAAACATATCATTGCAACAGATTGAATTTTTTCCCCTGCATTAGTTGTGCTCTTGCAGTGAAAGTGAAAATAAAGGGGCAGTCCATTCACTTTCGGGAAGGTCCATCTTGGCGACTTGTTTTCTCGCATGGAATTCACGGGAACCGCGCCAAATTACAGTAGCCAAAGACTTTAAATAGCAGTGGATCCACATTCCACAACCGAGGGTTAGTGTTGATCACAGAGTTGTTCTGACAAGAAACATTCAAAAGGCGTCGTCTTCAAAAAATATTGGGGGAAAAAAAAAAAAAAATGTGATTCTACTCCTCATAAAACACGAGAAAGTAAAAAAATTATCCGCTGAAATGAATTACAGCGATCACAAAACATGATCAAAATTAAGCATATTTGACGATTTCACTCTGTTAGGCGATTGATTGAGTACTTAGCGGAGAAGCAAAGCACGGTTCTGTTCATACACGGCAATCTCGGTGCCAGCGAACTTATCGCCTAACAGCGCTAAATCGGCACAGTGCTTAATTTTTATACTTTTTTGTGGTCGCTGTAATTCATTTCAGCCGATATTTTTTTCACTTTCTGGTGTTTTATGAAGAGTAGAATCACACATATTTTTTTCAATATTTTTTTAAGACGACACCTTTTGAATGTTTTCTTGTATTGGGATTGTACTTCTGAGACTGTGTTCCAAGCGATTGATCTCTGTCAGTAAATTGGCGAAATTCCTGCACTATGGAGTGTTTAACACTTTTTGCGTTCTACTCTTGGGGAACAAATGACTGTTTTTTGGACTGTTTCCAGAATATTCGTCGAATAGTGACTTTTGCGATACGAGAGACAGTTTTATCGCACCGCTTCGAGAATATTCGTTGAATTGGCAGTACTGTTTCTCTATTTCGAGAATATTTCTTTATGAACTACATTTTTTGCATAAGAGAGTCGACACATTTTCATAACATCGTACTATACTTCAATATTTACAAAGTACACTTTAAATAATTCTTAAAAATAGATTTAGAAACAATTTTATTTCATAAAAATTTATGTGTGGGGAGGTTAAAATCCCACTGAATCTTTTTCTTAAGTATTGTAGCTACATTCGTTAAAAAAAAAAAAAAAAAAAAAAAAAAAAAAGTTGCTATTGAGTTTAAATATTGATTTGAAATTATTTTGAGAATTTTCACCCTCACAATTCTTTGAAACTTATATGATTTTTTTCTTTTTTAGAAGCTTTGTATATTGGCTGTAAATCGTAAACACGCCACATATTGTACTTTGTCATATTTGCTTAGCAAAAATTTCATAAAAGATCTTGAAATAAACTTCGAGTCATTTTCAGACATAGGCTAACGATACTCAATCATTTTTTCCGTGGTGAACGAAGGCTAAATGCTTTTTACACAGATAAACCACGGAAACTCCGAACCGTTATGCTGATCGAATAAAAAGTGGGTTCGAAACCGTTACCTCCCAGCTACTGAATTCAAGTACACAACCTCTCAGTCATTGGTGGGGGATGGGGTTCATATTTGTTGAAAAGTGTTAACTAGACATATGCTTTAGACGACGTCTCACTCTTTATCATTTAATAAATATCCAATATTGTATTCCAAACATTGAAATTCTATAACAGGTGACATTCTATAACAATTCTAATTCTACTAACAAAGGTTGATTTATTGTCCAAGGTGGCAATTCGGGTAATAAGGAATACCAACTATTCCATATTATTTGTATTTTTTGAAAAGCTTAAATGTTTGTGAGGTCGTGACGGTAAGTCACCACAGTTTGTTTAAAATTAAGCTGGATCCAGCAAAGTATTCAGTTGGGATAGTTAAATTGCTTCGGCACCAGTGACTCGGCGAAATTTTAGGTCGGATTAATTTTGTGTCGACATGGTGCTGCAACGAAGGAAGTTGTAGACAAATAGGAAGCGATTTTGAAAGTTTGGTTGAAATGAAGAGAAGGGAAGTTGGTGGAAAGTGGTATAAGATGGAGATGATTTTCGTAAAAGTGTGGTGTAGTGGAGTCTTGTCCGACGTCTGTCTATACGACAAACTTTAAGACATAGAGCCTGGAGAAAGTTATATTTCGATAGAGGAGATTGAGTTGCACTTAAGTTAAGTAGTTTAATGAGTGTTGCTGTGATTGAGTTCGTGAATGGAAAATTGATTCAGCCGGGAATCCGCTGATCTATTTGAAAGTCACGGTATCTAAGTAAAGGTGTGCACCCGTCTCTACGACTTCTACTATCTTCTGGGTGAGATATTTTAAATTACCTAAATTAGTTATTATATTTATTTGCTAAAACATTTAATTCTGCTGACTGAGCTACATAATTCAGATCAATCCTCCCATTATTCTAGTTGAATAAACTCTTAATTTTATTTTATATATCTGAGTCTTTGTGTTTCTTATACTTAATACTAGACCTGCTAACTATGTTAGTTTATCCGTAATGGTATTAAGCCACGCCTTTTTTTCACACCAGAATAGTTGTAGAGCAATAGTCTTCTTATTTAATCATGAGAACATATTGCCGAATATTACTCTACAACTATTCTGGTGTGAGAAAAGGGCGGGGCCTAATACCATTACGGGTAAACTAGCATAGTTAGCTAGTCTACCTAATACTTAAGTTAACTAAGTTAAGATGGGGTCTGCGTCAACGCAAACCTCACATGTTGATATATATATATATTTTTTTTTTTTTTTAATTTTTTTTTTTTCAATAATAATTAAAAAAAAAAAAAAATATGTTGATATTGGAGTTATTTATGATTTTCTCTAAAAATGCTACCCTGTATTTCCTATTAACCTTTAAGGAAATGGGCATCCCACACTGAAAAAAAAATTATCTGGCTGACATCTAGAATCTAAATTATAGTTCTAGTAAAAATAGTTCCATGTCATCCTTATAAATTCTAGTTCCCTTTGATAGCGAGTTCTAAAAACTCATATTCGAATTCTAGATTGTTTTCCTATATTCTCGTGATCAATCTCATCTAAAAATTTCTGTAAATAAATTCGAACACAAGAGGAGAGTTTTAGTAACTATAATTTGGTTTTATAACCCAATTCTTAAAAATAAAGCGAGAATTTCTCGCAATATAAAGGATTCATAATATTTATAATATTATTTCACCATCTAGAAAAGTGTAGACTAGAAATTTCCGACCATTTCGTCTATACAGGTTATTTACTTGCTTTATGAGCATAACTCGGAAATCTATATTTCTAGTTTACGGATTAAGAAAATGTCTACTTATTCATTCAAGATGAAATCGATATATATATATATATATATATATATATATATATGTACACACACACACATATATATATATAGATAGATAGATAGATAGATTTGTTTTTGTTTTTTCCTCACTGCATATTTTCCTTCAGAATTATTCCATATATTACCCGCTTAATCCATATTGCCTAAAAAAAAAAAAAAAAAAAAAAAAAAAAAAACTTTTTTTTTTGTTCTTAACTAAAACTTTTCTATGCAAACTCTATTTTTTAAATTAACATATATTCTTGTTTGTTTGTGTGTTTGTTTTTCCGGTACAAATCTCGCAATCTATTTTTAACTAACACCCCTACTAGCTAGACATTTGACACTTTCACAGTAGCTCAGAACCCGGTGACAACACAATACTTCGAAGTCAGATTTGCGAATTTTCAAATGGTTCACTTTTAATTAATTAAAATATGAAAATAGTAAGCTCCTAATAGCAATAAAATAGCCATTAAAATATTAGCTATAATTTAATTGTTGCCGAAAAAAAAAAAAAAAAAAAAAAAAAATTACAAGCTCATTTTCTTTCGACATAAAAATAAATACATTTAATTCAACGTGAGCGTTAAAAAATTATAAAAGTTAAATTATGCCTCTCATAAAAATTGACGTCATTATCACTTTAAAAATTTTATGCACACTGATAAGTGCTAATGTCGTTTTTGTCACGATGCTAATATAATTTGTTCTAAAAGGAGAAATATTTTATTTTTAAAACCAACTTTTTTTTTTTTCACTATTATTATTATTTCACTGAACTGAGTCCTCGTGCTCAAATATTGCTTAACTATTAATTTTTGTCCTCGCGTATTTTATTAATGATTCATCAGAAAATTTAAAAACGTGGTATATAAAAAGTTTTTTTATCTTATAATTATTGTGACATTAAACCATGAAAACACATTAACAACACTTAAGAAGTTTACAAGAGTCGAATCCACAATGAACGAAAATGCTTCAGTTTATTATGGTGAGTTCAAATAGAAATGGCTCTCCATAGTCACCTACATTCTCCTATATATATATGTGTGTGTGTGTTTAAAAAATATAAGTACGTCTAATTTTTTAATCAGATAATTAGATTATTTGTACAGCCAACTTAAATATAATTAAAAACTCAAGTAGTTCTAAAAATTTATAAAGCATACAACTCACAAAATGCGACTAAACGGTGTAAAACATACATACACCGCGTACAACTTACAACTGAAATACGCATACAATATATATGCGCTTAGATACAGCAATTAATAATATTGTTACAACGGATTAAGTTTTTTTTCCCTTGCGTCATTTGTCTTGATGCAGTGAAAATAGTTTTACAGTCAAAGTAAAGAAAAAGAAGCAGTTCATTCACTTTCAGTGAGGTCAACCTTGGCGACAAACTTCGTGACTTGGCGACCAAATTTCGCGAAAAATAGTAGTTTAGGGCTCCTGAAGGTTCGAAAGTCTACAATGTATACCAGCTGAGATCTAAAACTTTCCATAGGATTCTGGAGGGAATTACTGCCAAACCCCATCGCTAAAAGGTATAAATAGGAGTGAGTTGACTTCTGCAGAGAGAATGTATAGTTATTTCGATTCTCAGTTGTTTAGAGACCTATTCTGAGCTTTTGCATTTTGGAAATTGTGCTTCAAGTCACTGAACATTTTTTCGTGAGCTAACGAAAATTTTTACTCGTGAATATTTGATGCTATTTGCTTTATTCCTGAGGAACAAGTGATTTTTTTATTTGAATGTTTCCGAACATCTGTCGAATAGTGACTTTTGCGGTACGAGTGACACCTTCATTGGACTTTTATTAGAATATTCGTTGAAAAAACAGTAGTATTGAACTGTTTCGAGAATATTCTATGTAATCACAGTTTTGTTGTACTGATTCGAGAAGTTAAGCTGAATAAAGAGTATTCATTGACTAGAACCTGACTGTTTCTTTACGAACTACCTTTTCACACAAGAATGCCGACAAGTTTTTCGTAACAATGCATACAGCAGAGGTTTTATTAAAATACACGGAACGATGTTATCTAAAATAAATAACACTGTACCTCTAATTGAAGTATCTTTTTAAAATAAGCAATGTTCCACAATTGACATTGACCCGTATTATTTTGAAGCATCTCTTTTTCAATGATTTAAAGTAATAATTTGTTTGTCACTAATAAATCATTAATCAAAACTTTTAACACCAAAATGATCTCTCTCACAATCCTCCCTCCTTGCCTCGCCATTATTGTTCTATCAAGCAGTAAAAATTAATTAATTTCATATATATATATACATATATACTAATACTAACACTACTACTAATAATAATAAAGAAGCTCGTATATGCTACTTGAGTTAACGAATAAAACTCAATCTATAAGCCAGTCATCACTTGTCCTTTTTATTTATTTTCCCAATATGACGCTTTTTGACAGAAATGCATTACCTTTATAGAAGGTTTCCGTCTCTCCCACATAAATGATGTCTACTCAGACTGCAGTCCAAATGCTTTTTATCTCTATCTTATTAACTATATATATTTGTGCGTTATTTACCGAAAATTAGATAAATATTTCCGATTTTTATGAGGAAGACCTTTTACTATTCATAATAGGTAGTGGAATACTATGTAAAAAGATTTGACACGAACCAATACATATAACAATGTTTTAATCGTTATTTAAAAGTTATAGCAGTTTACGAATAACAAATTACACCGTTAAATTCAGGGATGTTACACAGTTGAATTGACCCAATAATTTTGAAAGTTTGCTTTTTCGAATGATTTAAAAAATAATAACTGATCTGTACCTAGTAAATTTGTAGCCTTAAAAATTTTTAAAAAGACACATTTTTATTTTATCCTGTTATTGTTCTGGATAGATAATATTTCAAATAAACGTCAGTGAAATTCATTGTCTCTATGCAGAAGTTTTTTTTTTTTTTTTTTTTTAACTACTCTCTCTTATTCATATAGGGCAGAAAAAAGTATTGTTTTGGGGGTCGAATTTTCTAAATAAAATTTTCGCTATAATTCACATTTTTGAAATGCAAATTTGAATCTGAAAATCAGATTTTTAGAAACTGACCTGTTTATGTGTCTGTGTTTCCGTTAACTCAAAATCAAATATTTATCAGCAGAAAGTTCAAATTCTATTTTCTAAATTAGTATCGTATGGTGATGCAGCTTGAAATATTTTGATGGGATCGGACAAAGGGAGAGACAAAGACATATACAGAGGCAAAGAAAAATATACGAATATATTACCGTCTATGGGCAAATTTTTTACTAGGAAGCGCAATTTAACATCTTTAAATTTCACTAAACAAAATGAAATTGGCATAAATTATATATACATATATATACATATATATATTGAAAACCTTTTTCAAACATTGCAGCAGATATAACCAACTATCCCATGAAGAACTAGAAAAAAAAAAAAAAAAATACATGAATAAAGATGACTAAAAATTAAGCAATCTGACATTAAAACATACAACATCATTACATTTTCAATGGCATAGAACAAATGTTGCATGCAAATAAGGGAAATTTCTGTAGTGTTGTATGTAATTTGCTAAAAATGGACAACACTCTATGCCCTATATCACCCATAAGACATGAAAATAATTTAAAACTAAAAGAGAAAGAGGAAAACCTAATGAGAAATACACATTTATATCAATGATCACCAATTACTGAATAAAGAAATTTGTTTCTTAGATTAATTAATAAAACCAAAACTATTACTCACTCTACAACTGCAAAATGCGTCGAAAACAGCTCAAACAATATATAAATATATATACATACATACAAACTGTTGTTTCACATACAATATGGTAAGAATAATATTTATTCTTCGCGTACAGCGCCACACAAAAGTAATTGCAACTCTATTGAAAGCTTATTCATATATTATTCATTCTTTAACGTTAATACAGATCTGCAATAGCTTGTTAATAGATTTTTGTGACACAGATAGTGACTTTTTCTAGTTCGGTTTCTTTTCATCTTACAAAATAAAGGCAGTTTGTTGCTTTGAGTGCATTCCTTGTCTTATAACGTGGTACGTTAATTTTTGCTTAAAAGTTCCACGTTCTCATGGCGAATTTTTGGCGATTAGTGAGGACCGTTCGAATAGTAATTATGTGGTAACCTTTTCAAAATTGAATGTGTTTATCATACGGAACACAATTACAACCATTTTTTCTCTACCAATTTTAATTTGGCTTCGACTAGAGTTCTGGCGAAATTAATGAAGATATCGGAGCGTCACTTCATCATCGTGACTTAACCAGTGAAGTCACTGCTTTGGGCTCCCACTCCAATGCTATTAAAAATTATTTCAATTCTAATTATTCAATAATAATAATTTTATAAATGTTGCTCACCTATATTAATGAGTAATATATCATATAAAATGTTTAATAAAATTTTTCGTGATCATCTACAAAAATGCCTAGATTAATGAACACTGAGTTATTGTCTAGTCACTTCGCAAGAATTCTGAAATTGTTTTTATAAAGTAAACTTCTATAACCAACGGCCATCTACAAATCGTCAACTTTCAAAAAACTTCTTCTTTACACACTGGTTAGTGAACAGGGGCACTCAAGGAATTCCAAAGCATTACGTTATGTGACACATTTATTAAAAATATGCATTTAGGTAATTTATTATTTATATGCAGAAAAAAGGTTTTCTATAGAATATAGTAGGATTAACCCTAAGATTTGCAGGTGTCACATAAACATATTCAGTTACATGAAGAGCTACACCACACATCACAAAAACATATTCAGTTACATTAAGGGTAAACGAAATTGCCAGAATTGCATTTTTGTTTGCATTAACACTTCATAATATTGTTTAAAAGTGCTAATGATTTGATTTAATCAGTCTGTCTTTCTGTCCAACTGACTGCCTGATTGTCTATCTATCCATCTGTCTTGCTCTAGCGCTCAGATATATTTCCAGAATTTCTTCAAAATTATAATTATTTAAGTTCACTTTGAAATGCTCCCTTTTTAGAATGGTATAAATAGTACAAGTAGTTTTTGTACGGGGACATTCAAAAAAGTGCTAATGCAGTGCCTTTTATGAAAGGTATTTTTTATAAATCATATTATATTTTGTATTGAAAAAATCATTTGTTGTTCATATGCTAAAGACAATGTTTTCTTCAATAGAATATGGTATTTAAAACATTTAAAATATACAACCTTTTTTATTTCTTCATGTCACTTGCCGACTAGTTTCGCATGGGGCGCCCCAGCTGGGTCTCCGGCGACACGGTGCTTGAAGTTCGTTGAAACTGACGGTTTACGCCTCCTTCTTCTCTTTTAAAGACTCGGCGCCGTTGCCGGTCAAGTAGAGCCCCATCGTTGCCATTGCAATTATTAAAATTTGACAAAATTTCTACTGATTCTCTAATGGCGGCATAATTGTGGCTATGACTGGCCAGTCAAGCCAAACCCCAATATTTTTCAGCTGACTAGGAGCGATAAAGATAACATTAACCCTTTAGAAACCGCCGGTATATACAAAATCCCATATAATAACAGCCAAGGCAGAGAGATGTGTAACATAGGAAAAACAAAAAGAAAAATCAAAACACGTATTAAGGAACATAGTCACGATATAGCCACCGGAAAAATAACTACTGCTTTAACACAGTAAACAATGACGACAATATTAATATTAAATTCGAACACGTGAGAAAATTAGCCAATTATCATAGCCACAATTATGCCGTCATTAGAGAATCAGTAGAAATTTCGTCAAATTTTAATAATTGCAATGGCAACGATGGGGCTCTACTTGACCGGCAATGGCGCCGAGTCTTTAAAAGAGAAGAAGGGGTCGTAAACCGTCAGTTTCAACGAGTTTCAAGCACCGTGTCGCCGGAGACCCAGCTGAGGCGCCCCATGCGAAACTAGTCGGCAAGTGACATGAAGAAATAAAAAAGGTTGTATATTTTAAATGTTTTAAATAGAGTTTACTTCATGGTTTAGTTTTTATAAAGAATATTGTATGTTTAGTGTTAAGATTTATTGGGCTATACTAAAGTATTCAGATACATTAAGGATTATATTTGGAAATTGCTGAAATTGCATTTCCTTTTGTGGCAAGCGTTTTTAATACTTCCCAACTATGTTTAAGAGTGATTATGAATTCATTTGGTTTATCTTTCTGTATTGCTGCCCTTCTGTCTGTCCATTGCGTGATTACGTACGCAAAAGTATATTGAAGATTAAAAGATGGAAAATGTTGATAATCTCTGCGAACCGAATAACTTATCGTTCTTGCTTTTAAATTGCATGATTTAAAAAAAAAAAAAAATTGACGATACAACAAGGAAACATTCAAAAGGTGTCGTCTTCAAAAAATATTGAAAAAAATATATGTGATTCTACTCTTTGTAAAATTCGGCTGGCTTGTGTTCACTATTTCAATAAACTCAAAGAAGACACACTGATACTTGTAACAGTTTTACTAATAAAATAATAACTAACAATTTATAAAAATATAAGAGCTCAATTGAATTAAATAGGTGCTATAACTGTGCACAGAAAACGTAAACATCTTTACATAGCGAGCGAGCAAACTGAACAGCATTTTCTCTCTGAACTCAAGTCTTTCAGCGATGGTTACAAACAGTACTTTGTTGCGCCATCTACTGTCAAAATCCACAACCAGTAAAATGTTCACCAAACTAATTCAGCTGTTCGCCTCAGTACCCCCTCCCCAGTGAACAAAGACAGGCAAACTTCAACTGGGTACGAATCTGTCTGGAAATCGGACCTGTCTTTTAGAACGTCTAGGTACCAGTTTCTCGGAGGTACGAGCACTACTGTTTTCATCTAGTTGAACTTCTGTTGGAGAATCAAACACAATAAAGGCTGGTTTAAGTCTATCGATATTAACGACTTGAATTTTCCCATCTATTAAAACATGGAAATATTTTTCCTTTCTCGACACTACAGGGTATGGTCCATTATACGGTGGTTGTAATGATACTCTAACTCGATCATATCTCACAAACACATGTGAACACTGTTTTAAATGCTTATGTACAAAAACTGGATTATTTTGATGTGCAGATGTAGGTTTTGGTTTGAGCAACCTCATAAATTCTCTTAATTTTTCAACATATATACGTGGGTCTTTTATGTCTACCGTAGGATCGTAAAAATCACCAGGAAGTCTTAAATTACTTCCATACAGTAATTCAGCAGGAGTTGCTTCAATATCCTCTTTCAATGCACATCTAAAACCCAAAAGAATTGTTGGGAGGACCTCAGTCCAACTACGAGTTCCATGGGCCATAATCGCTGCTTTTAGTGGTCTGTGAAAATTTTCAACTAAGCCATTTGCTTTTGGATTGTATGGGGAAGTTCTCCATTTTTCTATACCAAGTAATTGAGCAAACTGTTTAAATAAGTCAGATTCAAACTGTCTCCCTTGATCTGTCGTAATTCTTAATGGTGTACCATATCGGGCAATCCATTCTCTGTAAAGAGTTCGTGCAACTGTTTCAGCTGTAATGTCTTTTAGCGGATAAGCCTCCGGCCAACGGGTAACCCTATCTATTACAGTTAAACAATAAGATTTACCATGTGAGTGAAAAAAAGAAAAGTGAAAAAAAAATACGAGGCAGTCTTTGGGGACTGCCGATAGAAGTGAAAACTAAGTAACTTGTGAATTGTATCGTCGAGCTATTAGATTATTATTTTTGGTTTGTAAAGAAGTGTTAATGACCAATTTAAACTTTAAATTTATATTGAAAGCAAAAAGAAGAATATAACAGTCTGTATAAAAACACGTGCTTGTACTTTGTGAACTATGTATATACTGTGGAAAAAGTACATACATACATAGGGTATAGCACTAGAAAGAGACAGATGCCAGTATCCAGGATACTACTCGTATTAGTATACATTTTATACATATATATATATATATATATATATATGTATGAGGCATGCCGCGCCGTGCGCTACATATATGGATATATGTGTAGAGAGATATTCTCTTTGTATATATATAATGTATACTAATAACGCACGGAGGTATATCTATGTACAGTCGGGGAAAAAAAAAAAAACGCAGCACTTGATGATATTTCGTTATTAATTGACGCAGAAAATTTTAATAGACACCATTCAACAGGAAATTAAATGCATTTTCTGAAAATGTCGTCAAATTTTGAATTAGGGGTCATCTACATATTAAAATGAGAGCCAACTTTGATTTTTTTTTCAATAGCAACACCCAATTTTGACTTCATATTCGAATTTCTGAGAGTCTGGCAGTGCGGAAAAGTATACTGTTTGTTTACTTTATCTTTAGTATTCATAGTGTTATGATCAAAAATGTGTTAGGGGGTTATTTCTAAATGTAGAAAAATAAAATTAAGATCCTACAAGAATTAGACAAAATTATACTGTTTCACACCGGAAATATTTCAAGAAAAAAAAGAGTTATAAAAAGAAATAAAAATATCAACACTTTTGCAGTACCTTAATTATCATGAATTCAGTTTTTTGGATATGTATATACTTGAGTACTTTTTTAGATAATTTTAGGTATAGTTAAATACATTACACTTACGATTAGTCAGACAATACTCTTTATAAAAGTGCAATATTTTTCAATTAAAAGTATCTATCATGGATATACTGATCACCGATAAAGCTTAAATTTTCTTTCGTACGTGTAACATAATATACAAACTGAAATTATATAGCTATATATATACAACAACGCATAAACTAAATCTTTTCGGATAAATTATTGTAAGGTTTCATAAAGTAAATATTAAACAATTTTAATAGCACTTACCAGGTTTCGGTCAGTTGAACTGTACGATTTGTTTTATAATTTCTATGAAAATATAATTTCTTAATTAACGCTTTCGCGACTACTGACGAAGATTCACATCATTTGAAAATCTGTAACTATGCCCGTGGGTGTTTCTTTCTTAATTTGTGTGTTACTTATTTCTTAAGTATGTACCCAGTGTTCATATTTTTGCAATAAAATATAGTATGGATAGAAATATATTAATTAGAAAGATTATAATTATAATGTATATCCATCTGTAATATAATTGTGGTACAGAAAATTTGTTCTGAAATATTTTATTTTGAGAGTATTTCAAACAGTAAACTCCGCCTATTTAGTTAATTTTTTTTCTTCTAGTGTTCGTTTAAAGGATTCAAAATTTATCACCAGTAATCGATGAAGTAAATACCACTTGTGTATATTTTTTGTCAACGTAAAATAAGGGGTTTAACACGAATACTCAAAGTCACATTCAGTTTTCGTTTCTGTATTTTTTTGTTTTGAAGAACGATAAAAGGAAAACAGGAATTCTTGTTACTAACACTATGTCTAAAAATCAACATTTTTGTTTCATTTCTTTGCATTTGATGTTGTTGTTATATAATTTGACCCGTAAATAAAAAATAAAAATATTTTGCTCAATTTTCTCCGTTATTTTTTAAGCTTTTCTTCGTTATCTCATTCAAAAATTTTTAAGAGACGGCCCCCTAAACCTCTCCAAAAGAAAGATTTATTTATATCTCGAAAACTAATAACTGGAATGAGCTGCAAATTTGCACACCCATATTTTTCAGCATTAGGATTCATTTTATGTAAAAGTTAATATAAGTCATAATTCATAATTTTTATGAATATGAATTTATTAATATTTTTCAGAATTAAAAATATTTTTCAGAATCAAAAGTAATGATGGATTATATTTGGGTTTCTTCACTGTATCTCGTAAAAAAAAAATTATATCGATCAAGTTATTTTTTGTGAAGATATTAATAAAAGTTTGAAATATGAATTTAACATTAGCACCTTCAAACTTTAAACACTTATAACTCTGTGAAAAAATAAGTAAAATATACAACTAATATACTTTTTCGCATTGTCGCGATCCCAGGAATTCAAATATAAAATAAAAATGGGGACCATTGACAAAATCAAAGTTGGTGCGCGTTTTAATATGTAGACGACCCCCAATTCAAAATTTCCGTTCATTTTCTTAATCTACTCTCAATTCCCCGTCGAATGATACCTATTGCATTTTTGTGCATTGATTAGCAACGGAGTTACATCGAGTGCTGCGTTTTTTTCCCCTGACTGTACATATACATACACAGTACACATATAGCTCATGGAAAGCGTTCGATGACGATGACGCGAGTTCCACGATTTTTGTTCACCCAAAATGTGCTCAACGCGCCTAAAGAAGTTTTCACTTCAAATGGAAAAGCGTTCGATGACGATGACGCGAGTTCCATGATTTTTGTTCACCCAAAATGGCTCAACGCGCCTAAAGAAGTTTTCACTTAAAAAATTAGCGGCTGAAATGAATTACAGCGACCACAAAAAATTATCAAAATTAAGCATATTTGGCGATTTCACGCTGTTAGGCGATTGATTTTGAGTACTTGGCGGAGAAGCAAAACACAGTTCTTTTAGTACAAGGCAATCGCGGTGCTAGTAAATTTATCGCCTAATAGCGCTAAATCGCCAAAAATGCTTAATTTTGATAATTTTTTGTGGTCGCTGTAATTCATTTCAGCCGATAAATTTTTCACTTTCTGGTGTTTTATGAAGAGTAGAATCACATATATATTTTTTCAATATTTTTTGAAGACGACACCTTTTGAATGTTTCCTTGTTAGACTTCTTGTTTAATTTTTGCGGTGCTAAATTTAAGTACATTATTTACTGCGCATACAATTTCTAAACAGTATACAGGATTGCTCAAGATAAGTCGAATACGTTTTAAAGGGTAATGGGGTGGTGATTTTGTAGGTAATTTGGAATAAATAATTTTTTTTTTTAATAGCCTGCACTGATTTATGAATGAATCTAAAATATTCAAACAAGGGGTTGAGGATTGCGTTATCCCCGATCACACAAACATGTTTCATCCAATAAATCTCTCTTACACTTTCTCCGTCTCCAGTCACTAAATCCCATATAATTTTATGGAAAAATTTGTTTATGGAATAACACATTTTCTAATGCATGTTTTTAAATTCCGTTTTCATGTTTACAATCTTCAAAAATTACTACTCCTTTTCCAAAAATTGATTTTTTCCATTTTTAATATTTTATATAGGAGTCGAAAAATTAGAAAATTCTACATGGTTAAATCTTCGCAAAGAACTAGAAATTAAGATAATAACAGGAGACTTGGCGTTGGAATATTAAAACCCGGATAAACTACTACGTTAGAAATGCCAAAAGAAAAATATTTGCGATGCTTACAGCTGTTTGGTAGCTTTAAGCGTACCGTCTTCAGTGCAAAAAGAATTCGGAATCTGGAGAAGTGCTCGTATATATAGGAGAGGGACCGAATTTAGTTCAACCAATAGTATTACGGGAAAGGTGGAGTGTGTGGCCAATAGGAATTTAGGAATGTTAGCTGTGTAAACAGTAGAAAAATTAAGAAAATGTGGACTGAATGTAAAATTTCCAACAATCAGACAAATAGGGAACAGCGAAATCACAATTTACAAGGTTTTTAAAATTTTTATAAATATGAAAAGCTTCAAAGAAATCGAGTTCATGAATGGATGTAGGTCTGCAAATTATTTTAACTGAATTAAATTTAAAATTATGATTTTCCTCCCAGCAATGTTTAGAAATAGCCGATTTATTGGTTTCTTGTTTGCGGACGTAATTCATATGCTCTTTTAGACGAAATTTAAGACTGCGTTTAGTTTGGCCAATATATGACAAACCACACTGACAGGAAATACTATAAATGCCCCAAGAATTATGCATATCAATAGGATCTTTTAACTGAGAAAAGGTGAATTTATTGGAAGGCGAAAATATTATTTTAAAATCATATTGTTTGAGAATTTTAGCTATGGTTTGAATATGATTTTAAAATAATATTTTCGCCTTCCAATAAACTCACCTTTTCTCATTTAAAAGATCCCATTGATATGCATAATTCTTGGGGCATTTATAGTATTTCCTGTCAGTGTGGTTTATCATATATTGGCCAAACTAAACGCAGTCTTAAATTTCGTCTAAAAGAACATATGAATTACGTCCGCAAACAAGAAACCAATAGATCGGCTATTTCTAAACATTGCTGGGAGGAAAATCATAATTTTAAATTTAATTCAGCTAAAATAATTTGAAGATCTAAATCCATTCATGAACTCGATTTCTTTTAAGCTTTTCATATTTATAAAATTTTTAAAAACCTTGTAAAATGTGATTTCGCTGTTCCCTATCTGTCTGAATGTTGGAAATTTTACATTCAGTCCACATTTTCATAATTTTTCAACTGTTTACACACCTAACATTCCTAAATTCCTATTGGCCACACACTCCACCTTTCCCGTAATCCTATTGGTTGAACTAAATCCGGTCCCTCTCCTATATATACGAGCACTTCTCCAGATTCCGAATTCTTTTTGCACTGAAGACGGTATGCTTAAGGCTACCGAAACAGCTGTATGCATCGCAAATATTTTTCTTTTGGCGTTTGTGACGTAGTAGTTTATTCGAGTTTTAATAGAAATTAAGATATTAAAATTTAAAAAAATACTTAACGTTTATAGTATAGCACTCAA
Source organism: Salticus scenicus (assembly GCA_963930645.1). Lineage (NCBI taxonomy): Eukaryota > Metazoa > Arthropoda > Arachnida > Araneae > Salticidae > Salticus > Salticus scenicus. The sequence goes on from OZ005656.1 coordinate 246,533,958, forward strand.
CTTTTTATTTATTCATTTATTTATGAAAAATATTCACTGTAGGCAGTATCAAAGATGACGGAATTTCAGCCACTTCAAGAGTGTGAAACGATGTCCCTTTTAAGATACTTCAAGTGTCTGAAATAAATAAGACACTTTTTAGCATCTTAAAATTGAACACCCCATTTTAGGCACATGTGTGTCTGAATTTCAGACACTTGTATTTACAGTGTACAAGAGGCGGGTTTCAGCAACTATAATCTTGGTTTATGACCCAATTCTAGAAAATCAAGCGAGAATTTCTCGCAATACAAAAGATTCAGAATATTCAGAATATTGTTTCACCATCTAGAAATGTGTAGACTAGAAATTCTAGATCATTTCGTCGATTCAGTTTATTGGTGTGCCTTATGCGCATAGCTCGGAAATCTATATTTCTAGTTAAGGGATTTAGAAAATGAGCACTTATTCATTCTAGATGAAGGCGGTATATTTTTTTTCTCAGTGTATAAAGTAAAATTTAGTATTTAAACCTATTTACAATTAATTTATTTGAGAAGTTGATTAACAGAATGTATCAGATATTGTTTCCAGTCCGTTTTGGCTATGCAAAGTGCATGCAGGATAATAGAGATTTTACTGTTTCCTCGAAAATTTTATGACAAATTTCATATGGAATATGTTAATTAGATTCATGCCATAGAGTCCTTTGTGCCTATTAATATGCGTAATAAAATTGATTAAAGACTAAATAATGCATTATAGGCTAATGAACAAAAAAAAAAAAAAAAAAAAAAAAAAAAAAGGGGGGGGGGAATTTAAATAAATGAAACATTAAATTTGGGAATATTTTTTGAAAACATTAACAATATTTTTTGAAAAATTAATCATCCTAAACAATTCATGTTTTCAACTAAAATTCCTTAAATTAACCAAATAATTTTAACTCTGAAATCGTATGAGAATTTCATAATTCGAAAAATGTAATTTATACTTAAAAGACGTACAGTGATTGCACTTCAAATAATTTGAGCCAGTCGTAATGATAAAGAATTTGACGTTGTGTTCCTATAAAAATATATAAATGCTAGATTCTCCAAAATCTATACAGTTCATGCGACGGTGACCTATAACATGTTTATAAAATTCTAGCTCAATATTATAAAGCAATAAGACACTATCAAATTTTAAATAATATTAGTCCATAGGCCATAATAAAAAGAATTTTTCTTTGAGCCTTTATAAAGAGAACTATAAATGATAGATTCACTAAAATCTGTAACAGTTCATGCTACGGTGACCTATAATATTACAAACAATGTTCAAAAGCATAGACTACCTATACCACAAATAAATTGAATATCATCTCATTCGAACCAAGCTTTTAGATGCTATCCTGTTCACTCACACACATGCATACATCGTTGTGAAAATAGTAAAAATGACATCAGGGGACCTCAAAACGTATAGATATACGACAATCTCAAAATCTAATTTTCGTTATGATTACAATACTTTCCTTACATACGTATGTTCGGAAAGTAAAAATGGAGAAATACTTAAAGATTTACAAATGAACATCCATGCTATAATATACTTTTTTTTTTTTTAATAGGAATTTATTTTAAATTAATAAATAGAAATAAAAATAAAAATATCATTTCAGAACATTATTTATTTAGAAATTCACCTATTTTTAATTTGAAAAAATATATATACAATCCGATAAAGTACATCAGATACTGTCTTTTAGACTGTTATTTTTTCGAGTAAAAGAATTTGTTTTTAGATGATTTTTTATCAATCTTGACTTTTTTACCATAAAAACATTTATCTGCATTTTTATCTATATCACCTGATAAACTTTCTTCGTTTTTTTTTCGGAAAAAAAGGCGAGAGAAACTGAATTTTTGACGCGTTTTTTGCTTTTCTTTTCCAATATAACAAATGTTCTCGATATCATAAGTAGAAAATTCTTGGTATGTGGAATCTTGCCTTGGACGCCGACGCTGACGGTTGTATTTTAATTCTGTATCTTTATTAACATTTGTAAATGTATTTCGAATCACTGTATCTTCTTTCATTGGAAAGTTATCTATAGTGTTAGATGTTGATTGAGATTTTTGTGTTTGAATATATTTCTCATTTGTTTGTTTTTCTTCGAGTTTGGCCTTCAACTCGAGTGAGTTCGACTTTAGACTAAATGTATCCTGCTTGAGTGAATCTTCTCTCATTGGGGAGTTCTCTATATTATCAGAGATTGGTTGGGATGTTTTTGTTCTAACGCGGTTCCTATCTGTTTGTTTTTCTGCACATTCATCTCTGACATTCATCTCGAAAGAGTTCGATTTGAAATTATTAACTCTCATAAATGAATCTTGTTTGATTGAATCTTCTTTGATTGTAGAGTTCTCTATGTTGTTAAGGGTAGATTGGGGTGTTTTTGTTCCAAGGTGTTTTTTATCGGTTTGTTTTCCTTCTTGTTTGTCTCTGACATTTATCTCGTGGGAGCTTGGTATTAGATTATATGTAAACATTTTCGTACCCTCTTCCATCATATCTATATCATTAATTAGATCAATGAAAGTATTTTCTTTGATTGACTCTTCATCCGATGGAAAATTTTCTATTACACTTAAAGATGAGTCAAAAAAGTATGTTCTCACTTGGTCCCTAAAACTAATTCTTCTTTTAATTTTTTCAACTTCTTTTAATTCATTGCTGATGTCTAACTTTAAAGAAGTTTTGTCATTTAAAAGTGATATTTTGTCTTCATGTTGGTTAGATGTATTGCCATTTTCCGCTTTAATTCTATCGAAAGGTTCTTTTTCCTGATTTTTATAATGTGTTATTTTGTCAGAAATATTTATATTAATAGGTTTTATTTCTGAATCAAATTCAGTATCAAATACACTTTCTTTCAAATTCGGCAATGAAAGCTCTTCTAATTCGACTGACTTTAACGAAGCATTTGAAGTATCAATTGAAAAAAACGTAGGCTCCTTATCACGAGTAGTTATAGTGTAACCTGTATTAGAAATAATGTTCTCTGTTACATTTATATTTGTGCTAAGATCATCTTCATTATCAGCTTTGGAAGTTTCATTATCTTCAAATAAAATCTTTCTACCTTCTTTATAGAGATTATTATTATCTTGAAACAAATCAATCAGATTATCATTTTCATTTTGATTGATGAACAGCATTTTCTTTTCGACATGGTATAAAGGAATGTTTTCACTTACACTGCAAAGTTCTTGATCATCATTTAAATAATTATTTTCTGTACTCTGAAGAATTCTGCTTTCACATACAGGCTCTTTATTTACTATATTTGCATCAGCTGAAGAAGGGTATTCTGTTACTTGCAGTTCTATAGTATCGACTGCTACACAAGATTTCTTATCTACATTTGTAATCATAGTATCTCCAATAAATTCCAGATTAATGTCTTTTACGTCATAACTTGTAGATGCATCAAAAACATTAGAAACTTCAAAAATATATTCGATATTGAATGGCGTTAAATTCAAATTAAATACTTCAATGCATCTGTTCCAACAGTGTACAAATACTTCGAGTAATATCTCAATAAAGCAAGCTATTATAGTTTCACTAATATAATTAGTTATTTTTTTCACAGTTGGGTTCATTTTGTCCACATATATTCTATTTTGTTTCACGAAAATAGGTGAAAATGAAAAAAGAGGTTGAAAATGTTATGAAGAAAGATATTTTTTTAGTATAATTATGAACTCCTAGTTATCAAATAATGAGGATTGGGATTTAGCAAGGGAAGTAGTTGGGAAAAACCATTGTCCACTTAAGTTTATAAAAGTCATTCTTGTGTATTTAGCTAATGAAATAGATGTATTATTGTTATAAAATTTTTAATAGTTTTTCATTGTTGTAATAATGCCATTAAAAATGAATGACAGAAATATTTTGTATACTATGCAACAATGCTTTGCAACAATAGTTTTAAAATTATTTGAACAATAATCATAATGTTTCAAAGATATTATAAAATTAAATTATTTTCATCATATGAATGTTAAAAATTATTTATTCAATAAATTTAAAACCTAATATTTATAATTCCATGAACACAGTAATTTTTTTTCTGCTATAAGGCAAAGCTTTTCGATTATTATAAAGTTATGCATTCTTTTGTACTGAATTGGCTCTGCTAAAGAAATTTTTCTCTCAAAGTTATTGGACAAGTGTTGCCGGATCCTCATCTATGACGCTTACTAGTCAACCTGTTTAGAGTTTTTTAAAAAAATTCCCGAAACATCAGGGAATAGTAGCTAGAATCTTTTAGAATGACATTTTAGACGGAACCCTCTTAGATACGGCTTTAATATAGGACTCTCTTTATAAGAAAAGTAATAAATAGAAACACCACAGAACTGGCGTTTAAAAGTAATAAGTACAAAACTTTGAATAAACACCATAAAATGCAATAACTCATAACAGTTATTTCGGGTCGAAAGAAGGTACGACCTTTCATCAAGCGAACAAATTAGGCACGAGTGCTGCAAATAAAATGGACTCTCTTAGCGACTTTTAAATTTTTGTTTCATTTTTGGCGATGAATTAAAATGGCTATCGCAGTTGCTTTCGTAAAGACCTTGGCAAGAAACTTCCTAGCTACTTTGGTGCCAAATTTCAAATGTAATCAAGAGGGTCCTATACTAAAGCGGTTCTCACCTTTTAAACTTAGGACCCTTGCGTAGATTTTCAACTTTAATCTCTAAAACAATTTGAAATTTCTAATTTTACTAAATAATATGCAAATTACATTTATATAAAGTACGAGATCATAAACTGTACAAACAAGACTATCGCAATAAATTTGATAGTAGTAAATAAGACAAACATTTGGGGTAATCAAATGATTAAAATATATTAATATATTTTTTTTTCTTATCACTTATATGGTAATGTATCAATCGATTTGTGCCAAATTTCTGAAGTAGAAATTTAGATATTATAATTCTTTTTTATGTCCCCTGAATCTGAAATTAGAGTTTGGTTTGTGTGTTCCTCCGTGTACGAGAAAAGTGTGAGTATAACACAAGTACAAAGTATGTATAGATAATAGTACAAAGACCAAATTTTCTACTCTAGGTCTGTACCATATGATGAACCATTTTATTGAAACCAGAGAAAGAGTGCATATATAGGGACATTCAAATTAAATCAAATATGTATTCAAATTCGTCAAATACGTATCTATTGGCGAAATTTCCTTTTAGTACATTTTAAAATTTCAGATTGCACTAATCGAAAGGAAATTATTATATACCTTTTATATGCACAAAAGCATTTTTGGTAGAAAATATTCCATGAAAACAATTCACCATTCCTTTTTAAGGCACCATGTAAAAAATCGGATCTATTAGTGTCAAAATCTGAAATCTCCCAAAATTCATTTCAAATTGCGTTATGCATTTTTCATAATAAATGAACCTCATCCGTTTTTGGGGTTCGAGGCTAAATTCTCTGGCTTTCCCCCCAATTTGATTTATGATTCTTCATTTCCCTGTGAATTTCCCTATTGAATACAAACATTTACCCATAGAATATAAACATTTACCCGCACAACAGAAATTTTAACATTATAATGTTGCCGATTTCTGTGTAGTTGTAGCATGTGAATGGATTTAGGACGTAACACGGATAAAGTTCATTTAAGCAGTTTTTATGCAATTTATAGGCATTCAAAGCTACCCAAAAATAACCCAACCTGTCGTTTTTTCTTTGACGTAATTATCTAAATTGCTTTATATTCGTTTATATCATGCTCAGAAAATTCCCTTACGATTGATAATTACTTTCTCTTACTTTTATAGTAGACAAAATGTTGTTTTGAAATCCAGTTTTCGAAGTTCGGTTTTTACTATAATTGTATGTTTTGAGATCTCTTGAATATGAAAATCATGTTTTCGGCGGTTGATCACTGTGCATTACAACAGCATAATTTGAAACAAAAAATGAAAAGTAAATTTGATACTTTGAAAACTAGTTTCTGATCATTTTGTCATCGAACCACATTAAGTAAAGGTAAGGAAAAAATAACAGTGCGCTGTTTGAGAAAAAAAAAAAGAAAAAAGAAACAGTTCAGTTTGCAGAAACAAGAACAGATTAGGACTGCACAAGAGGAGCAGTTGTTAATCGTGTCCAGGACGATGTGGGGAAAGGTGCTCCATGTGACCAACCTCATTCAAGTCCAAAATTTCAAGTCGATGGACAGTGTGTTCAACAGCAGATCGTAAATGATCAGTAGTGATGCTTCGCACAAGAAGCGTTATGGAGTTCTTCAGTGATTCAACGTCGCAACACCTCCACAATACACCAGACTTTTTTATGGTGATGATCAGAAACTAGTCAGTAAATGTTAATATTGTTTCTGTATTCCGTTTTGGTCGTTTATTGTGTTAAATTTAATATTTTTCCAGAAAAGGCGCCATCTAGTGGACATTTTGGAACTTTTTTTTTTTTTTTGAAATTCCGTGAGCACATTTCGTGTATAATCCATATACCAAATTTCGTTGCATTCCGTTCACCCGTTTGCACTGTAGGATGCTGTTTATAGGGGAAAGTTTGAATATAACCACCCTGTATTTGTTCTTAAGGATAATATACCAACTAAAGTCAAGTTTAGTAATAGTATATATTATAACACTTTACTTTAGAGACCTTTGTTAACATATAAATTTATCTGTTATTCTGAAGTTTTTCTATCTTAGAGTTTTTTGTTTTTGTTTCTCACTAGTACGCCGAATGTTCACAAATAAAGACAGGCTTTAATTTTAAAAATAACAGAGGAGCTAGTAAAAATACTCGGGAGGACTAATAGTGAAAAGAAATACTATAAAAACTTTGCAAAGACACTATAAATACAGACACACACACACACAAATAAAACAATAAATAAATAAATAGAATGCAAAAATTGTTTCAAGTCGAAATAAAACACAATTCTTCTCCAGGCGAGCAAAGTAGGCACAAGATCTGTAAAACAAAACGGAAACGACAACTACAGCAATTATTTCCATCCAAAACAACAGTTGTGCGAAGTTTTTTTTTTTTTTTTTTTTTTAAATCTAGGATCAGAATCTTTTCAATAAATGTTAATATTGTTTCTGTGTTCCGTTTCGGTCGTTTATTGTGTTAAATTTAATGTTTTCCCGGAAAAGGTGCCCTCTGGTGGACATATTGGAACTTTTTTTTTTCGAAATTCCGTGAGCGCATCTCGTGTATAGTCCATATACCAAATTTCGTTACATTCCGTTCACCCGTTTGCGCTGTAGGATGCTGTTTATAGGGGAGTTTAATTATAACCACCCTGTATTTGTTTTTAGGGACAATATACCAACTAAAGTCAAGCTTAGTAATAGTATATATTATAACACTTTACTTTGGAGGCCTTTGTTAACATACAAATTTATCTGTTATTACGAAGATTTTCTGCCTCAGAGTTTTTTGATTTTGTTTTTCACTAGTACGCCGAATGCCCACAAATAAGGACAGGCTTTAATTTTAAAACTAACAGAAGAGCTAGTAAAAATACTCCGGAGGGCTAATGGTGAAAAGTAATAAGATGAAAACTTTGAAAAGACCCCATAAATTCAAACACACACACACAAATAAAACAATAAATATGTAAATAGACAAAATGCAATAATTGTTTCAAGTTGAAATAAAACACAGTCCTTCTTCAGGCGAGCAAAGTAGGCACGAGAGCTATAAAACATAACTGCAACGACAACTGCAACAATTATTTCGACCCAAAACAACCGTTACGAGGTTTTTTTTTTTTTGCTATGTTATCTCATACCGCTCTATTTTGCAGCGTGTCTACTTTGTTCGCCTCATGAAGAGTAATGTTTTATTGCGATTCGAAACAACTGTTGAGATTTTTTTTACTTTCCGAACATACCTATGTAAGGAAATATTGTAATCATGTCAAAAATCCAACTTTGAGATTTTGATGTTTGTATATGTTTTGAGGTCCCCTGAGTTCGTTTTCACTATTTTTACGATGATGTATGTATGTTTATGTGTATATGTGTGTGTGTGAGAGAGTGAACACGATAACGTCTAAGCGCTTTGTTTGGATAAGATGAAATTTGGTACGTATGTTATAAGTCACCGTAACACGAACCCTATTGATTTTGGTGAATCTAGACTTATAGCTTTTTTTACAGGAGCACAAAAAAAAATTCTTTATCATTATGGCTTATGGGACCAAATTTTTAAAGGGGAATAGCGTATAAACGTATTATTAAATTGAGCAAAAAACTTATTACACATATTATAGATCACAGTAGCACGTACTGTATAGATTTTGGGGAATCTAGCATTTATAGTTTTTTTTTTTTTTTTTTTTTTTTTTACAGGGACACAAAGAAAAATATTCTTTATCATTATGGCCTATAGGTCCAAATTTTTAAAAGTGTGATAGCGTCTAAACGCCTTATTCAGTTGAGCTAAACATTTATACACATATTATAGATTACATTGCAAGAACCGTATAGGTTTAGGTGAATCTAGCACTTATATGATTTTCTTACAGGGATACCACAAAACATTTTGTGTTATTATGAACTATGGGGTGAAATTATTAAAAGAGCGGTAGCCCCAAAACGTCTTATTCAAATGAACTGAAAAATTATATACATATTATAAGTAACTGTCACACGAAATTTGTGAACTTTAGCGAATCTAGCATTTATGATTCTTTTTACAGGGACACAATGACATTTATTTATCATTGTGGCATATGGGCTGAAACTTTAAAGTGCGTTAGCGTCTAAGTGCCTTATCCAGTGGAGCTGAAAATTTATATAAATATTATAAGTCACTGTTGAACTAACTATATGCATTTTGGTGAATCTACCATTTATAGGTTTTTACAGAGACACAACGAAAAGTTCTTTATCATTTTATCTATGGGCTCAAAGTACAATAGCGTTAAATTAAACATCGTACTATATGGGAAAAAATATAATTTTCTATCTTTTGTTTATTTAACAACTCCTCTTACTTTACTTTATCTACAAAACCGTTAATTACTCAATGTTCGGAAAGTCGAGTGAAGTAAGTCAAGATTTTTTTTTTTTATTCATGGTGTTTTTGGATTTTATTTTATTAACAGGCATAGCTCGATCAAGCCAAATAATAATTTAATATATATATATATCTTTTTTTTTTTTTTTTTTTTTTTTTTTTACTTTTCATTTTTCTTTCAGAAGTAAAAATTTAATGAAGTGTTATTACTTTCCAAACATACATGGGTAAGGAAAGTATTGTAATCATGAAAAAAATTCTACATTGAGATTTTGGTGTATTTATACATTTTGAGGTCTCCTGAGTTGATTTTAGTTATTTTTACGGTGATGTATGTATCATGTATGTATAAGAAACGAGTACCAATTTAAGGATTGTAAATTTTTAGAATGTGGAAATGAACAATAAAATACATTAAGTAATGTGTAATTTTATAAATAAATTTCCTCATAGAATAACATGGGCTTTGGCTTTCGGCGATGATAGGGAAATATGGTATTTCATATGTTACACCTTAAACTGTAACAATATGCCTACAATAATGTAGCAAAAAAGGAAACAGTGTGAATGCAACACCAGTTTATTTTATTGATAATACAAATGAGTCGTGTTTTGTGGTTGATATATTGTGTGAGATAATAAATGAATGGCGACATAAAATTCATTCATCGCCAGTTCTTTGTACAGTGAAACTTCCCAAGTTGGATAGGGACACCCCTATAATTTAGACACCTCTTTAAGTGACACACTTTTTCTCGGAACGGAATATATCAACAGGATTAATATTATGTCCAACCACTATAAGTTGGACGCTTCTTTAACTTGAAAGCTGGACATTCGAATACTGTTCTAAGATGGACACTTTTACCTGACGTGAAAGGAAACAGACTTCCACGTTCTCACTTTTTTTTAGAAAGTTTAATGTTTCTTGTGACAACATATTCACCTCTGTTTTATCTTATAAAAAAGTATTTATTTTCTTCAGTTGAACATTCACAAATTACTGCAATTTAGCGCATAATGCAAGAGTCTTTATTATTATTATTATTATTATTATTATTGATTTGCTTGCATTGCCCTTGTCCTTTTCTTCTTTTCTTTTATTAAGACTAAATAAATGTTTAGTATAAGGCATGTTTTTGATTTAGTCTGCACTGAGAAAAAATTCTGTAACTGACATCTAGAATCTAAATTGTGGCTTTAGAAAATGTAGTTCCATGCCATCCTTATAAATTCCAGTCCCCTTGGAAAGCGAGTTCTAGAAACCCCTATTAGAATTCTAGAGCGTTTGCCTATATTCTCGAGGGCAAAGTTATTTAAAAATCTCTCCAAATAAATGAGACTACAAGAGGCGGGTTTCTGCAACAATACTCTTGGTTTATGGCCCAATTATAGAAAATCAAGCAAGAATTTCTCGCAATATTAATGATTCAGAATATTTAGAGTATTCAGAATATTGTTTCACCATCTAGAAATGTGTACACTAGAAATTCTCGATCCTTTCGTCTATTCAGTTTATTGGCGTGCCTTATGCGCATAGCTCGGAAATCTATATTTCTAGTTAAGGGATTTAGAAAATGGCCACTTATTCATTCTAGAGAAAGGCGGTATATTTTTTTTCTCAGTGTGTTTTAAAATGAATATTGGAGAATATATTTTGGTTGATAGAGTTCCTTTTTATTTGTTACTCTTACTTTCCCTATTAAGTTTTAACCTGAGTGTATAGTTGTATTAAACGTTGTATATGAGAGGTCTATAGTGAAAAACAATGCTGATTCAATTTGGGGGCGTATCAACTAACAGGTATCGCTGCTATCCTGCAGCATTCTCCGTTCGCGGGAAAACTATATATCAGTTTCTACAACGAATAAATTCACCGAACTTCATATATGAGATGAAAGTTATGAAAAGAAATATTAGCTTAAATTGGGTGTGTAAATCGACAGGTCGTGCTGTTTTTATGCACCTTCTGTGATTTTCTATATAACTATCTTAGCATCTCTTGGTCAAAATTGCACCAAACTGCACATGTTGAATTTTTATTGCAAGAAATTATATTGATTAAAATTTTGTGTATGCTAAATGGTAGGGGGCGTTTTTATATAAAAAAAAAGTACTGTAATCATCCCAACATACTAGTTTAAATTTAGATTTTAAATTACCAGATTCATTATTATTTTCTTACTTAAGTCGTGAATACTTAATTGCTTTATATTTAGATGTAATTAAAAGTTAAAAGGTATGTATAGTTACGAGTTAATTAAATCGAAAAATGTAAGCACCCCTATAAGGTGGGCACTTTTTCCTGGAACCGTAGGTATCCAACTTAGAGAGATTTCATTGTATTTATTTTTTCACCGATACGAATAGCATTCTCAGTAGAGCATTAACGTCATAAAAGCTATCTCGTTCTCCCACATAAACGATGATGCCTGCTCAGAGAAAAAAAATATCAGACTATTTTTGCAAATCCTTTTCATCCTCTTTCTATTTTCTTTTTTTTAAAATAAATTCTATTATGTGGGAATTTCAATAAAAATTTCTTATTTGTATGCGTCATTCTTATTTTTAGTATATTATTTTCCAAATCAATATAGTTTAAAAGTGTTAAAAGTATTTTTTTTTTTTTTTAACTAGTTGGCATATTTGGACTCTGCTCAATTCCCCATCAAATGTATGTTCTCATAAATTTCTATTACAAAACGTGTTATATTCATGTTATAAGAAATGAATTTGACCAAACGCTTGACACAGAAACAGAACGAAATCCCCGCCTAATAGGCTACCCACCGTTCAGTTCGATATATTTATCTTATTCTAATCTATTAATTTATTTTATTGGAGTTTATTTCGTAGTTTACTTTTCATGCTACTATTTCCAATGCGACAATCCCCAAATTGCATATTTATATGGAATATAAAGTCCCATTATGCTATGTTGATAAAATCTAAAATTTAGAATAACTTACGAAATTTTTCTATTACAATATTTGTAGTCAATCATATTCAAACAAGTAGCATAAATGTTATTTTGAAGTTGTCTGATACATTTATGATCCTCAAAATGGACGTTTATGCTCAATTTTGCCATATTCTGGTGTTTTAAGTAAATCGTAAATTCCAAATAACTTACGAATTTTTTTAATTGTAAAATTCACAGTCAAGAATGTTTATACCAGCATCTTATATAATATTTTAAAAGTAATCTGAAAACTTTACGATGAAAGTATTCCTCAAAAGGGACATTTATGCGAAATTTTGCGGTATTCTGCCATGTTAAGAAATTCGTAAATTTCGAATAATTTGCGAAATTTTCAAAGCAGCACGTTTCTAGTTACTGATGTTTATCCCGGCATCAAAACTGATATTTAAAAGCTGTTCTTACATCTTTATGAAAAAATTATTTCTTTTCATGCACGTTTAAGTGAAATTTTGTCCTATTCTCCCATGTTAAGAAAATCGTAAATTTCGAATAACTTCTGAAGTTTTTCAATTAGAATATTGCGAATGAATCGGGTTCTTGCCAGTGTCATAACTAATATTTTAAAACTTGTCTGATCTCTCTGCGATCATTTGTTCGTAAGATATCGTGTACACAGACTAACATACTAACGGACTAACAAACTAATAGACACGCTACAGACGGACACCTTAACCATTTTGATATTTTTGGATTCTTCACATGTGAAAACGTGTAAAAAAGTCAAAAACCGAGGTCGAAATTTTTCACGATTACCTAAATTCCCCATACCTTTAGTATGGTGAGAAACTAAAAGAAGAGAAAGAAAGAAAGAAAAAAGAATGTAAAAGAATTTGAAAAGGGGAAAATGTTTAAAAATTTTAAAAAGACTTGCGTAATAAGGAAAAATATTATATTTTGTATAAATTATGAAATCTTTTCCAGTTACAAATAATAGATGCTATATCTGCGTTAAATTAGATTTTCCTACTCTGGATTACGTTACATTCATTTTTTTTAAAGTTTATAAAAATTAATTTTACAGAAGCAAGAGTATGTTTCTGTGGAAGCAAAGTTTATTAAATTACAACTAAAACGAACTTATTTATTTAAAAAGGTTATAACGTCCTCCATCCCATTAATACTTTCTAACAAATTAAAAAAATTGTTTGTGAATTCGATTCGTATGTTAACCCGTCCATCTGTCCCGCTATCATTTTCGCAAATATTTTGTAAAATAATTTGAATCTGACTCACGGTTGATTAAAGCATGTTTCCTATTGAAAATAGAGTAAATAATACTATTAGTTTGGATACAAGGTTTGAATACATTACGGTTTATCATAAATATCTCTTTATATTGCAAGGAGCATAATGCATTCTATATACATTATTCACATGCACATTGGTATGCTTCCTTCAGAATATGGCATCCATACATACTTTATAAAATTTCACAAAGTATTCAGAAATATTATGGACTATAATTAAAATAATTATAAGATAAAAAAAAAAAACTTTTTATGTACCATTTTTTAAATTTTATGAATCATAGATCTCGTATCAATGTACATAAAATTTTTAAAGTAATAATGACGTCACTTTTTGTGAGATGCATAATTTAACTTTTTATAATTTTTTAACGTTCACGTTTAATTAAATGTATTTATTTTTATGTCGAAAGAAAATGAACCCGTAATTTTTTTTTTTTTTTTTTTGGGGGGGGGGGCAACAATTAAATTATAGCTAATATTTTAATGGCTATTTTAACGCTATTAGGATATTATTATTTTCATATTTTAATTAATTATAAGAAAACTAATCAAAAATTCGAAAATCGGACTTCGAAGTATTGTGTTGTCACCGGGTTGTGAGCTACTGTGAAAGTTTCAAATGTCTAGCTAGTAGGGAAGTTAGTTAAAATTCTATTGCAAGATTTGTACTGGACAAACAAACAAACAAACAAGAATAGAAGTTAATAAAAACATGGTAAAATGCTTGAAAAACTGTTTTAACTGGGGTATAAGATTTTTTTTATGCTTAGCTGTTAGTGTACTATGCGGTGCAGATGCCGTTTTCAAACAATATACAAGGTTACAAAAGCAATCTATTTTATGTTTTATGTTTTCTGTTTAAAACTTAATTTATTTAAAAAAAAAGAAAGAAAGAAAGAAAAAAAAATTGACATTTCTTTCTCCATATTTAGAAATGAAACATATTATTTTTAAAGTCATCACAGACGGAAAAATACTGAAAGTTGAAGAATGTAACGTGTAACAGCAGTTTGAAAATGTTTTATGAACTATGTGTATCAGGTAATTGTCATTTCTTGAATTTGTTTGTTTTTTATGTTAAATAAATAATAATAATAATTTAAAAAAAAAATCCATTGAACTTGTATTAAAAATAAAAATAACCACAAAAATTATAATGAATAAAATTCTCTTTGTAATTTCTTAGAGTGAAATTTTATACGTTTCTTGCATTTAATTTTCAGTCAGTGTTGCTAGATTGTGGACTTTTTAAATCAATATCCACCACTAAATTTTAATTGTAATAGTCGCCTAATCACTTCGAAGAATAATCGTCTATTATGTATATCAAATATCACTTCTCAAAATTATTGGTGAGAGTTAAATAAAAAATGTTCCCAACCTGGCAACACTGTTTTCAATTAGTTTTTCTAGTTTGGGTGGCAAATCTCGGTTGCTGCTTCTCTGTTTGTGATATAAACAAAACTTAAAAATAAGTGAAAAGCGTTGAAGTGCCACACTATGTTTGTCAAACAAGAAACTATTTTTGGCATAAGCTTTAAGGTTCTAGACAAAATTGTTAAATATTTACTTTTATAATATACAGATTCATTTATTTATTTTTAACTTGCTACTATATTCAAAAGAAGCAATTGTTGGATTCGTAAAATTTTCCAATTTTCTGTTTCCGATGGAGATCCAGAGATCCAGAATACAATTTCACTGTTTTTAGAAAATGTGTGCATGTGTGCGACATATTTTGTGGCATATCTAAATCAAACCAATTGCATATAATTTCACAAAATTTAGATTTAATTGGTGTCTATTGATTTCTGATGAATACTGCTCAACAGGTGGCGTTTTCATCTCTATTTACTTATTTTTCTTTTTCATAATTTTCAATATGGCAGCATGGGAGAAAATTTTGTGCAAATGTACACAATGGGGATCATTTTTAGCTAATCATTGTGAAATTAAGAAAATACATTTAAAGTAGTAATCGTCAACCTGAATAACCAGATGTCGTGTATAGGGCCAAAATTGACTTTCTTTGGACATTTAAAGTTATACTTTTCTGAGATGAAAATTGTATATATTCTATAATAAAAAATAATTTTGGTCTCGAGCAGCTCCTTTCTCCCAGTAAATAAATAAATAAATAAATAAATTTAATAAGAAATTTTACCTGACGTGAATTCATATAAGAAAACATAGAAAAGAGTTTTGTGATTGTCGCATTAATATATATTTTTGAATTATATTTTTAAAAATTAACTTGATTAAAAGTTTCGGAATTATTCATGAAATCGTACTCGACAAAATGTTTATGAATGTAAAAAATGATCTTCATGAATATTCAAAAATTTTATGTAAATCTTCAGTTTTTTTTTTTTTTTTTTTTTTTTTTTTTTCCCCAAGTTAAAAGTCTTTTAGTTAAAAATGAAAATGAAAAAGAAATACGAATTGTAAAGAGGGAAATATACAGATATTACATTGTTTTAATTTTAATAGTTTACATGATTGTGTTCAATATAAATATATACATATTTTTTATTTTCATAAAATTACTTTTAAGACATGATTTATGGTTTATTTATTTTAAAACATAATTGTAAATTAATAGATATGTTAAAATAGTTAACATTTTTATAGTTTACTAATTTATTTATTTTTAACTTACCGTATTATTTTTTATTAGTAGAAAGTATAGTAACTAGCATATAATATTCTAGCACCCGTGGTAAAATGTAAAAACTTTTAGTTTTCTTATTTTTGATAGATTTGCACTTCAGTCGATTTAGCAAGATGCGCAAGACTGTCTATGTGTGATAATTTTATGGATTTTGTAACTTGTACTAATGTACAAAATTTCTTAAAACGTTATACTTAATTAAACCATGACATGAAATAACACTGATTTGAATTTGTCGCATACCGGAAAGCTAGTAACATTAATAATCTTGAAGATTTTCAGAATGAAAAGAGAAACAAACAAACAAACAAAAAACAAACAAAAAAAAAAAATGCAGTTCGCGCAGATAAAAAGCAATCTACAACTCTAACTTAACTGTTATATATTTTATCCTTCAATATATAATTTCTAACAGAAAACATTGAGAAGTTTGATTTTTTGTAGTATACATCGTCTAAAATTTGCATACGCATCATGCAGACTACTAAATAAAATTCCCATAACCAGGGCCTGATTATCCAATAGGCTCAGGAAGCACAAGCTTCCCCTCTAACATTTAAGAGGGGACCTCATAAGGATTAAAAACATGGTCTTGAATTTTTTGTTTCATATTTTCACACTGAGATTGAATTTTTTCTGAGAAAGGTTACCTAAAACAAGACAAAACACTCACTATTTCGGGAAAAATCTATTATTTAACCTCAAAAATCTGAATGTTCTTAATTAAAAAGTTGTATGATTTTAATGTTCTGTGTAGAAACCACCCAGATGTAGGAAAAAGAAAATAAAAATAATAAACACACACTATTTTTTGGTCTATAGCATTTTTATATTACAATATGTAACAGGAAAACAAGATTTTCCAAAATGAAAGGGGGCCCCGAAATGATGCTGAGCTTCCCCTAGCTTCAAAGCTTAATCGGGCCCTGCCCATAACACTAAAATACTTCACTGAACAATTTCTATTTCTCATAATGCATTTCAATAACTTTGTGGGGTCGTGTAAACCAATAAATTACAGCAATCATACTTTATTCTACAGGAAAAGGATTTTAAGTTACTTCTGTTATGTTATGTACACTATAAAGATATTACAATATATTTTTAAAAATATACACCGTAATTAATCAGAATTCTTTTGCGTATTTCTGTACACAAACAAGTTACGCTATTTAGGCCATTTTCAATATAGAAAATAACACAAAGTAAACTAGAATATATAAATTTTAAAATATTCACGGGAAATTAGAGCGTGGACAGACAGATAGACGAATCGAAGTCAGAATCACTTTTAAATTTTGTTGGAAAGTGCTTAAAATCCAGAACATAACTAATAATGCACTTCCAGCAAGATCCAATCACGTCCTCTAACGTATGTGAATAATTTTGTGTGTAGACCAATCATTAATTCTAATCACACCATGTTCTATAGAAATCATTTTTTTTTTTTTTTTTTTTTTTTTTTTGTAGGTACGAATAATGTATGTTAATTTCATTATATTTTGAAAAGTATAACTGTATTAACACATGCTTTATAGAAACACATCTAATAAAGGTAATGTATTGGAATTTTCTTGTGTCTTTCTATATATAAATCAGTAATGGTATTTATATCATTTTTCACATGAAACATTCCATAGTAAACCTGAATATCATACATCAGTTTCAAGTTATTCTATGAGTATTTACTCAAGTTAGATCGTGTGTGTGGCAAACTGGCAAATCGAAGGTATAAACGCGTTTCAAATTTCTTGGAAAGAGTTAAAAAGGATGCATTTTATCATTTTATTACACAAAATTATTAAAAGATTTCATGATAATCAGTAAATTCGTATGGCAAATTTTCTTTAAAAAGTATTCATGGTAGTGGGAAACAAGTATTTAATTCTATTCAAACGAGCAACACACAATTTACTAAGAACATTTACAATTTTTATTAAAATCACACAATCAACTGTGGAAGAAAATCATATTTATTGAAATTTTATTTTGTCTGACTGGGTGAAAATAATGCCTGGACCGGGACTCGAAAAATAAAATTTCAATAAATATGATTTTCTTCCACAGTTGATTGTGTGATTTTAATAAAAATTGTATTTCTTTCTCCCATTATCTAATGGTGTTTTCCATTTCCTGCGGTTTATTTTCTGTTGAGCTATCTACATGATAGACCAGAGATGTTTCTGCCTAAAGGTTGTCTGAGTGAGTAATGCTGACCGGGGTGTCGACCTGGATAGCTCAGCTGGTAGAGCCTTGACCTTGTAAGTCTACGATCCGGGGTTCGAGTCTCGGTCCAGGCATTATTTTCACTCAGTCGGAAAAATAAAATTTCAATAAATAAGAACATTTAAGAATGTCTTAAACCGGATTAAATCATAAGCATCATTTCTAAACTAACCATATAACGTTACATATATACTACAAATTAATTTTAAAAATAAATAAATAAATAAATAAAAGCAATTGACACAAAACATATGATATAACTCCAAAATAATAATGATACATTGGAAAAAAAAAAAAAAAAGATATATATATATATATATATATATATATATACTGCCTTCCTCTAAAATGAATAAGTGGCCATTTTCTAAATCCCTTAACTAGAAGTATAGATTTCCGAGCTATGCGCATAAGGCACGCCAATAAACTGAATTGACGAAATGATCCAGAATTTCTAGTTTACACATTACTAGGCGGTGAAACAATATTCTGAATCTTTTGCATTTCGAGAAATTCTCGCCTGACTTTCTAGAATTGGGTCATAAACCAAGATTATAGTTGCTGAAACCCGCCTCTTGTAGTCTCATTTATTTGCAGATTTTTAAATAAATTTGCCCTCTATAATATAGGCAAACGCTCTAGAATTCTAATAGGGGCTTCTAGAACTCTCTTTCCAAGGGGACTAGAATTTATAAGAATGACATGGAACTATTTTATCTAGAGCCACAATATAGGTTCTAGATGTTAGTTACAGAATTTTTTCTCAGTGTATTTTTTGATACGAGAGATCGTACTATTTCTTTCAGATAGCGATATTTCATTGTCGCCATTTATTATGTTTACTTAAAATATATAAAGCTGAGAGTATATCATTGTGTCTGCCCAGATTGTTAGATCTTATGAGAAATTTAGTATCTTTATTAATAAGGATAAAATCTAGCTAATGAAGCATTTTTTAATTCAATGGGATAGTTGATTTAAGAGATATTAAATAAAAACCTCTAACTTTAAAATTGTTAAAAGAAAAAAGAAAATGATATCGGAAAAAAAGAGGGGGGGGGGGCGTGCAAACATGTTTTAAAATAAAAACTGAGAAAAATCGTGATAAAAACGTGGAACAGTTTCAGTATAGAACATTTGGCGAAATTTAAAATATTGCACCGAAGTAACTAGGACGTTTCTCGTCAAGACGTTTACTTATGCAGTTACGATAGCCGTTTAAATTCATCGCCAAAATGGCAAAAAAATTTTAAAAGCATCAAAGGGACTCCTGTGCTAAAGATATATTAAATGAATTTTAAGAAATAAATATAGTTAGTGAGGCTAAGGAATGAAATACAGTTGCTGCATGCCTTTGTGTAGAAGAATAGATTAAAATAAGTTCTGTCGTACTAAATCAAATTATGTGTTGTGAATAAATTAATATCTATTATTTAGAAAACAAAAATAAAGTTAGTTTTTTTTTTTTTTTTTTTCTTTTAATGAAATTTAACACTAAGCATTCTATACTTTGGTGTAGTAAAATAAAAAAAAAACTTTCTTTTATATAGAATGCACGCATGAGACAATAAAACGGCCAAAATAAAACCAATACAAAATCATAAAGAAAAAAAAGAAAAAGATTATAAATAAGTGAAATAAAGAAATTAGCATAAGCACTTTTGCAAAAAGGTAGTTATTTTCTCAATAAAACTACAAAGGTATAGAACAAACACTGACTATTTTATTTAATCCGTAGATTTTTCAGCAAATTTACAGCACTTTATGCAAAATTCTTCCATGAGATTTTTATTTTTATTTTATTTTTGCGGTGTTCCTCGTTGTGGTGTATCATAAATATATATATATATTAGGTATACCATGTTTAATCAAAATGTCGCTTAAATTTATTGCAATAATCGTCGCAGCTCTCTTTTACACATATAATAATTTAAAAAAGTTGCGTACTGTAGATGTATTTCAGTATAGAAAATATTATTATTATTTAATTAAGATTATTTTTGCATTGTGTAATTTTATATAATGATTTAGTTTTTCTGTATTATTGCAGTTTTCAGTGTATTTCGCTAAAATAATAAGAAAAAAAAAAAAAAAAAGAAAAACTGGTTTTTTTTTTTTTTTTTTTTTTTTTTTTTTTAAATATTACTAGAAGGTCTAGGACCGAAGCTTCGTTGCATTAATTTAATTTATTTTTTTCTAAATTATTATATGTATGTATATATATATATATATATATATATATATTGGTTTTTCTTATCAGTAAAACTTATATTTTTATATATTTTCCTGTCAATTGTTTTCTATATATATATATATATATATATATATATATATATATATATATATATATATATATATATATTCTTTTGAAACACACATGAAATAGATTTTTTATAAATTTATTTATTCAGTTTACTTTTTTCCTGAATATCCATAAAATTATCAAAACATACAAATTAAATTATCCAATACTTTTTAATTAATAAAATATTGTTAAAAAATTTAAATTGTTACATATGTATTTAAAATATAGATATATAATTTGATCAATTCTTTAGTGCTCAAATAACCTACATTGTTATTTCCTATATTCGACGAATACAACTTGTAAATCTTTTGTATTCGCAAGAATTTTACCATGATAACTACGATAATAAATGCGAAAGTATAGAGTATTTAAGTATAAAAATTATTATTATTATTATTATTTAATTAAGATTGCTTTTGCATTGTGTAATTTTATATAATGATTTAGTTTTTCTGTATTTCTGCCGCTCTCAGTGTGGCTTGTATTTCACTAAAATAATAATAAAGAAAAATAAAAGAAATTTAAAAGAAAAGAAAAACTTATTCTTTAATAAGGGTCTATGAAGCGAAACTTTGCTGCATTATTATATATATATATATATATATATATATATATATATATATATATATATATATTCATATTCTAAATTATTATATGTATATATATATTTTTTTTTTCTTTTTGACCACATTTGAAATAGATTTTTTATAAATTTATTTATTTAGTTTACGTTTTTTCTGAATATTATCAAAACATACAAAATAAATTATCCAATACTTTTTAATTAATAAAATATTGTTAAAAAATTTAAATTATTACAAACTATATATGTGTATTTAAAAATACACATATATAGTTTGATCAATTCTTTATTACTCAAATAACCAAAATTATTATTTCACATATTCGATGAATATAACCTCATTTACGTAAATCTTCAGTATTTGCAAAAATTTTACCATCATATACGATTATAAATGCGAAAAAATATAAGTTGTAGATACAAAGATTATAGATAGATAAATATAGATATAGATAAATAAAGACTAAGATAGATTATACAATTTATAGTATAGAATACAAATAATTCATGCAAATAGCATCTTCAGTTGTTGTTTAAACACCATTATCATAAATTCATTTCAGATATAGTTTCCAGTTTATTTTCAGAATTCTAATGGAATATGAATATAGAGTTTCTTTAAGATATTAAAAAAAAAAAAAAAAAAAAAACTAGAGAAAGAATGGAAGAAAAGAAAAACGTTATTATTATTATTATTATTATTATTATTATTATCATTTTCATGTTAAATTTTTGTGCCTGTATGCGTTTTTATAACAGCATATAATGCCATAAATTTTACACATCATTTATGCATTTTAAAAGCCTCAATTTTTCTGTAGAGAACTCATTCTGTATGCAAATCAGTATTAACACGACAGCAAAAAAGAAGATTAAAGAAATCCTTTAAGCATTGCCCTTTTTTTTTTTTTTTTTTTTTTTTTTTAGCCAAAGAAAGATATACCGATTTTGAAAAAATATTTAAAAACGTAAAATAAAATTCCTATGAAGTTTAATTCAGATGAGATAAAATAGAATGTATTAAAGAGAAGGTAAGAGTAAAAAAAGAATCTCATTTTAATTACTAATGAAGTAGAGAAACAATTTGGCTTAGAAGTAAAAAAAAAAAAATGATTGCAAGTAGTTTAAATTCAAAATGAAGTATAAAAAATTATTTTCATTTGTGAAGTTAATAAATATATTATGTGACTTTGTTATATAGCCTCCACTTAATAAAATATTAAATATGATCTAATTATATCATTATTAACCTTTTAATACAAACCATCAATGGTTTTCATTTTAAAATTTCTGATTCTAAGCAATAATAAAATAGTATTGCATTTTCTATGAAGCATGAACATTTAAAAAAGAAAGAGAAACGCTGATAAAATTGGAATTAAAAATAAAAAATTATTCCATTTAGTGTTACAGAATTTTTCTTTGATATAAAACGTTTTAAGACACCACCAGTTATATATTAACTTTTTGAATGAAAAAAAACCTAACTTTAAAAATACTAATTAAAAAAAAAAAAAAAAAAAAAAAAAAAAAACTAATACGTTTTATTTACTTTTTCTTAGTTTTATTGCTTTAGTTTTATTACTTTAGGTTTATTACGTTTTCTTACGAATTTTTTTAAATTATTTTTTTAAGTTTTAAGTTTTAATATATCTATTTGATTTGATTTTTCTTTCTCTTTTTTTTTTTTTTTAGTCTTACATTTGATATAACTTACACGTCAAATGTTATCGGGCTTTGCATATTGTAAATGTTTGTCAAATGTATACTGTATAACAGAAATAACACGCATTTGCATGCAACATTTAATCAAAACCCTTGAAAAAGTATTGTATATGTTGTATGTTTTCATTTATAGGATTCTTAATAATTTTCAAGAATATGTTTTCAAATTCTTTCCTGTTCTTCATATGATACGTCATTTCATCTTATACAATTTTTTAAAAGGTATTCGTAATACAGTAGAACCTCGATCGATCGTTTTTCACGGGGTACGGAAAAAAAAAAAAAAAAAAAAAAGACGAAAACGGGAAAATGACGAATGCGGGGTAAAATCAAAACACGAAGAAAACAATGTTTATGGATTAGTACACACATTGTATACAGTATACTACTAATAAAAAAAAAAACTAATTTGTTACTTTCAAACTGTCAAAGAAATAAATTTTGTAGTTAAGTAAAATTTATTTTTAAAAATCAATAATTTATGTTGGGTTTTCCATTGAATACGTAAATTAAACATGATTTTTTCAGATTTGAAACATTTTTCTGGTCCTTTCCAGTAATTTCATGTGCTTATATAAAAGTTCGTGCATTTTCAAACGCCATAATTACGTCATCGCCGGGAAAATTGTCCTCTGTTTCTTCACCAATATTTTCAGTTTTTGAAATCATACATTTCTTCTATGCTTTAGGATACCGCAACGTCTTGATAAATGCAAATATTATCACTAAATTTTGTACTGAATGCATCCTCTACTAAACGCAACCATTCTTCATCAGCATTATCTTCAACATCATCATTTTCTTGCCCTTCTGTTTAGTATTCTTCATCCTTTTTTCGCACGATATCGCATTTCACGAAACAATCTTCTGTATTACTGAAGAGGTTACTTCCTGCCATGCTGAAATTAGAAAATGAATAGATGGTGCGGAGACATGGCATCACAATTTTGATCCTCCGTGGAAACGGGGAAAAAGAGTTATTTTACGTTAAAAGAAGTAATTCTCTCTCCAGTTTGTATGTCATATGGAACGACTTGATCTTCAAAAGAAAATTTTTACAAGGCCAGGAGAAACATTTTACAACGATGAATGCGGGAAAACGATTTTTGAAGCACAATATATGCAGGTTTCGTTATCATTATTTAAACACAATTTGTGCAGGGACCATAGAAATAGAACGATCAATGGGGGAAAACGATGGATCGGGGTTTCATTGCATATATAATATGTATATCGCCAAATATTAGCACATACTGCTTAGATGTTGTTGATAAAATGGTCTGAGACGTTACCATTATAAGTGTCATATTTTAAAAGATAAATTTTCTAAATGTAAAATTAACAAGAACTATAACGAGAAAAAAGGTCTTGAAATCAATAGTGCAAAAGCAGCAAGTTTAATTCGAGCATCATAATGTAACTCATTTCATCACTACAATGCAAAGAAACCAGGAAACAGAACACGATTAAAATTATTAAAAATTTAAATGTAGCTATTAAAAATTTAAATGTACTATAGCTTCTAAATGATCATTTACAATTAAAGGACTTTCAGAAGTAAGTAATTTGGTATAAATGGTTGAGAAAATTTTGTTGTTCAATAATTTTTATTCGAACAAGTAGATTTTTCTTATGTAGTTTCCTTATAATAATATAAAAGAATAATCAAACTAAACTTGAAATACGTAGAATTGGGGAAAATACTTTTTTTTTTTTCTAAGAAATTAAAGATAACTGACTTCTTAAATAAATTTATTAATAACAATAAATTCGCGAGTTGAAAATAATGAAGAATTTAAAAATAAAGAGAAAGAAGTTGTACGATAAAGAGATAATATACCGTAAAGTCAAATATAATTATGACCAATAATAATTTTTTTTTTTTTTTGGTTATTAGCCAGAAGAGAGGAGCGGCTCGGAAATATCCGTAGAACATTAACATTCCTCATCCATGAAAATTCTGTTAATGATATCTTCTGCACAACAGTAAAAATTTTCACAATTTTTTTGTAAATATTGCTAGTTACATTTGGTAAATTGTGTACGTCAGCTACGAAAATTACCTTTTTGAAATTAAAAAAAAAAAAAAAAAAAAAAAAAAAAAAAAAAAGTTAGAATATTTATGTTAATAAAAATTTTTTCATTCAGTTTCCTTTATATTATTACAAATAAACAAACAAAATTTGTGATAGAATTAAAGGGAAGATTCCCCCCCCCCCCCCAGCTTTTTCGACTATTTAACGATATCTAATTGCTTAAACAAGTTTAAAAGTTTAATAATTTCTACAAACTTTCAAATTTAAAATACTGAAAGATTAGGGGGGAAAAAAATAAAAGACATATCATGAACAAGTAATAATATAGTATTTTAGAAATAGCTTTACTCAAAAAGGGGAGAAATCCGTTAGAGATTAATAAACATTTTTCTTCATATTTTTTTCTCTTGTGGAAAAATAAAAGAAATTATTTAAAATGTACTTGAAAATGACAACCTTTACATATATTGACGACATAACATGTATGAACATTTTAAGGAAGACGGTTCTTGAAATTCTAGTTACGTGGTTTCTTTCTTTTTTTTTTTTTTTTTTTTTCGTCTACGAAATGATCGCATTGAAAGTTAATAATTAAAACATACATACATTAACTCTATATACATATTTTTTAAACTCTAAAATAATGGTAGGTAAAATCTGGTGTGATATGCTATTTTAAATGACACCTTTAATGCAGTTTTCTTCACAGTATTAAAAAATTAACCAAAAAAAAAAAAAAAAAAAAAAAAAAGGGAAGTAAAATAGTTTTTTTTTTTTTTAAATGACAGTATAATAATAATTTTTTTACCTTAAACAAGTTTCGATACTAGTCTTTGCGGTCGAAATTCGACCAATAATTTTATGTAAGCTTTTAAAAAATAAATTTATGGGTGAAATTTCTGGTAGGTACAGTTTAACATCTATAGACTGCACTGAACAAAAGGCAGTGAACTTACATTTTTTTTTTATATGGATAAAAGCATATTTTGTGCAGAATATACAGGTTGTCCCTAAAGTTCTGCACCATCAATGGTATGCAGATTTCGACGTGGATCGGACGACAGAGTAAGATGCGCATGCGCTAAAAAGTGCCGCCAGGTGAACAGGTAGAGGTAATAGAATAGTGTGTATGCTCATTGAGAAGAATAGCGTCCGTAGTAGTAGTGTGAAATCGTGAAAGATGTGTGATTCAAAAACCGCGACACGTGCCGTGCTTCGTTTTCTATGGAAAAAAGGCCTAAGTGCGAAAGCGGCTAGCGAGGAAATCTGTGCAGTTGAAGGACCTGATACGATCAATCGATCGACAGCATCCCGGTGGTTCAAACGTTTTTCGTCTGGCGATTTGAGCCTGGAAGAGCAGCCTCGAAGTGGACGGCCAAAATTGGATGTTGGGACCGCTGTAGCAGCTGCTGTCATGGCCGAACCTCAAACCAGCACACGTGTGATAGCCCACAGGTTAGGGGTATCCAAAAATACAGTGCACCGGAGGCTCCTTGAACAGGACTTCAGTAATAAGCGACCGAGACAAAGTCCACATGAGCTGACACAACTGCAGGCCGAGAACAGAGTGAAACTCTGTCAAGAACTTTTGAAAAACCCAAGGGATGATCGGTTCTGGAAACGCATCGTTACTGGGGATGAGAAGTGGGTGTTTCTCCGCAATCCAGACAATCGCAAACAGTGGGCAAAACGAGGTCAAGATACCCAGGCCCAGGCGAAACAAGACAGATTCGGCAAAAAGGTCATGCTGTGTGTTTGGTGGAATATCCATGGCATTCTTCACTTCGAATTGGTTCCTGAGGGCCGTGCCGTCACAGGGGACCTCTATGCCGAACAACTGGAGCGTGTTCACGCTGTACTTGTGCAGAAATACCCCGCTCTGACAAACAGAAAGAGAGTATTGCTGCAACATGACAACGCACCAGCTCATCGCTCCAGAAAAGTGCAAGCGAAACTCGCGGAACTCGATTGCATGGAGGTTCTTCCGCATCCTGCTTATAGCCCTGATGTTGCCCCATCCGACTACGGTTTGTTTCGTTCCATGACGCACTTCCTCTGTGGTAAACAATTCAATGACTATGACGAGGTGAAACACGCTTGTCAACAGTTTTTCGATTCGAAACCTGCCTCCTGGTATCATCACCAAATTGAACTTTTGGCACAACGATGGCTAGCTGTCCTGAATCACAATGGCCTGTATTTTGCTGAATAAAATACTTTGTGTTTCTGATACCATTGCTTTTTATTTCGACGCTTGTATGGTGCAGAACTTTAGGGACAACCTGTAGTATAAAAACCATTCACTATCCGTTTACAGGGCCTACCAAAAGAATTAAAATAGAGTGGTATTATATATATTTGGAAACCTTTGGAAGTGAATTTCAGATTGTGGTGTGCGTTATTAATATAAGACCTTACTTAAATATACAGTTTGATATATACATAATTTATGGAAGATATACAGGATTGCCAATAATTAAGCAAAAACATTCTTTTCTGTTGAAAATAATTAGTGGAAGTGCTTTATATTTTACCATGACCAGGAAAACTGTTTTTGAATGGAAATTAATTCTTACACCCATACCGTAAATAAAGTATTTTTAAGTTAAATTTCTAGGGCTTGTTTTTTTTTGTATAATTTCGCGCTTTGAGGTTCCCTGAATGCTAAAGTCAAGTTTTTAATTGTTTATATATATATATATAGAGAGAGAGAGAGAGAAAGAAACATAACGTTCAGTAGTAATATAATATTATCAGTACAAACATTTTAAATTTAAAGATGATTTAATTTCAGTATTCAAACAATTATTCTGATCAAAAACGAAGACCACCCAAATCAAACCAAAAAGGAAATAAAGTAAAATCTAAATGAATTATAGCAAATTGGAATGTGAAAAAAGCATTATTTGCATTCTAACGTTATCAAGGGCCTGGTAGAATGCAAATATGCTAAAAAATGGATGTTTTTCTGTCACAAAGAAAGCAAAAGCTAAGAATTTCTTTGTTCTCAGGCCCGAAACACCCATTGTAAATAAAACAAGAAAAAACGAAGATCAAAATAAAACTCATCACTACAAATCCAATAAACCACTTAAAAAATTATTAGTGATAATACACTAATAAACATTGTAATTTTAATCCCTAAACAATCACAAATAAGCAAGAAAGAAGCCACACAAAATTTATTAATTACTAGTCATATGTGAAACAAACGTTGGAAATAAACAAGAAAAACGTAGATTAAAATAAACTCACCACTACAAATGTTAATCCAAAAATTACATAAAAAATTACATAAAAAACACAATGAATATCGTAATTTTATACTCTCCAAAAAAGACAACACACAGTTTATGAAAAACGAGACACATGTAAAATTTAACAAGCAGATATTAGTTAAAAGCACAGTTAGTCAGCACAATGTTAGCAGTGAACATGGAGTAAAACTACAAAATTCACATATATATACCTGTTATCAGTGTAACCTAAAAACAAGTAATGGCAGGCAAGTTAAATATTATATTTTAAAGCTCATATGAGGTTATACTTGAAGCATTTGAACAAGATTGATAAGTTTCAAGGAGTGATATGGCTGAAAGTTGCCTGGATAATTTTGAATAAACTTTTAAATTTAAAATCAACATTGAATTCTATATGAATGTAGGTGTTATATTCAAACGGGGTTGTTGGATGACGGAGAGGGAGGCGCTGAACCTCTCTCACACAAAATTATTTGTCAAACAAATCTGTTCAATAAACCTAGTTTGAATTTCTTTTAACGTAAGTTTATAGCATGTTATCGTACCCCTTAATCTGAAATCGGTCTTTATAGTATTGAAATGAAGGGTAAAAGAAAGTAGTGTGAGTACCATACCTGATTATTTTTTCTATAAATATCTTCATATTGGCATGACTTTCATTTTAAAGATACTTTCGAGAAAAGTTTCTTTTTTGGTAAAAAAAAAAAAAAAAAAAAAAATGAGAATGTTAGGAGACCGAAAAACTTTTGGACAATTTAATTGTTATTTGACACCTTAAATAACAAGATTAATTATTTTTTTAAAATTATTATTATTATTATCATTAAAATATATATAGACACCATAAACAGATTTACCCCAAGCAAGTAATTCCCTAGTTTCAAAGTATTATTTTAAATGAAAAGAAAATTTTGTCAAATCGTGTGCACTATCTAGAAAATGTTCTTTTAAATATAATAATAATATACATAAATTATTATTATTATTATTATTATTACTGTGAGAAAATTTCAAGGGAAAAACTTTTTGGACAATTTAATGCTATTTGATACCTTAAAAACAAACTTAATTATTTCAAACCTCTATCGATTAAAAAATATTGGCAACTTTAAAAAAAAAAAATAATAATAATAATTAATTGATTAATTAAAAAAAGAAGACTACGAATAAGTAATATCCGAATACTATAGTCTCATCGTATTTATCTTGGGTGAAAAAGAAATTCCTCTGCAGATTGTGAAACTACTTTTTCTTTTGCGAAAAATGCAATCGTTTCTAATTCAGTTCAATAGCAACAATTCCATAAAATTTAGCATAAAGTTTCCATAAAGTTTAGGAACAATTCCATAAAATTAACAACTTAGCATCTTTGAATATTTAAGGTCATGTATGTACAATAATTTAATTCTAAAAATATTTTTTTTAACTCCTTAAATATTCTATGAAGGTTAATTAATTTTGGGACATTGTGTGCGCTAACTAACAATTGATCTTTTTAAATATATATATATGTATTTTTTTTTTTTCTTTAATAGTAGTATAGATGAAATTTATTTTGACGTAACTTTTATTTTAATGATGTTTTCAAATAAATGTTTTTTTTTTTTTTTTTTTTTTTTTTTTTCCTTTTAATAATTTTACAAATATGAAAATTATGAGTGAAATCGAAGGGAGAAAAAAAAATAAATAAAAGGGGGTGGGGGGAATTAATGTCACTGACACTTTAAACAAGTTTAAATATTTCAACCCCTCTCTATTTAAAACTACTGACAACTTAAAAAAAGACTTACCACGAACAAGTAATACCATAGTATCATTGTATTATCTTAATTGAAAAGGAAATTCCGTTGCAGATGGTCAAACTTTTATTCTTTTCTGTTGCTAAAAAAGCAATTATTGCAAATGCAGTTCAAAATAGCAACATTTTCCCGAGCACCCCTGTGAGTTAATGTTTCTCTCTGCCGCGCTGCTGCCGACTCCACACTCAGCGGGTACTTGGGAGAATTACGCGAATGATAACTTGATCCGTTTTTTGTTTATTATTTTCTATTTTTCTCCTGGAAACGCCCGGCTCTAGCAAAAGCGGGATGCGAAAATGCGAATTCTGTTGACAGTCACTTGTCGTTGCTAGCAGGGGGCACTACGAGCGCTGATTTATCACCAAGTTAAGAAGCAAAGGGTGTGTTAAGAAAAATCAATAGTTTCCAAAGTTGGAGAAAGTGGGATAAAAAAAAAATAAAAAGTTGATTATTTTATTATCGCAGTATTTTTCCTTAAAATGTAAGATGCATATATTCAAGATTTTTTTTTTTTTTCGTAAGGATTTTACTTTTCAAACTTCTTTTTAAAACAGTTTTTTTTTTTTTTTTTTCTTTTTTTAGCCATGTCTCTGAATTACTTTTATCTACAGATGATAAGAAGAAAAAACTGACCAGGAAAAAATATAAAGAATATGTATGATATCAAGAATGGAAAAACTTTCCAGTTAAACTTTAAAATTCTTTACAGACATGTTTACATTGTGGTTAACTTAGCATTTTTTTTTTTTTTCTACTGGAAAAATTTAATATAAAATATTTATTTTATTCAATCAATTTTCCCTGATTAAATAAAATAAAAAGATTTTATTAAAATTTTCCAGTAGCCAAAAGATGCTAAGTTGGCAACTATACATGTGTAAGAGAATTTCATTTCAGTTAAATTTTAGTTTCTCATCATAGTATAGACATTGTTGCCAAATCTCCCGTTTTTCGAGGGAGACTTCATACTGGAAAATTTTTAGAATGATTTTTCTGTTTATTTAATAGTCGGAAAAACACATGGAAAATTATGTTTTAGAAATACTGATGACAAATTTGATTTAAAAAATAGAAAGGTTTGAAACTATGGTATAGGTATGGGCAACTTAGGTATCCGTGAAATTTTTTAACCTCCGATTTTAGACGGTTGTATACGTTTTGAGGTGCGAAAAATCCGAAAATCGCGAATTCGATAGATATCTGTTCCGTAAAGTAATCCGTTTGTTAATTTGTTTGTTAGTTCATTAGTTTGTTACTCTGCGTACACATCATCTCAAGAACAAGTTATCGTAAAGAGTTTGATTTATTGAAAATTTAAGGTTTTCTCACCATGAGAGAAAGGAAACATTTTCGCATAGACATGCATTATTGGAATTATTTTCATTGAAAAGATATTGCACTTGTTTTAAAATATTATTTACTAGCAGGCTTTGCCCACTTCGCTGGGAACTATTTAAATGATTTTTCAAAATCTCATATCATTATTAATAACCTAAGTTATTATTCTATGTTAAAAGTTACCGCTGTGTTCGGTAGAGGTTTTTCCCGCTCGCAACGTGCAGAATCTGGGTCCCCATTGCCTTCGGCAGCAACTTACCAGCTTCTTACTTCTCCTTCCCCAGCGGGCAAGTTCGAAGTTTTGCAAAATCCCGCAGATCCCATTGATTTCTCGAGACAAATTTAGCGCTAAAAGGGGGTCTTCATAATAACCCCTCTCCAAAAAAAAAAAAAAAAAAAAAACGAAAATGTGTTTTGGAAAAATTTTAAAGAAGACACATGGCTGTTTTCAATAACTTTGCGCCATTTTTAGTACAGCTCTACTCAAAAATTCAGAATTTCTGAAATTTCCCCCCGAAAAACGAATTTTTCCCTCCCTCCTGTAAGAATCAAGAATTCCAAAGTCATACATAATTTTTTTATTTATGCTCAAGTCTAGTCTTCTCATCTGTAATGTCTTCACCGTCAAGTAATTTGGGGCCGAGTTATACTTACAAACATTTTTTTTTCTTCCTGCCCCCAAGGGAGAAAAGCAGGGGGGGGGGATTTCAATATATTCCGTTACCTTAGGTGTCGGATACATATGAACAATCCAGGCACCAAACTTTGTGACCGCAACTCTCTTAAATTTCCCAGGGCAAATTTAGCGCTAAAAGGGGTGTCTCAAATTCGCCCTTCGTAATACATACCCCCTTCCCCTCCCCCCCCCCAAAAAAAAAAATGGAAAATCGCAAAAAATCAAAAACGTGTTTTTGAAATATACTAAAGAAGACGCATTTCTCTTTTCAACAGCTTTGTTCCATTTTTGGTAGAGTTTTACTCAAAAATCCAGAATTTGCAAAATTTCCCGCCAAAAATCGATTTCCCCCTCCCTCTCCTTAAAAATCGAAATTTCCTAAATCGCAGATATTGTCTTATTTGTATTCATGTCTAGTCTCCCGATATGCAATTTCTTCACTGCGAAGCAATTTGGAGCCGAGTTATGCTTACAAGTGTGTTTTTGCACGGGGGAAATTTCGATAAATCTTGCTACTGTAGGTGTCGGATACATATAAACACTACAAGCTGTCATACCGCAGCTGTCATAGATATCTCAGGACAAATTTAGCGCTAAATAAGGCGTCTCGATTTTTCTCCCGCGTAACATCCCCCCCCCCAAAAAAAAAAAAAAAAAAAAAAAAAACGCATGTCACAAAAAACTAAAAAAAGTGTTGTTGGAAATATTCTAAGAATGTCGGATAGCTTTTTTCAACATCTTTCTTGCATTTTTGGTAGAGTTGCACTCAAAAATCCGGAATTTGAGAAATTTCCCGCCAAAAAGCAATTTTCCCCCTCCCTCCCCTTAAAAATAGAAAATTCCCAAATCGCAGAGAGTGTTTTAGGGAGGCATACTATTGTAACAATCGCAGCTATCGTAGATCACAAGTCGGATCGTACACTCCGCAGCAAAAGCATCCGAGCATTAGCAATAATCCCCGTCTTAAAAATGTACACTTAATACTGCTTTCTTAAATAAATCCTTATTGAGTCATGTTCTTAGTCTGTCTAAGAACATGATTCGACAAGGATTTATTTAACAAAGCGGTATTAAGCGTACTTTTTTTTGACAGGGATTATTGCTAATGCTCGGATACTTTTGCTGCGGAGTGTACGGTCCGACTTGTGATCTACGATAGCTGCGATTGTTACAATAGTATGCCTCCCTTATTTGTGCCTATGTCTAGTCTCCCAATGTGCAATTTTTTTTACTGTGAAGTAATTTGGAGCCGAGTTATGCTTACAAACGTGTTTTTGACTTTTTCCCCCAAGGGGGGAATGGAGGGGAATTTCAAAAATGTTGATAGATATAATGCTAAGATGGGTAACGATCTAAAGTCCTACCAAGAGCTATTGAATTCGGTCCAGCCGCTCTCAAGTGATACCTGGACAAAAATAGCATTAAATTTCCCGCCAAAATTTATTTACCCCTCCCTCCCCTTAAAAATCGAAAATTCCCAAATCGCGGTTAGTATTTTATTTGTACTCATGTCTAGTTTCCCCATGTGCAATTTCTGTACTCTGAAGCAATTTGGAGCCGAGTTATGGTTACAAACGTGTTTTTTAATTTTTACCCCCCAGGGGAACGGAGGGGAATTTAAAAAAAGTTGATAGATATAATTTTAAGTTCGGTAACGATCTAAATTCTTGCCAAGCGCCGTTGAATTCTATCCAGCCGTTCTCAAGTGATGCCCGGACAAAAATAGCGTCATACAGACACGACGACAAACACACACACACAGGCAAAATTTTCTCAAGTCATTTTCGGCTTTCATGGTGTGAAACGTAAAGATACCGCAAATTTTTTTGATTCTGACAACTTTACAGACAAAAGTCTGATTTTATTAATATAGACTAGCTGTCTTTGCCTGCTTCGCTGGACACTATACTTAAATGAGTTGTCAAAATCACATACCATTATTAATAACCTAAGTTAAAGTTCCCGCTGTGTTCGGTACAGGTTTTTCCCGCTCGCAACGTGAGGAGTCTGTGTTCCCACTGCCTTCGGCAGAATTTACCTGTTTCTTACTTCCCCTTCCCCAGCGGGTATGGCAGAAATTTTGCGAAATCCCAATAAGTACATAATGCGTACACTTAATCAACACCCACACAGCAAAATTCTTCATTCTAAGATAATTTAAGGCGAATTCAAACAGGAAAACGTGTTTTTACACGTGTTTATTGCCCCCCCCCCCGATTCCAAGGGGTTTAGGGGGGGTAATTTCGTAAAATCCCGTTACAATAACTGTCAGATCCATATAAACAATTTACTCACCAAATTTCGTGACCGCAGATCCCATAGATTTCCCAAGACAAATTTAGCGCTAAAAGGGCTATCTCGAAATTATAATTTCCTACGCCCCCCCCCCCCAACCCCACCACACCCCTCCAAAAAAGAAAATGCGTTTTTGGAAATATCCTAAAGAAGTCACATATGGCTGTTTTCAATACCTTTGTAACATTTTTAGTAGAGCTCTACTAAAAAATTCGGAATTTCTGAAATTTCCCCCGCGAAAAACGATTTTTCCCTCTCTCTCCTTTAAAAATCAAGAATTCCAAAATCGTACATAATGCTTTATTTATACCAAGTCTAGTCTCCTCTTGTGCAATTTCTTCACCGTGAAGTAATTTGGGGCCGAGTTATGCTTACAATAATTTTTTGCCTCCTCCCCCCCAGGGGGAATTCGATAAATCCCGTTACTTTAGGTGCTGGATACATATAAACAATTCAAGCACCAAACTTCGTGACCGCAGCTCTCATAAATTTCCCAATTCAAATTTAGTGCTTAAAAGTAGCAAATTCGAGACCCTCTTTTAGCGCTAAATCTGTCTCTTGGGCAATCTGTCTCGAATTTGTCCTTCGTAACACATACTCCCCTCCTCCCCGCCAATAAAAAAAAAAAAGTGGCAGATCACAAAAAAAAAAAAAAAAAAAATCAAAAACGTGTTTTGGAATTATCCTAAAGAAGACGCATGGCTTTTTTGAACATCTTTGCTCCCTTTTTGGTAGAGTTCTACTCAAAAATCCGGAATTTGCAAAATTTCCCGCCAAAAATTTATTTCCCCTTCCCATTCCTTAAAAATCAAAAACCTCCAAAATCGCAGATAATGTTTTATTTGTACTCATATCTAGTCTCCCCATGTGCAATTTCTTCACTGTGAAGTAATTTGGAGCCGAGTTATACTTACAAAGATGTTTTTGTCTTCTGTTCCCCCAAGGGGGGAGCGGAAATAATTTTGATAAATCACATTACTTTAGATGTTGGATACATATAAACTATCCAAGCACCAAAATTCGTCACCGCAGCTCCCATAGATTTCCGAGGACAAATTTAGCGCTAAAAGGTGTGTCTCGATTTTGCCCCCTCGTAAATCCCCCAAAAATATCGAAAATCACAAAAAAACAAAAATGTGTTTTTTGGAAATATCCTAAGGAAGTCGCATAGCTTTTTTACAACATTTTTGTTCCATTTTTGGTAGAGTTCTACTAAAAAATCCAAAATTTGCGATATTTCCCGCCAAAAATCGATTTTTTTCTTTCTCCCCTTAAAAATCGAAAACTCCTAAATCGCAGATAATTTTTTATATTTATTTATGTTTAATATCCCTATGTGTAATTTCTTTACTGTGAAGTAATTTGGAGCCGAGTTATACTTATAAACGTGTTTTCGAATTTTGCCCTCTGAGGAGGACGAACGGGGGAATTTCTAAAAAGTTTATAGATATAATTTTAAGTTGGGTAAGGAACTAAATTCCTGCCGAGAGCCGTTAAATTCTGTTCAGCTATTCTCACGTGATACCCGGACAAAAATAGCGTTACGTACATACACACACGGCGACACACACACACACAGACAAAATTTTCTAAAGTCATTTTTGGCATCCATGGTGTGTGAAACGTGAAGATATCGCAAATTTTTTTGATTCTGACAAATTTACTGACAAAAGTCTGATTTTATTAATATAGATGATAAACATGAACATAACTGAGAGACTGTGAAGATTCTACATTAAAAACTTCGTAAGTTATTCGAACTTTACGATTTCTTAACAAATGAGAATAAGTCAAAATTCCCCATAAACATGTATTTTGAATATTACTTTTATGACAAAGATGTCAGACCATTTTAAGTAAATTTTAGATAATTTTAGAAACAAAAGAAGAGTCCGGACTAGCCCGGTGTTGCAATTCTCCTTTTATCACATACAAAGTGTCATTGTGTGCAGGGATGGAACACGGGCGCAGAATTCATACCGGAATCCGTGTAAGAAATTTCTCTACTTATAATATCGTTGATTTAAGAAGTAGAAAATTTTCTTACATTGATAGTGGTATGAATTCTGCGCCCGTGTTCCATCCCTGTGTGTGTGAAAACGGACACGTTGAAAATAAGTGAAAATTGAAATTTTCAAATGGTAGAATCATATTTCAATTGCAAAAAGTTTGATTTGTTTGTCTTCCTTTTTTTCTGTGCCTGCCGCACTGTTTTATTTTATTCTTCTATTTGTGTACAGTTGGTAACAAAAGTCTCCAAACACTAGCAAAAATTCCTATGTAAAAAAAGCACACTTAATACAGCTTTGTAAAATAAATTCTTGTCGAATCCTGTTTTTAGACTGACTAAGAACAGGATTCGACATGGGTTTATTTAACAGAACTGTATTAAGTGTACTTTTTTTATATAGGAATTTTTGCCAGTGTTCGGAGACTTTTGTTACCGACTGTATGTGTATTGTATGTATGAGTAAGATGCAAATCACTGCTTTTTCAGCTACCGTTAGCAGGACTACACCGTTAATAATTTTTCACTATGGAAATTACGGTGAGATTTTATTATTATTATTATTTTAATGCGTGTTTCTATTAAAAAAATTTCGAATTTTTGTCTCTGTAACTATTTGTGCAAGTGATGAACTATTTATGTTTCAACATACTCTCGAGTGCGTATCATAAAATATCTAAGTCCATCCAAGAATACATGCCATTCTGCGGACGTTCGCAAAAAGTCATGTAAAGAAAAGTTTTTTTTTTTTTTTTTTTTTTTTTTTTTTTATCAACCTGTATGTATTTTGACGTTGATGCAACAGAGCAGGTAAAAATATTATCAAGAACTACTCATCCAAGGGTGGGGGGTTTAACGCGGCAAAATTCTACCTGAATCATCACTAACCTGCGGATAGCGTCTCCCATAGTCAAGACGAATCAATAATTCAACAGGAGCAACATAGCAATGCATTACCCTAACGTTTGGGCAAGTTACAATATGAGTGGCGCAAATAAGTATAGGTTTTCTTATATTTATATATATATATATATATATATATATATATATATATATATATCTGTATTTGCTTGTATATGTAAAAACCGCTAATATACATGCATATATACTATTCAGAATATTTATGACAAATACTAACAATAAGTGCTACTTGAAAAGTATATTGAAATACTGTAATAATTAACATATTCTCAATTAAATAAACTGATATATACAATTGCAATTAAACTGTATTCAAGAATAAGGATTCTTTTCTTTTTTTTTATTTAATTCATAGAAATTAATCTGACATTTTGCAGTCAGCAAAAAAATTAGTTTTTAGTGATAATTCAGCTATCATTAATGAAAAAGAAATATACAATGTAAACTGCTTTAAATATTTTAATGAAAACTAAAAATAAAGTGCTTTGAAGAATATGAAATCGATCTGGCACGTTGGAATCTTCCAGAAGGTTAGCTTTCAGTGATAACCCATTCTTCGCCGGGAAAACAATTAACTGAAAATACACTGCTTTACTAATTTGAACGAAAATCATAGATTGAACGTGTTTTGTTCATAGAAATATATCTAACAGGTTGTTATACTCGCAGATATGGTACCAGATTCGTTTTCATTGAGTATTCTAACTATTATTAAATGTTTAAACGAGGCAGAAAATTAGTATCCCTTGAATAACTATCCAAGAATAGATTAATTTCATGGGAATGCTACCAAAACTAACTTTTTTTTTTTTTTTAGAAGAGAAGAGAAGAGAAGAGAGAAAAAAAAAAAAAAAAAAAAAAAAATATATATATATAGGGTAGGTGCTCCAGTGATTGACATGCTCCAGTAAATGACATCTATCAAGAAATATTATAAAATCATATATTTTACATATAAGAATTTTAACATTTTATGTCAAACACTGGAGCATAGGATACTAATAACTGGTAAAATGAATAACTAGCAGTGTCCAACACTGGAACATAGGGTGCTAATTGCTGATAAAATGAAAAACTGGCAGTGTCATTTACTGAAACATTGAGTGGGTGTCAAATAAAAATTCATAAAAAAAAAAAAAAAAAAATTGTTATCAAATGTATCTATTTTAACGTATATGTGTGATTCTGAATGTCTTTCCTGCCATATGAACTAACTTAAGATTTCAAAAAATATTTTCTGATGACTATAGAACATTAAAAACATCAGATATTGCTCTAAAAGTGGCAATCACTGGTGCACTTACCCTATATATATATAAATTAATTTTTATGACTTATTTGTTAAAATTCTTACCAGTTATTTTTTGCATAATATGTATAATATAACATTAGTAATATTTACCGCTTTTTCTCTTTCATTCTATAAATTGCCTTTGAAAAAGGAAAGTTCAAAAACATATCTTTGGGATGTATCCCAAGTATGCAATGATGAAAAGAGTGATTCGTTTAAAAACGAACGCCATGTGTTTTGCGTGATTGCTTTCAGGTTTTCAAAATCTAATCTAAACTTTTCTGATTCGGTTGAAAAGTAATGCAACAAAAAATGTCAGATTATTCGAGGCAAGTCAAGAACACTGCTTTTATTTTCTTGATATTCTTTTCTATTTTAAGAAGCATATCATTGTCATATAGATAAAGTAAAGGCATATTTACAACAGATTATAATTGAGTCAAACGTTATGATATGTTAAAAATATTGCACGATGGTATTTGAATGAAGACGACACATTCAATTATATTATTAGCGGTATTTTTGTTTTGTTAAAAAAAAAAATAAGTTTGAGATTGGAAAACAGGACATTGAGTTTTAGAATTGTTGGAATTAAATAGCCTGAAAGTTTTTCTAAGCAACATCCTGATTTTTCTATCATCTTAATTAACGAATTTACTAATTAAAAAAGTCGGGTTAATAAAGATATTCTATTTGCTGTCTTCCAAAAAGTTTCTGCAATCGTTTCCTTCCAATCTTATGACGTCATTTTCCACAGAAAAATTAAAATGTTATTAATAGAGTAAAAGAAATAAATTAAATGTCATTGTTGCTATACAAAGAAATTTTTCGTCACCAAACTAATTATAAAAAGCATTATATTAGATATTTTTAATGAAAAAATGTATTTAGAATTGTAATTTGTCGTCTGCAGATATCTAATTTTTTTTTTTTTTTTTTTTTTTTTTTTTTTTTACTTTTAGAATATTAATTTTCTTACTGGCAATTTCTTTTGCTGTTTTTAATTTTTTTTTTTTTTTTTTTTTTTTAAATCCGTTCTTTTTTCACAGCATTTATTTTGATCTTTAAAGTGTATTTAAGTTTTTTTTTTTTTTTTTTTTTAAGGAAAACTATTTAAAAATACTTCGGATATATTTTGGCTTACAAAAATATTTTAGATTTGAATTCAAACTCGTTTATAAATGAAAACATCTTCTAGTTTAGCAACGATAATTTTTAACATTACAGAATCAGACATGTCTATGATACATTTCATATTTCTAATTATGGCAACAGAAAAATTCATCACCTAAAACTCTTATGAAGAATTGAGTACATTTTATCCTTCATTATTTTAATAAGTAGGAAGAAGAAAATTAAAAATTGAAGCTGTAAGAGATTTTTCTCAATTAAAATAATAATAATAAACTTTTTTCTTTTCAGATATTTTCGAATATGTAAAATTATTATCTAGCTGTACATTAAAAGTATATAGCGAGTATTATGTACTGCTATAAATAAACTAAAAAAATCAATAGTAAAAAGTATAGGCATTACAAAAAATAGGTACTAGATTTTCTTAACAAAAAAAAAAAAAAAAAAAAACAAGCAATTATACTAAAAACCCCATCGCCAAATAATGAAAAAAATTTAAAAGTCACCAAGAGGCTTATATATTAAAGCTATAACGCAAAACGGTCTAGATATTACAAATTTCTTTCAAGTCTGAAAAAAAAATATTTTTAGCATATTTCATAAAAAAAAAAAACTTATTAAATATTATGCATTCTAGTTTGACATTGAATATGGGTATTTCCAGAATAGTTTTTTTTTTCTTTTGTCTTATTAATATTCTTATTTATTGAAAGGCAACGAAGCGAATAGGCGGGCAGAGTCCTGCAGGGATTAATAAATGAAGCAAGTCGAGAGAGATTGTTGAAGAACAGAGAAAGCAGGGGCAGAGCTCCCTAGTTTATAAATAAAAAGAAGACCCTGCTTCGTACGGTAGCGTCTTATACGGCCACTTCAATTTGGCTGTTTTTCGGACTATATATATATATATATATATAAGAAGAAACCATAGGAATTTTTAAAAAAAATCGACCTCGTGTTTTCAGTAGCTTTACAAGTTTTGAGATGTTGTGAAGATGATTTGACCATGTTTATAAAATGTCTGTCTGCCTGTGTATAAGACACTAGACTTCAGAAGCGGTGCTCCTCCTGAAACTACTCACATAATTATACAAAAATTTATATGTGGATGGACCTTGACATAAATTTGTAATTATTAGGCTTTGATATATATTGCTCTACCGGTGGCGTTACTATGTTGCAATTACCCCCATTTATAGGAAGACTATATCTCAGCTTTCATAGTTATAAGTGCACAAAACTGAATGTGGGAAAGAGTTAGAATGGTAAACTATGGTTGTTCAATTCGGATATATATCTTATGACAGATTGTACTGCTGTAAGCCGCAATTTTCCCAATTTACAGGAAAGTTATATCTCAGCTTCTATTGCGTATAAGTACATCAAAGTTTACGTATGAGATAGCTATTATGAAAAACAATGCTGACTAGGTAAATAACAGCCGAGTAGTGGCGTTGCTGTGATGCAGTTTTCTTCGTTTACGGGAGGGTTATAATAAATTGGCTGCTATGAAATATAAAAGCACCCATCTTAATATGTAACATAGATATCATGAAAAGTTGTACTGATTCAGCTTAGGTGTTTGTCAGCCGAGAGGTAAGCTGATATTATTCAGTTTCGTCAATTTTTCAGGTGACTATATCTCAGCACTTATTATATAACATTGCAACAAACGGCATACACTGTTAAAATAAATTTCAACAGAAAACTCTGTGTAATCTAATATCTTAAGTCTTTACGTAAAATTAAAGAGAAAAATAAACAAAGATGTTAAAAAACTTGTTTTATACATTCATTTTAATAAGTAATATTTAATTAATTAATTATTGTTGAGAATATATTTCGGACTTAGAATGCTTTTTCTAAAGTAGAAACAGACATTTTAAATTTTATTTTAAAAATTAAACAATAAAATTAGGTAAAAATACAGAATAAAGATTGAGAATCTCGATTATTCACTTTTAAATAAGAATTACTGTAAATTTACAGAGACTCTGTATAAATATTTACATTAAATTTACAGAAATTTTTAACAGTGATGTAAAATATTTATTGTGAGAAGATTTGTTGATTAAAATAACATGCATGTTGACCAGTAAGTGTCGTTGTTTTACAGAATGCTATAGAAGAAAGTTTTGTGATAGCTACAGCATAATCGTTTATCTTATGAAATCATTTGTGAAATTTCTTGGCAAATACATTGTTGGCATTACATTCGATTGAACAACTGTTCTCAATCTTGAAGATCTAAAAATATGCCAGTGACATCAATTCAACTTTGGAAATACAAAAAGAATAGAATAATGGAAAAAAAAAGGCTAAAGCTGAAAATATTTTGTATTTGATTCGATTCTGTAAAAGAAATTCATTCAGGGAAAAAAGAAGCGATGGGTTGTAGCTATTTATGTTCAAATACGATATAAAATTAGTAGCAACTTCAAAGCAGAAACACATTACAATGAATCACGCTCTTCGAATAAGCATAAACAGTAAAACTTAAATGGTGCGTCATATACAATTATTCTACAATGTACAGTGAAACTTGAATAATTCAAACTTGTTTAATTCGAAATTTTGGATAATTCGAATATTTTACACGGTCCCTTGAATTTTGTATTAAAATAATGTTAAAAAATCGAGGATAATTCGAATTCTATTTTGCATAATTCGAATTTTTCATACGATTACCTTTAAAATATTACAGTAAAATTTGTTCCCGAGATTTTACTCATCTGAAGTGCATTATCTATTTTTATAGTCTTTCAAAAGAAGGATAAGGAAATACAATAGAAGCCCCTACCCTAACAGCACATCTTCTCCCCATGACATCCTCAGGATATCCCATGGATGAAAGGACATCCCATGGACATCCTCAAGTTGTACTATGGATTTGTGTGTTGTCAGGGTAGCTAGTGCACCAGAAGATATAGTGCATATGTATGAACTTCGAGGTTTTTGTGAATTGAAAGTCATGTGTAATGTAGAAGATTCTATTTTTGTATCATGTCATATGCTATGACACAAAGATTCTACTTAAAAAAGAAATAAAAAATATTTGACTATTTTTTTAAAAGTGTTGACTAATTAAGCTCGTAAAAAAAATTGATTTAATGGGGGGAGGGGGGGGGGGGTAATGTAGCGGTATTCTTAGATATAAAGTTTATGTGTTAAATCTCTGATCGTGGAGTTTTAATTTTTTAATTTATCACTTTTTTTGACAAAATAGTATATGTAATTCGAATTTTTGGATATTTCGAATTTTTTTTCTGGTCCCTTCAACTTCGAATTATCTAAGTTCTACTGCATTTTTACTTTCTCTTACCCATAAGGTAGAGAAGGAAAATTGCAGGTAAGTAGAGTTTAACATCTATAGACTGCACTAAACCAAATGAAACGAATATATATTTCTTGTAATAGAGATAGTCAACTGAGAAAAAGAAAATTGTGTATGTAGGAGCCAGGCCTCCCCCCGCTGAGGGGGGGGGGGGAGTAGTCCCCTCTCGAGGTGAGTAAATTTTCATGATGGGTATCTTTCAAAAGATCTCGCCAATACCATTAAAACGAATGGTTGAAACATCGATCTGCGATAATTTAAAACAAATTTATCGATTTTTTTTTTTTTACTTTTAACGAAAAAAAAAAAAAATCGTATTTTTTTTTATTTTTATTTATTTATTTTTTTTATTGAGAATAAAATGGACTTTTTTGGATATTTAGTCTTATACTACTTCTCTAATATGGAAATCGTCTGCATTATCATAAAAGATAATTTTTTAAAATAATAATTTTAATAAATTATTTTTTTCAAACAGAATTATTTTTTAATAACCCGAATTAAATTCTATATAAATGTAGGTGCATTAATGAAACGGGTGGTTGAGGGGGGCCAGAACTAATTATGATATAAAACTCTTCCGAAGCCTAATTTGAATTGTTTTAACACAGATTTACATAACAGTACTCGTTATCTTACCTCTTAATCTCCAACCTGTATTTATAGTATTAAATTTCAGGGTAAGAGAAAGTTGTATGAGTGACACACCAGATTATTTTACCGTATAATTATTTTTACTTTAATTGTGTTTTTGTGTTTGGATTGGGGTTATTTGTCTACTATCATTTTCTCTTGCACATTAAGACTTATCAGCTCGAGACCCAGATTAATACAGATTCCGGACCACAGCGAACACCCACGTTCGAACCAACTCGTATCTTCGGAACAATTTTAAATAAGTAAAAACTGTATTAATAAAATAACACTTTTGTCTGTAAATCACACAGAATCGAAGAAACTTTGCAATATCTACACATATCGGAAATCAAACGACGTCTCATGATTTTATATTATCATTATTATTGTTGTTTGTATGTGTGTCTGTATTTATTATCAAATCCTCAGCTGTAGAGTGCCGTTTCTGCATAACTTTATTCACATTTTCTCTATTTTTTTTTAAATTAATTAATACATTAATTTCTCTCTTTCCGCTATATGCATTATTTAAAATCAACTACATTCTTTTTTTATCATTATAAATATATGTAGTATTTCGAGATAGTTTTCTTTTC
Organism: Salticus scenicus; assembly: GCA_963930645.1. Taxonomy (NCBI): domain Eukaryota; kingdom Metazoa; phylum Arthropoda; class Arachnida; order Araneae; family Salticidae; genus Salticus; species Salticus scenicus. The sequence goes on from OZ005656.1 coordinate 246,578,082, forward strand.
TTAATACACATAATCACAAATTTTATTTATTAATTAGTGAAACAAAGAGCATTCATGCTGCACTCATGCCCATCCTTTATCGCCTAATGAAAGTTTGTGTTATTATTTCGACCCCACAGATAAGTATTATATTTGTCTGTGTTTCGACCCAAAACAATTACTGCGTTATTTTGCATTTTATCGTATTTGCTTATGAAAGACTTGAATTATTTTCAAGACATTTTTTTGTAATGTTGAAAAAAGAAAATGTTTTTGTGAAAACTAAGTTTAATATATATATGTTTTTTAAATCTACATCAGAAGTTATCACTGTAACCCATTTGTTTGAAACCAAATGCAAAGAAATCGAGAATCTCGATTTCTTTGAAGCTTTTCATATTTATAAAAATTCTAAAAACCTTGTAAATTGTGATTTCGCTATTCCCTATTTGTCTGACTGTTGGAAATTTTATATTCAGTCCACATTTTCTTAATTTTTCTACTGTTTACGCAGCTACCTTTAATAAATTCCTATTGGCCACTCTCCCCACCTTTCCCTTAATCCGATTGGTTGAACTAAATTCGGCCCCTCTCCTATATATACGAGCACTTCTGCAGATTCAGAATCCTTTTTGCACTGAAGACGGCACGCTTAAGGCTGCCGAAACAGCTGTATGCATTTCCAATATTTTTCTTTGGCGTTTCTGACGTAGTAATTCATTCAGGTTTTAATATTCCAACGCCAAGTCTCCTGTTATAATTTGTCCTATTGTTTCAAATGGCAGTATTGACCATTAACTTCAACTCCCGGTTCAATGCAAAAATCTTGTAAAGCGTCTAAAGGGAGGGTACAGCTTTCCAGCAAAATTTGGCACGCTGTTTCTGCCATCCAGCGTCGAGGATTTCATATAACCTTTGATTGGTTATTTTCACACAAAAAAATCTGAAAATAACTATACCGCTAGATGGCAGAAACAACACGGGAAAATTTGCTGAAAATTTGAACCCCGCCTTTATAGGCTTTTTAAATTTTCATGTTCAACCGAGAGTTGAAGTTATTGGTGAATAATAGCCTTAATGAACGGTCAGTACTTAATTTTCGCAAATGACCAATAAATAAATTCAAATAAATAAGCCTGCTTATTCTCTACATTTCTTTAATAGTGGGTAAGAAGCTGATACATACAATGATCAAATAAATAAATAAAAACACCTGCTAAACTGTTGTATCTATTAAAATAAAAAAGTAATGTGGAAATACAACGTTTATAAAAACTCATTCGTAAAAGCAATATCAGTATACGTGTTTGTTGACAATTAATATCATTAAAAAGTTGAGGAAAAAAATCATAAAAGTGTAATTCTAGTGTTGATTTACAGTTCCTACCATCACGAGATTCTTTTGGTTGAATGGAAAATAAAAACAGTATACATGCATATTTTAAAGCTTCCTGTAAAGCAATATAAATTGATTCATATATATATATATATATATATATATATATATATATATTTTCCCCTCGGATATTTTTATTTTATCTTACCGATACATGTTAGATAAATTATTGTTTGAGGTTGAATTTTAGTGATTGGCATTTTGATATATTTACACATTTTGTGGTGAATAAGAAAATCCAGGATTTTAGCGATTGGTTGTCTTTTATCAACGTAACTAAGAAAAAAGAAAAAGAAGATTAAAACAAATGAAAGAAAGGAAAGAAAATAGCAAGAATTTCAAACTCGGTATTTTTAGAGAGTATTATGGAGATGTTACTTGAAACATTTTTATTAAAATCGGACAAATGGTTCGTATACAGGGACATTAAAAAATATTAAGGTAGGTTAAGTGCATCAGTGATTGACACTTTTAGAGCAATCTCTGATGTTTTTAATGTTCTAGTCATCAGAAACAATTTTTAGAAATCTTAAGTTAGTACATATGACATGAAAGACATTCAGAACCACACATATGTTAAAATATATACATTTGATAACAATTTTTTTATGAATTTTTATTTGACACTCACTCAATGTTCCAGTAATTGACACTGACAGTTTTTCATTTTATCAGTAATTGGCCCCTATGTTCCAGTGTTTGACACTGTTAGTTATTCATTTTACCAGTTATTAGCACCCAATGATCTAGTGTTTGACATAAAATGTTAAAATTCTTATATGTAAAATATATGATTTTATTATTTTTCTTATTTATTAATTGTTTCAGGATAGATGTCAATTACTGGAGCATGCCAATCACTGGAGCACCTACCCTACATTAAGTCTTTGAACAAAATTTTTTGTTGGCCTGTATTTCTTATAAGCACAAAAGTATGTTTTACGCAGAATATGGTATAAAAATTATTGTTTATAGGGCCCCCCAAAAAATTCAGTTTTATTAGTTCTATATCTGGAAGTCTCTTGGAATAAATTTTAAAGAATGCTGTGAGCTTCTATTACTGTGATAAATTTAAATACTCTTTAATGCTATACAATTTATAGACAATATACTAGTGCATCCGAAATTAAGCGGATACATCCTTTTCTAATAAATACAATTGGTGTAACAGCTTTAGAAAATTATACCCAGGAGGAATTGCTTTTGCTTTATCTTACTCATATGGTAGACAAAATATTGTTACAAAAATGTCAATTGTCTTGCGCACGAAATACAACTCTTAAGCGCTTCTTAATAAAACCGGCAGCTTCTAGACGGAAAAAAACTTTACCAAATGAATATTCTCGGAACAGTCCAACAAAACTATTACTCGTGCACAAAAATCAATATTCAACAAATATTCTCGAAACAGTCCAATAAAATTATCACTAGTACATAAAAAAAAAAAAAAAAAAAAACGTGATTATCAATGATTCAGAAATATGATCAGTTTTTTTCACGAATGATCGCTCAGTGCCTGAAAAAATGTTTTGGTAGAATCGAAAACTATATACAGCAACTTAATTAGATTTTCCTATCGTATAGTTCTACAGTAAGTACAAAAGTATACGAGCCATTTCGAATTTATATATTTTTGGCGAATTGTATATTATCTAAAAATTTCAGGGATGTATAGAACTTGTATTATCTTATATATTTCAGTGAAGGTTTGCTCCTGAAGACAGAAAGGGAACCAGAAAAATAGTAAAGAAGACAAAATTTTCGGGATCAACCTGTGTAAAAAAAAAAAAAAAAAAAAAAAAAAAGGAAAGGAAGAAAAAAAAGAAGAAGAAATGCGTTGTACTGTAGCATGCGATTATGATATGCTTCGTTTAATTTTCTATATTCATTTGTAGGAATGCGTATATTCTTAGAGATATAAAGGTTTCTTTAGCAACATTACATTTTATCGTACTTTTTACTTCCACTACTTGACTCTGTAGGTAATGGAAGTATTGTATTTGGTCAAAAATTTCGAAATAGAGTTTTCACCTGATTTACATGTTTTAAAGTCACCTGAGTCAAAAAGTGATTTTGGCCATTTGATTAGGATTTATGTACATGTGTGGGGAACCTTCTGACGATCCTATATCTGAAACTAATAAAGATAGAAATACGAAATTTCAGAATTGAGACAGGTCTAGTGTAAAGATTTTTATTTCAGATATGAAAAGGGGGGATACCAAAAGTGGGACATGTAACACTAAAATTGGGACCGTAAATCCGTATCTTAAAAAACGGTTTAAAAGGTTTTCTTTAAAGTTGCTATATAGACTCCTTGTCAGATGTCCTTTCGTATGTATTAGTTGGTTAGTTCAGGAAAATTGATAGCCGTCCTAAGTATGTACACCCCGCAACAAAACAGTAGGTGCAAAGAGTTTTTTCTTTGATTTTTCATAAAATAACATTATCTAAATTGTGCTTATCATTTATTATTATCATAAAATAACTCTATTTCCGGACTAATTTTTGTTTTAAGACTCATTTAGAAGATTTTTAAGACTAAATTTTTTCTAATTTAAGACTACACACCGCAACAAAAAGTTTGGAACAAAGTTTTTTTTTTTTTTTTTTTTTTTTTTGAATATGAATATTTTGAATGTGATTCAAATATTTAATATGTTTTTGATATAATAATATTTTGTTATGGTAATAAATGATCAGCACAATTTAGATAACGTTATTTTGTGAAAATTTTTTAAAAAAACCTTTGTTCCTATCTTTTTGTTGCGGAGTGTAGTCTTAAATTAGAAAAATTTTAGTCTTAAATTTTTTCTAAATGAGTCTTCAAACAAAAATTAGTCCGGGAATAGTGTTCTTTTAAGAAAATAATAAATGATAAGCACAATTTAGATAATGTTATTTTGTAAAAAAAATCAAAGAAAAAACCCTTTGTACCTATCTTTTTGACGCGGGGTGAAGGTCAATTTTATTTCTCCCAAGTGCGTTAATTTAAAAACGGATTTCCTTTAAACTAGCCATATTAACTCCCTTTTAGATTTGTTTGCAAGTGTTATTGTTTAGTTTCAGGTGAATAAATAAGTTTTCTAAATTTTGGAGAAAATCGAAAGTGGGATCGAAAGTCTGTTTCTCAAAACGGCTTTAACGATTTTCTTCAAATGTGCTTTCTAAATCTCTTTTTAGATGTGTATTACGAGACAATTAGCAGGGGTCCAGATTAGGTGGATCGATATTAGATTTCGGAAATGGATGTAACACTAACCGGCTCCACCAATTGTTTTAAGAACTTGCTGTATATACACTTTTTTATATGTTTCTACGACGTATGTTTTAGTTTGTTCGTACAGGAAAAATCGTTAGATATATGATTTTGTGTCTTTTGACCACATCTGCATATTATCGAACCGTCCTTTTCGCCATATTGCTTGACCGATACAAAATGTTTGCTAATGGAGCAAATGTTAACCCAACTGCTAAACGATAAACTCATTTTTATATTGATGCGACTTTCTTTGTGATAAAAATACGATAGGGCTTCACTAAAGCCAACTTGATATTTAACATGGCCCTTGCCCCGCCCATTTAAGCCCTTACGATTTAATCTCTTAGACACAACTTTTGGCCAACGTTGGATCTGGTGGGATGGTTCAGTGCATTGATCAACGAACTATCATATGTGGACAACTTCTTCTGTGAGAATATCAATCACCGGCTTATAATATCCAGTTGACAACGCGGTGGACCAAGGACCAAGTTTACGCATCTCAATAGCTGCTAGGGAAGTCAGAGACACGTTCAGGATCTTCGGGAATATCCTAGAGTCCATGCACTGAGGATGTAATGTAGGATGACCAGCAGTTCTTATTTTCTGAGGACAGTCCTCATTTTTCGAGTATTGTCCTCAGCTGTCTTGAAAAAGTCCTATGTCCTCATTTGTCCTTATTTCGGACTTCTTCTCATTTGTCCTCATTTTTCAGTATTCACCTTTTTTACCAAAATTTTTAACGCCAGGGATGTTACTGAGCTCATTTTAGTTTTCAATGCTTATTCTATTACTGAAGGCAACGTGAAAAAAACACGAACTGTTGTTGTTCCATTCATGAACTTAATTACCATGTTTTTATTAACTTCGATTCTTGTTTGTTTGTTTGTTTGTCCGGTACAAATCTTGCAATCTATTTTTAACTAACTTCCCTACTAGTTAGACATTTGAAACTTTCATATCATAGTAGCTCAGAACCCGGTGACAACACAATACTTCGTAGTCAGATTTTCGAATTTTCGAATAGCTTTCTTTTAATTATTTTTTTATTAACATCGATTCTTGTTTGTTTGTTTGTTTGTCCGGTACAAATCTTGCAACCTATTTTTAACTAACTTCCCTACTAGCTAGACATTTGAAACTTTCACAGTAGCTCAGAACCCGGTGGCAACACAATACTTCGAAGTCAGATTTTCGAATTTTCGAATAGTTTTCTTTTAATTAATTAAAATATGAAAGTAATGAGCTCTTAATAGCAATAAAATAGCCATTAAAATATTAACTATAATTTAATTGTTGCAAAAAAAAATACTAGTTCATTTTCTTTCGACATAAAAATAGATACATTTAATTCAACGTGAACGTTAAAAAATTATAAAAAGTTAAATTATGCATGTCACAAAAATTGACGTCATTATCACTTTAAAAATTTTATACACATTGATAAGTGCTAATGTAGTTCACGATGCTAATATACGTTATTTTAAAAGGAGTACTATTTTATTTTTAAAACCAACTTCTTTTTTTTTTCACTATTATTATTATTTCACTGAACTGAGTCCGCGTGCTTAAATATTGCTTAAATATTATTTTCTATCCTCGCGTATTTTATTAATGGTTTATCAGAAAATTTAAAAACATGATATTTAAAACTTTTTTTTTTTTTTTTTTTTTTTTTTTTTATCTTATAATTATTTTAATCTTACATCACAACATAAACGATACATATCGATGAGGAGACAAAAAAAAGGAACTATCGAAAAATTTAATATTAAGCTCGAAGTTATTTTATCACTAATTAGATTTTATAATTAGCTAAATGAAAATAACATTATAGATGGAAAAAGCAATTTTAAAATAATTTTGTACAAATTTTTAAGAAATTATGTGTCTTCAAAAACGGTGGTGAAAGATGTGGTAAAGAGGACATTGCGTGATTTGTCCTCATTTCACATTAAAAAAAAAAAAAAAAAAAAAAAAAAATCTAATATTCCTAATGTAAGGTCTGAATCACAGTTCATAGATAACAATTCGAACACGCGTAGGACTTTTATGTACAGTCCAGCCACATATCCGAAAACTAGCAGTGAGGACACGTCCAAAATGTTGGAGGGATGCTTGTCCGACAGTTTGAAATTCGGAAAACATCCAGTAATTCCGCGCTGTGTTATTGCTTACTTTCCCTGAGTCAGATGACTGTCCCCTATTTTAGCATTGGACTCGTTGAGTTAACACTTGCGCAGATGCGTCCATGGTTTTATCAAATGTGGTCGAAGAATAGTTGACCTTGTTATTTTTGTTAATAATCTACATGTTGACTTACGAAGTGTCTTTTACTTTTTTGTGTTGGCTGCGTACTCCTCTACCGCAATCACTACTGATTTCCGACCCAGCATTGCTATATTATTCCGAATCATTTAGTGTACCATACCTTTCCTGAATTTTTACAATTCTGGTGCTGATACAGCCTGTATATTTTTTAATAGTACTATGCTATTTGTTTTAATTATAAAACGGATGATGCATACACATATGAATACTTAAAATTACTTAATAAACTTAATAAAAGGAAAATAAAGACAGAAAATAATTTCTTCCAAAATTTCTAATGACAGTAAACATTTTATTTGGAATAAGAGAAGTCAATTTTCTGATATTAAAGGATGACCTTCTGGCGATACTTACTCAATAGTACGACTTGTTAAGAAGTAAAGAGGTGTGCAACTCGATTGTCTACAATTGAAATCAGTTTAACAGCCTCTGTCATGTTTTATGCCGACATTCGATTATGGACACTGTTGAAAAAAATTACAATAAGCCTGTTAATAATGTGCTTATGAAAAAGAACACTTGATATTTTAATCGTTACAGATTTTGATTATTCGACTCTGTCATTAGTTACAATTTTAGCCTATTCAAATGTACTAATCTACAACTTTAAGAAACTGCATCGCACGACATGTAGATATTAAAATTATTTAACATTTTTTTAATCCAAAAAAAAATGTTAATTTTTCATAACTAGATCCATCGTCAATATTTAGGGCGAAACGTTAATGATTCTAATTTGCATGTGTAAATGTATGTACGATTAAAATATTAGCGTAAAGAGTCCGATGTCTCAAATCACATTCGCGATGCTAGGTTGACTGATAATTAATTAGATCATGGTCATTAATCCTGAACTAAATAGGTGCGTTTAAATGTGGAGCAAAGCGAAAAAATTATTTTATTAAAAGTTCATAATATCAGGTACAGTTACTTTAAAAAACATGTATTCAAACAATTTAAATTCATGTGTGAATAAAGGAATGAAGTGCAATATATTTTTAAAAAAAAAATCTTTTTGTTGAAGAATAAATAGTAAAAAAATAATTATTACCTTTTTCTTATTAAAAAAATGAAAAATAAATCTTATAGTTCCTTATAACAGCAGGCCGTGGTAGCCCAGTCGGTAGAGCGCCGGGCTCGTAATTGGAAGATTGCGGTTCGGTACACGAGCTGACCAAAGACCGTCGTGTACACTAAGGTGGCTGGTGCACGCAAAATCTGTCGTGGTCGCAATGTCCTCCATGTTCCCATCAAAATTATACCTCTGGGGATCACCGAAGCGGCAGAGCCATCCCTTCTGTGGAGGATCAAAATTGTGATGGCATGTCTCCGGACAACCTCTAGGGTTGAGTCCCGGACCGTCGCCAATTGCCCATTGTGCAGCACTAGTGCGACGTAAAACCCAACCAACCAACTTTATAACAGCAAATATTGTTCTTAAAATATTTCTCAATCGAATTTCTATTTTTCTTTATATTTTCCAAGTTCAAAGAATTATTTTAATGATTCGCTTCAAAAGAAAATTAGTATAGATTTCTGTAAAACTAATAAATGGCACTAAATAACAAATGTAATTAATTAAAGCTTACGAAATTTTCTTACTATTGCATAATTTAACGTAACAGTTGTAAATATCAATCGTTTGTAAAGCGACAAAAAGATGTATTACTACTGTTATGATGAGGAGAGAGTAAGGTTTCGGATTACAGCCGCAAAAAAAGTTCCAAGACTGTTTCATTCTTAGAAGCCTGTTAGATAATGGTATCGGAAGAAAAAAACATTGTGTTAGCCTCTAGAAGCCCGTGTAAAGCCGATTACGTGTTCAGAATGACAGAGGTGTTCAAAATCAGATCGATAATGAGTAAATGTGCTATGAAGTCGATGTAATGCAAAACTTAACAGGTAATCTATAATCTATACTAATAATAAATCACTAAGGTGCGGGGGGGGGGGGATATATATATGTCTGTCTGGTCCTGTACAAATTAAAATGAGTGAATTCTAATAAAATTTGATTTAGTCAGGCAGTCAGAATTTAGTGAGAAAAATGCTCAAAGAAAGCTATTAGCGATTATTATATTAAAAGCCTAGTCGTTTTAGTAACAAATTTTGCCCTTCCTCTCAATCTGATGTTATGCTCATATAATTCTGATCGTGATAAACACTACCAGGCTGTTCTCGCCCCGTGAAGTGTCTGACTACGGAAAACTCCGCTCGCATATATCTGGAACGTTTTCTCCAATGGGCAGACACAGCCACAGTGTTGCCTGACTTGGGGACTTTTTTATTTAGTAGCCACCAGTAATTTTGAGAAGTATATTTTCGTATATTAATCTTTAAAGTGATTAGGCACCCGTTGCAATTAAAATTTAGAGGTGGATATTGAATAAAAATGACCCTAAATCTGGCAACACTGCACAGTCAAATCCTTCACATTCCGTAAAATTTCTGAGTGTTCACATTCTCGTCTGCTTGCGCTGATCAACCTGATTCATTATGTTATAAATTGGCCTCAATCGTCGCTAAAGTTTCGGTTCTACGTAGCATTAATATATATATATATATATATCTTTTCTTTTCTTTTTTTTTCCCCATGTATGACGTCAATTTTACAAAATATTTCTTATGTTCATTTTTAATATGTAAATATTTACTGCCCCTTAACCATGACGTCACATTTTAAAGAATGGATAAAAATCTGAAATCAAATGTGACATGCCATGTTTTGACACGTTTGAAATTTCGCGTTTATTCACATGCAAATATAGTATAGTGTCTATTGACCATAACGTCATTTTTCCCAGATTTTAGAAAACTTAAAGTAAGTGGAAAGCAAAAACCGGGCTTCGCACAGATCAGCTCTTATAAAGATACACTTATATACAATATTTGATAGATCTAGGTCATTCATTTCTATCCAAAAACGGGATGAGATAAACATACACACTATTTATTTTTTTTATTTTTTTTTTTTGGAGGGGGGTGGGGGGGGAGATAGACTTTTTAAGAAGTTAAAATGGATTATTTATGAAAGTAAATTATGGTTAGAGCTAGTTCAAACATATAATAGAGAAAAAACTGAATTTACCTGAAAATTTATAGGCGCTGAAAGGAAAAATATATAAAGTCGAAGGCTGCGTGATATTTTAATCAGTCTTCAAAAAGAAACTATTTGGTATTGTAATATTTGTGGACAATTTTAACTTTCTAAACTACACAACTTTTAGCAAATAAAACAGTGTTTTCATATTTGTACACTGGAGATAAAGGACACCATATCCATCGTGTGAAAATAATTAACACACCATGTTCTTTATGTGCATTTTTTTTTTTTTATATATAGAGAGGCACTAATGTCCAGTTACTAAAAAGGAGACAAGACAGTGGAAAATAAAACCATATCAGTTTTCTTTATTCATGACAAATATATTTCATTGTAGCATGTCAAAGATATGGTAGTAAGTCTTTCCATAAATGGACATGGTGTATTTTATATCCGGGACGCAGATTTACAGAGTGCTTTAATTATTTTATCAGTGTTACATGTTGAAAATATAAATGGTTTAAAACGAGCTATATCTTTCTTCGTAAAATATTGAAAGACTGCCCTATGTACAGTCGGCAGCAAAAGTATCCGAGCACTAGCAAAAATTCCTGTATGAAACTAGAATGTTGTGGCCACCACATGACTTTCTTCTATATTTTCCTATGCAAATTCACTCAGTAAAAATAATTTATTACAATCATTATTTAATAAAATTATCTTCCATGACAATGCAGTACGATTTCCATGATCTAAATTTCGATTTCCATGATCGAAATCCAAGTTGGGTGAATGATGTACTACATCCAATTGTCTTTGAAGTTTCGGAGACGAAGCAATTAAAAAAGTTAGTGAATCTTGCATATCTGATGTCTAATGTGGGATACAGATTTTCAGAAATACAAGAAATGTTATCACCGGCTGTAATCACTCTTAACACGTTCACGCCGGCGTGGGCCACCGCCGAGCACTAGCAATAATCCTTGTCCAAAAAAAGTACACTTAAAATTGTTTTGTTCAATAAATCCTTATCGAGTCATGTTCTTAGACTGACTAAGACAATGACTCGACAAGGATTTATTTAACAAAGCAGTATTAAGTGTACTTTTTTTAGACAGGAATTATTGCTAGTGCTCGGCGGTGGCCCACGCCGGCGTCAACGTGTTAATCCACGAAACAGACTAACAGCAGAGAAAGCATTAGAGCGTCAGGAAAAAAATTAAGTTAGTAGGGAATATATATCATATAGTATATATATATATATATATATATATATATATATATATATATATTATTAAAAGTCTGAACCTGGATATTGAATTAAACCACTAAAGGCAATTGTTTTTCTTTAGGAAAGCGAAAACTTTCCATAACAATCAACGGCGGGCTTCCTCCCGTAATGCTAAGCCTATAGGCGTATGATATTTTAAAGATGTACCTCTTGAGAAAATGAAAATTTTCGATTTCTGTGTTTTGCGTTTCCTTCGTGAAGCTTGTCTTGTTTTTACCGCCTTTTAAAATTGTTTTACAAAATACATGTTTACATATTGTTTAAGGGATGAAAGTCTGAAAAGAATTTTATCTCTTAAAAAAAGAATATAAACATATGTATATTTTAAGGGTAAATTTATAAAAGTGTCTAAAAAAAGAAAGCAAATTTTAGGAAGGATTCACATTTTTTTTTTTTTTTCTCGAAAGATACAGTCGGTAACAAAAGTGTCCGAACACTAGCAAAAATTCCTATGTAAAAAAAGTACACTTCATACGGTTTTGTTAAATAAATCCTTATCGAATTATGTTCTTACACTGACTAAGAACAGGATTCGACAAGGATTTATTTAACAAAACTGTATTAAGTGTACTTTTTTTACATAGGAATTTTTGCTAGTGTTCAGACACTTTTGTTACCGACTGTATCTTTAAAAGTGGGACGTATTGCATACTAAAAAATTTAACATTACGGAAAGGAAGAACGTCCCCGACTTTGTTAGACTAAATTTTACGTTTTCTGGCAGTTAGTTCTAATTGACGTCATAAATTTTCAAAAGGGTTTTAGTTCGGCAGAAGTTTTTTTTTTTTTTCTTTCCACCTTTCCCGAAAATATTTTTTTTTTTTATCTGTATCACTTTATGTTTAAGTTTTATGTATAAAACATTCCAGTAATATCAACTTATCTTCTTGATATTTTCTATGACCTTGTGAAAGCAATATACGAGTATGAAGTACGATACCTCAAATTACCATCTAGTGCATTAGTGAAACCATTGTGTTATTTCTAATATCACTTGTTTATTCAGATATAATATTAAATTAACAAAACAATACTTAAATTCATTCATAAAAAAATAACGTATACTATCAAAATTCTATAATGACAAACTAGGAATAGATGAAAATGAAATGATTTTTAAAAATTCATTTATTTAATATTTTTAAATGTAAGTCAAAATAACAACCAACATAAATAAATATTAATTCTTGACAAATCTGATTTAGTTAAGCTCTGTATTACATAATGTCGTAAGCAAAACTGACCTGTGCAAAATCAACTGAATGAAAAAATAAACTATAAAGAATAATTAAAATGAAAGAAAAAAAGTAACTACTCAATTGAGAAAGGGAAAAAAAAAGACAATAGGACCATTACTATGGCAAGAATTGCTGTCGTCACTAGCACTGTAATAAATGCAAAATTTTATATGTAAAATTTTCACAAAAATTAACCTTTACCCTTAAATATTGTTTATTAATTTATTATTATTCCGAAAAAAAAATCTCCAAAAAATTTCTAAATATTAATTTTAGTGATATGTATTTGAAAATTTTTGTTTGTGTTTAGTCACATTAACTACATTTGCTCCTACATAATTATGATAGTAAGTTTTAACAATATTAGAATTTCATATAATTTGAGATTTATAAACATATTTCGCTAAAATATCTATAACTTTTGGCAAATTAAAAGTATTTTTACCACAAAATAGAAAATATTAGACCCCCCCCCCTCGTTCAATAAATACAGTGTTGTACAAATCATTAGACTCAAACATAACACGTCCTTACTTTCTGCTTTTACTTTTAGCTATTTCAAGTTCATAATTTGTGGGGGGTAATGAACATGTTATACGTTATATATGTGAGCGAAAGTTTTGTCCCAAATGCATAAAGGGAACCTGTAACAAATTAAAGAAAAGTAATGTATAGGTAAAAAATAATACTTGATATTGGTTGCTGCGATAGATTGTGACTATGAGTGTGTGACTTCTTTTAATTATCCGTGTTCATTTGTACGTAAACAACACGTATACTCATGGAGATATAAAGGTTTCTTTCAAAGCAATGAAAATATTTCTAACGTGTTTCGCCTACAGAGTGCATAGTTTTCAAAGCACTCCAACATCATTTTTAGAACACTTTATATAATAAATGACAAAAAATCTTACAATTATATTATTAAATATCTAATGAAATATTAGCATTTTTATTAAATACTAACAAACCCGTGCAAAACATTCGCATTTCTTTTTTTATTTACCTTTAAAATTTGAAACTCACAAATGTTATACCAATTTCACTACCTAATTAAAAATTTAATTTACCAGGAACCAAATTATTAATAAAACCAAGTTAATATTGTACAATAGTGAAACCAAAATCATTCAAAGAAAGGTTTACAAATAAAATTCATGGTTCATGACCCAATTTTCCTACTTCCACAGGCAATACAGTTTTAATATAGGACGCCTTTTAAATTTTTGTCATCATGTTGCGAACGACTTTTTATTAATTTTGACAATAAATTTATACGTAATACATCTAATTATTAAATTCATTGTTGGTATTTTCATCTTTCTCTCATTTGCTGAGTATTGTAAAGGAATTAAATAATTTAATATATATATATATATATATTTAATAAATAAATAATTCCTATTTTGATTATATTTTTTATGATTGTGTTTTTTAGTCAATTTATGACACAAAAGTTCATATTCTGTACATATCTTTAAAATATTGCTAAGTTTAAAATGGCGCTTGCAAAAATTCTGAAGAAACAACTGTTAAAAATACATTTTTTTTTTTTTTCGTAAAATAATCTCATCAGACAAATGTCGTCATTTTTTCTTAAAAGTCGATTGAGCTAAGTCCGCATGCTTAAATATTGTTCATGTATAAATATTTTTTTATCCTCGCGTATCGTATCGTTTCGACACAAAATAATTGAAACTGGTCCACGTTAGATAAATATTATATAGATGTGTTTATCTGCGTAAACATGAATAAAATTTCTTTTGCACAATTTAATAGCCAAATGTATAGTCGCGCTTGAAATATACATATATCATATAAGAGTTCCGCTTTTTTTTTTTTTTTTTTTTTTTTGTGCCGAAAGTATTTCTTTACAGAAATTTGTATCATATGTTTACACTTATTTTTCTGATTTTATAAGGTAAATATTCTTGTAAGAAATTACTAGTGGAAAAAAAAAAAAAAAAAAAAAAAGCAGAACTCTTTTATCTTTGATATATATGACAGTACAAATTCAGAAAGATACCCTCATTAGAATTGGTTGAATTAAAAGGACTCTGAAAGAAACGTAATTAAAAAGGATTTTACAATCATTTTATGTTGAATTAACATTCTCAATATTGTCGTTAGTCGATTCAAAATAAAATCATTGCTTATAATTTCCTTATAATTTCCTTACAATTCCTTATAATTTTGTTTATGAACTGAATACATAAAATTCAGCTAATTCTATGAACGGTATCTTTTTGAATTTTCACTGCATTTACTTGGGGATTTGTTTTAGAGTAATAATCATTTTCATAATTCATAAGCCACATATGGCATATGAATTATGTAGATTACATTTTCCTATCGCTTGCACATACGCAGTTAAGAATCATTTAGTAAATATGAACTTATTTTACCTAAATCTAATATTTTTATATTTTTACTGCGCTATGTTGTGTCTACCGCAGTAAGTATGTCGAATTTCCTAAATACAACATCGCATTGGTTTAAATGCGTTGCCTCTTATAAAAAAAAAGTTCGAAAATTTTTGTTGAGAAAAAAAACCTTAATATCTCTATGAATATCATGTGTGATATACGAGTTAATCACATAGACATAAATATATATAATTAAAGGAAACATCATAATCGCATGCTATAACGACAACGATTTTTAACAATTTTTACAGAGGGATCTCAAACATTATTGTTGTTCCTTAATTTATTGTTCGTCCCCTTTTTGCCTTTGTGACAAAACTTTTGCTGAAATATGTGAGGTGTAACATGTTCTTTACACCCAATAAGATTGTGAAATAGTAAAAAATAAAAACAGAAATTAAAGAAATGTGAAGTTTTTGGCATTAAGTCTAATAAATGACACACCGTTGTATTTTCTAATCCAGTCCTTTATTTATATTGAAATTCGTTTTCCGCGACCCTCTCGCACATAGTCAGTTTTGCTACTGATCACTATCACATCTACAAAAACTTAATAGATCGTAAACTATTTAAATACACGAGTTAACAGATATGTTTGTCGTGTATTTATACATGGAGAAAATAAACATAAAACAATAATATATATATATGTAAATGCAATTTTTCACACAAAACATTTTTCTTAAAATATTTTTAAATAAAATACTTCTATGCTAAAACACGTAAAAATGTTAATCTATAAACATTATTTTTAAGAACTTTATCAAGAATATTTGTAACAACATAAGATATAAAATAAAATAAACATATTTAAATAATTTTTAATAGTTCATTTAGTATTACAGACACAGCTTGAAGGGTTGAACAATAAAACGATAACGTTTTCTAAAAGGAAAATTACTTTCAATACATAAAATGCTTTGACACCTGTAAATATTTTAATATTGTAAACTCAAAAAGAAAAATGTATTTTAGTAATGAAGCAAAATAACGTCTTAATTTCTATGATGGGATTTTTTTTTTTTTTTTTTTTTTTTTTTTCTTTCCTCATACGAGTGTCATGTCTCGTAAGTTTCCTGATCTTTTATTAACCACATTCTGAAAAAAGACAGCTTTCCAAATTTCGGTTCAATTTAGATTTACCCTAATTTCCTGCCTGTAAACCGCGTATTATATGTTTAAAACACTGTACTTTTCGTCTAATGCGCTGCCTTATTACAATTAATAAATGCTTGGTAACGCCCATGAGGGCCAAGCCATATTAAAACGATGGCGAAACAATCCAGTAGTTTTAAAGTTTCTGAATTTTATTATACTTTATTTAAATATAAGTTACAATAAATCCATTAAAATCCTTATTTTTTTCTACAGTTATTGAGTTTAATGTGCACTTATATTTGCATAATTTTGAAATTTATTCCCTATAAATGTCTTAGTCCAGAATTTTCCACTTCTTATATGCGTATTTTTTTTTTTTCAAAATAAGCATAACAACAACAGTTATTTATTAGTAGCATATAGAAATGATTCAAATTTATTTTTATTTATTTATTTATTTTTACACAGGATTATTTTTTACATTCCTATATAATATTAGTTCTTTGCAGAGCCGACAAAAGAAATATAAAGGATCATATATATATTTATTTTGTATTCATTTTTTATTTTATTTATTATTATTATTATTATTATTATTATTTTTTTTTTTTTTTGGGGGGGGGGAGGGGGGGGTATTTGCACGTTATACGCTGCTGAATTTATTCGATATTGTTCTTTAAAAAGAGCATTAAGTTTACGTCAGTTGATAATACTCAACCACGGATTATAGCATAGATGCCGACATTTTAATTTATTCCAGAGTATTTTTAGCCCCGCCTTTATTTCGCACCATTTTATTTATAGAATTTTTTTTACAATATATAACTAAAATAAATTAAGAAAAATTTTCTCTTAAAATAAAAGTTGTACGAAATAAAGGCGGGGCTTAAAATACTCGGAAATAAATTAAAATGTTTACATCTATGATTATATATAGGCATGAAATTAAAGTAGATTTCAATTTATTTAAGTATATGTTACTTTAAAAGATAATTGTTATTCATTTATAATTATTCTGCCATATTTTGGAGTTGAATACGTTCTTTTACTCATAAATTTATTGATTAGATAAAAGAAGCATATATTGTTAATGCAATAAGAAATTAATTAAAAATGAACAGTACAGTGTAATATTTTTCATTAATATTTTATGTAATATTTTAAATATACTCTGGAGTTCAAAATAGCACCTGCTATTTTTTGTTAATGTTACCTTAGGTACTTCAAGATATTTGCTATGTAGAATTTCATAGTAATTCATGAAATAGATTTCAATATTTTATGCTATAAAATAGTTATATACGTTATTTGACAGTTAAAATTTTGCATGTTTCACACTATTTTTGTGTTCATTATACTTGTCGCACAAGATAATTGTACTTATATCCTATTATCAACGTATAAGATTTTTTTTTAAATAAAATTTTCTTCATTAATCTTCTAAAATTATTTTTTTTTTTAATAGATTTAGTAACTTTTGTAAGATATGTAAATAAATATACTTTTAAATTTTTCTAAAAACACACACAATAAGCATTAAATTTACAATTCTATTATCTATCATTATTTTCACTGTATACATTATTTAATATTATATTTCACCTGTAAGCAGAGTTCCTAACTTTTATAATTTATTCATCAGCATTTTTAGCCCCGCCTCCTTTTCATACCAGAAATTTTGAAAAATGATTTTCTTCCTATGTAATCATTGTCATATATTAAAGAGAAATAATCTACAAAATTTCTGGTGCGAAAAGATGGCGGGGCTAAAAATGCTCGTGAATAAATTATAAAAGTGAGGAACGCTGCCTGTAAGTGCAGAAAATTAAATTCAGAAGTTTCACAATTTTTTTACTGAACCTGCTATATCCTTTCTTAAGGGAACAAGAGACGTTGAGAGAAAAAAAAAAAATATTTCACATCTAATCGCTTTTTAACTCGCGTACTACTCGAAATTTATCATTTTTATGCATAAAGTATGTTTTAAAGGATACAAAATAATTCTAGAAATGGAAGAGCCTCTTATATGGGGAAAATAATACAAAATAATATCCAATTTCAAAATGCTCCGGGCGAATTTTAAATTATTTTAAAATCTCCAATTTTTTGTATTATACGTTTCTTGTATATAAATGAACATAGCTGTGTATTTAAATTTTTATATCTTAAGAGGACTCTCTACTTATCGTTCGCGGAAGCCAAAGTCAGTGCTATTCTATGGAGAATTTTGCCCCGTTATAACTCTTTAACCAATACATATTTTTTAATTTCGCTTTCTTATTCAGAAAATTCACAGCTATTAAACAATTTATCGCTTTCTAAAAATTGATTTTTTAAATTTTTAATATTTTATTTTGAGGTTGGAAAACGCAAAATTTCACATTGTAAAAATTCACATTTTCCAACCTCAAAATAATATATATATATATATATATTTTAAGCGATAAATTGTTTAATAGCTGTGAATTTCCTGAATAAGAAAACGGAATTTAAAAATGTGTATTGGTTAATGAGTTATAACGGGGCAAATTTTCCCATAGAATAACTTTGACTTCGTCCTTCGTATACGGTAAGTAGAGAGCCCCCTTAACTACAAAATCAGTTACGACTCAAAAATGTGTAAAATTTGAAATTGTCATGAATGTTTGTCTTGCAATTGAATTTGAGAGTTTGTAATAAATTTAATAATTCCTTTATTTCAAAATGAATATCCAGTTTTGTGACAAACACACTGATTATAATTCATGCAAATTTTTTAAAATACTGCATCAAAACAAATTCGCATGGAGCATTGTATGTAACTGGTTATTTAAGAAATTTGGAACGAAAGAAAAATAAATGTTTATTATTTTGTAAAAACTTTTAAATAATGTTCGAATAATTATAAAATATTATTTTAAAAGTATTGTATAATTTCATACATTTCATAATAACAATTTGGATATTTTTAATTGCATCGATTTTGACAATTTTCAACCACTCCTTGTCCCCTTAAATAAAACAACTGTAATAATTTTTAAACAGTGAATTGTGATAATTTTTAAACAAGGGGGTTGAAAGACAACATTTTATTTGATGTCAGTAATCCAATATTTTAGTAATTACCAATTTAATATTCGGGAAGAAGGAAGTGTCTTTATTCGTAAATTATACAGAAATATTGTTCCGTTTTTATGTACCTGGAGTATTTAATATATATTGAGTGATTATTATAAAAATATAGTCTTCATTTTTCGAAATCTAAGTCCTGTTTGCTTTGACATTATTTTCAAGCAATAATCTTCGATAATGTTACTATGTTCTTCTGATTTTATTTAATTTGTAATCTTTTCGACTATTTTACTATTAATATTATTTTTACTTTCATCTTCGTAACCATTATGTTTATCACAAATTTCAGGTTGGGCACATGTATTAAGGATTTCTTCTGGAAGCGTGAGAAATATATTTTTTATGTCGTCTTTATTGTCAATGTTTTCCTGATTTAGATGTATAATATCTTCACTTTCTTTTTGAACATCAACATCACTTTCTTCAGGTACTGATAGCGTCGCATCCGTAGCACTGTTTGTATTGGATGGTCCGTCTAATACAATAATTTCAGGTTTTGAGGAATTTTTTAGAGAAGACTGAAAATTAATTGCAGCAAATTGAATATCTTCATATTCGGCGTTTTGATGGATTGCATTCGTCATAAAACCACTGCAGTGTGGACAATCTAGATATTTAGGCGTTACAATGTAACATCTGTTACAAATCTGTTGAAGAGAAAAAAGAAATGAGGTTGAATACAAATTAAATTAAAAAATAATAATTCAACAAATACTACATGAATTTCTAAAATAACAAGTTCCTGTAGGGGATGCATTCAAAATCTTTAATAAAGATTTTAAAAAGCTATCCCAGGACTAGTAATATTTTTAAAAGAACAAGATATATATGTATACTATACCCTTGACAAGCATATCAAATTTTGTGATAAACTGTGCTTTTTTACACACAATTAAATTTGACGAAAACTTAACTGGCATTAGGTTGAAGTATTTACACTAGAGCACAGATCACCATACAGATAGGACACCGAAGTTGACACGCGAACTGGGGCGATAGTAACACCACAAGGATCAACAGAGGGAAACTAAGAACTTCCACACATATTAGGCCTACATGAACAGCATCTTTGATTTGATCAAAAGTTGTTTTTTATTTCGCGAGTAGTTAGTAGCAGGTTAGTTTGTAAAGTTTTTTTTTTTTCCTTCACTTTCTATTATTTTGAAATACACAGAACCCTACTCAAAACATTCCGAGCTATTCTTCTAAGAAATTAATTTTTATAATGTTTAAAAATGAATTTTGCCAAACACATTCATAATCAAGCACAAATAAAAATTACAAACTGTAATTCTGAAATAGTAGTAAGAAATAGTTAAATATTAAACATTACTTGGTTTGAATAATACAAAATACTTTAAAAAGAAGAAAATGTTTTTGGTTCATCTATATTTTCAAAACTTATTTGCTTAAAACGTTGAGCGCCATGTCAAACATTCTAGACATTTTGTCATATATCTCTAAATACTGAAGAAATCATCTTGAAACTCTAGGAGTGTGCAGAACATGTTATACTTCAAACATTTCAGTGAAAGTTTTACCCCGAAAGTAAAAGCAGTACTAATAAAAAGTTAAAACGTTGAGCGCCCTGTCAACCATCGGTGGCTGACAGTGTCAAATAGGATATAAAATAGGATCTAAAACTAAAAATATTACATTTAGTGATTGAAAATCTATTAAAAATATGCTTAATTTTTATTTATTACAGGAGGAATCATTATGGAATTTTAATGGATTTTAAGAATTTGCGTGGAGCTCCACGTGTTAATATTTAGTACTTGCTTTTTAAAATAAACTATTTTTGACGATCAAGTTTGTAAACAATAATAAAGTTGCCAGAAGAAAACATAGATACAAAACAAAAATAAAACGAGCGATGAGAAATTTATATCCGTTGCCCACAGGTTCATTGTAGTCGCTTTATGGCTACCACTGAGTATACGGGAATGTCCTATCTGGATAGTAATCTGTGCATAAGATAATTAGCAAGTGTATGCTTCCAGAGAAAAACTATATTGCATCTATACTAATTTGTATGTAAACAAGAGATTACATACAAGGCTATATAATTGTGTTTTGTTCAACTGAATTCTACTCAATTCTATTGGGCAATACCAAAATTTCGTGCCCCGTTTCGCAGATGATTTAACCATTATTTAATTAAATGTACTTTGTGGATTACCACTGAAAAGATTACAGAGAGACTCAATATTGATTAATATTTTTTACAATTTAAAGAACTTGGATATACTACGAAACTCAATTTCTCCGCAAACCCACTAGACACGCTTTTATTAAATGCCATTCAGTCTTAGCTATAAATTCTGATTTTCTAGCTTCATTATTTTTCTGTTATGTTAAAAAGATATATTTTATCTCCGGTTATGACTCGACGAAAATTCGTTTTGTGACCGACAAAAGAAGAAACATTATAAGCATGGTTTAGTTTTTCCCATTTGTCAAAACGTGCGGAGTCCATATATCAGGTTTTTGATGTATCCAAGCTCTTTAAAGAGAGAAATACAATGGAATTATCAATATTTAATCTTTTCAGTAGTAAACCATGCATTATAAGAACCTAAATCACGGATAAAGTCATCTATGAAATCTGGCATTCCTAACAGATCACAAGGTTTTTAATCTTTTCTTAAACTAACGTGTTAAATAAAGTAAAATAAGTACGAAAAATCATGCAGTTCGTATAGATTTTAAATACTTTCAGTACTTTATCCATTACATCGTTTAAACTTCAACATATTTTTCAACTGTGATGACACCTTCAAATACTTTTTTTTTTCTTTTTTTTTTTTTTTTTTTTTTTTTAAGTAGGAAGGAATAAAGCTAATAATAATAATAATTAAAAAAATAAAAATAAAATAAACTCTATTATAGATTGCTTTTGACTAGTCCTGTATATTATCTAAAAGATTAAACAGGATTAAAAAAATATTTTATTTATAACTGTGCAGGAAGGAATCTGACAAAAACATCTTTACTAGCAGGCTTTGCACGCTTCGCTGAGCACTATACTTAAATGAGTTGTCAAAATTCCATATCATTATTAATAACCTACGTTAAAATTTCCTCTGTATTCCGTAGAGGTTTTTCCCGCTCGCAACGTGAAGATTCCGGGTCCACACTGCCTTCAGCAGCAACTTACCCGCTTCTTACTTCCCCTTCCCCAACGGCTAAGTTAGAAGTTTTGCGAAATCTTACCAAAGTACATAATGCGTACAACTTATCAACATCCACACACCAAAACTCATCATTCTAAGATAATGTAGAGCGAATTCAAACAGAATAACGTGTTTTTACGCGTGTTTATTGCTCACCCCCCCCCCGACCCCAAGGGGGTAAGTGGGCGAATTATGTAAAATCTCGTTACAATAAGTGTCGGATACACATAAACAATTTTCGCACCAAATTTCATGACCGCAGATCCCATAGATTTCCCAAGACAAATTTAGCGCTAAAAGCGTGGGGGGGGGGGGGTGTCTTGAATTTGCAACCCACCCCCTCAAAAAAAAAAAAAAAAAAAAAAAAAAAAAAAAAAATCGAAAATCACAAAAAAAACCGAAAATGTGTTTTTGAAAATATTCTAAAGAAGACACATGGCTATTTTCAATACCTTTGTAACATCTTTAGTAGAGCTCTACTAAAAAATCCGGAATTTCTGAAATTTCCCCCTCGAAAAACGATTTTTCCCCTCTCTCCTTTAAGAAACAAGAATTCTAAAATCGTACATAATGTTTTATTTATAGTCAAATCTAGTCTCATCATGTGCAATTTCTTCACCGTGAAGTAAATTGGGGCCGAGTTCTGCTTACAAACGTTTTTTTTTTTTTTTTTTCCCTGTCCCCCTGGGGGGAAGGGGTATATCGATAAATCCCGTTTCTTTCATTCTGCTTCACGATAATGCCAAACCAGATGTTGCAAACCTATTGAAGGAAACTTCTAAGAGATTTCGATGAATGTCTCACCCCATCCGCCGTATTCACCAGACGTTGCCCATTCCTATTACATGTAGCATGGCCTTTCCGAGCAACGCTTCAAAGGTTTTAAAGATATAGAAAGCTGGCTTCATGAGTGGATCACCTGAAAAGAACCTGCATATTTTGGTATCGCGGAATCCATTTGTTACTCGAAAAGTGGGGGGGGGGGGGGGGGGATTTTAGTTGCCGAAGAACACTACTTTAAATAAATTATCTTGTATCATTCTATTAGAATAAAATATGCTTTCTATCTAACAAATAGCAAGAATTAATTCAAGTTTCCAATAGTTAAAATTCAAAGTTTTACTCTATATATTCAATTTTATATCATTTTAAAAAATCTATGAAGAAAAGCGAAAATAAAACAGTTTCTTTAACACAGCTTTTAAAACATATCTGCCAACATCTAAATTTTCTAAATAAAATTTATTAACACATTTTTAATGGATACTATGATGTTAATTTCCTGAAGTTTATACTAATGTAAAATATTGGAGTGAAGTCTTCCATGAAAAGCGGCAAAGTTGATAGCTATGTTTTAAAAGCATTCACATATAGAAGAAGAAATAAAAAAGTAATCACAAAAAAATAAGGTTATAATTAAAATAATAAATAAATTACACAGATGCTTTTTGAAAGTGACGTACTGGACAATGGCGTCCGTTTGAGAAACAACACTGACCACACGTCGAACAGTGGTTTCTTGGATTTCTTTCGGGATAACAGATAACTGTGCCACACCATGAGAATTCAAGCTGTGCGTTACACTCAGTGTTGGGGCACAAAGTAGTACCAGGGATACAATCAAGTACACGAGCAACAGTATTGCAGCAGCTTAGCTTCACATTCCGTTGCAGAAAACTACGGAGCTTTGGAATCTGGAAAATAATATCAGAAATAAGAAACTATATATGATAGCAAACAAATGTTCGAGGAAAGCTGTTCCTTTTTAATATACAAATGATAGCTAAACTGAATTGAATTTAAAATGTTTGTTTATAGAATAAGGTACAGTCATCTATTTATAATAAGAATGAAATATATCACTATATTTCTAAATACAGTCCTAATGAGAAAGAAAGTATTATACTTTTTTTTTTTTTTTTTTTATTGTTGTTGCCTTAAAAAGACATATGCATCGCTGACTGAAATGAAGTAGACGTTTATATTATGTCGAGAAAAATATAATTTTTTTTTCTTTTAGCATTATTTTCACCAATCTATTTTTTGCTTCACTTTTATTACTTTTTTCTATATATATATAAGAAGAAAGCATTCGATTCGTGAAACTTTTCGGACTCCAGTTTTCGATAGATTTACACGTTTTGAGATGTCTTGAACACGATTTAACAGTTTTAGAAAATGTCTGTCTGTGTGTGTATCACAAATATTGTGGACGATGTATCTCACGAACCAATAAACGAAATTTAACCAAACTTCGTATTTAGTTGGACCCTTACATAAACTGGTGCTGATTAGATTTGTGGATCAATCTCTGAACAGGTGACACTGTAATCCCATTTTTTCTAAATTTTAACAGGGCAGCGGAGGATAAAGTTTCGTAAAAATGTACATATTGAGAGTTATCTTTGTGATTTCAAAATTAACATGAATTACAGATAATAGTAGTAGTAAACTAGGAAAAACATTTTGTGCATGTAGAAGACACGCTTTCCCTACCCTCTGGGGTGAAGTGACCTTCCCCCCGGGAAGTGTAATCTTTCAAAAAAAGTCGTCAATGCCTTTAAAACGATTGGTTGAACCACAGATTTGTGATAATTGAAGTTATCGATTTTGTTTTTCATTTTTAACGAAAAAAAAAAATTAGGAAAAAAAATCGCATTTCTTCTGATGTTGGCACAAAATTGACTTTCTTTCGGCATTTAGTTTTAGTGTTATAATTCAGTGAAATAAAAATTGTCTGCATTCATCATGAAGAATAGTTTTAATAAATAACAATTTAATAAATAATTTGTTCTGCAAGAATTTGTGTAAATTTATATAGAAGAAAGTATTGTGGTGGCCACAACATTTAGTAATAAAAAATTAGATGTTAATAAAATGAAGCTTCTAAATTAAGTTTGTCTTAAATTAACTTAAGTTTGTCTAAATATTCAATATTTATCTCACTGTCAAAATAATTGAAATAAAAATTGTCTGCATTCATCATGAAGAATAGTTTTAATAAATAAAAATTTAATAAATAATTTGTTCTGCAAGAATTTGTGTAAATTTATATAGAAGAAAGTATTGTGGTAGCCACAACATTTAGTAATAAAAAAGTAGATGTTAATAAAATGAAGCTTCTAAATTAAGTTTGTCTTAAATTAACTTAAGTTTGTCTAAATATTCAATATTTATCTCACTGTCAAAATAATTGAAATACGGAGCACATTTTCCCACTGACATTCCAATTCCTGCAGACAACATTTTTATTCTATTTATCCATTTTCTGCTTGATTCTAAATACCTACTTATGGAATTCAATTTCTCTTTTACTAACTTAAGGGCCTCCAATATCTTTCATTCACAACTCATAAAGCGGCCTTATAAAGAAGTTTTCTGGGAGCATATTTCTTAATTCCGTTATGAGCGAAAAATTTCACCGATGCGTAATAACGTTCTATAAACATGACTTTTTTTTTTTTTTTTTTCAAAGTACATTTAATACCCTACCAGATAAAATAAAAACTTAGATTTTTTCTCTTTAAAGTTCACCACGGATCAGGTATTTAAATGGACTTGTATCCAATCAAGACTCCCTAGAAAAAATCTATGTAAAAGCCAATAGTCTATGATGATGAACGTTAATACAGGGTGACAAAAAATAATTTGGACACACATAATACGTTATAACTTTAATGCCAATGAAAATATTACGTCCAAACTTCAAAATAAATATGAATATATTATTTTGTCTAATATATTTTCAAATTTTTAAAGTGGCTACCTTTAGCCTTAATACAGAGCTTTAAACGTTTCACAAAATTTTCGGCTATGGGCCCGCAACTCACTTACTGATATTTTATCCCATTCCTTGCATAAGGATTTCTTTAGGGATGCCAAAGTTTTATGAGGTTTAGCACACACCCTTGTCTCCAAGATGGACCAAACAGAATAATCCATTGGGTTCAAATCTGTGGAATACGGTGGCCATTCTTGAGCTCCAATGAAGTCAGGAAAATTTTTCTTGCACCAGTCTTCAGTGCGTTTAGCTCTGTGTGCAGGTGAGGAATCCTGTTGGAAGGTCCATCTTTTTTTGTTTCCAAAGAAGTTTTGTGACCAAGGTAAGACAACATCTTTCAAAATGAGTTTGCGATATGTTTGTTGATTAATCTTTATCCCTTGATCAACAAAAACAAGTGGTGTTTTCCCACTAGCACATATCCCACTCCAAACCATTACAGATTGGGGTCGTTGACGCCGTTCAACAATGCAAGAATGCCCAGGTGCTTCTGCTGACCAAACTCTATAATTATGGCTATTGTGAGTTTGTTCAATGGAGAACAGTTTCTCATCTGTAAAGACAAACGTTTGCCATCGATCACCTGCGGCCCGCTTTAACAGTTCTATACACCTTTGAAGTCTTGTGCGTTTGTTCTCTGCTGTTAGCTTTTGAGACTCTTATTTTGTAAGGGCGAAGACCAAGCTCTACCCTTGCCATCAAAAGTGCGGTTTCACTGTTGATCTTCATCTCTCTAGCAACCTTTCTCATTGAAATCCTAGGATTTCGTTGAACTCTGTTTTTGATAACTTTCCTGTTTCTTGATGTGTTAACTGTGCGCTTTCCTCCTCTTCCTGGCCTGTCACGATCATGTCCGAGTTCTTTAAACCTTTTGATTGTGTATAAAACCGTCTGCTCAGACACTTTCAATAGTTGAACAATTTCACATTATTTCTTTCTTTGCTTATGTAATTCAAGTATGGCATATTGTTTGTAATAATGGCATAATGGCATAATGGTTATCACAACTAACTTACTTACACCTGTTTAGCAGCTTTCTAGGATCAATACTTAATGAAATAAATTTATAACTTTAGTGGTAGTTATAGATATTTCGTTTGAAACTTCGTCCAAGTTATTTCTTGTCACCCTGTAACTACACTCATGTTTGTGAAAATTGCAACACTAAGAAGGAATGCGAATATAAGAATGATATTTATTGGGCACATACGTTATAGTAGGAAAAACAATTGATTAAACTTTCAGGAAGTTTTGACTAATATATCCTCAGAAATTAGTACATAAAGCAGTGACCTCTAGGAGCTATAACTGCAGTTATCTTGCCTAGGTATCGAATCGAACAGCAATGAACCTCATGCACGAATGGCAGCGGCTGCAAGTTTTTACCAGTTTAAGCGTCTAGGATTGGTTGATACAAAAGTAAACAAAAATTTCGAGCTCAGAGATTAGCGGTGAGACTATCATATACCTGCAATGACACGTGGTGCATAAAGCCCATTGGATGACATTTTCGGGTACATCACTTCATGAAGCTTCAACACGATGCCACAGTTCATCAATCGTAGTTGATGGTGAGTGGTGGTGGGCCACTCGCATTTCAACGATTAAACAGTCATTTTCTTTGGTGCGAGATCAGGAGAAATAGCAAGCCGGAGCAATGGTTGAACACATTCTGTATCAAGGAAGGTTCAAACAATACAGAAACTTGCGGTCGTGCATTATCCTGCTTAAATATTGCGCTACGGAGGCCTTGAATATAGAGCAGACGGGCGGGCCTTAACTCACCAGAAATTTAATGGCCGCTATTCTGAGTGCCGGGAATGCGAGCAAGATGTAATCGAGGCGTATATCCAATGGAACTCCGTAAAATCACAGCAGGTGATGGACAGTGTGACGATTACGAATCCCAGCTGTTAATGTGCATTATTCACAATGCCGTTAAATACGGATAAGGCAATCTTGATGCTGTAAACAGGATTGTGATTTGTCTGAAAGGCGACTTTAAGCCATTCCTGCGTCCAGGTTTGTAGTTGATCGCACTTTAAAGGCGATTATATCAGTGATGCAGTTTTAAGGGTAATCAAAATTTTAGTAGCTGCATACTGGGTCACCACTTGGAGTCATGGTATGTGATACCATTGGATACACGTCTCGATCACCTCTTGTTTTCATTCCCGCCACTCTTAATACCAGCCATTACATTTCTGAAGAGATAAGGCCCGTCGCTCTGCCCTGTATTCAAGGCCTCCGAAGCGCAATACTTAAGCAGGACAATGCACGACAGCAAGTTGTCCGTATTGCCCTGACCTTCCTTGATGCAGAATGTGTTCAACTGCTGCTCTGGCCAGCGCGTTCTCCTGATCTCGTAACAATGAAAATGACTGTTTAATCGTTAAAAAGCGACTACCTCCCCACCACTCACCAGTGACATCGATCGATAAATTGTGGTATCGTGTAGAAACTTCATGAAGTGATTTACCCGTGCATGCCATCCAATTGCTGTTTAATTCAATGCCTAGGCAGATAAATGCTTTCATTGCTCACAGAGGTCGCTGCTTTATGCACTGTTTTCTCTGTACATATTACTCCAAATTTCCTGAAATTTTAATCAATTGTTCTTCCTACTATAATATATGTGCCCAATAAATATTCTGATATTCCCATTGTTTCTTGGTGTTGCAATTTTCACAATCATTAGTGTATTTTCTATCAAGAAGCATAAAACAGTGATTAAGCAAGCACGATAAGAACTCTGCACATTTTTTTTTTAAATATGATTTCGATAGAAATATGAATGTTTTAAGAAATACAAATTAATGGGTGCATTATTACATATATATTACCATACATTTTCACGCATATTAACATTTGTAAATATTTTAACGAACGTTAAAAGCTATCCACAAAACATTTCAGAACTTTATAGCAACTATAAATTGTTTTATTATTAACATATTTTTTTTTTTTTTAACTAATTTTACTTTTATTATTATTATTGTTATTACTATTATTGAAAATAAAATAATCTAAAATATTTATTTTCATATTTAAAACCTTACAAACCAAATCATTATACTTAATTTTGTTCTTGTTAGTTTTTTATTTATTTATTTATTTCCGAAGGAATGGCATTTATATTTATGGTCAGTATATTTGAGACAGGATACAGTTTAAAAAGGGAGCGGCAGCAAAATTAAAATGCTCTGAGCACTAGATTTAGTAAAAAAAATATTACAGACAAAATTTCTTTTAAGAAATTTTTGCAAAATATTTCGAATTTAACACTAATTATGTTACATACAAAAACAAAATCGTAGAAAATTATATGTATTTTGTTTTTCTTACGAGTAGTTTAAAAGTGATCTTGACGAGAACGTACAAAATTAAAATTATATTGGAGAGTGGTAATGTGGGTAAATGGGCTGCTAATAGTACATACAAAAGTACTTGCTAAAATGAGTTTAGATGCTAATAGATGCAGTAACTTGTTTTATGAAATATACAAAATTTCATTTGTTTGGAAAAAAACTATTTTTATAGTAAATAAGGAGGGTCAGAAATCTGTTTGGAAAAAAAGTTAATAAAACAGTGATTAGCTATTAGGGACTTAGTCCGGAATAGAAAATCCTCTATGGGTTATGAGGATGGGAAACCTTGAAAGGTTAGGACGAAGAGCACGATATGGATCATTTCTACTCATTTTGGAGACATAACCTCTCGAATACTGATGAGGTCTGCAATTGTTGGCATTTATTGACCATATAAAAGTGTGGGTTTGTAATTCCTATAAAGTTGATTTTGTGGATTTTTCAGCTCTAACACATCGTAGATTGCTTAATTCAAAACATTTTTGAAATTGGAAGTGCGTGTTCCTAACAAATGTTTGTGAAAAACGAGGGCAATCAAAAGATAATCTGTTTCTTTACTGTTATAAGTCACATTTCAATTTTTTGTTTGAGAGCGATATTTTGTATGAATGATAGTAATAAACATTATTTTCATTATATTATAATTCTTAGAAATTATGATTATTTCTATCACATAACATGTAACTGATTTGTTTGATACAGACTGGTTTGTTACAAAATACATTATTATCAATTTTGTGTATTTAAATATAAAACCGATATTTTATACATTTATATTTTATATATTAATAAAAACATTTTAATTCTGACAGATGTTTTGGAAACTCATTCATTAATCCCCATGCACACCAGATACTTTTTAATATATGAAATACTTTTATTTAATCAGTAATATTAAACTTTTAAAACACGAGAAAACTTTTCATCCTTCAAAATTCTTTAAGGAAAAAATAAATAAAATAAATAAATATAAGAATAAGTGCTGAACTCTTTTAGGTTTTATGGAACTCAAACTTCTGAAATTCAAGTATCACTTCTATGGGCAATAAATAAAGTTAATGAAGGAAATGTTTTACAAAATTGACACGATTAACTTAATGCCAGAGCGAAATATATTGAGAAGTTCATTTTGTTAATTATATCATTTCTTTTATAACCCATTTCATGTCAGTGATTCTGCTTAGGTGAGAGGGGGGAGAGAGAGGGAAATTCAACATTTAGCAAAGAGATTAAAAATCTGAAGAGACTCCACTCTACTTTCCGAACATTGAGTAATTAACGGTTTTGTAGATAAAGTAAAGAAAGAGGAGTTGTTAAACAAACACAAGAGAGAAAACCATAATAGAGCGTTTGAGTATTTTTCTCCATATATTACACGATGTTTTATTTAACGCTACTGAACTTTGAGCCCATAGATCATAATGATAAAGAATTTTTCGTTGTGTCCCTGTAAAAACCTATAAATGCTATATTCACCAAAATGCTTATAGTTAGTGCAACAGTGATTTATAATATTCATATAAATTTTCAGCTCAATTGAATAAGGCGTTTAGACGCTATCGCACTTTTAAAAATTTGGTCCCATAGGCCATAATGATAAAGAATTTTTCTTTGTGTCCCTGTAAAAAAAAACTGCAAATGCTAAATTAACCAAAATATATACAGTAGGTGAAACTGTGACCTATAACATGTGTACAAATTTTTTGCTCAGATTAATAAGGCGTTTAGACGCTATCACACTTTTAAAAATTTGGCCCCATAGGCCATAATGATAAAGAATTTTTCTTTGTGCCCCTGTAAAAAAACTATGAGTACTATATTCTCCAAAATCTATACAGATTGAGTATCTATGACCTATAATATGTGTATAAATTTTTTGCTCAATTGAATAAGGCGTTTAGATGTCATTGCACTTTTAAGATTTTTGTCCCATGGGCCATAATGATAAAGAATTTTTCTTTGCATCCCTGTAAAAAAACTATAAGTTCTAGATTCACCAAAATCAATAGGGTTCGTACTATGGTGACTTACAATATACGTACCAACTTACATCATCGCAAAAACAGTGAAAACGGACTCGGGGGACCTTGAAACTTATAGAAACATCAAAATCTCAAATTCGGATTTTTGACATGATTACAATACTTTCCACATTATAGTGTTCGGAAAGTAAAAAACTAAATATTAATAATTACGTTTTATTTACCACTTAAGACATACTTGATAGATATTTTGAAAGAGACAGCAGTCATTCAGCGAAAATTCCAGACTTATTCCAAAGGACTGTAGAATATTCAAAGGGTTATCACAGTTTGTGCACAGACAAATGACACCGCTAGCACCACAACTTTTGGCAGCTTTCACACAGGAGCAACGCAATGACCGACAGCTTATACGGCAAGAACATACATGATTAGAAGATACTAAAGGATCGCTGTTCACAAGTTCCGAAGGCTCGTCAGTGTGATCTGTATCCCATTGTGGAAGACGTCTTACCGCACTTCGCCTGTCTTAAAAAAAAAAAAAAAAAAAAAACATTATTATGAGCTGGTTGCACATTAATTTTACATAATTTATATTTATATTTATAAGAACGTATTGCACTTAATTCATAAGTTAAAATAAAATAAGAAAAATATTTTAACACTTTATATTTGTCAAAAGTTTTAGTACTAAAATTAGTCTTATTTTCTAGAACTATAGTCACTTTTACAACATCTTTTATTATTATTATTTTTTTTTTTAGTTCCCCATCATACTATAGGTATGGGGAACTTAGGTAATCGTGAAAAATTTCGACCTGGGTTTTTTGACTTTTCTACACATTTTCAGGTGTGAGGAATCCGAAAATGACAAAATTTCTATGGTGTCTGTCTGTAGGGTGTCTGTTAGTCTGTTAGTCTGTTAGTCTGTTAGTGTGTTAGTCTGTTAGTGGGTCAGTCCGTTAGTTTGTTAGTCTGTGTACACGATATCTCAAGAACAAATTGTCGCAGAGAGGTCAGATCAGTTTTAAAATATTACTTTCGACACTGGCAAGAACCCTATTCATTTGCAACATTCGAATTTAAAAACTTCGTAAGTTATTAGAAATTTACGATTTTCTTAACATGGGAGAATAGGACAAAAATTCACTTAAACGTGCATTAAATGGAAACTTTTTACTGTAAAACTGTCAGACCAGTTTTAAAATATCAGTTTTGATGCCGGAATGAACATCAGTAACTATAAATATGCTACTTTGAAAATTTCGCAAGTTATTGGAAATTTACGAATTTCTTAACATGGCAGTATAGGCAAAATTTCACATAAACGCCAATTTTTAGAGATATTTTCATCGCAAAGATGTCAGACTACTTTTGTAATATTATTTAGGACACTGGCATGAATATTAATGACGATGAATTTTCCAATATAAAGATTTCGTAAGTTATTGGAAATTTACGAATTTCCTAACATGTCAGAATAGAGCAAAATTTCACATAAACGTCAATCTTGAGGGATATTTTCATCGTAAAGATGTCAAACCACTTTCGAAATATTATTTAGGATACTGGCATGCATATCATAGACTATGATTTTTCCAATTTAAAAAAATTCGTAAGTTATTTGGAATTTACGATTTCCTTAACTTGTCAGAATAAGGCAAAATTGAGCATAAACTTCCTTTGAGGATCCTAAATACATTAGACAACTTCAAAATTAAGTTTATGATATTTGTTTGAACATGATTGAATACAAATATTCTACTAGGAAATTTTCGTAAGTTATTCGTAATTTACGACTTTATCAACATAGCGAAATTGTAAATTTTTCATATTAATATGAATTTTGAGGTTTATTGCATTGGAAATAGTAGCCTGAAAACTAAACAACAGAAATGACCCTGATAAAATAAAATAATAAATTAGAATAAGATAATTATATCCAAGTGAACGGTGGATAGCCTATTAGGCGGGGATTTGATTCTCTCACTGTATCAAGCTTTGGTCAAATTCATTTCTTTTAACATGATTATAATATGTCTCGCACTAGAAATTTCTGAGAACATAAATATGATGGGGAACTGAGCAGAGTCCACCTATGCCAACTAGTTTTTTAATGATTATTGTTAACAGCTTACCTGGTAGAAATCGTTTTAGTTTTAATATATCAACAAATGAATTTAACTTCATTCAGTAGAAACTTTGTCAATGCATTTTCAGTAAATCCGACAAATAATTTTTGTGATAGAAACATTCATTCTGCATGCCATAACCTGAAAATTCCCAGCTGTTAAATTGACGGACCTTTTTTAAAAAAATATTTATTATTTATTATTTTTTATTTTGAAGCTGCAAAATACGAATTTTCAATACGTTAATTTTTTTAATTTTGCAATTTCAAAATAAAATATTAAAAATTAAAAAAGTACATTTTTAAAAAAGGTCCGTCAATTTAACAGTCGAGAATTTTCTGAACGGGAAAACAGAATTTAAAAATATGTATTAGTTAAGTTATTTGTAAAGAAAATTTCCCCAAAGAATAACATTGGCTCGGGCTTCCGGCGACGGTAAGTGAAGCGGGCCGTTAAGTGTATTTGAACCGTTTTTTAAATAGAGGTAAAACAAACAAGTATGTTGTGGCCACTGCAAAACATTCTTTATCTTCCCATACAAATTACCCTAGTGAACACTGTTTAGTAGAATTGTTAGGGGTATATAAATGTTCAATATGGACATGTTTCAAAAGAACTGGTCAATACCTTTAAAAAGAATGATTGAACGATAGATCTACAACAATTTAAAATAATCTTTTTTTTTTCCCCATTTTTTAACGAAAAAAAACCTCTCATTTGCAGATATCGGCACAAAATTGACTGAATTTCGGTATTTAGTATTATACTACACTGAGATGAAAATCGTCTGCATTCACATACTTGCCGACCATCTCATTAATAAGCGTAAAATTGTTAACGGCCTTTGACAAAACGCCTCTTTTTCCCCACCACTTTATTTTTAGATTAATTCTCTCCAAATGTTGTTTCGATTAAATAAGAATAAAATTACTCTAAAATGTGACTGGTGTTTAAAAAAAAAAAAAAAAAAAAAAAAAAGGCAGGTATTAAAAATTTTACGCTTCATGATGAGATGGTTGGCAGGTATGTATTCATCAATTAAAATAACTTTAATTAATAATAATTTAATAAATTATTTGTACTGTGTGAATTTGTATAAGAAAATATAGAGGAAAAGCTTGTGTTGGCCACAACATACTAGATACATGATTTTGTTATCAAAATTTTGTATCTAGTATGGAACACAATTCTAGTATCAAAATATCTAGTATCAAAATTTTGTATCTTGTATTTATTAGGTTGATAGCAAAGTCATGTCGTATTTTGCTAACAGATGTCGTTAGTACGTTTTTTGGAGTAGAAGCACAATGCGCACGCACCGCACTGAAATACTATATGTCACACTTCTAACCCATTCAATAAACAGAAAATTGTTCGATTCGAATGAGCTGAATAGATTTTATATGGATTTGAAAATGAAGGGGGGGGGGGGACTGTTGGTTTTTGCTATGTTTTGCTTCTTTATTTCCGCGACGCAAGCTTATGAAAAGTTGCATAAAGTTTATGGGGACGATGAACCACATCTTTCAATCCACGTCCAAAGCGAACATTCACCAGAAAAATGTCATGCTGTCAGTGTGGTGGGATTTCAAAGGGGTTGTGGATTTCGGGAATCAAACGATTAATTCAGCCGTGTACTGTCAGCAATTGGACAAATTAAACAATGCAATCAATCAAAAGCCGCCAGAACTCGTGAATCGTAACGGCGTTGTATTTCACCAAGACAACACAAGACCACACACGAGTTTGGTTACCCGCCAAAAGCTGTTGGAGCTTCGTTGAGATATGTTGCCCCCCCCCCCCGTACTCGCCTGACATTGCACCTTCAGATTCAGATTACCATTTGTTTTGCTCTTTGCAGAATTCCTTGAATCATAAAAAAAAATCCGATTCCGATGAGGCTATAAATCGGCACTTGGTACAGTTTTTCGCTTCTAAAGACAGGTCATTCTACCAGCGTGGAATTATGAACCTTGCTGAACGATGGCAAAAGGTCATCGAACAAAATGGCCAATACATTATTGATTGAATTCTTATTTTTATAGGAATAAATCACCTTTGAAAAACATAGTAAAAATACGACATGACTTTCCGATCAACCCAATAGTATAGAACATAATTTTGTTAGTTATCAAAATTACTTTCCATGGTGAGTGCAGATTCACTTAGATTTACATCTTAGAAATGTACAGTACTAATTTAATGGTAAATATAGTAAAGTTTGTTACAGTGAATGATACGAAGTAAATGTCTAATCAAGACTAATAGTGAGTAGTAAAAGTAAAAATGCATTAATCTAACTCAAGTCCTGTCATACTAAAATTAGTGAAACATTTTTTTTTATCTCTCTAAGACTATAGTGAGTAGTAAAAGTAAAAATACATTAATCTAACCAAGTCCTTTTATACTAAAATTAGTGAAACATTTTTTTTTATCTCACTGTATTGCGGCGGAGCTATCTAATCCTCAAAGGAAAGCAGTAAACTATCAGGGTAGACACATTGGTCGAAATGCAAAAGAAAAGAGACTCTAGACATAAAATACAAGAAATCGAAATTGAAAACTTATTTATTTACTTTTGTTTATTTTTTAAACAAAATACTTTTCATTTTGTTTTTCAACCATAAAAATTAACAAAATGCATTTAAAATTTTCATGTGTTAACAGAAACAAAAAGTAATTTTGATATTTTGTTCATCTATAAATTTTATTCAAACAAAAAGAATATACAATTATCTTCTCAGAAAAATTACTAAAATATCACAAAAAGTAAAAATACATTAATCTAAAAATCTCCAAAACATTATGCTCACTTTTTTGAAAGATTCTCTTTGAATGAGGATCAGCTACTTCGTCATCAAATGGGGAAACATTGAAAATGACATTTGTATTATTTGTGTTAATACTACAGAGCACAAGAAATCTTGAGTCGAATTGGCAGAGATTGACTTTTAAATTGTCTGCTTGACGTTTTCTCAAAGTTATCTATTTAAAATATATAGAGAGAGATTAGGTATCATAAATGTACAAAGACTAGATACCGAATATAATGAAATAGTGTATATGCTATTCCATTAATTCAGATATATTTACTCTAATTCTAGATTTTAGAGCTTTAATTCTAGCGGCATATAAGACAGAAGACAAATTGGCTTTTCTATTTACTCAGACTAAAAATATTGTATTTCTCTCAATTTTTCACTTCGTAATGTTTCACGTCTACAGTTATTGTACAAAAAAAAAAAAAAAAAAAATTCTAGTGTATATAACAATCACACAACTTCCATTACCCACTATTACACTATTATATGCACTTTTTGGAAATAATGTGTTCAGAAGATATAAAATTGACCTAAAAAATTAGACACCTAACAATTTTCCTCTAAGAGAAAACTGATACATGTTTAAAGACATAAAACAGAGTTTTATGAGCGAGTTTTAAAATAAATGGGTGTTTCAAAAAATAGCTCTACCCACTTCAACCCTTTAACGTTCACTACTTAATTTATTTTAAAAATTACTAAACTAATTTTAAAAATGCCTTTTAGACGCATAGCTGGTTATAAATATTTAAAAAATAAAAAACGTTGTTCCTTTTCGAGAAATTTTTGGTTTGAAACATCTATAACTTAACCTTATTAAATTCAAATAATATTTTAATTTGATAAATAAAACACTTTGTAAGTAAACATTATCGATTAAAAAAACTCGTAAAAGTTGTTTCAGGTGAAAATAATAGTCCAGCTCTTCATTAAAGGGGAAAAAACTACACATAAGTGCATCATCAAACCAGAAGTTCGCACTCGCGCACACTAAGAAACTTCAAGTGACTTATGCATTTAGCTTCTTTTGAAGCATTATTTGTTAAATTTTGGAATCTGCTATCTACCGAACAGAACAGGAACAAAAATTTAAAACCTGTTTAAAACAAGGGGGAAATGCTGAAACACTGCTGTATAAAATTTTTTAAATTATGTCAGATGTTTGGTTTCGCTGCGAAAGCAATGAACGTTAAAGGGTTAAGAGATCTAAAACTGACATACCCAATAAGGATAGGCAATACGACTTTTAATTTTCCTGTAATAACCGCGTAAAACATGCGAAAGGTTATCTGCAAAAGGTTTTATGTAGCAATTTTCAAGAAAATTGTTAGAACCATTTTGAGATACCGACGACATCCACTAAAACTCAATTATTGACCTTAAAACAACAATTACATGCGAAAGGATATCTAAAAGAGAGTGAGTATAGCGAGTTTGAAGAAAATCTGTACAGCCATTTTTAAAGGAACGCACCTGCAATACCTCAAATTTGCCTACTTATACAGGAAACCTATCAATTTTCATGAACCAACCAACTATTATATACAAAAGGTCTTCTAATAGGGTGTTTCTGTAGCAACATTGAAGAAAATCGTTAGAGCCGTTTTCAAGATACGGACTTCTGGTTTCATATGTTTCACTTCCGGTTTTCCAAGTTTCACCAAATGTTTAGTAAATCATCTGTACACCATTTTTAACTGAATTCTGAAGTTTTGTCTTTCTCAGTTCTAAAGTTTCGTTCAATAGTAGTACCTTTATTAATTTCGGAGATATGATAGTCAGAAGATTCTACACACACATACTGAACAATTGTCAAAAACCACTTTTTCGGACTCAGGAGATCTCAAAACGTGTAAATCAGATCGAATTTTTGGACTGAATACAATACTCCCATTACCAACGGTAGTTGGGCAATGGAAGTAAAAATGATACCCAAGTAATATCCTGTTGCACATGAAATTATATGTGAGCCTTTGCGTAAAACATTTTACTCCATGTACTACTATTAAAGTTCTCAGGGTTAATTCCATGCATTCATTTGGTGTTGATGTCGAACATAAGCCTTAGCATCAACAATAGGTTTTAAAAATGAATATGAATACTAATTAAAACTCAGCGTAAAGATAATGTTTTTATATCAAATTACATTCATTCAAATATGTCTACTGATACTGTATCGAACTGCGAAACTTAGACTCTGTTATTTATTTATTTTTTAGATAAAATATATAAGTTGAACAACTGTGCTTGCTACTTTGCACTAGAATATTATAGTACTTAATATAATCCCTTTAAAAATAATACTATTGCAATATTACTATAGCAACCCCATTAAAAATACTATTGCACCAGCAAACACTCAATTATAATTTTTGGTACACAGGAAAAATTAATGATAACAATATTCCCCGCCCCTATTAATTTCTGAAAACCCGTCTGATACCCTTCTTTTATGCTGACACCCCTCTACGAAATGTTGAGCGCTTCGCACATTGGGGTCCTAGACCTATAGGTGGAATGCCATCCGTGTGAGTCTTTGTAATGGTTCCTAGCCCATATTTAAGCGAATTTCGGAGAAAACCACAGAAAACTCCGAACGGCTAGGTTGATGACAGTGCGACCTGGGATCGAACCTCGCGCTCCCCATCTACCAGCTTTGAGCGCAGAACCGCTCCATACGTGCTATGAAATTTGCACAAACGAGATAGGTTATACAAATTTCCCGATTTGTACGTTAATTAGGAACTGTTGAAAACGAAAAGATGACAATAATTACAACGAACGCATTACAAATGGATTATGTAAAGTTCCATTAATATTCGAATAAAAAAAGCACATGCAGACATAAAAAAGATATCCAGGATTAAACCCAAGAACTTTTTTATTTATTTATCAACACTAGGGTCCTCCTGTACAATGTTCAGTGGTCTGATTTATCCTGTGTACAAGATTTTTCATCCCGTGTATAACGTGCTCTACTGCTGTGAGTAAACTGTCATCTTGAGTGTCTGTAACAGTTCCTCTGATGTTCTTTTTCAAGAAAACTCAAGTTTGTAACGCCAACAGCACAAACGATAGATTTAACTGACATTCACTGCCAAAAGTCATGCGAGATTATGCCTGGGAAAACGAGGCGGACATTCTAATGTAAAATTTTGGCTGATGTCTCTCTCACTACCAAAACACAGCCGTAATGTGGTGGTGCTGCATAAAAATTGCTACATCCATACCCTGCCTTTCCCGCAATTCAGGAATGACAGAAGTTTGCAGTACTTTCCAATGTCTTTCAACAGTAAAGACGCTGCTAATAAGACCTGTAGGAGTGATATTCGCAATGTGAATTTAAGAGTCATGATTACTTAATCAGTATGGAGTGGTCCTTGATGGATAACTGCGGGCGGATCAAATGCCTGAATTCCGTAGTTGTGAGTATTGACTGAACCCATTTAAATAAAATGAGCCTCATTATCCCTCAATACTTTGCATGGTAAATTATTGTCTAAGAAACGTTGTAGCGAGAATGTCATTACTTCCTATAATCTATCGCTCTTAGTTCTTGCTCATGACAGATTTTATACGGATTGAAATGCAAGATTTTCCGAAAGACTTTTCTTACAGTGGATTGAGATCCTATTTCACGAGCGAATATATCAATCTCAGGAAATATATATATATGATAAAAACTAAATTTTTGATGTTTTGACCTTTTATTGATCTATGCGTACTAATGGCAGCAAGATTAATTACTACTTCCCTAATTATTATGATGTGGTGATATGCATAATTTTCATTATTTATATCTTTGGAAATTAACATTAAAAAAGAAAGTTTGAAATACATTTTTTTTTTTTTAAATATAATTTAGGACACAGAAAATTAAAGTTCTTTAGAGTAGCTGAAAAAGCCTACCTTGTGAATTGATGAATTTTGCAAAGAATCTAATATGCTTTCAATGATTTTGCTTTTCTCCTTTAGATTAGAAATGAAAGCACTTTCTTCTTCGGTATTTTTCAGAAACACTAGAGGACTTTTATTCACTTGAATTAATACATGCCTGTTACGCATGTTCATTGATAACACTGTTTTAAAAGGTACCTGGATGCGAACTATTTCCTCATACGAGTAGCCACTACTTGTGTCTATTTGATTGCATTTTGTTACTGGAAAGTCATAAACAAATAGGCTGCAAGGGAAAAAAAAACATATATGAAACTGGCTGTTGGTGTTGATTATTACGCATCTGTGTAAAATTTACTTACCTTTTCTTGAAAAGAACTTTAAACTTACTGCGAAATCTACCGTAAGAATCGAGATCATCTTCTACCTGATGAAATAAAAGAAATAGAATATATGTTTACAATTATCTTAGTTCAAATAAAATTATTTACTAGAAATGATTAATATAAACAAATAATTACCAAAAGAAAATGTATGAAATAAAAGCATTGACAAAGTATTACTTAATTTGAAGAATCTACTTCTTCGGAACAAATAGTACATGGCAATCTATTTGCAAAGCAAAGAACATCTCATCCCCCCACCCCCTCCTTCATATTACATCTCATTCAAATACGGTGAGACATCAAAATGCTTGAAATGAAATAAATGCTGTAAAATCTATTTTTAAACAGCAAATAAATATTCAGTTAAATACATTGATCGTAACATAGCGTTAATCTTTTATTTGTTATCGGGATATACTATCAATATCAAAATTTTAAAAATCCTAATTTTAGTTGAGTGCATGTGTCTTTGATTTCGCGGAAATGAAATTAGGATTAAGAATGTTTGAATTAAACTGGTTAGACTTATCGTTGGCTTCAGAAAAATAAGAGTTCGCTGCTAATCGGTGCTCCATTAGGAGCAAAATATACCAGATACTTGATTTTCTAAGAAACTACTAAAATTATTTTGATAAAAATTTTAAATTAAGGTTTTTCTGAGATCACAAATCTATAGAAATCACTCTCATTTTCAGGACAATTAGAGTTCTTTAGCAATCAGCACTCTACTCGCGGCAAATTAAGGCAAAGAAAAACTTAGTTTCCTTGGAAACTGCTCACAAGTTTTTTGACAAAAATTTAATGTTAGGGTTATTTTGAGATGACAATTCGATTTGAATTATTCTCATTTAAAAGTTAGTGTTTACTGGAAAATTACGCTCCACCAGTCTCAAAATATAGTAGAAACTTTGTTTTCTTGAAAATTGCCCGAACAATTAATGTATATATATATATATATATATATATATATACTTTCATCTAGAAGAAAATTACAGCTCACTGAAAAACTGTTGATCCGCCGGGCGCAAAATATGACAGAAATCGGGTTTTCTTGGAAACAGCATAACAATGTTAGTGGAAATCACAAATAGGAAGATTTTTTTAATTTAAAATCCATATAACTCATTGTCTTTTTGCGGTATGAATAGATGATTCTAAAAATTCATTCTATAAAGAAATACTATCTATATAATAATGTTTTTCGCAAACAAATCACTCTGTTTATTCTACAAGTGATTTTTAACAATGATACCAAGTGAAACTCGATCATCCCGGTGCTGAAAGATAGGCTAATATTATTTGGATGTCAGTATGC
This sequence comes from Salticus scenicus, assembly GCA_963930645.1. NCBI lineage: Eukaryota > Metazoa > Arthropoda > Arachnida > Araneae > Salticidae > Salticus > Salticus scenicus. Next base: position 246,620,116 of record OZ005656.1, read on the forward strand.
AGGAGCAAGAAACGAGAACGCATATTTATTAGCAAATGAATGATTGCAGCCTTACAATACAGTGGTAAATAATTGTCGAATGTGATATGGGTATCTATCTTAATTTTTAAAATCAACGATTTTAGAAAAAGAAATAAAATTATAGATGATTTTTAATAATATCGGATTTAATAAATGATTTTCCATAGTTACAATGCGAAGTGCTAATGCGTAATCATATTTTATATAAATTCCCTGTGTCTTATTATGCATACATTCTAATATTTATATACTGTAAATTATTGCAAGCATGAAATGTTTGAGTAAATTTTATTCTACATATACAAAAATATTATCTTGATTGAATATGACTACAATATTTTTTTCCCCACAATGGTTGGTTAAAAATTTTTCTTCATTTGTATACATTCATAGGAAATTTTGTTCTATGCTAACATAATAAAAACTATGGAAAAGCATTCCAACAGCGTCACTTTTTGAGCGATAGGCATTAAAAGTTTATAAACACCAATTTATGTCAAGATGTAGCTAAACTTTTGTGAAATCTGGTGTAATTTCTATTGATTTACAAGTTCACAGAATTTTTGCTACACACAGGGAAATTTTCCAAAACGAATATTAAATCGTATTCTGGAACTAAATGTTATAAATTACTGGAAAACCAGAAATCAACTTTTAAGAATTCAATGCTTTTATCTATTGAAAAAAGAAAAAGAAAAAAAAAAAAAAAAAAAAAAAAAAAAAGTAGCTGGGTAACAAGTAGGTGTAACATTTCTTTATAGCTCTAGGCACAACAGTATTCTAACAAAATAAACTATATCATATACTCATTAATATTCAGTAGTAATGTTAGTTCTGCCTTTTTTCTCACACCGTTAATTTTGAGAGTAAAATTCTCCAAATGCAATTACGATTAAATAAGAATACTCTCCAATATTACTAATGTGAAAAAAAAAAAAAGAAAGCAGGACTAGCAATACTACTGAATATTCATTAGGATGTTGGCGGGTATGCATGTATTATATGAAAGATCGTTCCTAAATCACTCTTTTTTATTTTAAATTTTAATTCTAAATTTGTAACACTGACTGAAGTAATTTCTCAGATTATATTTTTAAAAATCAAATAGATTGGTGTAGAGATACAAAACAATAACTCAAAATTTTGATTGCGTTAGCGTTTAATTGTGTAATGATAACTCAAAATTTTGATTGTATTAGCGCTTACAAATATTCTTTCTATTAACATTCATATTTTCTCATAATTTTAGAATGAAAAGCTATTGGACTAAAAATAAAAGTTAGTTTTTTAGATTGTTAAATTAACTGATTTAAATTACATAACTCTTTAGCAGACACTTTTTTAAAAGAGCTTTTATCGAAATTTTTATTAGACTAAATCTCTATAAATAAAAATTAGTAAAAAATAACACCTACCTTAAAATATCCGATGCGCAATTCACTCATATCATAGTACCTAGGTCTATATTCCTTTGAAGCTGTCATCTTGTCAATTAAAAAATCTAAAATTACCAAAGTTAATTCAATACGTCAAAAGTCGTTATTAATAAACTAATGTTCGTTTGCTGTTAGGCGAAACTTAAATTAAAAGTCTTATAATTTATTGAGATTTAAGTAATTTAAAATTATAAATTTTGATATTAAAATAAGTTTTAAAATATGAATATAAATGTTACCTGCATAAAAAAAAAGTTTCTAAACAACATCTAAATGCTTTGGAAAACACTTTAATTTTGTAACTTACTTTCAAAAATCAAACCATGGTAATCCCTACAGTCCACTACTGGGCGTACCAGCTTTTACGGTTTTGTGGTAGAAATTTTGTATGATACGGAAGCCTTTTTTTTTTTTCTTTTTAAAAATATTGAAATTGAAAATTAGTTTAACTAACTCTGCTTAACTTTAACTAACTATAACTATGTTTTGTAAATTTAAAATAATATAAACTTCTCTACTTTATAAATCGTCGTTTCTATGGAACCGGATTGTCATAAGAAAATTTTATTACTAATAGAGATACAAAAATGGGCGGTAGGTATAAAAAGGTTAGCTACTCCTGAATTAGAAGGTGATTTTTTTTTCTCCCATAAGTATGCTTATAATTTAAATTTGGCATAATGTATGATATTTTTTAAGCCCATTTATTTGTTTAATACAAAGCTTTAAAACTTCCAAAATACCAATGTTTCAACTTTAGCTCATGCTAAATAAATATTGTTTAATAAAAAAAAAAAAAAAATATATCCAAATTAGCATTCAAAAATAGAACAAGAAATATTTTAATTATGTTTTACTCAATGAATATTAATTGCAATTTCTAATCTGTAAAAAATTTATAACTTAAAAAAATTAAATTGATTAAAGAAAAATTATTATACAAGCAATAAATCTGAAAAATGGATTTTGTTTTGACTATATGCAATTTTTACAATAGAGAATAGGCATACAATGCTAATATTTTTCTTATATCAATATATATATATATATAAGATAAATTTTAAATATAAGATGGAATAAAACTTGAATTTTTAAATATAGAACTAGAACAGAGTATTTATAAACCAATGCGCAAATGCAGCGAAAGGAAATATAAAACTATAATAAATAAGCAAAATAACCAAGGTTAAATTAAAGTTAATCCTAAAACACATGAGGGCCTTCATCAGGGGAGCTCCCCCAGGTAGGGATTGAAATATGAGAAGTTTCTAACGATACGTTGGCTATTTAACCAAAAAACACGTTCCTAGCCCCCAACTTCTCACAGATATAAACAAGACCACACAGCAAACGAATTTAATTAATACAAAGCATAAAAAGCAATTAAATTCATAAATAAAGTACAAAAGTAAATACAAGAAAATAAATAAATACAAACTTAAATAGTCAGTAAAATGAAGAAAATTTAAATCCTCCCCCCCCCCCCCACCACCATCATAAAGATAGAGCCCGCTTTAGTTGGTAGGGTCACTTACTTAAGTTCCGGGCTAGAAACGTGTTTTTTGGCTAAATAGCCAAACGTTTCGTCAGAAACTTCTCATATTTCATTCCCTACATGGAGAAGCTCCCCTGCACTCATGTGTTTTGTAGGCACTCATGTGTTTGTACTCATGTGTTTGCACTCATGTGTCTGTAGCAGAGCTGCCAACCTAATCCGGCAAATTGTTAACGCCTATTGAAAAACGCCCCTTTTTCTACACCACTTAATTTTTAGAGTATTTGTTTTCTTCATTCTTCGTAAATATATTTGAAGAGAATTACTCTAAAAATTAAGTGGTGTAGAAAAAGGGGCGGTACTAACAATTTGCCGGATTTGGTTGGCAGCTCTGCTGTAGGCACTCATGTGTTTTGGATTAATTTTCATTTAACCTTGGTTATTTTGGTTATATATATATATATATATATATATATATATATATTAGAAATAATACTATGGATTCCTGCGAGGGAAAAAATCCATTTTTAATAATTTTGCTTACTTTTAAATCAACTGCCTATATGATACAAAAAAAAGAAAAATATATTAGTTTCGAATTCATATTAGATTTAATTTGAAATAATACAAACAATTTATTTCCAGACATTTTCTTAAAACATTTAAGGTAAAGTTAGGTGGGTCTGAGCACAATTTAATAGAATAACATAAAAATTCCAAATATTTTTGTTATCACGAATAATTTTGAAATCGTTTGTTTTTTTTATGTATTTCTATAACTATTTTGTTGTTAATCTTAATTTAATACAACAGCTATGATAAAACCAAGGGGGCTATTAGTAGGTGGTGCTGAAATGCTTTCAGCGTTATCTCATATAGGTCCATATCCCTTATGCTAACCTGAACGCTAAGCCTGTATGAGATAATGCTAAAATCATTTCAGCAACACCTACTATTCAATAACTTTTAATTATATTAATAGCTTGAGAAATATAGAGTTATTGAATAGTAGGTGTTACTGAAATGATTTTAGCGTTATCTTATATAGGTTTAGCGTTTAGGTTAGCATAAGAGATATGGGCCTATATGAGAAAATGCTGAAATCATTTCAGCACCACCTACTATCCAAGAACTTTATATTTCTAAAAGGTATTAATATAATTAAATGTAAAAATGCAATAAACTCTAAAGATGCTGCAATTTTGCCAATAATTTGGCACAATTGTATAAGATAACTAATGTTGTTTCTTTTTAGTTACTCTTACAATAGCCTCATGTGATTTTCTATACACACCTCTAATTGTTTCTGTTCCTGCATGCAGTACTTTGGTGGCACTACAATATCTTTACTTTTTTGGAGTCCGAATTGTTGAAGTACGACCCTGCATTGCAAGTATTTCTCTTACAACAGTTATAGCTTCTACAGATGGCACTTTGATGATCCTGTGGTCCTATAATTATAGCTTCTACTTGTAGTACTTTGTTGACCCTACAATAGTTACAGCTTCTACTTGCAACACTTTGTTGATCCTACAATAGTTACAGCTTCTACTTTCAGCACCGTTGATACTACAATAGTTACAGCTTCTACTAGCAGCACTTTACTGATCCTACAATAGTTACAACTCCTACGAGCAGTGCGTTAGTAATCATGAAAGTTCCACTCCTTTCTTTTCTTCGCTCCTTGATCCAACCTTCACCAGTTACTTTTGCTCAACACTCCTCAACTTATTAAAAGACTTAACTGTCAACCGTGAAATGTAAAAAATATAACAACTGTTCATTTGAAACATGTATGAAATCCCTGATGATGCTTTGATTTTTCAAAGCGAAAAGCTTTGGATAATTTTAAAATGTTTTTAAATGAAGTATATAACTTTTTAGTAAATGTGTTTTAAAAGTGTTTTTAATATTAACCATACGTCTCTTAACAAATATCTCTTTTAGAGATAACTTATACTTAATATAATCGTAATACTAAATGCAATTCTGTTGCTGGTAGAAGAAAAGAAGAAAAAAAAAAGGGATTATTTTTATATAAATAAATAAATAAATTATTTGAAAACCGTATTGCATTTGAAGATAAGTGGGAAATCATAAAAGCTACAGAAAAGTATAAAATTTACAGATTTTTTGTACGACAGGACTATTTCTTTCAATCTGCCATTTTGCGTCGTTACCAATTTACAGTGTTCCACTTCGAAAATGCCTGCCAGTATCCAATTTTAGCATTTAATTTCTTACTCTATCTTAAAATATTTTGTGAAATCCGTAAAAACTTATGTATACATATATATATTTCACTTCCCATCGGTGAGGATCAAACTCACAATTTTCGGGTTCATAGTTGTGTACTCTGACCACAGAGCCAACGGGTCTCGGCTGAATATTTCCTGATTTAGACTAGTGTTTTCCGATTTTTTTTTTTTTTTTTTTTTTTGAAAGAGTGCTAAAATAGAAATATAAGTAGTCCTGTCGTACTAAATTAAATTCTGTCATAGACAGAATTTCAATCATAGTTTTAATGCTCGCGAAGAGAGCATACATCGAGATAATCACCTCTGATGAAAACTGCTGTATATAAAAATTGTATCAATGGAATTAATTTTAATTGAAAATTACTTTTAAATGCCATATTGTAACATCGTTTAAACAATGAGAAACTTCGTCATTTATACAGTACAATTTAACTGCGCTTTTTCGACTATTTCAAACTAGTATGTTGTGGCCACCACAAGACTTTCTTCTATATTTTCCTATACATATTCAATCAGTAACAATATTTAAAAAAAAAAAAAAGTACGATTTTTTTTCCAAGTTTTTTTTTTTTTTTTTTTTTTTTTTTTTTTGTTAAAAGCAATCCTTATTCAATCAGTAACAATATTAAAAAAAAAAAAAAAAAAAAAAAAAAAAGCGATATTTTTCAAAGATTTTTTTTGTTAAAAGTAAAAAAAAAAAAAAAAAACGATAACTTTGTTTTAAATTATCACAGATTTATAGTTCAACCATTCATTTTAAAGGTATTGACGAGATCTTTCGAAAGATACCCATCTTCAAAATTTACTCCTCCAGGGGGGGGGGGGGGGACCGATGCCCCCACATGCACAAAATTTTTTTCCTAGTTACCTACTACTATTATCAATAACTCATATAAATTTTACAATCACAAGTTTAAAATAACTCTCATTATGCCCATTTATACGAAATTTTGTCCTATGCTGCCATGTTAAAAATTTGTATAAAATGCGATCACAGCGCCACCTGTTGAGCTATTAATCCCCAAATCTAATCAGCACCAGTTCATGTCAAGGTGCATCTAAATACCAAGTTTGGTTAAATTTCATTCATTGGTTCGTGAGATACAGCGTCCACCAAAAAAAAGTTATACAGACAGACATTTTCTAAAAACTATTAATTCGTGTTCTGGACATCCCAAAACATGTAAATCCATCAAAAAACGGAGGTCGAAAATTTTCGCGAATCCAATACTTTCTCTATATTACATATAGAAGAAAGTAATAATATCTCTAGAAGTAAATAATAATAAAATTAAAAACAAATTGTACAGTCAAATCACAATATTTAAATATGTTTTACAAATTGTTCTCTTTAATAAAGTTAAAGGTAGATAAATTGAATCTGGTTTCAAAGTACCACTTTTAATTAAATAAATTCTGTTTTTAATAATTGGTACATTTTTCTATGTAATATTCCATACATTTTGATTTTATTATGAATTAGCTGCTAAATTTTAGGATACTTTTATCCCACTTATCAGTGACAGAGTGATTACTTAAATAGTTTCTTTCTTTCTTTTTTTTTTTTTTTTTTTTTTTTTTTTGGTGTGTGTGTGTCAATGGAAAAGCAGACCCCCCCCAAAAAAAAAAAAATAAATAAATAAATAAATAAATAAATAAAAAATACAAAAGCCCAATTTACACAGTGGTAATACTAATTTATGATCTGTTAGATTAAAAAAAAAAGAGGGGGAGGGTTAATCATTATTTATTCAAACTTCATAGATACGGGTTCATTCATAAATAAATTTTTATTCAAATAATTTTTTTTTCTTTATATATATATTAGCTTTCATATGTATAACATTTCGTTTTGTGAAGAATAAAATGTAATCAAAGTTATTTATTAGAAAAACTACTTTTCTTCATCAAAGCTTTTTTTTTTTTAATTTTATATTCGATTGATAAAACAAAATTATGAATGAATTTCTGGAGAAATAATTTTCCTGGAGCTCTAATTTTAAAAATGATGTGCACTGTTTTTCATTTGTATAAATTATCATTCAAACAAGTTGCCCTTAATATTTTCAATAAGATTGAAATCTGGACTAATTGCTTGAATACTTATTTTCTTTCTTTTTTAGCATTATTTCATGTACCTACCGCAGTATACCCGCCGCATCTTCTTATATGTCAGTTTAACATTGGAGCAACTTCATCTCTTTCGACCCTTTTTAGAATAAAGATTTCAAGATTTATTTTGCTGTCTAAATGCAACAGGAAGCTATAAATCTTCTACAAATCTGCTTTGAAATACAATCAGTATTTAATAAAAATTGGATTTTTTTTTTTTTTTTTAAGCTTTTGAGGGTTTGTCATTTTTATAGAAACATCTGCCATAAATGGAAAGATATTTTATTTAACTATTCTTCACAGAGCCTTTCATATAGATATATACACCAACAGATATTTTTATCAATATACTAAATTCTCGAACATATTTCTTAACTTTAATACTTTTCCGGCCCTAGTGCTCTAAACAGTGATGCCAAATTTAGGGACTCTTTTATTCAACTGGTCCGCCAGCGGCCGAGTGGATCGCTCAAACCTGGTAGACTTGAGGTGCCGGGTTCGATCCCAGGTCACCCTCGCCGGCCTAGCCGTTCGGAGTTTTCTGTGGTTCTATCCGAAACTTGCGTAAATACGGGCTAGGACACCTTAGAAAGACAGACCCCCATGGAGGGCTCTCCCCCTCAAATCTAGGACCCTAGTGCAGTCAATCGGCCTTCATCCCACAACCCAACCCAACTTTTATTCAACTGCCACCAATAATTTGTAGACGTGGTATTTGATATACATAATAGAGGAATAACCTTCGAAGTAATTAGGCAATCGTTACAGTTAAAATTTAGTGGTGGATTTTGAATAAAAATGTTTCTAAATTTGGTAACATTGACCAGAGGAAGGAAAGTAAACAGGACCAACAAAGGGTTAAACATGTACTCTTTAACTACATTTCTTGCGACCATGGAAACCTCTGCGCAAGTGCGTATTCAACGAGTCCACTAGTAAAATATGGGAGACAAGCTTTTCGTTGAGAGAAAATAAGCGATAAGGGAATACCGAATGACTGGATGCTTACTAAATTCAAACCTGTTGGTCAACTTGGAAACCCTCCAAGATTTTCGACTCGTCCTCACTGCTAGGCGTAGGAAACGTGGTTAATCTATATTTATAAATTATGGCCTTTCGACCTCATAAACACAGTCTGAATACCACTAGTGAAAAATAATATTTAATCCGAATATAATTTTTTTTATGGCAATATCTTAGTCACTGAAGATCCAGCTGTTGTTAAATTGCACACTTATTGAATAAACCTGTTTCGTCGTTTTAGTATAATCACATACTCATAAAGCAATTTTCGTCTATTACTTTGTAAAAAACTTTAAATACGGGAAATGTATGTATATATTAAAATGTATCAACAAGTTTGAAAAATTATTTCTGTAAATCTTTTACTACGCTCGACGTATACAAGGTATAAAATTTTATTTAATTTGATCATATAATAAAGATATGCTAATAAAAAAAGTGTTAGTTCTTAAATCAATTTCTACCACTGCATCTCAAATGTGTTACACTTGGCATTAATTACTATAAGCAATATACATGGATTGAGGAATTCAGTTCTGGAAACTGTATGTCCTGTCTTTGACGGGTTAGAGAAATAAATTATTTGCGAAATACCTTTTCTGTTTGTAACCAAAATTATGATATACGCCACAGAATTGTTTTTCTGTTATCAACTTCTCCAATATTAAAATAGTCGATGTTTCTAATTATTTACTACTTCATAAATTTTAAAATTAATATAAAAAGTCTGTTAAGAGTACTTGTTACAAGTTCTTATTACAAATTTAATATTCTACATACAGCTTAGCAATGTAGCGAAAACATCTCTATGTTTATACCTTATGCTTTGAAAATGCCATAAAATTCAAAAATGCATGCATATCATTCTAATGTTAAAAAATATTTAATTTTTGTGTATTTTAAAAAATTAAATAGGCACTGTTATAATCATTAAACGATAAGTGTGTATTGTATTTCGTGTATGTTATATTTATTTAAAAAAAAAATAGTACATACAATACGAATTTTCTTTAGTTTCATTGTTAAGTTAACTAGGTGCATATGTAAATAAACTATTAAGAATTGTCATAATAAAAGATAATTACCTGATGGCATATTAAAATCGTCACTGTTGTTGGATTCTGCTTCCTGCGAAATCTCTGCATTTTGAAATTCGTGTTGAAAATCTTTTTTAGAGTCCTCTTTAGAAAGAACGATGCTTTGGGATGTTTTAGCAGCTGAAGGTAATATCATAATGTTGGGCCTTTTGTTTGGATTGCTTGTTAAATTATTTTTTATGCTAGTAATGTATTCAGAATTGCTTACTGTGGGAAACTTGCTCAGGAAGTTGGGTAAATCAGGTGGAAGCAAAAGACCGTTACTACCGAGTTTATAAATGGGCTTTAGTATTTTTGTGCCAACTCGTGACTGAAGTAATTTCGTCGAAGACAAATCTCTATGTCTTTCTTGGAGCAACTCACGAACAGTTTTGCGTCCGATTTTCTTGTTTTTCATAGCCACCTTGCTTGGTGCAAATTTTCGTTGATTTTTAATGTCAGAAATCTGTGTTGTGCAGTTATTTAAATTCGGATTTTGCAGAACTACAACTTTTGTCACAGCTGGTTTGTTTGCGGTTTGAGAAGTTTGCACAACACTTACAGGAATCATCGAAACAGGTGGCGGAAACAATTCTTGTATTGTAGCTAAGGTGCTGTTTTTTGATCCATCTGTTGATGGTTTGAAAACAGGTTGACTGTTTTTTATTGCCATTGTATTAAGTGATAATGCATTTTCAGTTGATACTAGATTATGTGTATTTGAAACATTAACTGGATTACTCTGTATTATTTCTTTATTTAGATACAAATAAGCTGAATTTGGAATTCCTGCAGTACTATTAGACTCATTACTTAAATTTGTCAAATTTAAACTTTGCACCTTGGAAAATCTATCTTTGTTCGTAACATCATGTTCACAACTGTTGATATTCTTTTTCGCTATAATAGAATCTATTTTTGGTTTATAAGGTATAAAATCATAGACTTTTTTTTGCATTTGAACCTGTGGATTTACAATATTTTGTACTGGTTTAACTGGATTAATTTTATTTGGCATAGTATTCGATAATTTTAAACTTTGTGAATTTGAAATATTCGAGGAAATTACCAAATTATTATTTTTTGCCGACAGAGAGTTTTTAACATCAGCAATTTTCACAGGCATTCTTATTTGTTGAATGGCATTTTTATTTTTACCTAATGAAATACTTTTTATCGGCCTAAACTGCGGCTGCTGCAACTGATTCTGTATGGAAAATAAGTCGATTGGTATTGTTTGATTATCTGGTTTTGGTTTAATAGTACTTAATGAATGAAATTTTGAAGTTCCTGCTAAAACTGTCTGATTCATGTGCGGATTTATATTTTGAACATAAACGTTCTTTGAGGAGTTTGGAATAACTGGCATATTATTTTGCGGTACTGATAAACTGGTAATGTTTGATGAAGTTGTCGGAATTGTGTAAAAGTTAACATTATTTGTTTGAATAAGATTCTGAGGTACAGAAGTCGAAATTAGTTTAATTTCATTAGCTTTTGAATTGTCTGTTGAATTTATATTTTTTATCGTACTGCAGGATTGAGATTGAATAATTGAATTAGTCGAGATTTCTGGCTTCATACTACGTGATGCTTCTGTCACACTAACAGCAGATTCAGTATTCATAACAGTGAATGCATGTAATGGTAATTGCTGCAAAACTGTCTGTGCAGCCTGGTTATTTGATTTTGGTACTTGAGTATTTGTAACACCAGGAATGGTTGTTGCATTAACTGGAACATTGATATTTGCCAAACTGACAGGAACTTTCACACCAGAGTTATTTATTACTTGATAATCATTATTTAGAACCATAAATATTCCTGGATTTTTATTCTGAACAGTTTGAGGATTTTGTGATACTATCCAGTAAACTGGAGCTGTATTCGGAGCGGTTGCATTGACTGAACCAGTTAATGCAACAATTTTAGGTGGAATTTGAGGAAGGTATGTTTGAGCTGTAGGAATAGATAGTCCAGAGTTGATAGCATTGTCATTATTGGCCAGTTCGTTAGTTTTTTGTTTCTTGTTATTCAGTTCATTTATAACAGTAGAATTTTTAAAATCGTACTCAATGTTTGTTGAAGAAGAATCTGTGATTCGAAAAACTGAATTTTTTGGTGAATATCCAGGTAATAGGCGCTTCCCATTTCTTTGTATTCGTGGAGAGAGACAAGTATTTGCATGTTTTGAAGATGTAATATTATCGCTGTTTGATTCTAATAAATTCCCATTATCAATAACCTTCTTCTGAGACACATCTACATTTTTATTAGTAGGTACTACAAAACATTTTGTATCAGAAGCATTTATACCGAGTCCATTTGACTGATGCGTAAGTGAAAAGTTAGATTGCCCGTAAAGATTAAGTGGAATTGAAAACACTGAAGAAATGACTGGTAACTGCACAGCAGTATTAATTTCTTTTTCGTGTTTTGACTCAGTATTTAAAGAATTCTGAAAATTAGTTCGACAGGTTTGAGAAATTGTTTTGTTAGTTTCCTCTTGGGCATTTGATGCACCAATGGGATTGCTCTCAGTTACTTTTGTGCTATTACTTTTCAAAAAACTATTTTCAATTCCTATGTTAGCATTATTTAAAAAAATATGAGGTGTATTTGAAACTTGTTTAATGCCAAGTTTCGCATTACCGTTACCTTGCTTAACAACGCTCTGTTGAACGCTTTGCAGTTGATTTTTATTAAGAGTTTTAGACTGGGATTTTCGAAAAGGAATTGAAGCAGTAAAGGGAGGAAAAACAGCTACAGGTATATTTTGATTTATAATTTTTGGGTCGTAACTTTTGCTTTTATCTGTTAATTTAACAGCTGGTGCTAAGTTACTGGATTTCTGTCCCGATCTATGTTTTCCTTTCTGAGTATTAATTTTTTTACTGCTATTAATTACTGATTGTTGATTGGGCTCAGTCTGTTTTTGCATATCTTCAGCAGTTGCATACATTTCACCCAGAAAATCCAGATCTTTGAAAATGTCTTCTTCTAAAAATGTTAATTGAGATTCAACATTAGTACATGTTTCTGAAGTAACTGCGCTTTTAGTTTTAGAAGGATAACAGTCTTTGGGAATATGTGATATCGCAATATGAGGGGATGACGTAATTGACGATAAACTTCTTAGTTCTTCAATCTCCTCAGCTGTCAAAGGTTCAAGATCACATTTAACATCTGGTTTGAGGAAATCCCAAAATTTATCTCCCTTCTCGAAATTATCACAACTAAAATTTAAAAGTTTATCCGAGTTCAAAGTGTCCCATAATTCATCTTCATATTCTGTTTTTGTGATATCCAAACTATTTTTTTCACTCATGGCTTTGTTGCTTGGCGGCTTCAGGAAATCTTCCAGTTCATTAAGACTTTTTAAGGTGTTACTAGAATTTTCATCTAATCTTTCTGCATCAGTAATGTTTTCCTTATGATAAGAAATATTAGAATTTATTTTACATATATTACTATCTATGTTTGCGTTTGATGGTGCATTGGTTTGTTCCGCTGGAGCAGAAAATGAGCTTGAAAATCCAGGAGTAGGGAAAACTTCGGACATGCATGATGCTCCGGAACCATATCCGGAAGAAGGTGTAATTGATGACAGATTTCTTAGTTCTCTCAATTCAGCTTCTGACAATCCGAGATTATTTTTACCATCACAAGAATCATATGTATTTGCTTTTATAAAATCCCAAAAATTATCCTCTTCACATTTTTTTGCAGTATTTTTAGGGTTGTAGTTTTCTTTCATAGTCCTAACATCAAACGGCTTTAAAAAATCTTTGAATTCATTTTCTTTTAGAGCATTATTAGAATTTTTCTCTGATCTTGCGGTTTCATTTTTGTCTATCTTATCATCAAGTGAATTTGATGTCAAATTCATACTTGGATTAATATTGTATTGTTGATTTGCATTCGTTGGTTTTATCGTGCTAAATGCGGGTAATTTAACACCAGTACAATTACCAGTAGGTAATTTTTTGAGAAGACATTCAGATTTCTGTGGATAGCATAAATCTCTGTTTGCTTTTCTTTCTTCAGCCATTTCTTTAGACTTTTCGTTTGATTCTTTAAGTAAATATTCGAAACTAAAATCTTCATTGCAGATGTCTGAAAAATCAGGGTAAAGCATGTTCGATGGCGGATTATTCCCAATTTAGAATTGAAATCCTGAAAAGAAAAGAACTTATTAGATTATATCAATAAGTTTTCTGAATATAAAATCAACGAATTGTATACAATCGAAACTTGTTAAATGTTTAGGCATGAACTGCAAATAAATAATCTAATGTATCACACACGACTTTCTCTTACCCTGAAATTTAATTGATAAACCGCAGAAGGAAGATCCCTGGCGTCATCTGCGCATGGGTGAAAAGGGCTAGTCTCCTTATATTATTAAAATCTGTACGCATCTGTCTGTCTGTCTTTCTGTCTGTCTGTCTGTGAGAAATGCCTTGTCATCGCTAAAGCTCGGGCGCTAATGGTCGCATCACATCGAAACCGGTGTCGACAGACGCAGAATTTCTTCATCTCGACATCGCGATAATTTGCTAAGCGATGCGATCCTAAATAGCAGAGATATTAATTAAAACATCGACCCATATCTACCGAAAAATGACCCAGAATTCATGATTAAATGCTTAAAAAGTGACATTTTTACGGAAAAAGTGGAAAATAAATTAGAAATATCAGTCGTATCGTTACAAACAAGATACCATTGGAAAGGACTTTTTTTTCTTAATCCGATGGTTTAAACGGCTTTTCAATCGGACAATTAGATTTTTTAAAATTAACTAAAGTATGAAAAAAAGGTGGCAACAAATCACAAGAGTTTTATTAATTTCGCAATTTCAGTTACCATGGCGCCGGGCGAAAGAATAAATAGAATTTACTTCCTGCTTTACTGATTTTATACTGGAAATAAAAATTGCAAATTTCAAAATGCTTCAATTTTCTTCGAAATTATTTCAAACTTGCTACACACTTTTACCATCACAAGACGAAGTTCCAGTTCAAATTTCATCGGGTTTCGAGAATAAATAAAAAATGTATAATTTAATTGCAAATTAAATTTTATTCTAATACGCGTATTTCAAATTCTAACTATGATTAAATTATTTTTAATACATCATTCGAAAGATATTTTAAAGTACTTTTATATTATCGAAAGTGGGATTCCAGATTTCGCTTCATTTACACGTTTTGAGGTCTCCTGAATCGGTTTTCCTTTGTACCTCAGCTACTAATTAAAATAATTTCATAAGTAATACATCATTAGAAAGCTTTGTTGATTTGAAATCGAACAGTAGATTACAGAAATTTCTACCGCCAGATGGCTCTGTAATATTTTAAAATTTCAATATTTCAATTTCTAATTATGATTAAATTATTTTTAATACATCATTCGAAAGATATTTTAAAGTTCTTTTATATTATTGAAAGTTTTAACCAGATTTGCACGTTTTGAGGTCTCCTGATTAGGTTTTCTTTTGCATCTCAGCTAATTCAGTTAGACCGTTCAAAATTGATATATGTAGGTTAATTAGGAAGGGCTGAAAGAGTGGGGAAGATATAGGCGTGCACCGCGCGCACGGGACAGCGCTGCCGAAGGCAGTGGGGACCCGGTCGGACTTTTTAACCGATGAGAAATGATTTTTTTTTTCATTTTCTTTTCTTAAGAAAAAAATTTGATTTGAGAAGGAATGTGTGCGCGTAGTGCGAGTATACCTTCACACGTGCGCGCGCAGCGCGCATGGGTCTGCGCTGCTGAAGGCAGTGGGGACACGGTGTGAGTTTTTACACGATCAGAAATTATTTTTTTAGGACGCACGAAGGGTCAGGGAAGGAATACGCGCGCGCAGCACACACGGGACTGCACTGCCGAAGGCAATGAGGACCCGGTCCGACTTTGTACCCGATGAGAAATGATTTTTTAAATTTTCTTTTCTTAAGAATAAAAATTTGATTTGAGAAGGAATATGTGCGCGCAGCGCACGTATACCCTCACACGTGCGCGCGCATCGCGCATGGGTCTGCGCTTCCGAAGGCAGTGGGGACCCGATGTGAGTTTTTACACGAGCAGAATTTTTTTTTTTTTTTGAGGGGGGAGGGGGCACGAAGGGTCAGAGAAGGAATACGCGCGCACAGCGCGGCGCTGCCGAAGGCAGTGGGGACCCGGGCCGACTTTTTACCCAATCAGAAATGATTTTTTTTTTTTTTTAATTTCTTTTCTTAACACTAAAAGTTACTATTAGTGATTCATTAATTTTAGTGATTCATTTGAAAATACTGACCCGCTAGCGGGCGAAGCTCACTAGTCCATTTATAAAATACTAGCAGGTAACGCCCGCTTCGCTTGTCCCTATTTTTAAATGAATCGCTATGATTACTGAATTCTCAAAATTGCATTAATTTTTATCACGTGAAAAAAAAAACAGAAAAAAAAATCTTATTAGGAAAAATGTCGCACCGGGTTCTCACTGCCTTCGGAAAAAATTCCCAAAATGCTCTAACTCTTATTTCTATTATTTTCCTCCTTCGCCCCCCCCTCCCGTCTATCCTAATAATTTAAAAAATTCGAAAATATCCGCAATCGATTTGTAGGTATCGAAAACCTCTATATACCAATTTTGAATGCTCTAACTCTATTCTATTTTTTTTTTGCCCCTCCGCCCCCCCCCTCGCGGCCCTTCTAATAACTTTACTCTTTCGAAAATATCCCCATTCGACTTGCTGGCCTCTAAAACCTATCTGTACCAATTTTGAACGGCCTAACTGTATTTTTATTTGTTTTTGCTCACACCCCCCCCTTCCCACCCCTCCTAATCATTTTAAAAATTCGAAAATATCCGCAATCGATTTGTAAGTATCGAAAACCTCTATGTACCAATTTTGAACGATCTGACTATTTTTATTTTTTTGCCCCCCCCCCTCCAAAAAAAAAAAAAAAAAAAAAAAAAAAAAAAAAAAAAATCGGAAAAAATCAAAAAATGAGTTTTTGGAAATATTTTCAAGAAGACGCTTGACGTTTTTTTTTTTTTTTTTTTTTTTTTACATCTTTGAGCTATTACTTTTACTCGAAAATCCGTATTTTTCTAAATCATTTATACCCCCTTCTCCCGTTAAAAATCCAAAATTGCAAAATCGCAGGAAATAATTTTTTCGTATTCAAGTCTAGTCTCCCCATCTGCAATTTCTTCATTGTGAAGTTATTTGGAGCCGAGTTATACTTATAAATGTGTTTTTGCCTTATGCGCCTCCGAAAATCATTTATACCCCCTTCCCCTCTTAAAAATCAAAAATTCTAAAATCGCAGAAAATGATTTTTTTGTTTTCAAATCTAGTCTCTCCCTCTGCAATTTCTTCACCGTGAAGCAATTTGGAGCCCAGTTGTGTTTATAAAGGTGGTTTTTGCCTTCTGCACCTTCGAAAATCATTTTCAGCCCCTCTCCCCCCTTAAAATCCAAAATTCCAAAATCGCAGAAAATGATTTTTTTGTACTTAAGTCTAGTCTCCCCATCTGGAATTTTTTCATCGTGAATTAATTTGGAGCCGAGTTATGCTTATAAAGGTGTTTTTCCCTCCTGCGCCTCTGAAAATCATTTTCACCCCTTTTCCCCCTTAAAAATCCAAAAATCCAAAATCGCAGAAAATGATTTTTTTTTATTCAAGTCTAGTCTCCCCATCTGCAATATCTTCCTCGTGAAGCAATTTGGAGCCGAGTTATGCTTATAAAGGTGTTTTTGTCTTCAGCAACTCCGAAAATCATTTTCCCCCCCTTCCCCCCTTAAAAATAAAAAATTCCAAAATCGCAGAAAATGGTTTTTTTGTATTCAAGTCTAGTCTCCCCATCTGCAATTTCTTCACCGTGAAGCAATTTGGAGCCGAGATATGCTTATAAAGGTGATTTTTGCCTTCTGCCCCCCCCCCGAAAAATCTCATTTTTACCCCCTACCCCCCTTAAAAATCCAAAATTCCAAAATCGGAGAAAATGATTTTTTTTGTATTCAAGTCTAGTCTCCCCGTCTGCAATTTCTTCACCGTGAAGCAATTTGGAGCCGAGATATGCTTATAAAGGTGGTTTTTGCCTTCTGCCCCCCCGGGGGGGAACGGGGGGGTATTTCGCAAAATTCCGTCTTAGTGAGCGTCAGGGTCCTAAAATCAACCTGCTCACCAAAAATTGTGACTCTATCTCCCATAGGATCGCCACAACCGTGTTGAGTCAGTGAATCAGTGAATCAGTCAGTGAATCAGTGAGTTTACTCTTTTATCTATATAGATGAATGTCCATAGTACCTCGGGATGTGTTTGTTTATGGGTGTGAAAAAATTATAAACTCGCTGATTGCATTTCTTTTCCTTATTTGAACTGATTCTTGATTATCTGGTTATACAAATATTTTACGATTAATTAAAAGAAAGAAAAACTTAATATTAACTAGTATGTTGTGGCCACCACAAAACTTTCTTCTATATTTTCCTATACATATTCAATCAGTAACAATATTAAAAAAAAAAAAAAGTTTTTTTTTTTTTTTTTTGGTTAAAAGTAAAAAGAAATCGATAACTTTGTTTCAAATTATCACAGATTTATAGTTCAACCATTCGTTTCAAAGGTATTGACGAGATCTTTCGAATGATACCCATCTTCAAAATTTACCCCCCACGGGGGGGGTACTTCCCCCCAGGGGGGAAGCGACGCCCCCCATGCACAAAATTTTTTTCCTAGTTACGAACTACTATTATCAATAGTTCATATTAATTTTACAATCACAAGTGTAAAATAACTCTTATTACGCACATTTATACGAATTTTTGTCCTATTCTGCCATGTTAAAAATTTAGATAAAATGCTATCACAGCGCCTCCTGTTGAGCTATTGATCCCCAAATATAATCAGCACCAGTTTATGTCGGGGACCAACTAAATACCAAGTTTGGTAAAATTTCGTTAAAAAAAAAAAAAAAAAAAAAAAAAAAAAAAAAAAACACGTTTTTTTTTTTTTTTTTTTTTTTTTTGTTAAAAGTAAAAAAAATCGATAACTTTGTTTTAAATTATCACAGATTTATGGTTCAACCATTCGTTTTAAAGGTATTGACGAGATCTTTCGAATGATACCCATCTTCAAAATTTAACCCCCCGGGGGGAAACCGATGCCCCCCATGCACAATTTTTTTTTCCTAGTTAACTACTACTATTATCAATAATTCATATTAATTTTACAATCACAAGTTTAAAATAACTCTCATTATGCTCATTTATATAGAATTTTGTCCTATGCTGCCATGTTAAAAATTTTCATAAAATGCGATCACAGCGCCACCTGTTGAGCTATTGATCCCCAAATCTAATGGGCACCAGTTCATGTCAGGGTGCAACTAAATACCAAGTTTGGTTAAATTTCATTCATTGGTTCGTGAGATACAGCGTCCACAAAAAAATGATACAGACAGACAGACAGATAGACAGGCGCACAGACATACATTTTCTAAAAACTATCAATTCGTGTTCAGGACATCCCAAAACGTGTAGATCCGTCAAAAAACGGAGGTCGAAAATTTTCGCGAATCCAATACTTTCTCTATATTACATATAGAAGAAAGTAAACTAGTATGTTGTGGCCACCACAAGACTTTCTTCTATATTTACCTATACATATTCAATCAGTAACAATATTTAAAAAAAAAAAAAAAAGTACGATTTTTTTTTTTTTTTTTTGTTAAAAGTGAAAAAAATCGATAACTTTGTTATAAATTATCACAGATTTATAGTTCAACCATTCGTTTTAAAGGTATTGACGAGACCTTTCGAAAGATACCCATCTTGAAAATTTATCCCCCCCGGGGGGTACTTCCCCCCCAGGGCTGGAAGCGATGCCCCCCCCCATGCAGAAAATTTTTTTCCTAGTTACATACTACTATTATCAATAATTCATATTAATTTTACAATCACAAGTTTAAAACAACTCTAATTATGCACATTTATACAAATTTTTGTCCTATGCTGCCATGTTAAAAATTTAGATAAAATGCTATCACAGCGCCACCTGTTGAGCTATTGATCCCCGAACATAATCAGCACCAGTTTATGTCGGGGACCAACTAAATACCAAGTTTGGTTAAATTTCGTTAAAAAAAAAAAAAAAAAAAAAAAATTGCGATATTTTTCTAAGTTTTTATTTGTTAAAAGTAAAAAAAATCGATAACTTTGGTTTAAATTATCACAGATTTATCGTTCAACCATTCGTTTTAAAGGTATTGACGAGATCTTTCGAAAGATACCCATCTTGAAACTTTGCCCCCCCGGGTGGGAACTTCCCCCCCCGGTGGGGGGGCAACCGATGCACCCACATGCACAAAATTTTTTTCCAAGTTAACTATTACTATTATCAACGAGACCTTTCGAAAGATACCCATCTTGAAAATTTACTTCCCCGGGGAGGGATTTTCCCCCCCGGGGGGGAACCGATGCCCCCCCCATGCACAAAATTTTTTTCCTAGCTAACTACTACTATTATCAATAATTCATATTAATTTTACAATCACAAGTGTAAAATAACTCTCTTTATGCCCATTTATACGGAATTTTGTCCTATGCTGCCATGTTAAAAATTTGCATAAAATGCGATCACAACGCCACCTATTGAGCGATTGATCCCAAAATCTAATCAGCACCAGTTTATGTCAAGGTGCAACTAAATACCAAGTTTGGTTAAATTTCATTCATTGGTTCGTGAGATACAGCGTCCACAAAAAAATGATACAGACAGACATTTTCTAAAAACTATTAATTCGTGTTCTCCATATCCCAAAACATGTAAATCCATCAAAAAGTGGACTTCGAAAATTTTCGCGAATCCAATACTTTCTCTATATCTGTATATATATATAAATTACGTGTCACGATGTTTGTCCGGGGTAAACTCCTAAACTAAGGAACCGATTTTAATGAAATTTTGCACATTGTGTGCAGTTTGGTCCAACTTGAGAGATAGGATAGTTTTTATCTCAATTTATTGTCACAATATTGTTTTATTGCAATTATTTGTTAATTATAGACCTTTATTAAAGTTGCTCCAAAATATCTGTGAGTTCCATTAATTTAATTGTTGCCAAAAAAAAAAAAAAAAAATACGAGTTCATTTTCTTTCGACATAAAAATAAATACATTTAATCAAACGTGAACGTTAAAAAATTATAAAAAGTTAAATTATGAATCTCACGAAAATTGACGTCATAATCAATTTAAAGATTTTATACACATTGATAAAGTGCTAATGTAGTTCTATCATAGATATAGTAATATATATAGATCTATCATCCCCAACTTATCGTACAAAGATTTTTTATGCTGAAAAAAAATTTATCTGGAGTTTTTCATTCCCCTTTAGTAAATAAATTATTCACAAATTTTATTTGCTAAAATATTCATATGTATTCCCGTGAGTATTCACTAGGGAAGAGACGGCCATATTTTGGTAAAAACGTCGTCTTTTCCCAAGTGAAAAGGAATCACTTTTTTCTCCCCAATGATCACTTTATATATACTATACTATATCTATGAGTTCTAAACGCAAGCGAAGTGTGACTCACTGACCGTCTGTGCAGCCAAGAAAAAGATTTCGTATGTTAATCACCCATTGAATTTTTTGTGAACAATTATTAAAAATCGAGGAAATTTATTTCCCGATTTCAGTCCTTCTATTTGGGTATAGAATATAGATATGTATTAGTGATCGCGTGCGTTAGATTGAGTTAGTTATTTTACTGTCAAATTAGCAAAATTTAAATTTTAAATTTCTAAACTCTGTCATCCTTGGCGTTCTTTTTTTTTTTTTTTTTTTTTTTTTTTTTTTGTATTTGGCGATCAAAAGCGTAACACGAAAATATACATGCCAGATGTATGTATTGTACGAAATGTAATATGTATTATTCATTGTACGTATGTATGACATGTAATATGTATTGTACGAAATATTGTTTCATATTATTCATTACTCTTTTAATATAAGTTGTTAAAATAACCATGATTTTTGAAAGGAATTAAATATTTTCGCCAGATAATTTGGCGATATTCTTTTTTTCGCCAAGGATGACAGAAATGAAATCTATTGCGCTGCAAGATATTATTATCTTATATCCGATACTTTATTTAGACATTTGAAAACAAATTTGACTTCAAACTATGATAGAACAATCAACATTTTCCTTTTAATGAGTATATTAAAATTTAAAAGCATGGTATATAAGAAGTTTTTCTTATCTTTTCTTTTTTTTTTTTTAATCTTATAATTATTCTTATTTTAATCCTCAATGTTTCCCAGCTTTATTAACTTGAATTTACTATTAAAATTTTAACATATTCAAAACCTTCTCATCACTTCGTTAAAATATACTAAACTTTTCCAAAACCTTTTTCTATTTAAAATGATACATGTATTTACTTTAAATGTCCAATATTTCATAAGATGTCTTATTTTAAAGCTTTAAAATACTTATCAAATTTACTTATTTTTCTGGTTTAGCCATATTGTTTTCCTTTTTTTAACTACAGCTGTTGCCATCTTTAAAATATTTAAAATGATGAGGTCATTTTATAGTAAAATTATCCATTATAGCATATATTATATTTCACTCCTCCATAAAAATTGATTTTAAAATCGTCTGTTTCTTTTATACTTTTATTTTAATAGAATTTTAATAGAATTTAATTTATATATTAGTCATTTTAGCAATTTTATCCAAAGTAGCATTAGAAATAATATATATCACTTCTCCATTAAAATTTATAGTACCCTACAATAAAATTAATTTGTGCTTAATATCAACACTACGAAAATTTTTATCAATCGCTTCCAAATTTTGACCTAAGTTTCAAATCTCAACCCTGTGGGTTTTTACATCGGCTACAACGTTTTCGTCTTTCTTCGTAAATAATAATTTGACTGTACTAAATAGTTTACAGCCGTATAATTCAACGTATAACTTAGTCACAGCAACGCGTGGCCGGGTCTGCTAGTTACATATAGAAGAAAGTAAAAAGGGATAGTTTTAGATTTCAATACAAATATTACTCAATCTATATATATAAAAATGAATGTTTGTCTGTATGTTATTTATAAAATCGTAAACGGCTTGACCGATTTCGATCATTCTTTTTTTGTTTTTTTCCTTATAGGTCAGGGATGGTTTAGGAAAAAAAAATTGAAAAAATCTTTAAAATTAATTAAAATATGAAAATAATAAACTTATTGACTTATATTGACTTAATATAAGCCATTTAAATTTTTAATTGTTGCCAAAAAAAGTTTACGAGATATATTTATTTATTGTTTTCAGCATAAAATGAAATATGCTTACATGCGAAAAATAAGAAATTACTAAATGTTAAATTGGTCGATGAGAAAATGACACATTATAATTTTAAAATAAAGTAGTAGTAATATTACAAATCTAACATATTTCTTCTGAATTTTATTTCACAGCATTTTTTTTATATACCTCAACGTCAGATTTTTTTTTTTTAGTATGGCGGATGAAACACGCTTGGCATAAAAGTTAATTCAGCATTATGGTAAAGGTATTTCTTATTGATAATTCTTGACAATTTTTTATAATTTTGATGCTGAAGTAGATCGGACATTTTTCGCCAAGGAAAAGATAGAAAGAAATACGCAAGCGAAGTGATGACGTCACTGGCCGTTCGTGGATGCAAGAAAAATATTTCCTATGTTAAACGCCCATTGGATTTTTTGTAAAAAATTATTAAAAATCGAGGAAAAATATTTCAAGATTTTAATCCACATATTTAGGTATAGATATGTATTAGTTATCATGCCCATGCATTAGATTAAGTTATTTTTGTTGTAAAATTGACAAAATTTGAATTTTTAATTTCAAAACTCTAGAAAAAAAAATGGCAAACTTCCATATTCGATTGAAAACACAAACATTTAATTTCAAAGGATGATATTAACACAATAAATATCCAACTAATATACTGATTAAAAGGGAAAAGATAAATATTCTATCATAATTTGAAGTCAAATTTGTTTTCAAATGTCTAAATAAAGTATCTGATATAAGATACTAATATGTTGTAGCGGAATAGATTTGATATCGGTCATCCTTGGTAGAAAAATAAAATATCGCCAAATTATTTGGCGAACATAATTTAATTCCTTTCAAAAATCATGGTTATTTTAACAACTTATTTTAAGACAGTAATGAATAATATGAAACAATATTTCGTACAATGCATATTACGAAAATATACATCTGGCATGTATATTTTCGTATTACGTTTTTGATCACCAAATACAATAAGCGCCAAGAACGACAGAGTTTTGAAATTTAAAATTAAAATTTTGTCAATTTGACAGCAAAATAACTCAATCTAACACATGCACATGATAACTAATACATATGTGTACCCAAATATGGGGATTAAAATCGGGAAATAATTTTCTTCGATTTTTAATCATTTTTTAGAAAAAATCCAATGGGCGATTGACATAGGAAATCATTTTCTTGCATCCACGGACGGTCAGTGATGTCACACTTCGCTTGCGTATAGGAACAATAATCGCATAAATTATATTTTGGTCTAAAACGGCAACAAAAATTTAAAAGTCGCCAAGGGCATTAAGGCTGTACCATGATCAAGTTTACATACTAATTTATTTATTTTTCTATATACCAACTACTATTAACTAAGCATGAAGTATATATAACCACAAAATAATAATTGTCTCATGCGATAGAAGTTGCCGATCATAGCATATTGTATTATTATATGTGGCTTGAAATTGCTGTCATTCTATGGTTGATTGATTAAATCAAATAAATATAGGAAATAACTTGAGAGCAAATATTATGTACATCACATATAATGTTGTTCATATGTAACTGGGATTCAGATATAAAAGAGTTACTTCAAGTTTTTCGATACTGTCCGTATCGAAACTGTTATGTATGATAAGCAACGAAATGGAAGCCCACGGGTAAGCCATTGTCGCAGGCAATAGGGACAGGCACCGGAGATTGCAAGGCGCTGCCTAAGTCAGTGGGAACCCAAAGCAAGCTTTTGACCGATTTCAGTTTTTTTTTTTTTTTTCCATAAAGCATATAGAAAAGAGTTTGCCAGCGAAGCGGGCAAAGCCGTCCAAAATTGTTTAAGAACTAAAATATTATTCAACAATTCGCCGGGAAATGAAAAAAAAAAAAATCATTTATTTGTAAAAAAAAAAAAAAAAATTAAAAATTTGAAACTCATAAATATTATATGAATTTCACCATAGATAAAATTTTAATTAATCAGCCACCAAATTATTATTAGAACCAGATTAATATTGTGCAATAGTGAACTAAAATCATACAAAGAAAGGTTTCAAAATAAAATTCATAATTGACGACCCAGTTTTTATACTTCCACAACGCAGTACTGTTTTAGTACAGAATCCCTATGGACGAATTTTAAATTTTTATCGCCATGTTGGCGATAACTTTTTATTTATTTATTTTGGCATTTTATTTTGGCTTTCAATGAGTTACAAATTTTTTTGAGTGTACTTTATCAGACTCTGTTTTGCACAGCACCACAATGATAAGGTTTCATTTCATTTCATATTATGATCAAACCGTCAGTTCCCACCAACGAGATATATATATTAGAGTGCTGATTCAATGGATGAAAGATTAGCTTTCCGTGGTTCAAGATGAATCACGTGACATGCTCGAATAGGTTGCTGTGTTTGGCAATTTATCGCTATTTTGGCATTTAAAATATCAGTTCGGCAAATTATCATTATTATTAGGTAACATGACAGTCCTATAACCGAAATAAATTGTTTTTAAAATAATTTTACACATATTTCACATTTTAACCCTTATACCGGAACATCGGTCTCTGAGACCGCTAAAGGTTAGGCTTAGTGCAGGGAATTGCGGATGCAGATTCCTAGAATACGGTACCGGCATGTTTGGCGATAAACGTCGAAGACGCCAAGTCTACTTAACTGCAGCACTAGTGCGACGTAAAATACACTCAACCTGTAGAGGATGGCATATCTCAGAACAACCCTATAATGAGTCCCGGACCGTTGCCAATTGTCCACAGCGTGGCACTAGTACAACGTAAAATCTGTTCAAACAAGGAAACTACCCTTTGGGATTGGAAGAGTGAGCAGGGCCCGGAGCCGCTTACTGTTGACGGTTGGTTGGTTGGTTGGATGAGTTTTACGTCGCACTAGTGTTGCGCAATGGGCAATCCCCTTAATGTTGAAAAAAAAACAAAAAAAAACATGTAAAATGTCATGAGGATATTAGGAATATCAATTTTTGAGCGCTAACAGCACATTGCCAATAATTGGAACTTCTTTCTAAAAGTTTTGTTTTTTAAGTTTGCTTTTCTTAGTACAGTCGGTAACAAAAGTCTCCGAACACTACCAAAAATTCCTATGAAAAAAATGTACACTTAATACAGTTTTGTTAAATAAATCGTTGTCGAATTCTGTTCTTAGTCAGTCTAAAAACAGGATTCATTTAACAAAACTGTTTTAAGTGTACTTTTTTTTATATAGAAATTTTTGCTAGTGTTCGGAGACTTTTGTTGCCGACTGTATAATACCAAACTTCACCAACAGGTGATGTTATTCAGTGGGGAAATATGCTTCCACAATTGATGATTATTTAAATTCCATTTTCACATTTAGAAAATTTCACAACCGTTAAATTTGCACTCATTTTCTAAAATAGTTTAATTATTTTTATTTTTTACATTTTATTTTTGAATAAAAAATAATAGAAATAAAAAATTAAAAAATAAACTGCATTTTTTTATTTTTTTATTTTTTATTTTTTATTTTTTTTTTTTTTTTTTGGGGGGGGGGGGGGGGGGGGCTAGAAAATAAAATGCAAAAAAACAATTTTCGGAAAAAGAATATTAGGTAATGGGTATTGTGGAAACAGATATCCTCACAGAATAACATTGCTTTTGACTACTGGCAAGAGTACAGTCGGTAACAAAAGTGTCCGATCACTAGCGAAAATTCCTATATAAAAAATGTACACTTAATACAGTTTTGCTAAATAAATCCTTGTCGAATCATGTTCTTAACCAGTCTAAGAACAGGGCTCGACAAGGATTTATTTAGCAAAACTGTATTAAGCGTACTTTTTTTACATAGGAAATTTTGCTAGTGTTCGGATACTTTTGTTACCGACTGTACATTCGGCAGTGACAAACTGCCAAAAGTGGTGACTGTCCCCAATAAATTGAGACATTCAGTCACTTTAGTTAACCCCCTAATTTCAGGACATTTGGTCACCCTAGTTTAAATATCACATGACGCTTTCTTCTGGTAATAATCACTGTCTTGGCAACTGGTTCTTGGGATTTTGCATGTTTTAAATGGTTTGTTCCTCTTACCACCACAACTCTAAACAAAAGTCCCTCTCGGGGTCTCCGAAACGGGAGAGGATTCCTTCCGTGGAAGATCAAAATTGTGATGGCATGTCTCCGGACCACCTCTAGAGGTGTGTCCCAGACCGTCGCCAATTGCCCATCTGAGCAGCACTAGTGCGACGTAAAACCCAACCATTCATTCCTCCAAACAAAATTCAAACGGAACAGCTTTTAAACAATAACAAGGATTAGGTTACTTGCTTTCCATTTCAGCTAGTGTAGGTTTTGGTATATGTTTAATTTACACCCAATCGAAATATAAAACAGCGATAACAAAGGTGGAGGAAACTTGCCTTGGTGGAATTTTCATGTCGGTTTGGTGGATGATTTGACTAAATGGTGGAGATCTGATGTTGGATAGCAAAACGGTTACTAGTCCGGGGTGTACTCTAATATCTTGTCGATGGTATCGCTTGTGAATGCATCTCAAAGTGCACGAAATTCGGTAACTCAATAGTCGAAACAGGGTAACAAAATTTCTTCCAATCCGAGCGTAGACTCATTTCCTGTAGTTCGAAAAATAATAAGAAATTGTTTATTTATAACTTTTTATTAGTGTGGTTATTTAGAATTCAAAAATCAACGCCGTAATTACATTCGTTTAATAATTTTAATGCTTCGTATTTATAAAAGTACTCTAAACTGGTCACTATAAACATATTAAAAAAGAATAATTTCAGAAACCAGGTGATTCAATCATATAATATACCAAATTATAGCTCTGGGGGTCACCTAATCGGGCAGGATCAAAATTATGATGGCACGTCTCCGGACCATCCTTAGGGGTGCGTCCCAGACCGTCGCCAATTACCCGTTGCGCAGTACTAATGCGGCATTAAATCCAATCAACCATATGATATCCTATCGTCCCTATAATACGTCATGATTGAGAAAGTAAAGTTATGGCTGCAAGAATTCATAATTTATCGCCACGAAATTTCGCTAAATACATTCAGTACCTTTTTCTAAAAATAGCGGTCTGTGAGACCGGTGTTCCCGGTAAGCATGATGAAAACATGTTCCGGGCAAAGGGTTAATAAATAATAAATTACCTTTTTTTCATCGTTTCCCAACAAAGTTTAAAAGTGTTTATAAAAGAAAATTTAAACTTTTAAAGAGCTAAATTTAACAACAAATAATAATTTTTCAACTATTTTTAAGCATTTTGTCGGTTAAAGTTCAACTACACGAAATAAAAATGAAGTAAAATCAAAATCAAAATGATTTAGAGCAAAAGAATATTAAACTACGTAAGTAAACAAAAACATTGGCTTATGCGAAGAACAATCTCCAAACCGTTGCCATAGAAATTTACTGAAAATAAGCTGTTACCAAGGGAACCATCGAATACGCAGGTGCAAGGAGAGCATGTCACATGACTCATCTTGGACCTTCTCAAGGGTTACCATTTATCACTCTACTTTATATATCTCGTTGGTTCCCACCAACGAGATATATAAATTAGAGTGCTGATTCAATGGATGAAGGATTAACTTTCCGTGGTTCAAGATGAATCACGTGATATGCTCGAATAGGTTGCTGTGTTTGGCCCTTTATCGCTATTTTGGCATTTAAAATATCAGTTCGACAAATTATCATTATTATTAGGTAACATGACAGTCCTATGACCGAAATAAATTGCTTTTAAAATAATTTTACACGTATTTCACATTTTAATAAATTATAAAATACCTTTCTTTTCATCGTTTCTCAACAAACTTTAAAAGTGTTTATAAAACAAAATTTAAACTTTTAAAGAGCTAAATTTAACAACAAATAATAATTTTTCAACTATTTTTAAGAATTTTATCGGTTAAAGTTCAACTACACGAAATAAAAAAGAAGTAAAATCAAAATCAAAATAGTTTAGAACAAAAGAATATTAAACTACGTAAAGTAAACATAAACATTGAAACCGTTGCCATAGAAATGTACTGAAAATGAGCTGTTACCAAGGAAACCACCGAATACGCATGTGCAAGGAAAGCATGTCACATGACTCATCTTGGACCTTCTCAAGGGTTACCATTTATCACTCTACTTTATATATCTCGTTGGTTCCCACACATACACATCAAAATTTCCACGTGAACGAAGTCGCGGGTAACAGCTAGTTAACAATAAAAATAAAAGCTTTGTCAGTATTTTGAAACTTTTGAAGTGTGTAACACTAATTTAAAAATTATGTCAATTATTGTTTACAAACTTGTATATAACCCCGTCAAAAATTACGGAATGGGAAATCAATTAAGGTAGTGAATCAAAGAATGCTTTGCCAGCTTCGCTGGTCACTATATTTAAAGGGGACTAATGTGCAAGTTGTACCGAACGAACAAACTATTTAAAATGCCACAATTTAAAATTGGATGTTTCTTTAAATATTTGACACTTACTTTCATTTTGATATTTATTATCAAAATTCTTGAAGAAATAATTAAAATTCTTCAAACAATAACTTCTCCTTCTAAACCTTCTTTATCGCAAAACTTAATGACATTATGTAGAATACACTTCGATTCACTACGGAGAGGTTTAATCCGAGAACTCGTACCAGATGTATGATCCATTTGTTCCAATATAAACAAACTGTTATACAGAAAGAAATAAAAGAAAACAAAGCAGGAGTATTAATGATTCTACACATAATAGAATAAACAAGAATAATAGAAAAATTTCCCCTCTCTCTTCATTGCTGTGTCTCCCAGCGCGTGAGTGGAATCGTCCTGGCACTTTGCCAACCAGGGATTAATCGTCCGCGGCTCATTAGTATAAGTACGGATTGGAGATTAAGGGTTAAGATAACGAGTACTGTTATTTAAACCTGTGTTAAAACAATTTAACTTAGGCTTCGGAATAGCTTTATTTTACAAACAATTCTATGTGAGGGGGGCTACCGCCCCCCTCAACCCCCCGTTTTATTATTGTACCTACATTTATAGAAAATTCAATTCTGTTAACAAGTTCAAAAGTTCACTTAAAATTATTTAGACAGCTATCACAGCCATCATTCATGAAACTTATCAGTCTTGAACAAACTTTTCCAGTAACAAACGTGTTCACTTCAAAATACATCATTTGGATCGCCTGAAATTATTTGTTTTTAATTTACTCTAACAGACACAGACACAGGCAAAGATCAAACTATAAAACTTGACTTCGGTATTCAGGAAGCCTCAGGAAGTGTAAACATACAAGAAACCAATCGATCAGTATTTAGCTTTAAAAAATATATTATTTACCATATGGCTTTGAGGAATTCATTTCTGAGCAGCTTTCCTGGACATGGTAAAATATTATATGGTATGGTATATTTCAGTAAAGCACTTCCACTAACAAATAAAAAAGAATGTCATGGCTTAAATATTGGCAGCTCTGTATATCTTCTGAAAATTATGTACACATCACAGGGTGCACATAAATATAATCTTATATTAATAACACACACGGCACAACCTGAAGTACAGTTCCATCAATTTTCAAGTATTGCCTCATTATAATCTAGTTCTTTTGTATAGCCCTGTAAACGAACACTGGATGATTTATATGCCATATTCTACATGAAAACATGTTTTTGCGCATATAAAAAACATATATTCGTTTCATTTGGTTTAACGCAGACTATAGATGTTAAAATCTACTTACCTGCAATTCCCCCCCCCCCCATAGAAGTAATGTATTTGGATTCTCTTAGGTGCCCGTGTACACGAACCATTTGCTTGATCTCAACGAAAAGTTTAGTGTAGCATCCCTATATGATACCCATTTAGAATACCAAGTTTGAACTTTCTGCTCTAATTTGTTTTTGAAATATGCTGATAAATGACAGACACACAGACAGAAACACACACAAACCAACCGTTAAAAACATGCTTTTCGGATTCAGGGTGCCACAAAACGTGAAATATATCAAAAACCCATTTTCGAAAATTTGACCCAAAAACGATACTTTCTCTACCTTATGGGTAAAAGAAAGTAAAAATATGACATTTTTACAATTTAACAATGTACCACTTCGAGAAAAATAAATGATGAAAATTTTGTGTTCCGTGGTTACACTTGTTTCATGGTTTGGAGCAAGTATAACCTCGGATTACTATACACACGCATGTGCAGCCCATTAAGAGATAAGTCAATGACGTTTCCAGATTGCGAAAACCTTGATGAATCTAGAACTTTTTGAAGTATCTTAAATAGTAACAGAAATACGAACTTCTCTTTGAGCACTTCACGAAATTTGCAAAAAAAATCCTTAATAATGTGCAGCTAAAAACTAAAAATTATAGTAGAATTAAATACTTATATTGTACTTTTGGTTGTAGACACCTGTGAATTAATACATTTAATCAAAATTGTTTTTATTTTTTATTAGTACGACGGGTCGTACTATTTCTTTATGTGAGCGGTTTTGTTTGTCACCATTTATTGTATTACACCTTGAATGAACGTGCAAACACTTTTGCTTTCATTTAAAATATATAAATCTGAAAGTTTGTCATTGTATCTGTCCGGATTACTAGATTTTATTAAATAAATAATTTTAAATAATATGGTGTGTCACTCACACGACTTTCTCTTACCCTGAAATTTAATACTATAAATCAGGTTCCAGATTAAGAGGTAAGATAACGAGTACTGTTATATAAACCTGTGTTAAAAAATTATTCAAATTAGGCTTCAGAAGAGTTTTATATGATCATTAGTTCTGTGTGAGGGGGGCTACCGCCCCCCCCCCTCAATCTCCCGTTTCATTAATGCACCTACATATATATAAAATTAAAATCGGTTATTAAAAAATAATTTATTAAAATTATTTAAAAAAAATATCTTTTATGATAAAGCAGACGATTTCCATATTAGAGAAGTAGTACAAGACCAAATATAAAAAAAAAAAAAAAAAAAAAAAAAAAAAAAGAGTCCATTTTATTCTCAATATAAAAAAAAAAAAAAAAAAAAAAAAATCGATAACTGTTTTAAATTATCGCAGATCGATGGTTCAACCATTCGTTTTAAAGGTTTTGGCGAGCTCTTTTGAAAGATACCCATCATGAAAATTTACTCCCGTCGAGCGGGGACTTCCCCCTCCCTCTAGGGGGCAGAGGCAAGGCTCCTACATACACATTTTTTTTTCTGTTGACTATCTCTATTACAAAAAATATATATTCGTTTCATTTGGTTTAGTGCAGTCTATAAATGTTAAACTCTTCTTACCTGCAATTTCCCCCATAGGAGTAATGTATTTGAATACTTTTGAGTGTCCCTGTATACAAACATTTGCTTGATCTCAACGGAAAGTTTAGTGTAGCATCCTTGTATGATACACATTTAGAATACCAAGTTTGAACTTTCTGCCATAATTTGTTTTTGAGATATGCGGATAAAAGACAGGCACACACACAGACAAACACGCAGACACACACACAGACCATTTGCTAAAAACATGATTTTCGTATTCAGGGGACCTCAGAACGTGTAAATATAAAAAAAAAACTCGCATTCGAAAATTTGACCCAAAAACAATACTTTCTCTACCTTATGGGTAAGAAAAAGTAAAAAATGGTACACTTATTAATAAGGAGTAAATGTAGCTAGCGCTGCATATTTCAGTTCAATCAGTTAATTGATTAAAAAAAATATTAAGTAAAAACCCCATTTTAACTCTAAAATTATTTAAAAGAGAAAAACAAATTGATGTGTGGAAAAAAATAAATAAATGATACTTTTATATGAAAATAATAATAATAACAATTAAAATTAAATTGAGGAAAACCGTGTTAAAGAAATAGAACAGATTAAGTATAGAACCCTTTTGCGAAATTTGAAATTTGGCACCGAATTAGCTCGGACGTTTCTTGCCAAGGTCTTTACTTAGGCAATTGCGACAGCCATTTTAACTCATTGCCAAAATGACAAAATGAATAAATAAAGCCGCCAAGAGGCTACTTTGCTAAAGCTATACAAGGAAATTTTAAGAAATTAATATAGTAACCGATGCTATGGAATGAAACACTCTTATTGCATGCCTTTTATGTGGAAGAATATATTGAAATAACTCCTGTCGTACTAAATTAAATTCTGTTACAAAGAATGTAAACAGAATTTGTCTTTATTTATTTGGTAGAATTTTAAATATTAGCATATATAGTAGTTATGCTTATGAGTGAGAGTATGACTCTGTTACGCTTTAGGCTTTAGAGATTTCCTTGGATTCTGTCTGTGTGTGAACGCAAGTTGCCACCCTAATTTTCATACTTTAATTAATTTTAAAAAATCTAATTGTCCGATCGATAATCTGTTTAAGCGAACGGATTCAGAAAAATCGCTTTTTTTTTTTTTTTTTTTTTTTTTAAATCCCCAGCGTAACACGAAATCCGCGTTTGTAATGATCGATAGATGGCGCTTTTTCAGCTTTTGTTGTTAGTAAATATAATAGCCACGTGTATCTATTATTGTTCTATTTGTTATTCTACTTAATATTCGTGTATAATTTCTCCGTCATTACATCATGGAAAATGGATTGCTTTTGAAAAAAATATTTCAATTTATTCAAAGTTCGATCGGAAGTAGATTTTTAACTGAAGCTGAACAAATATTAGTTTCAAATCATCTGATTAATTCTTTACTTCCATCAGCCGAAACAACTGAAATTTTAAATTTGTCATTTGGAAATAAATGGAAGCTTAATTCTGGATTTCTTGATCCTTTGGAGTTACACTGTAGCACACAACAGTATGTGTTATCTTTTTTTACCGGATTTATTCTTTTTGATTCAATAAATATATGTGAAACTAAACATCGGCAAGTAATGGCGTCTCGCCGAAAGCTATTCATGTTAATTGTAATTTCACCTTAGCCCACCAGAGGGCGAGCATTTCATTACAATCGCGGATATGCTTTCACGTGTGGAAAAAAAAAAAAAACTGTAAAATATTAAATGTGCTCATGCATATGAAAAAATGCTGTCTATAAAATAATAATAATAATTTTAATTTTTAAAGGTAACGAAGAGATCCGCGATTGTAATGATCGATAGATGGCGCTTTCTCAACACTGCAGTTGTTAGTAAACATAGCCACATGTGTTCCATTAGTGTTCTTTTTGTTATTCTACTTAATATTCGTACTATAATTTCTCCGCCATTACATTATGGAAAATTGATTGCTTTTGGAAAAAATACTTCAGTTTATTCAAAGTTCGATCGGAAGTAGATTTTTAACTGAAGTTGAACAAATATTAATTTCAAATCATCTGATTAATTCTTTACTTCCATTAGCCGAAGCAACTGAAATTTTAAATTTGTCATTTGGAAATAAATGGAAGCTCAATTCTGGATTTCTTGATCCTTTGGAGTTAGATTGTAGCACACAACAGTATGTGTTATCTTTTTTACCGTATTTATTCATTTTTATTCAATAAATATATGTGAAACTAAACATCGGCAAGCAATGGCGGCTGTATGGAATTCGAATTAAACCATGTTTATTGCAATTTCACCTTAGCCCACCAGAGGGCGAGCATTTCATTACAATCGCGGATAAATAAAGTGCGAAAATTTCGCACGGGCTTGCTAGCAAATGATTTATTTGAAGTGAGAAATAAATAAAATGAAACGATCATTTTTCAACGGGCGCCTTATTCGCCCTACTACTAACTAGTGTAAAATATAAAGCGGGTAAATGTAAAAGAATTAAAGTAAGCAATATTTCTCTTGGGGGGGGGGGGAGAGAGATTTCAATGAATTGCGTTAAGTTAAGGAAAATCTAGGCAAATATAAGGCAATCAAAACTTAGCAACATTACTTTGGCAAAACGAAAAAAAAAAAAAAAAACTTGTTGGCATAGGTGGACTCTGCTCAGTTCCCCATCATATGTATGTTCTTATAAATTTCTAGTGCAGGACATTTATATTCATGTTAAGAGAAATGAATTTTATCAAACGCTTAACAAAGTGATAGAATGAAATCCCCGCCTAATAGGCTACCCACCATTTAGTTCGATATATTTAACTTATTCTAATCTATTACTAATCCATTTTATTGGAGTCAATTTCGTAGTTTAGTTTTCTTGCTACATTTCCTATGCAACAATCCCCAAAAATGCATATTTATATGGAATATAAATATGCATTTTTGGGGAATAACAGTTTTGCTATGTTGATAAAATCTTAAATTTCGAATAACTTACAAAATTTTCCTACTATTGGAAAATTTGTAGACAGTGATGTTCAAACAAGTATCATAAACGTTATTTTGAAGTTGTTTAATATATTTATGATTCTCAAAATGGACGTTTATGCTCAATTTTCCCCTATTCTACCATGTTAAGTAAATCGCAAATTCCAAATAACTTACGAAATTTTTTAATTAAAAACTTCATAGTCAGAGATCTTCATGCCAGTATCCTAAATGATATTTTTAAAGTGTTCTGACATCTTTACGATGAAAATATCCCTCAAAATGGAAGTTTATGCTCAAATTTGCCTTATTCTGACATGTTAAGTAAATCGTAAATTTCCAATAACTTACGAAATTTTTATATTGGAAAATTCATAGTCATTAATATTCAGGACAGTGTCCTAAGTAATATTTCAAAAGTAGTCCGACATCTTTACGGTGAAAATATCCCTCAAAATCGACGTTTATGCGAAATTTTGCTGTATTCTGCCATGTTAAGAAATTCGAAAATTTCTCAAATTATTCGAAATTTACGAAGTAGCATGTTTATGGTTACTGATGTTCATCCCGGCATCAAAACCGATTTTTAAAAACTGTTCTTACACCTTTACAATTAAAACTAGTTGGCATAGATGGACTCTACTCAGTTCCCCCTCATATATATGTTCTCATAATTTGTACAGGACATTCTCTTAACATGATTATCATGTTAAGAGAAATGAATTTGACCAAGCGCTTGACACGCTGACAGAATGAAATCCCCACCTAATAGGCTAGCCACCGTTCACTTCGATATATTTATCTTATTCTAATTTATTAATTTATTTTATTAGGGTCAATTTCGTAGTTTCGTTTTCATGCTAATATATCCAATGCAACAATCCTCAAAATGCATATTTATATGGGATATCGCCCCATTTTGCTATGTTGATAAAATCTTAAATTACGAATAACTTACGAAATTTTCCTATTAGAATATTTGTAGTCAATCATATTCAAACAAGTATCATAAATGTTATTTTGAAGTTGTCCGATAGATTTATGATCCTCAAAATGGACGTTTATGCTCAATTTTGCCACATTCTGCCATTTTGAGTAAATCGTAAATTGCAAATAATTTACGAATTTTTTAAATTGGGAAAATTCATAGTCAATAATATTCATGCCAGTATCCTAAATAATATTTCAAAAGTGGTCCGACATCTTTACGATGAAAATATCCCTCAAAATTGACGTTTATGTGAAATATTTGCCCTATTTTGCCCTGTCAAGAAATTAGTAATTTTTCAAGAATCGGCGAAATTTTCAAAGTACCATGTTTATAGTTACTGATATTCATTCCAACATCAAAACTCATATTTGAAAACTGGTCCCGCATTTTTTCAGTAAAAATTTTTCATTTAATGCACGTTTAAGTGTGATTTTGCTCTATTCTCCCATGTTAAGAAAATCGTAAATTTCGAATAACTTCTGAAGTTTTTTTAATTAGAATGTTGCAAATAAATAGGGTTCTTGCCAGTGTTAAAGTAATATTTTAAAACTGATCTGACTTCTCTGCGACAATTTGTTCTTGAGATATCGTGTACACAGACTAACATACTAACGGACACCGGCGAGAAACTCAGCCGAATCACGCTGGGCGATGAACGTGTTAAAAATACTCTTTTAAGTTCCCCATAATACTATAGGTATAAGGAACTTAGGTAATCGTGAAAATTTTCGACCTCGGTTTTTTAGTTCCCCATCATACTATAGGTATGGGGAACTTAGGTAATCGTGAAAATTTTCAACCTCGGTTTTTTTACTTTTTTACACGTTTTCAGGTGTGAGGAATCCAAAAATGAAAAAATTTGTATGGTGTCTCTGTAGGGTGTCTGTTAGTGCGTTAGTCCGTTAGTTTGTTACTCTGTGTACACGATATCTCAAGAACAAATTGTCGCAGAGAGGTCAGATCAGTTTTAAAACATTACTTTCGACGCTGACAAGAACCTTATTCGTTTGCAACATTCGAATTTAAAAACTTCGTAAGTTATTAGAAATTTACGATTTTCTTAACATGGGAGAATAGGACAAAATTTCACTTAAGCGTGCATTAAATGGAAACTTTTTACTGTAAAAATGTCAGACCAGTTTTAAAATGTCAGTTTTGATGCCGGAATGAACATCAGTAATTATAAATATGCTACTTTGAAAATTTCGCACGTTATTGGAAATCGAATTTCTTAACATGGCAGTTTAGGGCAAAATTTCACATAAACGTCAATTTTGAGAGATATTTTAATCGTAAAGATGTCAGACTACTTTTGAAATATTATTTAGGACACTGGCATGAATATTAATGACTATGAATTTTCCAATATAAAAATTTCGTAAGTTATTGGAAATTTACGATTTACTTAACATGTCAGAATAAGGCAAATTTGAACATAAACTTCCATTTTGAGGATCATAAATATATTAGACAACTTCAAAATTACATTTATGATATTTGTTTGAACATGATTGAATACAAATATTCTGATAGGAAAATTTCGTAAATTATTCGTAATTTATGATTTTACCAACATAGCGAAATGGTAAATTTTTCATATAAATATGAATTTTGAGGATTATTGCATTGGAAATAGTAGCATGAAAACTAAACAACGGAATTGACCCTGATAAAATAAATTAATAGATTAGAATAAGATAAATATATCGAAGTGAACGGTGGATAGCCTATTAGGCGGGGATTTCATTCTGTCACTGTATCAAACTTTGGTCAAATTCATTTCTTTTAATATGATAATATGTCTCGCACTAGAAATTTATGAGAACATAAATATGATGGGGAATTGAATAGAGTCCACCTATGCCAACTAGTTTTATGACATTATAGAGCTCTGAATCCAAATACTTTGTTGAGTTATATTGATATTTATAATGATCCTTACTTTAGTTTTTCGGAAAAGCTACAAAAGACATTTTTAAAAAAATGAAGTTAGGGCCTTTTAATTGATGGGGAAGAGCTCACGGAAAGCAAGAAAGCAAAATATCTCTAGATGTATCAGAACTAAATAATGAAATTTTAGAACAAAACATAGGTAGTTGAAGCAAGTTTATTTTTATTTATTTATTTATTTTTATAATTATTATTCGTTTAACAATTCAGTCCTTTGTACCTTTGTACGGAAAGAAAAATAAACATCAGTGTTTAGAACAAGACTATTGATATGAAAATTTTATGATGCGATAGGTAAATAAAATTAAACAACCCCCCCTCCGACAAAGGAAATTGTTAAAAAAATCTTGAAATGAAATCTATGAGAGTCTTCTGGCTGGAATTTTGCAGTATGGTGAAAGTCAGTATCATGATATACAGCTGCGCACAGTAATTGAGAATTTATTGAAGTATGAATTAATGCCTTCTTAACAGAGGCTAAACCATACTTGTGGATATATCTCAAGATTCTAGATAAGAAATATTTCTTGAAATATACAATGTAGGCGTGGAACATACAATACTCATCTGAAATTTGATTTTCTGGCTGTTTCCCTAAAAATTAAAACCAAGTATTAACCCGATCATGTTATCGCTTTTTTTCGCACCTTGTCAGTTTATCATGGGTCGCTGAAGACTCGAGCAATGTTAGAGCACGTTATTTTTAATGAAAACAATGTGATAAAATTCTTGAATACTTCTACTTTAAAGATAAACAATTAATATTGCAAAAAAAAAAAAAAAATTAAACAAATATTTTATTTTTCATCGGAAATACACCTATTTCCATAAAATGCAGGAATATAACTTTTGAGCAAATTGAGAAATCTGAAAAATTCAAATTGCATAATAAAATTTCAGAATGGTATTTTTACGAAAAAAATCCTGGACATGATGGATAGGTATTTCTTCTATATGTGAATTCTGAGGGATGAAACAAAAGAAAAATGTTTCGGGTCTCCAATGACCCACGATAACCTCATCGGTTTAAAATATATCAAGGTTTCTATGAAGGACCAGTATGTCCAATTCTCCGTTCACTGTAAAAAAAAAAAAAAAGAAAAGAAAAGAAAGAAAAAGGCAGTTTTACAGCAGAATGTGCTGGCAATTTGAACGCAGAAAAAAAGAAAGTAGTAATTTGCAGCAAAAATAATTGTAAAATAGTCGCTCTTTACAGATGTTTCCGCTGTAAACTGTCATATTTAACAGCAGAATGTGCTGGCAACATGGGTGCCAGCACATTATGCTGTAAAAACTGCCCCTCCCCCATATATATATATATATACACATACAGTGTTTAACTTATCGATTTTTATGTTCTTATTCAGACTCACTTTTTATTGTACTATCGTACCAAAATAAAAATATTCAAATTATGATACAAAATCTGCGATATTTTCATTTAGGTGCATATCGCAAGAGAAGTGATATAACAATTAGGAAAAAATGAAACGAACGCTATGTACCAAGAACCTATGCAAGAGCATTGGTTCTGTATGTACGTATGCACCTAAATGTATGTATGTATGCATTTTACATACATTTAAGTCATGTATGTAAAAGTTAAGTCTTACGATAAACTTAAATTTTCCTGCTTTATTCTGACCAATTACTATATTATAATGATACAGAATAGAGGAAAGTTGGGGGATAGCTACATCATGCAACTTTTTAATGTAGTTTTGGAGATTTTATTTTTATTCGATTCCTGCGCAAGCTATGTTTTATCACATAATGTACTAACCTATGCTGCTAAATATCATACAAATTAAATTTGTACACCGAATACATCAAAAGAGTTTTCTTTTATTATAAATATTTTTCACAGCTGTAGCAATTTAGATTTTGGACCTAAACAGAGACTATTTTTCACAGTTTGTTGAATAATTTTTCATCATTAAATTATTTCAGTCAACTAAAATATGAAACCACAGACGGTAATCTCCCGTCCTCACCCCTTCCCCGCCAACCATTATGCTTATAGACAAAAATAGCTATGTTGAAAATTTTCCTACTCGAAAATACTGTCTTTCCATAGTACTTAATTCTGCAAGTAACAAAAACCGACTCACAACGGAAAATAACGAATAACAAATATATTAACTCGTAAAATTGCTAATATTTAGCGTAAATACAGGACGATTTGAATCAAAAATGATGAAAATGTATGAATTGTTTCAAATAGGTGTTTTTCACGAATCTTTTAAAAATAGAGTATTGGGAAAGGATATCGAAATAGTCAAAGAAAGTTAAGCACAGAATACTTAGGGAGACTTGGCACCATTTACGACATCACTGAAGTAGGTTTTATAATAAGGGCCCTCTTCACTCACCGCCGCCGGAAGCCGAAGCTAATGTTATTCTATGGGAAATTTTTCTTTACAAATAACTCATTAACTAATTCATATTTTTAAATTCTGTTTTCACATTATAAAAATTCCCAGCTGTTAAATTGACGGACCTTTTTTAAAAAATTATTTTTTTAATTTTTTATATTTTATTTTGAAGCTGCAAAATACGAATTTTCAATATGTGAATTTTTTT
The DNA here is from genome assembly GCA_963930645.1 of Salticus scenicus. Lineage (NCBI taxonomy): Eukaryota > Metazoa > Arthropoda > Arachnida > Araneae > Salticidae > Salticus > Salticus scenicus. The sequence goes on from OZ005656.1 coordinate 246,660,702, forward strand.
CATTTTGCAATTAAAAAATAAAATATAAAAAATTAAAAAAATACATTTTTAAAAAAGTTGCGTCAATTTAACAGTTGGGAATTGTCTGAATGTGAAAACATAATTTAAAAATATGTATTAGTTAATAAGTTATTTGCAAAGATAATTTCCCCATAGAATAACATTGACTTGGGCTTCCGGCGACGGTAAGTGAAGAGGGCCGTTAAAACTAGCATTTATAAATTGAACTATTTTAGGTTTGTTCAATAAAATATATATTCGGGCAACAATTATGTAGATTTTTGATACATTTTTTTTACAGATTTGAAATCTTTAAATAGCATTTTCTCAATTCCCATTTTTTTTATGAATTCATTGTCTTCAGAACGCTAAACGATCTACGGTTATTTAAGAAAATATTTAAGATTTTTTTTTTTTCTTTTTTTGGATGTTTAATAAAACCTACTTAAAATAATTAGGGATGGATTTTGCAATATATTTATAAGAAAAATTATTAATATAAAAAAAAATCACGTTTCTTTGCGAATTTTTAGTTAGACATGCAGTTTTATATTCCAGAGTAAGTTTTATCCGAATGGCTAAAAATTTCGTCTTATCTCAAACGTTGTCAATGTATGACAAAGCAAAAGCTGATTTAAACCACTTTTCAATGTCTCGACAAAAGTTGGTTGGAAAAAAAAAATCTGGAGTGACTCCACTCGACTTTCCGAACATTGAGTAATTAACAGTTTTGTAGATAAAGTAAAGAAAGAGGAGTTGTTAAACAAACAAAAGAGAGAAAACCACAATAGAGTGTTTGAGTATATTTCTCCAAATATTACACGATGTTTTATTTAACGCTACTGAACTTTGAGCCCATAGATCATAATGATAAAGAATTTTTGCTGTGTCCCTGTAAAAACCTATAAATGCTAGATTCCCCAACATGCTTATAGTTAGTGCAACAGTGATTTATAATATTCATATGAATTTTCAGCTCAATTGAATAAGGCGTTTAGATGCTATCGCACTTTTAAAAATTTGGTCCAATAGGCCATAATGGTAAAGAATTTTTCTTTGTGTCCCTGTAAAAAACCTGTAAGTACTAAATTCACCAAAATCTATACAGTTGGTGCAACTGTGACCTATAACATCTGTACAATTTTTTTGCTCAAATTAATAAGGCGTTTAGACGCTATCATACTTTTAAAAATTTGGCCTCATAGGCCATAATGATAAAGAATTTTTCTTTGTGCCCCTGTAAAAAAAACTGTAAGTGTTAAATTCACCAAAATCTATACAGTTGATGCAACTGTGACCTATAACATGTGTACAAATTTGTTGCTCTTATTAATAAAGCGTTTAGACGCTATCGCACTTTTAAAAGTTTGGCCCCATAAGCCATAATGATAAAGAATTTTTCCTGGTGTCCCTGTAAAAAAAAAAAAAAAAAAAAAAAAAAAACTATAAGTGCTAGATTCGCCAAACTCAATAGGGTTCGTACTATGGTGACTTACAATATACGTACCAACTTTCAGCTTATTCGAACAAAGCGTTTAGACGCTAGCGTGTTCACTCACAGACATACACATTCAAAGACATACATACATCACCGTAAAAATAGTGAAAACGGGCTCGGGGGACCTCGAAACGTATAGAAACATGAAAATCTCAAATTCGGATTTTTGACATGATTACAATACTTTCCTCACTATAGTGTTCGGAAAGTTAAAAAAAAAAAAAAAAAGGGGGGGGGAGGTATACCAAAACAACGCGCTTCAGATATCATGAAAAATTATATTGAATGGTATTTTCGACTGATTTTTTAAAATTCTGCCCTTTGAAGTCAAGTCATATTTTCAGTTACGATGTAGTTGTTTCTCTTCATTTGATAAAATAGTGTTACGTTTAAGGTGTAAGCACCCTGACTACGAAAAGACGTAAAAACTCAGGAAATAAAATCCAGCGATATTACGCATCGGAAACTTAAAAAAAAAAAAAAAAAAAATGCTGTGTGTGCCAACTCATTAATGAAACAGTAAGCATTATAATTCGTTTTTCTTTCTAATCCGTAAATAAATCGTAATTTCATACATTAATAGAAGAATATAAAATAGCAGTTCAAAGTCATATTAACCCTTTGCCCTGAACATGTTTTCATCATGCTTACCGGGAACACCGGTCTCACAGACCGCTATTTTTAGAAAAAGGTACTGAATGTATTTAGCGAAATTTCGTGGCGATAAATTATGAATTCTTGCAGCCATAACTTTACTTTCTCAATCATGACGTATTATAGGGACGATAGGATATCATATGGTTGATTGGATTTAATGCCGCATTAGTACTGCGCAACGGGTAATTGGCGACGGTCTGGGACGCACCCCTAAGGATGGTCCGGAGACGTGCCATCATAATTTTGATCCTGCCCGATTAGGTGACCCCCAGAGCTATAATTTGGTATATTATATGATTGAATCATCTGGTTTCTGAAATTATTCTTTTTTAATATGTTTATAGTGACCAGTTTAGAGTACTTTTATAAATACGAAGCATTAAAATTATTAAACGAATGTAATTACGGCGTTGATTTTTGAATTCTAAATAACCACACTAATAAAAAGTTATAAATAAACAATTTCTTATTATTTTTCGAACTACAGGAAATGAGTCTACGCTCGGATTGGAAGAAATTTTGTTACCCTGTTTCGACTATTGAGTTACCGAATTTCGTGCACTTTGAGATGCATTCACAAGCGATACCATCGACAAGATATTAGAGTACACCCCGGACTAGTAACCGTTTTGCTATCCAACATCAGATCTCCACCATTTAGTCAAATCATCCACCAAACCGACATGAAAATTCCACCAAGGCAAGTTTCCTCCACCTTTGTTATCGCTGTTTTATATTTCGATTGGGTGTAAATTAAACATATACCAAAACCTACACTAGCTGAAATGGAAAGCAAGTAACCTAATCCTTGTTATTGTTTAAAAGCTGTTCCGTTTGAATTTTGTTTGGAGGAATGAATGGTTGGGTTTTACGTCGCACTAGTGCTGCTCAGATGGGCAATTGGCGACGGTCTGGGACACACCTCTAGAGGTGGTCCGGAGACATGCCATCACAATTTTGATCCTCCACGGAAGGAATCCTCTCCCGTTTCGGAGACCCCGAGAGGGACTTTTGTTTAGAGTTGTGGTGGTAAGAGGAACAAACCATTTAAAACATGCAAAATCCCAAGAACCAGTTGCCAAGACAGTGATTATTACCAGAAGAAAGCGTCATGTGATATTTAAACTAGGGTGACCAAATGTCCTGAAATTAGGGGGTTAACTAAAGTGACTGAATGTCTCAATTTATTGGGGACAGTCACCACTTTTGGCAGTTTGTCACTGCCGAATGTACAGTCGGTAACAAAAGTATCCGAACACTAGCAAAATTTCCTATGTAAAAAAAGTACGCTTAATACAGTTTTGCTAAATAAATCCTTGTCGAGCCCTGTTCTTAGACTGGTTAAGAACATGATTCGACAAGGATTTATTTAGCAAAACTGTATTAAGTGTACATTTTTTATATAGGAATTTTTGCTAGTGATCGGACACTTTTGTTACCGACTGTACTCTTGCCAGTAGTCAAAAGCAATGTTATTCTGTGAGGATATCTGTTTCCACAATACCCATTACCTAATATTCTTTTTCCGAAAATTGTTTTTTTGCATTTTATTTTCTAGCCCCCCCCCCCCAAAAAAAAATAAAAATAAAAAATAAAAAATAAAAAAAAATAAAAAAATGCAGTTTATTTTTTAATTTTTTATTTGTATTATTTTTTATTCAAAAATAAAATGTAAAAAATAAAAATAATTAAACTATTTTAGAAAATGAGTGCAAATTTAACGGTTGTGAAATTTTCTAAATGTGAAAATGGAATTTAAATAATCATCAATTGTGGAAGCATATTTCCCCACTGAATAACATCACCTGTTGGTGAAGTTTGGTATTATACAGTCGGCAACAAAAGTCTCCGAACACTAGCAAAAATTTCTATATAAAAAAAAGTACACTTAAAACAGTTTTGTTAAATGAATCCTGTTTTTAGACTGACTAAGAACAGAATTCGACAACGATTTATTTAACAAAACTGTATTAAGTGTACATTTTTTTCATAGGAATTTTTGGTAGTGTTCGGAGACTTTTGTTACCGACTGTACTAAGAAAGGCAAACTTAAAAAACAAAACTTTTAGAAAGAAGTTCCAATTATTGGCAATGTGCTGTTAGCGCTCAAAAATTGATATTCCTAATATCCTCATGACATTTTACATGTTTTTTTTTTGTTTTTTTTTCAACATTAAGGGGATTGCCCATTGCGCAACACTAGTGCGACGTAAAACTCATCCAACCAACCAACCAACCGTCAACAGTAAGCGGCTCCGGGCCCTGCTCACTCTTCCAATCCCAAAGGGTAGTTTCCTTGTTTGAACAGATTTTACGTTGTACTAGTGCCACGCTGTGGACAATTGGCAACGGTCCGGGACTCATTATAGGGTTGTTCTGAGATATGCCATCCTCTACAGGTTGAGTGTATTTTACGTCGCACTAGTGCTGCAGTTAAGTAGACTTGGCGTCTTCGACGTTTATCGCCAAACATGCCGGTACCGTATTCTAGGAATCTGCATCCGCAATTCCCTGCACTAAGCCTAACCTTTAGCGGTCTCAGAGACCGATGTTCCGGTATAAGGGTTAAGGTGTTCTTTCTAAATCCCGAATGTGCAGAAAACTATTAGAAAAACCATAAATTCGTTAATGATTTTACGTATTCCAGTCCTCAAAACGTGTAAATATATCAAAACGTCAATTTCGAAAATTTAACCTATATTTCCTCTACCAATTTAACGATTAACAAAAAATATATTTCACTGAGTGTATTTTGTCATTTAACTTTAAACTCGATTGTTTCCACTTAATACCAACACTGATTACAATAAGCGCGTTTTGAATGTTTTTAAGAGGTTACATGGATTTTGAAGATTTTTTTTTTTTTTTTTTTTTTACTTTCTCTTACCCATAAAGTAAAGTATTGTTTTTGGGTCAAATTTTCGAATGCGAGATTTTGTTATATTTACACGTTTTGAGGTCCCCTGAATACGAAAGTCGCGTTTTTAGCAAATGGTCTGTGTGTGTGTGTCTGTTATCAGCATATCTCAAAAACAAATTATGGCAGAAAGTTCAAACTTGGTATTCTAAATGTGTATCATATAGGGATGCTACAGTAAGCTTTTCGTTAAGATCAAGCAAATGGTTCGTGTACAGGGACAATCAAGAGAATTCTATAATACATTACGTCTATGGGGGAAATTGCAGGTAAGTAGAGTTTAACGTCTATAGACTGCACTAAACCAAATGAAACGAATATATATTTTTTGTAATAGAGATTGTGAACAGGGAAAAAAATTGTGTATGTAGGAGCCTCGCCTCGAGGGGAGTAAATTTTCATGATGGGTATCTTTCAAAAGAGCTCGCCGATTCCTTTAAAACGAATGGTTGAACCATCGATATGCGATAATTTAAAACAAAGTTATCGATTTTTTTTTACTTTTAACAAAAAAAAAGTTTTTTTTTTTTTTTTTTTTTTTTTTTTAATATTGAGAATAAAATGTACTTTTTTTGGATATTTAGTGTTAAACGACTTCTCTAATATGGAAGTCGTCTGCATTATCATAAAATATAATTTTTTTAAATAATAATTTTAATGAATTATTTTTTAAAAACAGAATTATTTTTTAATAGCCGAATTAAATTCTTTATAAATGTAGGTGCATTAATGAAACGGGGGGTTGAGGGGGGCGGTGGCCCCCCTCACACAGAACTAATTATCATATAAAACTCTTCCGAAGTCTAGTTTGAAATGTTTAACACAGGTTTACAGAACAGTACTCGTTATCTTACTTATTAATCTGCAACCTGTATTTATAGTATTAAATTTCAGGGTAAGAGAAAGTCGTGTGAGTGATACACCAGATTATTTAAGCATATTTTCTTTCTTTCTTTTTATTTTATGTATTTAAAAAAGAAAAAAAAAATCAAAATTTTGAGCATGTAGACGAGCAACATTTAAACAATATTTTATTAAAATTTTTGGAAAATTCAGTCTGTAGGCCTTGGTTTCAGAAGACCTTTCAGAAAAGACGGTTTCTCAAAATGAAATGCACCGATCTCACTGAAAGTTTGCACACATCTTCAAAATAGAAGTGACTACTGCTTGAATGAATGGATTTTTTTTTTTTTTTCCCCTCAGATTACAACTAATTTTACAAGGATATACGTGGGGTAAAATGTACCGAAATTTGAAATGTTCTTGCATACAACTCTGCCAAAAACTCAAATTTCAATTAAAAAGGAAAAAAACTCTTCATTTAAGCCCTAGTCCATTCTATTTTAAAGAAGTGCACAGAATTTCAATAAGACCGGTGCATTAGTTTTTGAGAAATAGTGTCCATCGCTTTTCTGAAGGGTCTTCGAAAACCAGGACCCACCAACTGAATTTCCCTAATTTTTAACACGCTTTTATTAGCTTCACCTGTATGTATGTATGTTTGTAACTGCTCTGGGAGCAAACAAAATATTTATATTGTAAAAAAATACTTTCCCTACGTGAACGATGTGGCGTGGAGGTAAGGCACCGCACTACGAACCTAAAGGTCCAGCGTTCGATCCTAGTCAGGGGAGATTTTTTAAAAATGGTTTTTGTTTAATTCTAAGTTATTTTAATTAAAGATTTAAGTGTGTGTAAATATTATGGTGTGTCACTCACACGATTTTCTCTTACCCTGCATTTTAATACTAAGATAGACATTTTGTGCTTTTTTAGTTCACATTTCTATAAAAGCGTGTTTTTTAATTTTTTAAAACTATAATATTATTAAATGAAAATTTTACTAAATATTGTTTAAATACTGAACTTTTATATGCTCGAACTTTTGAATAAAAAAATTTATTATAATAAAAAAAGGGGGGAGGGGGTAAATTAATTATTATTATTATTTTTAACTTTTGAAACCATGTAAACTAGGGTTCATCGAAAATTTATATATATATATATATATATATATATATATATTAAATTCCCAATAGTGCGGCAAAGTTGCCTTATGCTATCGTTAGTATGTGTGCAAAATTTTGATGATCTGAGGTAATATCTTCAGTTGCCTCAGGGGTCGTTCATGATACAAAACTCGTAACTTTATCGTTTTTTCAGTATTTTTTTTTAAATAAGAAATTAGAATCTTCAGTTCCAATAGGGCCGAAAAATTGTCATATGGTACCCTTAGAGCGTGTGCAATTTTTTTTATTGATGTGGGTCAATGGCTTCAGTTGCCTCTACGGGTCACTTATCTGGCCAAATTCGCTCATTTTAATAACTTTCCTTCAACACTTCTACGACTGTTATTCTTTTAATTATGGTTATTTCTATTCACTTTTTTTTTTTTGTTATGAACAAATTATGCATTTGTGCAAGTGTGCAACGCGTATACTGTTAAAAAAAAAAACATGTAAACTTACTTGCTTTCGCCCGTTTAATTTTTACGGTCACAACCGTTTTTTACCTACAAGACGGGCATACCCGTATTTTCTGATATGACTTGATATTTTCCGCTTAACCACGAGGTTCTTTAAAAAAAAAAAAGAAAGAAAGAAAGAAAAAAGTGCTAAAAGACTTAAGTAAGCTTCATTAATCGTTTGTAGCACATATGCTTCAAAGGAATAATAAAAAAAACTGATTTATATATAAAGTGGTATCCAAAATGATAAATTACGGGAAAAACACTTAATTAAAATGTATTTGGCCGGAACTTTTGCTGACAGGCAAAAACCCGTAAATTTTTCTGCAATTTTTTTACGGTGAACAGAATCCACAATGATTCATTCTATTAATTGTTTATTAAAATGCAAACAATAAAAAATTCAGATTGAAAAGGATAGAATGCAATTGAAGTATGAATCAATTTGTTCACACACACACAAAAAAAAAAAAGTTAATAGAAATAACCGTAATTAAAAGAATTACAGACGTAGAAATATTGAAAGAAAATCATTAAAATGAGCGAATTTGGCCAGATAAATGACCTGTAGAGGCAACTGAAGCCGTTGACCCACATCAATAAAAAATTACACAAATTACATTTCTAAGGATACCATATGGCAATTTTTCGGCCCTATTGGAACTAAGGATTCAAATTTATTTTTTTAAAAAAAATTTGAAAGAACGATAAAATTATGAATTTTGTATAATGAACGACCCCCAGAGGCAACTGAAATCATTAACTAAGATCAGCAATATTTTGCACACATACTAACAATAGCATAAGGGAACTTTTTCGCACTACTGGAAGTTTGATATAAATAAAAAAAAAAAAATAAAAAAATCAATACACCCTAATGTAAACCCCTAATAAAATGACATTTAACAAGTCGGCATTAATAATGACTCCAGTCAAAAACAGAAATTTTAAGTTTATGTCATTGAAAAATGTATGAAGTGTTACAACATGCACGAAAAGCGTCATATCTCTATCTCAAAAAATATTCTCACGAAAGGCAGTTGTGTCAGTTTTAATATAGGTTTTGTTTTATCATTAAGCTGATTTTTCTCAAAAACTGTGTTTTTGAGTTGCGTCACTTTACTTGCCGGGGTGCAAAATCTAATACTATTGTTTTAAAAAACTCTAAAACCTTGAAGTTTTTTTTTTTTTTTTAATAAAATTTGTAAATTTCAATTTGAAAAAATTATAAAATGTCAATGAATAGCTGGCCTTGAATGTAATTAAATATTATCAATAAAATCTCTAATTTTGAACCTAATTTAGAGATTTTTTACATCATGAACTCAATGCACTTTTTATAGCCGATTTTTGAATTGTCAAAATCTTAACTCTTATAGAAATAATTAAAAAAGTTTTTTTTTTTTTTTTTTTTTTTTTTAGGGGGGGGGGGTGTTAATAAAAGTAAGTGTGAAAATTATTTCACCACGACTGCTTTTATGAGAATTTGTAAATTCTGAGAAGATGGGAGAAGACATACAAAGTATATAAATTGGTCTTTCCCCCTTTACTCTGAAGGAGGTTTAAAAAAAAAAAAAAAAAAAAAAAAAAAAAAAAAAAAATCCCTCAATTTTGCTTACGGACTTGATAAAATTTGATCAAACTTTTTAAAGTAATTTTCTCCCAAGAGAAAGAAAATTAAAAAAAAAAAATTGCCACAGCAGGGTACACTAAATATTTATAAATATTTTACTCCCCCTCCTTTCTCTCTGTAAATCCTGCGTACATCTACGTATTAAATAAATTTAAAAAAAAAAAAAAAAAAAAGTTTCTTGCTCATCATTATTTGCCACTTGGCGCAAATTTTAAGACTCAAAACAAGAATCACAACGCAGACTTTCCATTTCATTTGTTGATAAAATCTTGTAAAGTGGTATTTTCTTTTTAAATGTATTTTGGAATTGTTTTTTCCATTCAGTTAATAAATAGGCATGTTGGTTTTAAATTTATCTGTAGATGTTTTACTATTTAGATTGACTTTGGAAAATAATTTACTTTCTTCCACATATCAATATCTGTTCTCCTAGAAGTTAATTTATATTCAATAAAAGGTGGGACAATGACATGATTTCGATTTTTCTTAGAGTTTCTTCACTTTAGTAAATACCAATAACCCCCCCCCCTTCTCCTCCCTCAGAATATATAATACTTTAATTTATAAATGGCAAAATCGCTGAGAATGTAAGCCAGAAGAGAATTCTGCAACTCTAACGGTTAATTTTTTTTAAGCCAAATTATTTATTAAGAGAAATAATTTTTTTAAAAATTAGGGGAAAAAATTAACAATGAAGAAAACACGCATTTGGAGCAATAGTTCCATAATATAAGGAAAAATTCAGTCAATCTGTATTGTTACGGCTATAAAATTATGACACGAAGTTACTTCAAAAAGAAAAGAGGGGCCTTTATAATTATCAAAAGAACAGACTTCGGACTAGAAAGCAGAGAAAGAAAATTAAACGCTTCAACATTAAATTTTAGAAAAAGTATCGTCCATATTTCTTGGTATATATACAAGCAAATAAAACAGTATACGTTGTGCGTAGGGGGTTATCTTCTGGGAAAAAAAAAAAATGTAAAACTTATTACATGTCGTTTATTTACTTTATATGCATAGCGATCATAGTTATACGCTTAAAACTGCTATTGCAGTAACTAGGAAATATTTGGCAATTAACATCGCAATTATATTTAAAAAGAAAAATATCCAGCGCTTACGTATTTCAAGACATTCAAATGAATTTTTATAAAGTAATAAAAAAATTAGTAAAACTTTCAAAAACGGTAAAGTTGCTTTATAGTACTTTCACCAGGTTTATTTAATGCTTGTAACAATATTAATTTCAAGCAATGAATTAGGAAAGAACATTCACCATTATATTAAAAGGGAGAAAAACTCAGGTTTACAAAAGAACATCAGTTATATAATTGTGTAAACACATATTATAGTGTATATTATTCATTCACTTTAAATATCTCTATGAAAATATTCATATTATTCACAATGCTCTAAATACTTATTTTAATAAACGGCAAAAATGTACACAAAATATAGCTTTTGCTTTACAATGTGACAATACTACTTAAATTCTAATGTTAAACATCGTCTGCTCACGAAGTCATACACATTCTATCTGTTAGGCGTATTTTAAAAAGTTGAAAGCTACTAAATATTTGCATACATTAAAATTTCTTACCTCTCTTTGTATCCGTTGATTGAAAAGTAGTGAATATAAATGAACTTTAACAGCTGAATGTTTGTTTGTGGTTGTCTTAATCCGATTTTTACTAATTTTTGTCCAACTCGTCATCTAATTGGTTATCGAGTATCAAATATTAACATAATAACCAATGAAGATTAATTAGTAGTTTTTAATTTAATATAATCGAATTTTTTTTGCAATGTTTAAGTGCAAGTTTGAGAGATTTAATTAGTCAGTGAAAAAAATAAAAATATAATGATGAAAATTATAATTACTAACCAACCACTCCTTTAAAAATTAGGTCTCAATGCTCTTTTTAATTTAAAAGAATATTTTAATTCGCAATGTTTTATTTGAATTAGAGTATCAATTTAATTTTAGAATGAGCATAAAAACAGATAAAAATCTTCGTCTTATGGTTGAGATCAGTGGATTTAACATCGCACTAGAGCTACACGAAATTACGAAATTGCTTAGAGCATGATTTTAAGCAATACGATTATTTAATTTTAGATTTACATTTGTTAATGCTGGTATTTTCTTACATTTGTTCTTCCGAAAAAAACGAAAGAAAAAAAAATGAATTTTAGCTATAAAATGATGCTTATAATCAGGTTTATTGGTGGGGGTGTGATGTTCGGGAAGAAATAGGTTACTAGTCCTGGGTCTATTCTAATATTTAGTCAATGGTCAAACTCGTGATCAGGGATAGCTATTTCGATATTCGAGCCGGCCGAAGATCATCGTGTATATTACTGGCTAAGGCTCCTATATATACGAGCTGGCGCATCAGGCATTTTGTGGCCTTAGGGTTGCCACATGTATCCAGCGCGTTTCTCTGATAAACAAACGACAAACATTTTTTTTTTTTTTAATCGTCTTACGTTACTTTAGAGTAACTTGTTTTATTATATTTCATAATTTTAGCTAAGTAAACTATGATATGGAAGTTTGTTTAGCGATAAACTGCTATAATTATTCAAGAAGTAAATATAAATTTTTCATAGACCTTCTATTACTGTGTATTTGAGTTTTGGCAACATTTTGTAAAAGAAACAGAAACCGCCCTAACAACACATCTTACCCCAATACATCCATAGGATGTCCTCAGAATAAAATGACATCCTGAGAATGTACTGTGAGAAAAATGTGTTTTTAGGAATATTATTGTTGCTTATTGCTCTTATCTTGACCGTATTAGCTTCAGATCAGAGTTTCTTAAAATCATTAGGGAAGCGATAAGGACGCCAAGCGGGAGTGCTGTCCTCTTCGGGGGCAAAAAAATGGCGGTGATGCGCCGGCCTATTATTTTATTTAGGGCTCTATTACTGGCCACTGGTACATGTAAAATCCGTCATGACTGCATTGTCCTCCATGTTTCGCAAAATTAATCTTTCTTTAACCTCTGTGTGTTACCAAAGCTGGAGAGCTATCTTCTCCTCAGAGGATCGAAATTGTGATGGCATGTCTTCGGGCTATCTCTGTGGATGAATCCCATACTGTCCTATTGCCACTACGCAGCTCTACTGTGATGTTAAACTCACTCAACCTCAACTTCAAAATTATGTGAATAAAATTTTGGTTGCTTGGATTTTACGTCGCACTAGTGCTGCGCAATAAGCAATTGGCGACAGTCTGGGACTTATCCCTAGGAGTGGTCCGGAGACATGCCATTACAATTCTGATCTTCCATGGAGAAGATGGCTCCCCCGCTTTGGTGACTCCCAGAGTATAAAAGTTTTGAAAAAGCATTTAGTAAAACACCAGAACCGATATATGCATTTATGCATTTTATAAAAAATATTTCAACTAGTTACGAGATTTAATATAAGCTTTTAATAAAAAGTGATGAAAATATTCTTGTTTGTGGCTTACTTCAGCGTCCAGTTAAGCTTTTTTGATATCACAGAAAAATCGAAAGAAGAAAATTGACTTGTCTAGGAACATCGATAAACGTTAGGTTTTTAGGTTTGTTTGATCATGATATCCCTGATATTATGTCTAGGGGCAACCCACAGACCGTCTCCAATTGCCCATTGCGCAGCACTAGTGCGACGTAAAACCCAATCAACCAACCAACCAACCCTGATATTATCCGGTGATATTTTCTGATTTTTCTTGTAAATATAAATTTTAATTTTATTTTATAAAATCTGCCCGATTACTGTTGACAACTCTCATAAAAAAAAAAAAAATAAAATAAAAAAAATCTTGAGATTAACCCTCATACCGGAACATCGGTCTCTCAGACCGCTAAAGGTTAGGCTTAGCGTAGGGACTTGCGGATGCATATTCCTAGAATAGAGTACCGGCACGCTTGGCGATAAATGTCGAAGACGCCGAGTTTATCAAACTGCAGCACTAGTGCGACGTAAAATACACTCAACCTCTAGAGGATGACATATCTCAGAACAACCCTAGGAATGAGTATCGGACCGTTGCCAATTGTCCACAGAGTGGCACTAGTACAACGTAAAATCTGTTCAAACAAGGAAGCTACCCTTTGGGGTTGGAAGAGTGAGCAGGGCCCGGAGTCGCTTAATGTTGACAGTTGTTTGGTTGGTAGGATGGGTTTTACGTCGCACTAGTGCTGCGCAATGGGCAATCCCCTTAATGTTTAAAAAAAAAAAAAAAAAAAAAAAAAAAAAAACATGTAAAATGTTATGAGAATATTAGGAATCTCAATTTTTGAGCGCTAACAGACACATTACGTAGAAATGTCAATAATTGCAAATTCTTTCTAAAAGTTTTAATTTTTAAGTTTGATTGCTTTTCTAAGTACAGTCGGTAACAAAAGTGTCCGAACACTAGCAAAAATTCCTATGTGAAAAAAGTGCACTTCATACGGTTTTGTTAAATAAATCCTTATCGAATCATGTTCTTACACTGACTAAGACCAGGATTCGACAAGGATTTATTTAACAAAACTGTATTAAGTGTACTTTTTATACATAGGAATTTTTGCTAGTGTTCGGACACTTTTGTTACCGACTGTAACAAAACTCTCTGAACACTAGCAAAAATTCCTATGTAAAAAAAGTACGCTTAATACAGTTTTGTTAAATAAATCCTTGTCGAATCCTGTTCTTAGTGACAAACTGCCAAAAGTGGTGACTGTCCCCAATACATTGAGACATTCAGTCACTTTAGTCCACTCCTTAATTTCAGGACATTTGGTCAGCCTAGTTTAAATATCACATGATTACGTAATGAGCAATTGGTGGAAGTCAAGAATCCACCCCTACAAGTGGTCTAGGACGAGGCATGTCATTACCATTGTGTGTACCAGCAAAAGTATCCGAGCACTAGCAATAATCCCTCTCAAAAGAAGATTACACTTAATACTGCTTTGTTATATAAACCCTGTCGAGTCATGTTCTTAGTCAGTGGGCGCATTCGAAAGTATTTCCAGGTCACTTTCCGAGTTGGGAAATGACGTCACGCGGGAAGTTCGGGAAATTAGAACTACCATATAGGAGCCTTACGAAAAATGACCGAGATATATCTACTTCCGTACACATCTCATCTTCCCGGGAAACAAATATATAAACAAACATGGCTCCTATATGGTAGTTCTAATTTCCCAAACTTCCCGCGTGACGTCATTTCCCAACTCAGGAAGTGACCGGGAAATACTTTCTAATGCGCCCAATCTAACAACATGATTCGACAAGGATTTATTTAACAAAACAGTGTTAAGTGTAATTTTTTGGCATCAGAATTATTGGCTAGTGCTCGGATACTTTTGCTGCCGGTTGTACAAGAAAGCTCAGCAATCACTTAGACACACGAATGTACTCTTTCCACACATGAAAAAAAAAAAAAATGACTGGGTACCCCTCATTGAGCAGATATATTAGTAGAGTACGGATTCCCTATATTGTCTATGGAGAAAAATTCCCGGAACATTAATACGGTTTTTGCGCCTTCTTTTGGTAATAATCGCTGTCTTGGCAACTGGTTCTTGGGATTTTGCATTTGCATGTTTTAAATGGTTTGTTCCTCTTACCACCAAAACTCCAAACAAAAGTCAAACGGAACAGCTTTCAAACTATAACAAGGATTAGGATACTTGCTTTCCATTTCAGCTAGTGTAGGTTTTGGTATATGTTTAATTTACACTCCATCGAAATATAAAACAGCGATAACAAAGGTGGAGGAAACTTGCCTTGGTGGAATTTTCATGTCGGTTTGGTGGATGATTTGACTGAATGGTGGAGATCTGATGTTGGAAAGCAAAAAGGTATCTTGTCGATGGTACCGCTTGTGAATGCATCTCAAACTGCACGAAATTCGGTAACTCAATAGTCGAAACAGGGTGACAAAATTTCTTCGAATCCGAGCGCAGACTCATTTCCTGCAGTTCGAAAAATAATAAGAAATTGTTTATTTATAACTTTTTATTAGTGTGGTTATTTAGAATTCAAAAATCAACGCCGTAATTACATTCTTTTAATAATTTTAATGCTTCGTATTTATAAAAGTACTCTAAACTGGTCACTATAATCATATTAAAAAATAATAATTTCAGAAACCAGATGATTCAATCATATAATATACCAAATTATAGCTCTGGGGGTCACCTAAGCGGGGGAGGATCAAAATTATGATGGCATGTCTCCGGACCATCCTTAGATGTGAGTCCCAGACCGTCGCCAATTAACCATTGCGCAGTACTAATGCGGCATTAAATCCAATCAACCATATAATACCCTGTTGTCCCTATAATACGTCATGATTGAGAAAGTAAAGTTATGGCTTCAAGAATTCATAATTTATCGCCACGAAATTTCGCTAAATACATTCAGTACCTTTTTCTAAAAATAGCGGTCTGTGAGACCGATGTTCCCGATAAGCATGATGAAAACATGTTCCGGGCAAAGGGTTAAGGGTGCTACTACGAATACATCGAAACGTTCCGATCGTCGAAAAGTGACGTAGAAATATGTTTTCAGAAATTATAACGTCAAAGATATCGAACAGCAGTTCCGCTGGCTAATTCTACATGAAAATTGTTTGATATGTTTACTATCATATTTTTTTTCCTGTGTACCAAATGATTAAATCCTTAAATTTATTTTAAAATATTACGTCAGAATGATGTCACATTCGACCATCGAAAGACTTTGATATGTTCGTGGTAGCACCAAAAAGCTGCTACTAATGAACATAACGAAATGTTTCGATAGTCGAATAGTGACGTAGAAATATGTTTTTAGAAATTTAAAATTCAAAGCTAGCATAACAGCAGTTTCGCTGGGCCCTCCGTGGCCGAGTGATTATGTCACCACACTGTTAATCGCCTTCGAGCGTAGGAGAGCGGGTTCGATTCCCGTGATGGCCCTGGGTGTTTTTCCAATTCTTTGTATTGTAATTCTGTCATGTGCTATCTGTCTTTATCTGACGAAGATTTACAAGCGGACTTCGAGTCAAGCTTACAAATCTGATGTATATACGTTATCAATAAACAACAGCAGTTTCGCTCACTAATTCCAAAATCGAAATTGTTTGATATGTTTATTATCGCAACTTTTTTCCAGAGCACCAAATGATTAAAACTTTAAATTTATTTTAATATGTTACATCAGCATGGTGTCACGTTCGACCATCGAAAAACTCCGATACATTCGTGGTAGCACTAGAGCCCGTATAGATAGAGGCCGACACACATCGAAAATGTTGCCCAAACCGAAGCTGCGCTATTTCTTCTTTTTCAATTTTTTCGAAATCGTGCCGGTCAAAATCCTATCTCTGAATGATTTGAATATTAATAGTTGAACAACCACCCATAATTTCAAAAATTTGTTCGATAAAGTCGAAAAAAGACTAGAACAGTGGCCAACAAAATGAGTTGTGAGTCAGCTCCCCTTTTCAGAATCCTTAGTCCTTAGGTACACAAGAAGACAAGAAAACAAAACAACACCCTACGTACACAACAAGACAAGACATCTGACCCGGGCGCCAAGCTTATTAACTTTACAGTCGGCAACAAAATTATTGAAGTACACATCCACATTTTTTTTTTATCGCTAATTTTTATCATTAAATTACTTTTTTATAAACAGTATAAGACTAAGATCATGAGTCGACAAATACTTACTTAACAAAACAGTATTAGGTGCACATCTTTTAAATAGGAATTATTGGTAGGGCTTCAATAATTTTGCTGTCGACTGTATGGCGGAAATGCCTAGGTGACCAGAATTTTCTGTCTTGTTTTCACTGTATGAGATAGTACATGATATATGCTTTTATGTATGAAAAAGATATGTTCATGATGTGTTTACATATGTGTACAGGCAATAGGTAATTTTATTACGTTTACAAGTAAGTTGCTAAATTTCATCAATAGTCGCCCTAGAATTCTTGGATTATATTATAATTCCTAAAAGATAACTAATTGATATGGGTACTGTTAAAGAGATAAAAATTTAATGTAGAATACGACCCTTAAGTACAGCGTCTAGAATAAACAGTGTGGAAAGCGGCAAATAAAATTGTACTAAAAATATTAAGCCTGTCACCAGATGTCATTGCAATCGAAGCTAGTGTCACGACATCAAAACCGAGACTCCCTATTGGTTAATTATGTGCTTATATCAGGTGATTGAGCTGACGAAACTGGGAAAAGCCAATCAGGTCTTCGATTTGAGCAAAAGCTTTGGTCACAGCGACATCTGGGGAAGCTTAATTTTTGAAGCATTATTTTAACATCACGGTTATAGGCGATTTCCACACTGTTTATTCTAGACACTGTACCTTAAGCACACGAGCAAAAAATAGGATCTGTGAAAGAAAGATAGTTACTATAGCAACAGAACTTTTCTGTTATTTACTCGATATCAATGCAAATGAAAAATTGAATATTCAGAATTAATCCCAAAGTCTAATATATAAAGCGCAATTGTATAAATCGTAGTATACACCATATACACGCACATACTTGCTTTTGCTCGGCAGCGAAACAACACAGAGTCTTCACATCTTATTTGTGCTACCTGTTTTCCATATAACTTATGTGATTTACAATTTATAAAAGATATTCTTTTAATTCATTAGGCTATGTGATATTACAGGAAAATTAATGAGAAAATCCATGCTTTAAATTTATCTATCCGAGAAGAAAACAATGAATCTGCCTAAACTACCATACATTTATTCTGATAATTTGATGAAAAGCTTACTTTTTAACACTTTCCAGCAAAATTAAAATGAGTTTATTAGTGCGACAGGACTATTTCTTTCAATCTGGCATTTTGCGTCGTTACCAACTTATAGTGTTCCACTTCGAAAATGCCTGCCAATATCCAATTTTATCATTTAATTTCTTACTTTATCTTAAAATATTTTTTGAAATCCGTAAAAACTTTTATATATATATAAATACACACATATATATATATATATATATATATATATATATTCACTTCTCATTGGTGAGGATCGAACGCACAACCTTCGGGCTCGCAGTTGTGTACTCTGACAACAGAGCCAACGGGTTTTGGTTGAATATTTCCTGATTATTTAGACTAGTATTTTCAGATTTTTTTTTTTTCACTTCCCATAGGTGAGGATAGAACTCACAACCTTCGGGTTCGTAGTTATGTACTACAGCCAACGCGCCTCGGCTGAATATTTCCTGATTATTTAGACAAGTGCTTTCAGATTTTCTTTTCTTTTCTATTTCTTCTTCTTCTTTTTTTTTTTTTTTGAAAGGATGTTAAAATACAAATATAAGTAGTCCTGTCGTACTAAATTAAATTCTGTCATGGACAGAATTTTATCCATAGCTTTACGAGCGTACATCAAGATACTCACCACTGCTGTACATATTTTTACTATTTTATGATTTCAGTTTACCTATCTGTTGTGCTGTAACATCTCTAAGTATTCATAGAATTCCTTGAAACTGATATACTATATTAGTAAAGTTCAATATGGAATGCTTCTTATTGAAAATGAATTAAATACCACCACTGATTTGTATACAGGGACATCCAAAAGAATTCCAATGCACTGCGTTCCATGAGAGGTTCTATAAACCATCTTTATTTTGCACAGATTGTAATGAAAAATTGACATTTATTATTCATATGCACAAAAAAAAAAAAAGTTTTCTATAGAATAAAGTATGATTAGCATTAAGATTCAGTGGATCATACAAAAATATTCAGATTCATTAAGGCTATAATTGGAAATTGTTGCAATCGAATTTTCATTATGCATTTTCAATACTATCTAACAATGTGAGTGATTATATCTATCTTTTTGTTCGTCTGTCGGCCCCTAGCGTCCGTAAATATTTTTAGAATTTCTTGAAAATGATATAGGGACCGGGGTAGCCCAGTCGGTAGAGCGCCGGCCTCGTAATTGGAAGATTGCAGGTTCGGTACTCGAGCCGGCCAAAGACCGTCGTGTACACTAATGGTGACTGGTGCACGTAAAATCTGTCATGGCCGCAATGTCCTCCATGTTCCCATCAAAAATTATACCTCTGGGGGTCACCGAAGTGGGAGAGCCGTCCTTTCCGTGGAGGATCAAAATTGGGATGTCATGTCTCCGGACCACCTCTAGGGGTGTGTCTCAGACCTTCGCCAATTGCCCATCTGCGCAGCACTAGTGCGACGTAAAACCCAACCATCCATCCATCCATCAAAATGATATATGTTATTCAAGTTACTATGGTATGTCCTCTATTTAATATGGTATAAATATTACAACTGGTTTGTGTACAGGAATACCCAAAAGAATGCTAATGCATTGCGTTTAATGAGAGACGTTTTTATAATTTATATTTAAATAACTTTTGACAGCATAAACCATAATAAAATTGCCATTTACTATTCACATTCTAAAACAAATATTTTCTACAGAGTATGATATGTTTAGCGTGCGTTAAACTTTACAGGGTTACACTAAAATATTCGGATTAAGGGCTACAACTGGAAATTGCTGTAATTACATTTCTGTTTGTGTTAATCTCTTTTAGCCCTTTCCCAAAATCTTTAAGGGGGATTATGAATTGAATTAGTCTGCTTGTATTTCTGTCATTGTATCTGCCGTTGTGTAATGACGTAGATGAAGTACATTAAAGATTAAAGGATTCAACGAGTACATACATTTGGAAAGAGTTGATAATCTATGTGAACGGCATAATTTTTCGTTCTTGGACTTTCTTTTAAGGGAAGGCAAATTTTTAATAAAACTGTTTTTTATTTATTTATTTATTTTGGAAAAAGAAGAGGATTGGAGTCTAAAACTAGTAATTAAGAAAAGTTTTTCAAATGCTACTGAAACTAGTGAATGACAATCGAAACATTAGTTTTAAAATTATATTTTCATTTTCACCTCATTTTACTTAATAACTAATATTCTACTATTCCCATACATAATATCTATGAAAATTTATGGAAGGCAAAATTTATGAACTGTTGTTCATATTGTATTACTTCGAAAACTGAACGATTTAAATTGAATAGATTCCGTAATATGCTATAAAAATTTACGAAACCCTTGACTTTCCGGAACGTGAAAAATAGATCGGAAATAAACAGGGGGGGGGGGGGGTTCTAGTCAATAAATGCTCTTTACTCGACAAATATTATCTGAATAGTCCAATCAAACTATCACTCGTAGCATAATAGTCATATACAATACAAAGCACAAATATCATATTAACAAAAACAGTAATCAAAAGCTTGCCAAAACTGTCTCTCCGTTACAAACGCACAGCTCATAAGTCTGAACTCAACTGATTTCAGAAATGATTTTAAATTCATGAAAAAATAACTAAAATTTTAGCAAGAAATACTTTTCATGTGTAGAAAAAATTGATAATTTTTTGCAAGGATTCTTTCATTATCAAGACTATTAATTTTTATTAGATTTAGCAGTCATATGAAATCGGTTTTTTTTTTTAGTCTTATTTTATGAATTTAACTATAAATAATCTGGTGTGTCACTCACACCACTTTCTCTTACCCTGAAATTCAATACTATAAATGCAGGTTAGAGATTAAGAGGTAAGATAACGAGTACTGTTATGTAAACCTGTGTTAAACAATTCAAAGTAGGCTTCAGAAGAGTTTTATATGATAATTAGTTCTGTGTGAGGGGGGCTACCGTCCCCCTCAACCCCCCGTTTCATAATTGCACCAACATTTATATAGAATTTAATTCGGTTATTAAAAAATAATTCTGTTTTTAAAAAATAATTTATTAAAATTGTTATTTAAAAAAAATATCTTTTATGATAATGCAAACGATTTCCATATTAGAGAAGTAGTGTAACACTATATAAAAAAAAAAAAAAAAAATTGTTATAAATAAAAAAAATTGATAATTTTATTTTAAATTATCGCACATCGATAGTTCAACCATTCGTTTTAAAGGTATTGGCGAGCTCTTTTGAAAGATACCCATCATGAAAATTTACTCCCCTCGAGGGGGGGACTGCCCCCCCCCCCAGGGGATAGGCGAGGCTCCTACATACATAAAAATGTTTTCCCAGTTGACGATCTCTATTACAAAAAATATATATTCGTTTCATTTGGTTTAGTGCAGTCTATAGATGTTAAACTCTACTTACCTGCAATTTCCCCCATAGACGTAATGTATTTGAATACTTTTGAGTGTCCCTATACACGAACCATTTGCTTCATCTCAACGAAAAGCTTACTGTAGCATCCCTATATGATATACATTTAGAATACCGAGTTTGGAATTTCTGCTACTATTTGTTCTTGAGATATGCTGATAACAGACACACAGACATCCACACAGACAGACACACAGACCATTCGCTAAAAGCATGATTTTCGTATTCAGGGGACCTCAGAACATGTAAATATAACGAAAACTCACGTTCGAAAATTTGACCTCAAAACAATACTTTCTCAACCCTATGGGTAAGAGAAAGTAAAAAGAGTAGTTTTAGGAAATTTCGTCTCCCACAAAACGTTTCTGGAATAAACGTCCCCAGGAAAATAAATTTCTTAAAATACTTTAATGATGTTCGGAGGAAAATAATAATAATAATAATAAAAGAACAATAAATCTACGTGAACTTTGTATTTAAATTTAAAGATAACTGTAAAATTAAGTCAAAACATCAAAATTTAAAAAATAATTTTGTTAATTATTAGAAAATAACAGTAAACTTTACAAAATAATTATTATTTCAAAGAACGATAATTTAACAAATTTTGAAACTATTTTTATGACATTACTTTCTAATTTAAATTGGTATGGTTCATATTTAAACAAATGTTTGTAAAATATATAGACACATTTACGAGGGGGCACGTGCCCCCTCAATCTTTCAGAACATAAAAAACTTTTAGACTAGGATACATGATAAAGTCAATTAAAAAATTGTCTTATCACACACCGTGAAACAAAAAAAAAAAAAAAAAAAAAAAAAACCAAATAAAAAAGAAATAGCAATTATGAGTTTATGTAATTAAAAAATGTATATGAAATACTCCAACGTGTACGGAAAGGGTCACATCTCTTCTCTATTCCGTAACTTATCGACCTAAGAGGCAGTTGTATCAGCATCATTGTAGGCTAATCAATGATTTATCGTCATCTTTACCTTTTTTTTTTTTTTTTTTTTTTTTTTAAATACTGCATTTTTAAATTGTGTAATTTTTCTTTCAATATATAGGTTAAGTAGCAGAATCAGATTTATGAAATTAAACATGCACTTTTGGTTTCAACTCCAATTTCTTCCTTATTTATAGCCTTATTCAAGAAAATGGATAGTACGTTTGCTTTCTGAAAAATAATTTGTTTAGTGTTTGAATTTGCTATAGTTTGTATGCGTGCTGCCCTAAAAGAGTAATTTTCTAAATTTTTAATATTCATCTCGATCAATAAAGTAACAAGAATAATTGTTCATTGAAGCGACCAATTTAAATCACGTAACCTTTAGCAATACAACCAAAATATACTCTTTGCTGAAATTAAACCGTACCTCCAAGCACCGTTTTAGACCAGGGCACTATATATTACCACTAATTTATAATGTTAAATTTTGACTTATAAAAAAATTTTGGGATTCATGACTTACTTTACGACTATTTTTTTAGATAAATAAAGTCACAGGTGTCAGATATTGTAAATAGGGTGGATAAGAAAGCAATTCATATTGTGAACCGAACAATAGAGCGAATGTGATCGGGATATATAAGCAGTTTTTTCTTGTATAAGTAAGGCTGATATTGTGCCATGGTTGGTTGGTTGGATTTTACGTCGCACTAGTGCTGCGCAGATGGGAAATTGGCGACGGTTTGGGACTCACCCCTAGAGGTGGTCCGGAGACATGCTATCGCAATTTTGATCCTCCACGGAAGGGATGGCTCTCTCGCTTCGGTGACCCCCAGAGGTATAATTTTTGATGGGAACATGGAGGACATTGCGGCCACGACAGATTTTACGTGCACCAGCCACCATTAGTGTACACGACGGTCTTTGGCCGGCTCGAGTACCGAACCCGCAATCTTCCAATTGCGAGGCCGGCGATATTTTGCCATGAAATTCTCTAATAAATTAGCATAATACTGTCGGATTATAGTTTTTCCCTTTTCTAGATAAAGGATAAGGATTATGCCCGGCGAGTCCTAAAGCCATGGTCATAATAATTTTGGACGGTGGAATTGGTTTTGCCTTCTTCAAGGCACATTCGCCGAAAGAAATCCGCTATTTTTAAATTCTTCTTTCATTTCTGGTGTGTTATAATATACAGGAGTTTTATTAACTGTAGCGTAACGCTGTAAAACAGTAATTGAAATGCGCTTAAATTTGTATTAACACTGTTTTGAAAAGGTTATGCGAATTCGCTTTTGACCAACTCCATATCACAGAACAGTAATTGCGCAGAGAGAGCGAGTCAGTGAGTAGTTACCTGGGGCACGTCCAGGGTCCACGACGAAAGGGAACCTCAAAATATTTGATACGTTTCACATTTTTCTTCTGCATATGACGAGATATTTGTTTTAAAACATAGGTATTAGACCAAAATCACAAGCGAGTGTAATTTAAATTGTTATACGTTACAATAATCAAGATTTTTTTTTTCTTTCTTAATCTTTATTTTATTTTTATTTTATTTTATTTTACTTTATTTTATATAAAAAAAAGAAGATGGATGGATGGATGGGTTTTACGTCACACTAGTGCTGCGCTACACGGGCGTGCCTGAAGGGGGGGGGGGGGCGTGTCCTCCCAAAAATTTCATCTGTGTGGACGGTTCCCTCCAAAAATATTTCTAAACCCTTTAATTTTAAACCAAAAAGAAGGTTAGGATAATATCTACAAGGTGTGAAGAAGAGAAGAACAGGTGTAGTCTTCAAAAACCAAGGGATTTTAGCCTGATAGTCTTCTTTATCCTTTTTTTTTTTTCCCTATAATGAATGTTTGCCACAATCGCGGATAGCTTAAAAATGCAATCAACGAAAGTAGCTTGCATTGAATTGAATAATAAACTACTGATAGAACACGAAAATATGGGAGGTCTTTATCTCCTAATGATTACAAATAGGATTTTAAATTGTCGGGATATTTTAAATAACCTCTTTGGACATGTCTAAGCTATTAACGAATTTGAAACACGGCAAATTTGACAAAAATATTGACATAAAATGACTTAAATGGATTTATGTCTGGTTTGGTTTATTTTTGACAGGCTATGATAATTTTTTTTTTTCACATTAATGTTAATTAGACAAGGACTTACTAAATAGGTTTAGGGTGGAAACGCTAAATACATTTCGGAAATCCAACTCTGTGTGTTATTTGTTTAGTTTAAAGAACTTGTTTTTCTCCAACGCTAAAAATATTGCATATGGTGTATTCCTCTCCTTCCCCCCATGCATTTTAAAGTTTTAAAGAAAGAGAGAGAGGAAAATGCAAGTGGTCTGCTCAGACTAATGATCATCATAGGCGACAGTTTGAAGTTTCGTAGTATTAGCACTTCCAGAGGTGTAGTTTTCCCATTTTTGTTTTGAAGCGAAAGAATTCTTGAATTTTATGGATACATACTATGTATATTTTTTTAATACGTAATATTAAATTGAAGGATTTATTAAAACGGAAAATTTTTAAAACCCATTGTGAGCTGGGCAGTGTTTTGAAAAATGATGATTAAAGAAAAGAAAAAAAAAGAAAAAGAATCTGGTGTGTCACTCACACGACTTTCTCTTACCCTGAAATTTAATACTATAAATACAGGTTGCAGATTAATAGGTAAGATAATGAGTACTGTTATGTAAACCTGTGTTAAACAATTCAAATTAGGCTTCGGAAGAGTTTTATATGATAATTAGTTCTGTGTGAGGGGGGGCTACCGCCCCCCTCAATCCCCCGTTTCATTAATGCACCAACATTTATATAGAATTTAATTCGGCTATTAAAAAATAATTCTATAATTTATTAAAATTATTATTTAAAAAAACTATCTTTTATAATGCAGACGATTTCCATATTAGAGAAGTAGTATAACACTAAATATTCCAAAAAAGACCATTTTATTCTCAATATTTAAAAAAATAAATAAATAAATAAATAAAAATGCGATTTTTTTAAAAGTTTTTTTTCGTTAAAAGTAAAAAAAGTCGATAACTTTGTTTTAAATTATCGCAGATCGATGGTTCAACCATTCGTTTTAAAGGTATTGGCGAGCTCTTTTCAAAGATACCCATCATGAAAATTTACTCCCCTCGAGGGGGGACTCCCCCCCCCAGGGGGGAGGGAGGCGAGTCTCCTACATACACAATTTTTTTTCCCTGTTCACTATCTCTATTACAAAAAATATATATTCGTTTCATTTGGTTTAGTGCAGTCTATAGATGTTAAACTCTACTTACCTGCAATTTCCCCCATAGACGTAATGTATTGAATACTTTTGAGTGTCCCTGTACACGAACCATTTGCTTGATCTTAAAGAAAAGTTTAATGTAGCATCCTTATATGGTACACATTTAGAATACCAAGCTTGAACTTTCTGCCATAATTTGTTTTTGAGATATGCTGATAACAGACAGACAGACACACACAGACATACACACAGACCATTTGCTAATAACATGATTTTCGTATTCAGGGGACCTCAAAACGTGTAAATATAACAAAAACTCGCGTTCGAAAATTTGACCCCAAAACAATATTCTCTACCTTATGGGTAAGAGAAAGTAAAAATGAAAATGTTGAATCAATTAAAGCTAGTGATAATTTAGGAAATGCTAATCAAGATCCAGGGAAAAAATGTAAGGTATTCCTTTATTTATTTTGTTTACCAATTATGTGCAGCCAACATAAGAAAAAAAAATCTGGAGTGACTCCACTCGACTTTCCGAACATTGAGTAATTAACAGTTTTGTAGATAAAATAAAGAAAGAGGAGTTGTTAAACAAACAAAAGAGAGAAAACCATAACAGAGTGTTTGAGTATTTTTCTCCATATATTACACGATGTTTTATTTAACGCTACTGAACTTTGAGCCCATAGATCATAATGATAAAGAATTTTTCGTTGTGTCCCTGTAAAAACCTATAAATGTTAGATTCACCAAAATGCTAATAGTTAGTGCAACAGTGATTTATAATAATCATATAAATTTTCAGCTTAGTCTAATAAGGCGTTTAGATGCAATCCACTTTTAAAAATTTGGTCCCATAGGCCATAATGATAAAGCATTTTTCTTTGTGTCCCTGTAAAAAAACTATAAGTGCTAGATTCACCAAAATCAATAGGGTTCGTACTATGGTGACTTACAATATACGTACCAACTTTCAGCTTATTCGAACAAAGCGTTTAGACGCTACCGTGTTCACTCACAGACATACACACACACATACATCATTGCAAAAATAGTGAAAACGGACTCAGGGGGCCTCGAAACGTATAGAAACATCAAAATCTCAAATTCGGATTTTTGACATGATTACAATATTTTCCTCACTATAGTGTTCGGAAAGTAATAAGAGAGAGAGGAAAAAAAAAACTAGTTGGCATAGGTGGACTCTGCTCAGTTCCCCATCATATTTATGTTCTCATAAATTTCTAGTGCGAGATATATTATAATCATGTTAAAATAAATGATTTTGACCAAAGCTTGATACAGTGACAGAATGAAATCCCCGCCTAATAGGCTATCCACCGTTCACTTCGATATACTTATCTTATTCTAATCTATTAATTTATTTTATCGGGGTCAATTCTGTTGTTTAGTTTTCATGCTACTATTTCCAATGCAATAATCCTCAAAATTCATATTTATATGAAAAATTTACAATTTCGCTATGTTGATAAAATCGTAAATTACGAAATTTTCCTATTAGAATATTTGTATTCAATCATGTTCAAACAAATATCATAAATGTAATTTTGAATTTGTCTAATGTATTTATGATCCTCAAAATGGAAGTTTATGCTCAATTTTGCCTTATTCTGACATGTTAAGTAAATCTTAAATTCCAAATAACTTACGAATTTTTTAAATTGTAAAAATCATAGTCTATGGTAATCATGCCAGTATCCTAAATAATATTTAAAAAGTGGTTTGAGATCTTTACGATGAAAATATCCCTCAAGATTGACGTTTATGTGAAATTTGGCTCTATTCTGCCATGTTAAGAAATTCGTAATTTTCCAATAACTTACGAAATTTTTATATTGGAACATTCATAGTCATTAATATTCATGCCAGTGTTCTAAATAATATTTCAAGAACTATGTCCACTACTACTACTGGATCTGACCTTAAAAGTCACATGAACCAGTAGTGGACGCGGGGCTGTTCACTATTGGTCATGATGACATTTTTTGGTACCAGAGGACACCCATAAAAATACTATGTGTTAATTCAAGATTTAAAAAACAGCAAAAGAAAATAATTCTGCATATTTATTTCAGTCATATGAAAGCAAAAGGTAGAAAAAATTAGTTACAAATAAGCAGAGAGAGGGCAAATAAAATTTCATTTCCTTATTCAAAGTGATGATAAGAAAACGGCAAAATCACAAAAAGTGCAAATTTTTTTAGTTAGACTAACATTATTTTAAAACTAATGGCCGGAATTATTTTTAGTTGAAGGGTTTAACAGTAGAGGACTATAACTTCCTCCCTCAACGTTGCCCTAATCTTCAGAATTACTAGGCAGCTTATTTTCCGAGTTTAAAATTAAAAGTGTCCACTACTGGTACAGGGTCCACTACTGGTGCGTTTACCTTAAATGTAGTAAAACTTAATTTCAAAAATTTGATTAAAAAACAATACTTTCTTTAGTATATATATCACGAAAAAGTGTTAATTACAAGAAATTTAAATTGTGTATTTTGATGATCCTATGAAAGTTGCCCCTTGAAAATTTTGGCAAGATTCGTAAATTTCAAACAGTGTGTCGAAAAAAATTTGTGAATAACTTGGAATAAACTTTTAAGTTTTGTAACAGCTTTAATTTTCTTTATGAATATATGTACTATATTTAATTGGAGATTGAGGCGGGCGGCAGTCCCCTCCCATAGAAATTTATGTCATCAATATAAACTGTTTTCAAAACTATTTTCACCTGTTTTTAATATACGCTTGCGCACAATATTTGTTATCTTACTCCTCAATCTGTAATCTGGCTTTACGGTATTCAGATGCGGAGTCGAGAAAGTAATACGAGTGCCACACCAGATTATTTTTAATTAATTCAAAGAATAAAGATATAATTTTTTGGGGGACATTTTTTTTTTTTTTTTTTCGGAGATGTTTATTCTAAAGATTTTTATTTCTCTTTTTCCAGGGTACGTATTTTTCAAGGGATATTTTGTGGGGATGTTTTTTCCGGGGACATTTTTTCCCGACATCAGTGAACTAGAATTCCAGTACTATAAATGCAATCACGCTTGTAAATCTCTCGAGTAAGGGCAGCTTCTCGTATAGACTTTAATGAAGGTTACAGACAAAAAATCTGTTGAGCATTCCAGAAAATCCTATGCAACTTCGCTTAAAGTGAGATAATTTTTCCAGATTTTGACAACTGTAAACTACTAGTTTTTGCAAAATTTGTCACCAAAGTCAATAAAAGTGTTGACAAATAGCTTATGTTGTCATTTCCTTTGCGCCTTTACACGTATTTTCACTTCAACAATCATTTTAATAAAGAGAGTTTTATTCTTTATAATAGTACATTATTTTCCACAACTAGATGTAGACAGATAAAGGCTGAGTGGATTAAAATCAAACTAAAGCTGAGCATTGGGCTATTTAGCAACGGTCTGTGATCCACACCTAAGGATGGCCCAGAGACATGTCGTCACAATTTTGATTCTCCACGGAAGAGGAGGAGTCTCCACTTTAGCAGCCAGATGACCTGCATCCAAAGTCAAATGCCTGACGATACAGCACCGATTAATTACAGCGAGATACCATTACACAATTGGTCCCTACTGCTGAACTCTAACACGTACAAAGCATGATGTTGTTGTTACCTTATGCTAATCAGAAACTTTGCGCCGGATAATGAAACAACCCGAATTTAAGATGGCAGGGGAATACCGTCCGTTTTAGAGGAGCACCAAAAGTGATGTAAAAATGACTTAGCTCGAGAAACTGGTGAAAGATGGCAGCACCAGCAATCAATAAGAAGCTCCAGATTAATTTGATCCACATCAGGGCCGAGTAATCTAATGATCCAGTATCCCCAGAGGTATAATTTTAATGCAAACTTGGAGGACTTTGCGACCACAACAGATTTAACATGCACTTATCGCCATTAGCGTACACAATGGTCTTTGGCCGGTTCCATAATCAAACCCGCAATCTTTGAAATATGCGTGCACTGTTCTTATCGACCAGGCTACCACACAGGTCAATATATATGCGAAGCATGGTCATATCATACATTAACACAGAAGATTGCACTCCACAAGTAAATGCAATTTGTCATACTCATTCCTCTAGTTCGTTTCGTTTGGTTAGAAGAGTTTGGAAAAACACTGATTTCAGTGGCCTTAATATGCCTAAAAGAATTCACTCGAAAGGTACTTGAACGTTGTAGCACTGAAATATCCTTTAGTTCAAGATTTTTCCTTTCCTTGCTCTTCATGCATGGCGTTTTCTACGCCATTTTTCCACTTCACTTCAAAGTCAATCCCCAAAAATGTGTTCTTTGGTCTTACAAGGGGAGTATGAATCAGTAAAATTCCTATTGAACCCAAACCAAGCTTAAATTAAAGAGCATGGTCTAAAACATAAGGCAGCATGCAAATTTTCTGCAACAAGCCCCCATGGAGCAAGAAAACGACCCTAAAAGTTTTAGCTGTTTCCACCAAAACCAATGAAAGAGAATCTATTAACAAGACAGCGTGGCGTAGTGGTCAGAGTGTCCAGTTTGAGTGACAAAGGTCCTGAGATCAAATCCCGGTGATTGCTCACAGTTTATATATATATATATAAATGAAATACAATATATGAATATTTCAGGGAGGGGAACATGTATTAAATTTAATTAAAAAATATATATAATGATATATTAATTATTAAAATATCTTATTTCAACTACATTTTTAGTTATTATTATTATTTTTTTAATAAATTAAATAAATGAATAATTTAAGGAAAAATATTTTTCTTCCTTGCACGTTTTGTTTTTTTTTTTTTTTTTTTTTTTAATCAATATTTCACACCAAAGCCACTAGTAGGAAATGCTTATCGTCTGCTTTTAATTTTATTTTTTATGCATAAAAATAAATATTCTGTTAAATTATTAAACAATTTTATTTCAAGTTAAAAAATGTTTTTCAAATGAATCCGCGATTGTAATGAAATGCTCGCCCTCTGGTGGACTAAGGTGAAATTACAATAAACATGCTTTAATTCGGCTTTCATTAAGCCGCCATTGCATGCCGATGTTTAGTTTCACATATATTTATTGAATAAAAATGAATAAATCTGGTAAAAAAGATAACACATACTGTTGTGTGCTCCAGTGTAACTCCAAAGGACCAAGAAATCCAGAATTAAGCTTCCATTTATTTCCAAACGACAAATTTAAAATTTCAGTTGCTTCGGCTAATGGAAGTAAAGAATTAATCAGATGATTTAGCTAATATTTGTTCAACTTCAGTTAAAAATCTACTTCCGATCGAACTTTGAATAAACTGAATTATTTATTTCCAAAAGCAATCAATTTTCCATGATGTAATGGCGGAGAAATTATAGTACGAATATTAAGTAGAATAACAAAAAGAACAATAATAAATACACGTGGCTATAATATTTACTAACAACAAAAACTGAAAAAGCGCCATCTATCGATCATTACAAACGCGGATAGTGCAACGGAAAATATTATTTATATTGCATTTTTTTTCGTCTGCTTTTAATTGCACTATTATTCATAAGTAAAAGAAGAACTTTTCCTTATTGTTATTATTCTGTTGGCCCTTGCATATGTTTACAGCTTGGTTTACATACATTTTCAAAATTTAAAAATCTAGTTATATATGCATTTTGTAAAGCTGGTTATCTCGAAGAAAAACCGAATAATTTCCAAAATGTTCGCTTCAACGTTGAACAAGATTATAATGAAATTAATCATGATAAATTTTCTTTTATATGTTGTTCTCAATCGTGAAAAGTGCTTATGATTTGATCATTTTCTTACTTCTAATCACAGTCGTTATTAACTTTAAAATAAATTCATAAATTTCAATGTGATTTTTTTCTTCACAAAGAGGTAATTTTATCCTATCTATTTCTTTATAGTATCTTTATATAGAGTATATTTATTTATTTATTAATTCTTAATTAAGTTTAATAATTATTTTCTCTAAAGTTATTCATTTGTTTTAATGTTTTGTTTTATTTCATTAATATTTAAAAAAAAATAACAACAATAATAATGAGCATTTCGTCGGGGTTAAGTAAACTTAAGGAAAAAGAAAAATGTATAATAAAGAAAATTTTTAAATTAATATATACATATATATTAGTTGAAATAAAATATTTTAATAATTAAAAATATATCATAATTTTTTTAATTGAATTTAATACATGTCCCACACCCACCCCTGAAATTATTCATATGTTTTTATATTGTATTTCATTTATATTTATATATAAAAAAAAAACTGTGAGCAGTCACCGGGATTTGATCTCAGGACCTTTGTCACTTAAGCTGAACACTCTGACCACTACGCCATGCCGTCTTGTTAACGGATTCTCTTTCGTTTGTTTTCATGGAAACAGCTAAAACTTTTAGGGTCGTTTTCTCGCTCCATGGGGGGTTGTTGCAGCAAATTTGCATGCTGCCCTATGTTTTAGACCATGCTCTTTAATTTAAGCTTGGTTTGGGTTCAATCCGCGCTTGTAATGATCGATAGATGGCGCTCTCTAAACTGCAGTTGTTAGTAAATATAATAGCCACGTGTATTATTATTGTTCTTTCTCCGCCATTACATCATGGAAAATCGATTGCATAATATGATGATATGCAGTGGTGTGATAATTTCACCTTAGCCCACCAGAGGGCGAGCATTTCATTACAATCGCGGATAGGAATTTTACTGATTCATACTTCCCTTGTTAGTAAAGGTTTTCAAAACTCCGAAATGTTGTGCACTTGGGCTGCCATGCACTTCTTTCAGGACGACATTAACTTTGCATTTCCGCAGAATTAACTTCCAACAGAATGTTTTACCGTCATAATTACCCACTTGCAGTATAACATTCCATTTTGAAGTTATAAGCAATCCCACAATGCCCAATATCTCCTTGTCATAATGCCCTCTGATGATATTAATTTTCCTCTAAGATAGTCTACCAGCAGAACATTAAATCCTCTAATACTCTCGAAATAGTTACATAAAACAGTCAACTATACAACAAAAGTCACTATCCAATGAATATTTTGGAAACAGTGGAATAAAATAATCACTTGTACTACAAAAGTAAACAGCATTGAATACACAGCAGAGCAGGAATTTTGCTGATTCGGGAACAATGATCTTGAGCATGATTTCTGAGACATCACCGCTCAAAACAATTATCTGAATGCAATTTACTTCCCGAAGATAAAATTTCGAAACTTTAGCAACTCTAAACTACCATTTCTCGCCAAATTGGTTCTTTGAGTTATCAAAGGCCATCAGGTGTCAATGATGAAGTGCTACAGTATGATCAGGACAAATCTTACGTTAACTTCCACAGAAGTGGGCTTCAAGCTTGGAATTCATCAGACTACTGCTTTGGATCACATTAAAAGGCTTGGTTTCATGTCCAAACTCTCTGTTTGTGTGCCACACAATGACAGAACTTTCCGTTACACCTAATAATTCCTGAAATGTGACACAGTCGTTACTTTTGCTATCATTACAACTACGAGTATTTTTTAAGGTGGCTTTCATGGTCCTCTCTAAATTTGTTTCTTCATTTTCATTTCATCTTATAAGTTTTGAAGGTTTTGGCATAGATTTAGCAGCCTTCTATTTGATAATATAAGCTAGTGTGTCTTTTTGGTCTTTAGAAACTAGTATAAGATGTGTTGAATGCTGCATCTTCATCTCTGATAGCGTTGATGAAAAGATTCACTGTTAAACTTTTTTCACATCTAGAAGATAATCCGTATAGGCATGGTTGACAAAGCCTTTCGATATCTGCTGCCAAGCCCTGGAGGCTTTTACCAGGTTTTTATCGGTGAGTTTCTAATTCATTTCAATAAAAATGCATTAAATGGCTATTCTCGAATAGGCTTTCCCAGTCCTCCTCTAAAATACTCAAATCAGTTTATCTAATGTTTTGATTTAAGACTGCCTTAGAGAACTTTTGCTACAGACTTTTAAAAGAGCAGAAATCAATTGGCTTGCTTTAACCACATTGGTCTATCCATTATTGGAACTTATGACATCAAATTTAGTTTTGAAAACTATCCATAAAATGTGTTTCCATCAAATGTTAATAGCTTCATGCTAGACCTAATTGTCAGCTTTTATTTCTAGAATCTTACCTTCAATTGCCTTTTCAACATTCACTTTCACAGATTTGATCATTTCCTCAAAATCTTCTTTCACTCCTTATATTTGTTTTTGAATTCCTTTAATTCTAATACATATCTTTCCTTGTGGAACCTCTAATCTTGCAGCTTATCTTGTCTAGCTTTCATCTCCTCTCTCAATTAATCTACTTTCGCTTTCTCTTCTTGTCCAGCTCTCACCTCTTTCCTTCTGGCTTTTATCTTATCTTGTGAAACTCTCACCTGATCTTCTCCAGAACTTTTTTAACTCCCAGACAAAACTTCGAGATGTTCTTTCATGTCTTCCACCTTAGTCAAAGGCATTCAGTTGAACAATTCTATGTTGAGCAACAAAAGTTATGAAAATATCAGCTATCTTGTATGAAGAAAGTAATTTATAAAGAAACAGGCAGTTTTAGTCAATGAATGCACTTTATTCAATGAACATTCTCGAAACAGCCCAACAAAACCGTCAATTCCATGAATACTCTCGAAAATAATAAAAAAAATAATAGTCAAATAAATTTGTCAACAGTACCCTAAAAAATCACTATCCAACAAATATTCTTGAAACAGTCATTCATACTAACAAATAAAACAGTCATGAGTACCGCAGAAAAGCAAATAGCAGTAAATACATACTGAGCAAGAATTTTGCTGATTAGGAAATATGATCAACTGCTTGAAGCACAATCTCTAAGACATGACAGTTCAGAACAACTGTATGAAGACAACTGAATCCCCATGAGTTAATCTGCTCCTTTTTAATCTCTTAGCCACAATATGGTGAAAATTCTAGTTGATTCTGCACCAGAATACAATAGAAAATTTCAAAATTGGCTCCTATTGAAGATACAGCTTTGAAACTTTAGCAACCTACACCTCAATTTCTTGCCAAATTTGGCAAGTTACCAAATTCTCCACCAAGCCTCAAGTTTGTTGCCAAGGTCAACATTTGCGGAAGTAAACAGACTGCCCTTTATTCCCGCTTTAACCATAAATCTACTTTTACAGCAACGGAACATTTTATGCAAGGAAGAGGTTTAAGCATCTGCAACAATAAATTTCAAATAATACATTAAAAGAAAAAAAAAAAAAGCACTATATTGCAGCAGCATAGAAGTTGTGCTGCAAGGATGTAATGAGGGTTACTAGAAGTTGAAAACAGAGTGCTAACACTTTCTTCTGTCTTACATTAGAGCTCAGTGGTCGTTACTCAGACTAATCGGGAGAGGCCTAATCCTTCCAAATATTAATCTTATTCAATACTTGGGGTCGTGGTAGCCCAATTGCCTAAGTGTTGGGCTTATCAAGGATTGTGTTTTCAATTCCTTAACTAGCCAAAAATCATCATGTACATTAATGTGGCCGGTGCTTTAAAATGTCAAAAATTTCTTATTAAATCTTTTTCTAGTTTGTTTCCATTTTAAAGTACACTTTTACAACATTTATTTTTTAAACAGAAGTTAATTTAAAAAGCATGAACAAAATTAAAATTCTGCATGAAACAAAAATTAATTTTGGAGAAGAGGTCTATTTATTTGTTTCTTTTTATTATTATTATTATAATAAAATGTTGTCAGACTTCCTGCTTGGTTCAAAGCAGTATCTATAGTAAAAAGGTTTTTTTTTTTTTTTTTTTTTTTTTTTTTGGGGGGGGGGGGGTTGTTGTTGTTGTTTTCCTCTATCAGAAAGAAATAGTTCTCTTGTCCTTTAAAAAAAAAAGAAAGAAAGAAAGAAAGAAATATTACCTTTTTGCATAAGTTTTTGCTTATAACTGAAATATACTTCAAAATCTATCTTCGTTATATATTACATAAAGAGAATTGTAAAATACAGTAAAGGAGAGCCAAGCACAGTTAAACACTTTTATTGAAGCAATTTTTTTTTTTTTTTTCATATTTTTATTTTTTTTAACAAGAAAAGAACACAGGGTACTGAGCAAAATATG
This sequence comes from Salticus scenicus, assembly GCA_963930645.1. Lineage (NCBI taxonomy): Eukaryota > Metazoa > Arthropoda > Arachnida > Araneae > Salticidae > Salticus > Salticus scenicus. Next base: position 246,696,436 of record OZ005656.1, read on the forward strand.
CTTCTATATTCACATTAAATTTAAATCTTTGGGACTAGATTAGCTTTATTACATATATATACAATGCAATGAGAGACAATCAATATAAATTAAGTAAATTGAGCTTATCAATAAAATTAAACAAAGATATTTTTACAAAACTTGAAATTTGAGAAAGAGTAAAAATAATTTTTTTTTTCTTTTGACTAAACATAGTATCATAATGAAAGAAATCAAAATTTATCCATTAGAATTTCACATTCCCTTTGAAAGACTTTACAAAGATTTACAAAAGTTAATTCAAAAAGATAAAAATATATTGCACCAAGTTTGTTTTGCAATTATTTCTTAATTTTTAATAAAACTAGGAAACTTTTTTGAAGTGCTAATTACCCTTTTTCTTTTAAGAATTACTGTTGTGAAACAAGAATAATGTTTTCCACAAACATATTTGAATTACAGTAGAAAAGTTATAAAAGATTTCTAAAAATGTTTGTGCAACATCTTCAAATAAATGCCTACCAGGCAATTTTATGATTGCCATTTTTCCTGTTTTATTTATTTCACTGTAATATCATAATCAAACATTCTAATTTGATTACCTTATTTTTATCGTCGGCAAACTAATGTAAAAGTATATGCTAAGTAAATGTATCATAATGTTAATGTAAAAATTTGAAATTTGCATTATTTTAAATCTATGCAATATTGTTGTATAATATAAATAAAAATTTTAGATGCAATATAAAGATGTGACATCACATTTTAAGAATTAAAGTTACTCAACATATGGATAATTCAGAAGCCAATCATTGTAAGTTAAAAAAAAAAAAAAAAAATCTGAGAAAATGAGACTTATTATGGAATTACAATACAAAGTCAGTAGTTCAAAAGGTATTGATAGTGCTGCCATCTGGCATATAATAATGAAATTCATTTACTTGATATTTAAGTTCTTTGGCATTAATAAATAAGGGTTAACCCCTTAACATGCGCTGTCCTGACTGTGAGGACGCAAAATTTAAGATCCAGCTGCAAAAATTCATCCCGGAAATTTTCTAGCAAAAATTTACATTTATAACATAGCAGAAAAGGCTGGTTTTTTTAACCTTAAAATTTAAAATTTCTTTTAGTTTAATTTAGTTCATGAATTCCGGTGGCAGTATAATTTAAATGATCCGAATTCTCTTGCACCGCAAAGGGTTAACATAAGTTTACTATTTTTTATTGTATTTGGTGCTCAAAACAGAAAATTTATCAATTTTATTTACTTTTTTTTTAACCACACAGCAGCTAAAAATTTACTAGTGATTAATTTGCTAATAAATTTACTACTAAATTTATGCAAACTCTAATGGCTATGCAATCCATAATTTTTTCAAGCCAGTCGGAAATTAACACTTGAAACAAAGTCTAGTAAGTCTGCACCAAAAGATAAAAATAATGATAAACATGATAAAACAAAGATTATGGTAAAAACATTTTTTTTTTTCCTTCCTAAAATGGCACAAAAGTATATGATAACCATAACAGTAATAATAAAAATTCTGATTTACAGAAAATTATTCAATTATGTATTGAATTGAATATTGTGATTCATAGATATGGGATTCACAGATAGATTGTTGGTTATTAAGCACAATCTAATATCTATTGTATTCTAAACAGTTTTTATATATATATATATATATATACTTTTTAAAATTGAAATCATTGAAATGCATTTTAAAAAAAGTAACAATATAAACTGACACTTTAAAATACAACAATAAATGACTGAGAAAATGTATTGAATAACCTTATACATACAAAAGATATCAGTAATTTTGAGTAACATTTTTATAACTAGATAAGATTTCTGATACTGTCATAAAACATTTTTAATGAAATTTTAAAACTAATTAAAACAATAGATTCCATAACAAACACAGTATTATATCAGACAGTTTTTGTATTTCCAATGACTACCATATGTACCAAAATTAAGTTAACTCATTCTTATAATATATTTTGGCATTTATAATTTTTTTTTAAATGTCTCAATATAATCCATTTAGCATGATATACAATTGTATCATCAATCTTAACTGATTAAATGTATTCATGTTTTTATATATTTAAAAAACAAAAACTGAAATAAATACAACGCTTATAATGGGAAACTGATCTATTGCTTTGAAAGATAATATTGAATTGAATAAAATAAAAATTGAAATAAACAAAAAGCTTATAATGACAAATTCATTTGTAATTCTGAAAGTTGATATAATAATTATAAGATTAAAAACTTTTTATATACCATGTTTCTAAATTTTCTGTTCAATCATAGTTATAGAACTACATTAGCACTTTATCAATGTGTATTAAATTTTTTAAATGATAATGACTTCAATTTTTGTGAGATGCATAATTTAAGTTTTTACATTTTTTTAACGTTCACGTTTAATTAAATGTATTTATTTTTATGTTGAAAGAAAATGAATTCGTAATTTTTTTTGCCAACAATTAAATTATAGCTAATATTTTAATGTCTATTTCTAAATCTATTAGGAGGTTATTATTTTCAAATTTTAATTAATTAAAAGAAAACTAATCGAAAATTTGAAAATTGGGCTTCGAAGTATTTTGTTGTCATCGGGTTCTAAGCTATTCTGAAAGTTTCAAATGTCTAGCTAGTAAGGAAGTTAGTTAAAAATCGATTGCAAGATTTGTACCAAACAAACCAACAAACAAGAATCGAAATTAATAAAAACATGGTAAAATAGGTAAAAATTATTCACTTGAAATGTTAATCTTGCAAAAATAATTCTAAGCCCTTACTTTTTAAACCAAATTGTAAATAAATATGGTAATGCTTGGATATTTTATGCAATTACAAAAAAACAAATAACTCTTTTAAATAATTATAGTAAAGTGTACACACAATGTCTCACTTTACCATAAATGAGTATAACAAATAATAATAAAAAATTCAAAGGAACTATGTTTATTTCATGACTGAAATGCAAAGCAAAATTACATATTAAAAAGACCAGATCCTGCATATTTTGTTAATAGCATAATATATATAGTGATTGATATATATATCATTCACTTAAGTAACTTTTTGCGAAAATTATTTGTCAACATCCTACCGATTCATCAGTCAATATTGCATATTGATGCAATTTCTTATATAGGATGAAGCACAGATTACCATACAAATAGGACAGTGAAACTAAAGTGTGAACCGAGTTCTGTAGCAAACTAGGGAGATAATAGCACTACTAGGGTCAATAGAGGAGAACTAAGAACTTCCACATGCGTTAGGTCTACATGAATAACATCTTTGATCGAAAACTGTTTTCCTATTTCACGATTTGCAAGTAGTTAGTAGTAGGTTAGTATGTAAAAATTGTTCTTTTTCTTCACTTTTTATTATTTTTAGATTCGCAAAATCATACTCAAAACACTCAGAGCTATTCTTCAAAAAAACAAAATTAATTTTTATAATGTTTAAAAATATACTTTGTCAAAAACATTCCTATTCAAGTACAAATAAAAATTGTATACTGTAATTCTGAAACAGCAATATCAAACCATTAAATATTAGCACTGATTATTTTTAAATAATGCAAAATGCTTTAAAAAGAAAAAATGTTTTTGGTTCACACCCCAGTGGCAGAAAGTTTTGTAGCTGTCTGCGACAGACAGGCTTTTAAAATTTCATAATCTGTCTGCAAAATTTGTGTGTAATCAGGAGTAAAAATGGCTTACACTAAAAAAGCATGAAAGCTGATGGGGCTGCTTAACATCAGTGGTGAACTTGTGCAACAATACACAAATACAATTTTACTACAGAACAATATAGTATAAACAATTGTATTCATTCAATTCATCTCATTCAATTAAATATTTTATAGCAATATTTGACACAACACAATATAAATAAAAAAGTATTAGTTTTAGTTTTGATACAGAAATTTTTATAAGGGAATTGTTATCCGAAAGTTGCGGACAAATTTTTTTATCAGTGCAGACAAAAACTGTCTGCAAGATGTTTTTCTGTGTCTGCGACTATGTCGCCTTGTCGTGATGTGTCTGCCACTGGTGTTCACACATGGTTTCGAAACTTATTTTCTTAATATTTAGTACTTACTTTTTAAAATAAATTGCTTTTGACAATCAAGTTTGTAAACAATAACAAAGTCACCAAACGAAAACATACAGTACTTGCCAACCAATTTTAAGATAAAAAGGGAAGATTTCTGTTGAAAAACCAGAAGATTTCATATAAAAAGGGAAGATTATTTTCCCCCTATTTGACGTAATAAAAAATACAGTTTTACAATTTTAATATTTAGAAGCAATCTATAAAAATGTTATACTATAGATTGATTATACTAAATATATAAAAGTTTTAAATGAAGTTATTCCTCTTCAACATATAAATATCTACAAAACAGAATCTGTAAGAAATTTATTTAACAATAGACAAAAAACTTAGTTAAGTTAAAGTATAACTAATTTTTTAAATAAATATAATATGATTTTTGTGTATGTACATTAATCCTATATATATTAAAAAAAAGTAGCAGTAGCTCATTATCAGTTTCAAACGTGCATAAAACCAACTGAGTATTAATTTCCTTAAATTGATTTGGAAAAACTTTTCCTACCTGAAAAAACTATTCTTCATTTTTTCCCCATGTTTACACATTTGGTATAAATATGACATACAATTATTTAATTGAGGAAAAATAAACAGATTCATTAAATTCAGCAATAAAGATCTAAAAATAATTACATATGTGAGAAATATTGAGCACTTCCATTGCTTTATTGTTTCTAGAATCGATCACTGATCACAATCCGGGGAGGGGGGGGGGGAATACAAAAATAATTACAGAGTAAGAAATATTAAACTCTTTCAACTCTACTTCTAGAATCTAATGTAAGAACTTTAAAATTAATATTATCATTTATGTTGCAGATGGATAAAGATTAGGAAACAAAAGACTTCTGCAGAACATTTGATTGCTGATCGCTAGTTGGAGATAAATAAAAGGGGGGGGCAAAAAATAATTACACCAGCAAGAAATATTTAACAATTCTATTTCTTTACATGTTCTAGAATCTCATAAAGCAAGTTTGAAATGAATATTGACATTTATGTTATGGATGGAAAAAGATTGGGAATCAGGAGTTTTCGTAGAACATTTGGGTTTTCTTTTTAAAACGAACGATATCCGCGACTTTTTTAAAAACGGAAGATTCCATCATCTGTCCGGAAGACCGGAAGATACGTTAAAAAACCGGAAGTCTTCCGGGAAAACCGGAAAAGTTGGCAAGTATGAGATACAATAAAAATGAGACCAGCAATTGTGTAAGCTGGAGAGCTCGAGAAAATTACAGCCATTGCCCACAGGATCACTGTAGTCGTTTTTTGGTTACCATTGAATATACGGGAGCATCCTATCTGTACAGTAACCTGTGGGGTAGAGTGGGGTAAGTAAAGTGTAATTTCGGTTTATAACTCAGCTGGTAAGCTATCGTATTTACCTGCATATAAGTGAACTTCCTAAATTGAGAGAAAAAGATATTTTGCCCCAGTATTTTAAACTTGTTTCATTTACCTTGTATAATCATAAAATTAATCACATGATAAAATAAGTGAAAGAAAACTGGCCTAAAATACTGGTATTAAACATTTTTATTTTATTATTATTTTTTTATTTAGGAGTTGATTTATACACAACTATATATGGTAATTTAAACCTAATACTCATCCCATCTATTTGTTTGAACTTCCTTTGTTATAGTTCCTTACCTTATGAAACCAAATCGAATATGAAACAGTGATAAAAGTTCAAAAATCTGCTTATATTTCTCTCACCAAGAGAACAGCCTTCTCAAAATTTGAAGCTTTGCTATTGATGTACTTGTGAATTGAACGCTACAGGATAACTAAGTTTTGTATGTAGATTTTGAATATAACTTTGGATTCCTTCTATTCATTAAATTTTTTGGTTTTATCACCCGTAATTGCATTTACTCTAGGAATTCTGTATGCTGGGTAAGTATAATTAAAGTCCCAACGCTTGTTCCAAAGCCCCTCAACTGCATCACATATACTTCTTTTTTTAACTTTTTCAATTACTTTTCTTTTGTATTTAATTTAATTTCTTCTTTCTTTCTTTCTTTTTTTTCTGAAAATATGATAAACAACACATGCATATAACCTGGAATCTTTTTTTTTTTTTTTTTTTTTTTTTTTTTTGTACACATTTCTATATGAGATTCGTTAATTCAAACACACTTACTTTAATGTACAACAAATAAAATCTAAATATGCAACACACAATACAATTTAACACTATAAAAAGTTTACCAATAAGCATTTTTAATGGCACAATTCTAACGAATTAAAAGTTTTAAAATACTTTGCAAAAAAGTTCAAAGGATAGTATTCAAAAGAAACGTTAATAAAATTATTGCACTATAAAATACATATATACAAAAGTCTTTGGTTAGAAAAATTAAATATATACATCAAATCAAAAAACAAATTCAATATAACATAAAACTGACTGTGCACATTAACGTATACTTTAAGTAAACACATAACAAACTAACAAACTAGCGTCTATAAGAGTTAAACAGCAATAAACAATGAAAGATATTTATAAAAGAACATATGTACAAGACAAAATCTCACTGAACACATGATTTTTGAATACATATTCCTTTTTCTATTCATGTAAAAATATCCATATATTAAAAAAAAAAAAGCAACAAATATAAAGTATTAATAATTTAACAAAAACATATACACAATGCAACTAAAGCAAAAAAAAATCAATCCATATTGAACAAAATAATAAGTAAATTATCATTAAAAAAGAAAAATTCATATAAACTAATTTTAGTTAGTTATATATTTTATACTATATTTGAAACTCTGATGAAAAAGAGGGTCGAAATTCAATTATTGTTAATTTTTTTAGGTTTAAAAATAATAATAATAATAATAATATTAGTACAGATGGGAGCGAGACTATTTTTAGAAGTAGAAATGTTGCAATTAAAATACCGTTGATAATAAACAATTAAAATACCTTTGATTGTAGAGCTACTTTAAAAATCATGAAATGAGAAAAGATGGCCAGAATGTGATTAACATCTTTTATGATTATAACAAGTAAAGTTTTTATAAATCTTAAAAAATATTAATTATACAACAATTTTCTCTAAACAGTCATAGAAAAATAATTTAAATAAATAAAAATAAATAAATAAAAATTCTTAAATCAGGAAATATATCCAGCAAAAAATCCCTGAAACCAACAAAAAATCATGAACAACAAAATCCAGATAACTTATCGAGAAAATATAATTTAAATTATTAGAATAACTATATATGCCAACAAGTTTATTTAAGATTGCATAATGCACATACCATCTAAAAAAATTCCATCAGAATTTTAGTTTTTTTTTTTTTCAGTCAAAGACTTGAGCATAATTTGAAAGATGTTCAAATTATTGATAGTTTGCAGTTTAATTAAGACTTTTCTTATTAAGCTCTAAAAACTAAGCCTGAAACTACATTCCAAAAAGTTAAATATGTATAAATTAAATGACTAGAGTAGGTGCTCCAGTGATTGGCATGCTCCAGTAATTGACATCTATCCCGAAATAATTAATGAATAAGAAAAATCATAAAATCTTATTTCACATATAAGAATTTTAACATTTTATGTCAAACACTGGAGCAAAGGGTGCTACTAACTAGTAAAATGAATAACTATCAGTGTCAAACACTGGAACATAGGGGGGCAATTACTGATAAAATGAAAAAATGGCAGTGTCAATCACTGGAACATTGAGTGGGTGTCAAATAAAAATTCATAAAAAAAAAAAATTGTTATCAAATGTATATATATTAACATATATGTGGTTCTGAATGTCTTTCATGCCATATGTACTAAAAATATTTTCTGATGAGTAGAACATTAAAACCATCAAAAATTGCTGTAAAAGTGTCAATTACTAGTGCACCCAATATTAAAAAAAGTTAAAATCGTTATCTAAGTAAAATGAGAAAACATGTATTGAAACTTAGAGCTGATTCTGCAATATACACAAGTTCATTTAAGAATTTTATCCCCAGTTTAAATTTTTAACATCTCATTATGTCAAAATAATGACAATCAAAGTACAACAGAAGATCTTTATAATGCAAACCTAAAAGTACAAAGTTGTGTGTTATGTAGAATTTGGCATTATATAAACTGTGTTTCACACATCATTTAACTTACCTGGTACACGTGGCCAAATATGTCTGAAACATATGAAAGCAGAGTAGGGTATTTTTAAGTTACATTTTTTAGAAAAGAATAACTTCTTTGATAACTTTCATTGTTAAATTTATTTTATATACATAGCCCATTCAAGCCTATCCCAAATCCTTCATTATATTACCCATTTTAAAAAATAAAAATTGTAATGATAGGGTAAGTGCACCAGTGATTGACACCTTTAGAGCAATCTCTGATGTTGTTAATGTTCTAGTCATGAGAAAACATTTTTAGAAATCTTAAGTTAGTACATATGGTATGAAAGACATTCAAAACCACATATATGTTAAAATATATACATTTGATAACAATTATTATTTTTTTTATGAATTTTTATTTGACACCCACTCAATGTTCCAGCAATTGACACTGTGAGTTTTTCATTTTATCAGTAACTGGCACCCTATGTTCCAGTGTTTGACACTGCTAGTTATTCATTTTACCAGTTATTAGCACCCTATGCTGAGACAGTGTTTGGCATAAAATGTTAAAATTCTTAAATGTAAAATATATGATTTTATGATTTTTCTTATTTATTAACTATTTCGGGATAGATGCCAATTACTGGAGCATGCCAATCACCAGAGCATCTACCCTACCATTTTATTATTATTATTTTCATTAAAAAGCTCCAAATTAAGGAGATAAAGAAAAACAAATGTATTACACTTAGTTTTCTACAAAGTAACAGTTTTTTTACAAAGTTTTTCTTAACCTGCAAAATTCATTGTTTATATCTGAGAAGTTGTGCATCATACAGAGAACTGCATTATAAAAATCTACTGTATAAGCATTAAAAAAAAAAAAAAAAAAAAAAAAGAGAGGAATAAAAACAAATATTAAATAAAATAGAGAGTATAATTTTTCTAAATAACTTATTTAGATGTGTTGATTTGCATATAGAAATGAAGGATTTATGTTATTTATTTAATTATTTTTTTTAACAGTTAAGCTTAACTCCTGAGAAATGTAAACATAGTAGGAACCATACATAGACAAAAATCACACACACACAAAAATACATTAAAGAAAATTCCATTAAAATATACAAAATATATTTCTGAAAATTTTACTCAAAATAAAATTATACTTATGGTTCTTGTGTGCTAAATGTTTTGTGATACAGTATTAAACATTTCAGAGGAAGTCAATATTATTAAAATTAAAACATTGATGATTTGAAAACAATCTGATAAATGTTTTACTTTAGAGAGCATTTGATCATTGAATTAAAATAAATATAATTTAATTAAAGAAGGAAAACAAAATTTAATTTGCTAAATCTTTTCTTAGCATATGAAAAAGGTCATACAACAAACATTTTAAAATATTAAGTAGATAATCCAAAATATGTATATTCTGTAAAGATGCGAGAAAAAGAAAGAGGAATGTATAAAGTTATTTAACCCTGAATGATATACACATAAAAAGATCATTTTCTTAAAATGTTAGTCAAAAATGTCATGGACAACCTGTATTTGTTTGTACATATGCGTGTAACAATAAGCATAAAACTGAAATCTCAGTAATTTCATGAAATAAAAACCTCTTTACAAAAAAATTAAGAACAAACAATTTTAATAGAAAAAATATATATATTAAAATTTCATGAGTACTACTTCAGTACCAAATTAGAAAAACATATGATTAAAAAAAAAAAAAAAAAAAAAAATAGTTATTTTCAATGATTCATTATAATTCTAATATTTTTCTCACAATTGAATAAAAAATTAATATATGCATATTATATAATGTAAAGATCTTAAAGTTCATATAAAAGAAAAAAAAAAAAATCAATTTAAATATACCGGGTGATTCAAAATAGATGTTACAGCGATTATCTCGTAAACTAAGAACGATAGAAACAAACTTCCAATTACAAAATTGGTGCAAATTAAGAGTAGATTTCAGATATGGCATTCATTTGTACAAGGGGCTGTATACATATTAAATACGAAATTTAATTTTTATACCGCCCCTCCTATCATATGACTTATATTTAGAAAAATATTCTCCTCGCTCTAACAATCAAAATTAAAAAAAAATCATCTCTCTAAGTCAAATTCTCGCTGAGTTATTGCAATTTGAAAATTCTAGCATTTTTCGCCAAGTCTTAAGGGGTTGTATCAAAAGTGAGAAATTGTAATTACTATTGCTCTTGTAATATGACACACGTTGATCAGCGTTTCGGGGGGGAAAAGAAAGAAATCATTCAGGGAAAGACGGCTATTTTAACCTGTAATGTCTCTCTTTCTCCTAGTGAATACACAAGAGAATACTCACTGATAATTTAACAAACAAAATTTATGAATAATTTATGTACTAAAAGGGAATTTTCAAATTCATTTTTTTTTTTTTTCTTTTTCTATATACATTCTCTTACTCATATACAAGGTGAAGAGAAAGAAATGTTTTTGAGTCAAATTTCCGAAAATTAGTTTTTGTTATATTAGCACGTTTTCAGGTCCTCTGAATTCAAAAATCATGTTTTTAGCGGTTGGTCTCTCTCTCTCTCTCCTTGTGTAAGTGTGTCTGTGTAATATTAGAATATCTCAAGAACAAATGGTAGCAGAAAATCTAAATTCGATATTCTAAATCCGTATCATATTACGGTGCTACACTAAAGTATACGTTACGATCAGACAATTGTTTGTTTACAGGGTCATCCAAAAGAATTCAAATACATTACGTCTGTGAGCGAAATTTCTCATATGTACAGTGTGACATGTATAGACTGCCCTAAACAAAATGAAAAGAAAAAATTTTTTATACGTATAAAAGCATGTTTTATGTAGATTGTGGTATAGCAACCATTCATCATTCATTTACAGGGTTACCCAGAGTATTTCGATATATTAGAGCTATACTTGGGAATTGCTGGAAGTGTATTTCATTTTGTGTTACCCATTTTACATATAACACTAAATTTACGTATACAAAGTCATGTGTATATAGTTTATAGACAATATACAGGGCTACCTAAAATTAAGGTAACATTTTTTTATTATTATTATTAAATGTAATTGGTGTAAGCGTTTGCTTTTTTTTTTTTTTTTTTTTTTTTTTTTCGAAGAACACTGCTGACACAGAACGAAAAATTAATTTATCATACCCATACTGTAAACAAAGTAGCTTTTGGAGAGCGATTTTTTTTTCTGTATAATATCACATTTTAAGGCCTCCTGAATACAAAAGGTAAATTTTTATTCGTTGATCTGTATATATATGAATTATCAGCCTAATTTAACAACAAATAATCTGGTGTGCCACTCACATGACTTTCTCTTACCCTGAAATTTAATACCTTAAATACAGGTTGGAAATTAAGAGGTAACATAAAGAGTACTGTTATGTAAACCTATGTTAAAATAATTCAAATTAGGCTTCGGAAGAGTTTTATATGATAATTAGTTCTGTGTGAGGGGGGAATCTCCTGAAATTATTCGACGTAGGCAATAATCAAACTTTAAAAAACTTGACTTTGGTAATAAGGAAGCCTCAAAACGTGTAAATACACAAAACACAAGCGTTGCATATTTAGCTTAAAAACATACATTATTTATCATATGTCTATGAGGAATTCATTTCCATTCCTGAGCAGCTTTCCTGGACATGGTAAAATATTATATTAAAGCACTTTCACTAGCAATAAAAAAGAATATTATAGCTTAAATATTTGCAACCCTGTATATCTTTTGAAGAATATGTACAAACTACAAAGTGCACCTAAATATAAACCTATAGTAATAATATACGGAACAACCTAAAATGCACTTTCATCAATTTTCAGCTATTGTCGCATTATAATCTAATTATTTTGTGTAGCCCTGTAAATGAACTGAGAATAATTTCCCTGCCATATTCTACATGAGGCATGTTTTTATGCATATAAAAATATATATATTCATTTCATTTGGTTTAGTGCAGTCTATAGGTGTTAAACTCTACTTACCTGCAATTTTCCCCATATACGTAATGTATTTGAATATTCTTGAGTGTCCCTGTATACGAACCATTTGCTTCATCTCAATGAAAAGCTTAGTGTAGCATCCCTATATGATACATATTTAAAATACCAAGTTTGGAATATCTGCTGCTATTTGTTCTTGAGATATGCTGATAACAGACACACACACACACAAACCAGCCGCTAAAAACCACGATTTTCATATTCAGGGGACCTCAAAACGTGTAAATATAACAAAAACACACTTTCGAAAATTTGGCCCCAAAACAATACTTTCTCTACCTTATGGGTATGAGAAAGTAATAACTACAGGAAATGCGAATTTGATACTTTGGATTCCATATCTAGTTGCCACTTGAAAAGTTGATCAAGGTTTGCAAGTTTTAAGGAAATTGATAACAGACTTGATGTATGTTTTGATAAGTATAGGCACTATAATTAAACAGGGGTTGAGAAGGGCGGTAACCTCCTTGACATAGAATTATACATCCATACCATATTATATTCTATACAAAACATTATTTTAGAATATTAAAAATAAATATGAATTTCCTTATGATTTTTACAGTATAAAGTTATTTAAATGTAACTTATAAGAACGTCTGTCCCAAAACGCATTTTTTGTGCGTTCCTGTACATAAACCAATTGTAGAGAATTAATTAATGCCATTTTAAATAGGGAATATCATATAGTAAACCTGAATAACATATGTCATTTCTCAAAATATTTATAGACGCTGGGGACGGGCAGACGGACAGATGGACAGTCAGACAAAAAAATAAATAAATAAATAAAAATGCGAATTGAAATCTTATTCACAGTTAAAAATTGTTAGAAAATGTTTAATGTAAACGAAAATGCAATTCCAGCAAATGTTCAAGAATAACCCTTAACATAACTGAATATTTTTGTGTGCCCTGTAAATCTAATGCTAATCGTACTGTACAGTATTGAAAGCACCCTTTTGTGCATATGAATAACATATTTCAACTTCATTAAGATTTATGCAAAGTAATTAAATTTTGGTTTATAGAAATATCTTCACATAGAACGCAATGCTTTGGAATACTTTCGGGTGTCCCTGTATACAAACCAGTGATGGTGTTTACTCCATTTTCTATAGAAAATATCCGATAGAAAACTATAATAACGTATTTCAATTTTATTAATATATGCATAAATTAAAGGTATTAAAATATGGTTTATAAAAATACCTCTCATAGAACACAATGCCTTGGAATACTTTCGGGTGTCCCTGTGCACAAGCTAGCAGAGGTATTCACTCCATTTTCTATAAAGAACATCCGATCGTGAACTCAAATAACATATATCAGTTTCAGGGAATTCTATAAATATTCACGGGAGTTAGAGCGCGGACACACAGAAAGACGGATGGACAGACAGACAAATCGAAGTCATTAACACTTTCCAATCTTGCTGGAATTGTTGAAGAGCCGAAGTCATTAAATTTTTCAACCATTATGGAAAGTGGTAAAAATAAAGCACGAAAATTTTACACGGTTTTGCTAGTCTTTTAATTTTTTCCTTCTCTTAACGTGTTTTAATTTGCAGGTGACCCCCCTAAGAAATTTAAGTATTAAATTTTTTAACAATACGAAATAATGTAAATTTGCATTAAGTTCTTAAAACTGTTGATTTCACGCGTTTGAACGATTTTAGTTGCTGTTTTAAAATAAAGGATCTTTTTTAATTTTTTCTCATCTCATAGATAACCCCCTAAAGTGAGCTCGTTGGCGTTGAAAAATAGATGCCAAAATTGAAAAAAAAGTGGTGTAAGTCATCATTTTCAAATTGCAATAACTCAGCGAGATTTTGACTTAGAGAGATGATTTTTTTTTTATTTTGATTGTTACAGCGAGGAGAATATTTTTCTAAATATAAGTCACATGATAGGAGGGGCCGTATAAAAATTAAATTTCGTATTTAATATGTATACAGCCCCTTGTAGAAAACAAATTCCATATCTGAAATCTACTCTTAATTTGCTCTAATTTTGTAATTGGAAGTTTGTTTCTATCTTTCTTAGTTTACGAGATAATTGCTGTAACATCTATTTTGAATCACCCGGTATATATATATATATATTCCATAAAAAAAGAAAAGAAAAAATAAATCAATATACTATAAATCAAATCACAACTTGCATTAAAAAAAAAAGGTTAAAATAAAATTCCTATAAATATAAAATATATGATTTTCACATGTAACTCAACACAACAGAGCGTCAATAACATATAAATTTCTTTGGCAGTTAAATGCAATGAAATATAACATCTTGTCAAAAATGTGTAGATTTTGTACTTTGAAAAATCTTTTATTATTCGCATCACAAAATGAGTAGGACTATACTAAATGTATGCTGCATCCTAAAACCAGGGGGGGTTGAGCCAGGTTTTAATTTTTGGGGCTCATTTTTGTGAAAGTTTTGTGGGAAAAAAATATATTATGTAAAAACTTCCATTTTAATAATTACTCTATATAAGATTTAATATCAAATTAATAATGCTTCATTGTAAAAGTAGTAGATAATTATTAGAAATAATATTTGAAAACATGGAAAAGTTTTATAAAAAAAAATGATTTTTACAAAATGAAATATTGTGAAATACTTTTTTGTGAATATGAATTTTGCGAAAGGACAGCTAAAGGGTGCCAATTTTTGCCTGGGTCGACCCCTGGAAACCTAAATCTTTTCTGTACGTACCAATGGCTTTTTACAGAAAAATGTGAAAGACTACACGCAGAAATAGTTTTTAACTAAGCATACAAATATATTCAGGGGTGAAACTACCTAGCAAGCAAAAACCCTGAAATCTGCCATTTGCATGCAGATAGGGGGTGGGGGGGATGGACTTAATGGTATATCACATAGCTACCTGTAATAAGTAATATTTAAAGAGTTCTTAATACATGATAAGGCAAATTAAACAATCAAAATGACAAATTTCTATAAAAACAAAATAATTTAACATGAAATTCAGAGACAGCAAAAATTAAAAAAACTCTGAATTCAGAGGTAGCCCCTGAAAAGTTTCACCCCTGTATATTTATGTCCAAATTCATTTTTTCTTAATATATGCAAGTTTATATTAACAAACAATAATAATAAAGATTTGACACAAATTTGAAACATAAAATCTTTTTTAAAAAATTTTATGCAAAAAATTTCATTGCATATCAAAGAGATAACATTTCACACTTTGTACAAACAGTGTCTACTAAACAGTAGAATTTAAAGTTTCTTAAATATGTAAACTAAAAAAGGAGGAAGGTAACAATAAGTGCTTTAATCAGAGTTTCCCCCAGACAGTTTCAGGAGGGTGCTGCACTCTGCTTGCCCTTTGGTTAAAAATATATCATCCTTCTTGTCCCTCATCTAAAACAAAGGACACTCTCATTGCATAATTCATAATTCTACACTGAACGTGACTGGTACCAGGCCCTGATTACCCAATAGGCACAAGAAGCATGTGCTTCCCCAGGAAATTTTTGAAAAGGCCCCAAATTAAGCAAGAAAATGGGCCCCGAATTGTAAGCTTGTGGTCTAAAAGCATTGTCTGATTATAAAACGTCACAGTCCTACCTGACTGCACAACTACCATTTCTAGATTATATAGGATATATGCTAATAAAGCTTTTACACATTCATTTATGATGGAATAATTTCATATATTGTGGTAATATAGGCTATCACCAGTTTATATCTTGGTACAAAAATCAAGTGAATTTGCTTATGTTTTAAGTGAATTTACTTGTCCTCAATTCCAGGTAACTACAAAATTGAATGAAAAATTTATAAATTTTTCAAGATGTTTGTATGAGTCTTTAGACCAAGAAGGAGGAGGCCCCCAAATGGATTTGTGCTTCCCCTCAATTGTAAGGTTAATCGAGCCCTGACTGGTACTAGAATTTTTATTCACACACCAAACATAACCATTTTCTAAAACAAAATTTCTAATATATTCTATTCTAAACTCTTCACAAGCAAGCAATATTTGCTCATGTCCCATATTAGAATGCGAAAGAGGTCTATCAATACATTATCATATTAATAATTTCTTTATACAAATTTTAGTGTGCGATTATTAAACAGAAGACGTTAATATTGCTAGCTTGTTATGAACATTTATTATTTATTCAAGGAGTATGCATCAAAGGAAATAGTTCTTTCTATTCAAAATCTTCCTAAGAGAACCTAACTCATATTTACATAAGTTTAGAAGAAAACAACCTTTAAACTGAAGAATGATGAATACACTTACAAATAAAACTATGTATATGACCACCAGCATTCATTTCAGTGTTGCCATGCTACCTGGAAAACCTGGAGAAGTCAGGGAATTTGAAAATTGACCATGAAAGTCAGGGAATTTGAATATTTTAGCCAGAATCTGGAAAAGTTAGGGAATTTCATACAATGATTGCCAAAAAAAATGAATTTTTCCTCCAACGTAGACTCATTTTTCTTGGTTTTTTCTTAGCTTCCACCATTTTTAAAAAACAAGACCTCTTAGAAAGAGCCCCGCATGGAGGACAATCTGTCCTTAGGTCAAAGTAATATGTAACTTTTGTGTTTTCAAGTCGTACCATAATTATTTTGCCCTCAATAAAACCAATACACAATATATGGCTAGAGTAGAATTTTCTTAGAACACGTCTGGAAAACCTGGAAAAGTCAGAGAATTTCATTCTGCTATTTGAGTGGCAACCCTGTCATTTATACATTGGTAACAAGCAAAAGTGAAGAAATTTAAAAATACTGTAAAATATCGCAAAAGCACTGTCCTTTGAATAAACGCTCCCCTCTGCTTTTTACATGAATTTCACTTATTCTTAATATACCAAATAAGTGCCTCCTTACGCTCAGTGGTAGACTCAATCTACATAAGTGACAGTTTTTTATATTACTTATTTCCTTTGCAACATTAGTCTTTGTAAATATACACACTGATTTGTATTTTATATCAAATCAGACACCGATTGTTCAAAAACAGAAACCGTAAGCTTTTAAAAGCAAATATTTTAAAACAATTTATTGAAAGGCATATATATTTTGAAACAATTTATTGAAACTATTCCCCCACCCTTTAAAAAATAGTTTTCTGAATTTTTCTAGTTAGTTGAATTTCAATTAATCAAGAGTTAACTGTATTAATTTATTTCAACTTAAAATAATATATATGTTTTGTTTTGAATTTATTTTTATGCCACTTAATTTTAACAGGAAAATACATGTCAATTTGTATATTTTTATCATTTATTTGCCCCTTTCCCAAATATATTTTCCTTGTAAATTGAGGGCATGCTTGAATGGTACAAAAATATTTATTGTAAACACACTTATCACTGAATCCTAAAATGAGTATGTGGATTCTACATGAAATTTAAATGTTAAATGTGCCCTTGAGAATCCAAAGCTGATTTCAAGAATCTAACTGTGCCCCCTTTTTTAACATGCTTTTATTAACTTGACATGATGTAACTATTAATGTATATAACGGAATCTTGCAATTAAATTTTCGACCCTTTCTGTTTGTTTGATTGACCTGAAATTTTGCACACGACTTCATAGTCGATGACAATACCACATACAAGTGTTTCCAAACTCCTATCCCATCAGGGAGAGATTCTAGGGGCAAACAAAAAAAATCTATATATATATCGTATGTGGCATAGGATTTAGCCATATTTGTATAACATTGAGTGGCAACAATTAATCAATTAAATTTTTTTTATTAAAGATGTAAATATTATAGTGTGTCACTCACACGATTTTTTCTTATCCTGCATTTTAATACTATAAAGATAGATATTTTGTGCTTTTTAGTTCACATTTCAATAAAAGCGTGTTCTTTAATTTTATAAAAGTATAATTTTATTTACAAGCAGCACCTGCACTATTTTAAGCCTGGAGGGAACTCTGTTTGATTACAAATATATTGATAGTTCTAAGTGTAAGTATGTGACATAGATTAGTAACACTTCCTAGATGAATCTGGATACTTCTCCTTCAGCTCCACCTTGAACTGTCGAAATAGTACACGATTCCTTTCCTGGTCAACCTCTTTGTCCTTATGAAAAGAATTGGCTGTCTTAAGGCCACGATGAACAATGAAAGCATTGTTTAGGACAGAAAACTTATAACCGGCTACATGCAGTTCACAAACCTGAAATAGCAATATAGGATGTCAAATAAGTATAACAGAATGCAAACAGATATATCATCTAGCATAAATTCCATGTAATATTTAAAAATAAATAAATAAAGATACAAATAATTTTTTAAAAAGGAAACTTCTTAGTACAAAACTTCTTAATACGAAACTATTTAATATAATCTGGTGCGACACTGGTACAACTTTTTTTATCTTGCATTTGAATGCTATAAAGATACACATTAAAGGATATAGATCAGGAGTACTGTACAGGAACCTTTTTATAAAGAAATCATCAACAATAGAAGATAACAAACTCAAGAGATTAATAACTGCACACCCTGTAGTAGAATTTAGGCGACACAGCAACATTATCGCAGAAAAGAAATTGTCATTTGCAGAAAGATTTGCTCATAAAAATTAAAGATATTCCTAAATTTCAGTAAAAAATAAAACTCATGTCTTATACTTAAGAATTTTTCAACAGTCTATTATTAATAATATTGATACTTTTATATGTATATATTATGTGTAAGTTAGAACATATATTAATATTGTCTTGCAAGGTTTGCACTAACAAGGCTTGTCGCAGAAATCTTAAAAATATTCTGTCACATGGAATGCACATGATAAAAAAATAAAAATAAGCAGCTTGGCATGAAGAACGTGAGTGAATTAGCAAAAGGATGTTAGAGTACTCGTCTCATGAAAAGGGGAACTGAAAGAATAATTGTGAAAATTATGAGTTCTAAAAATTTTACTCCTAGAGGAACATAACAGTATGAAAAAAGTCCAGGTAACGGATTTATTATGAAATTCTAGATGAATTTACACAGCTATGTAAGCAAAACATTATGCTGTTATGTATGTATCCAATCATAGCATTATTTGTATGAAAATCCAACAAATGTTATATAAAAAAGATTATGATTTGCCAAAGCAATTATGATTTGTCCATCTTTGAGTAAATCTTTAAGTAAGAAAATTCTACATGAATATACCTTAAAGACAGTTCAGAATAATTTTAAAAAAGTTTTATTTGACAAAGACTACCCCTCCTACCCCCCTTGCACCTAAATTTGATTGCTCAATACTTGAATTTCTGCAATCATTTATTTTTAACTTATTCTGATAAATGATACATACACATATCAATTGATAAAAACTTGATTTCAGTATTTAGGCATATATATATATATATATATATATATATATACTATAAATAAAAATTGAATTTTAAATACTTTGTTTACCATATGGCTATCAAAAAGTAATTACCTATTCCTAAGCAGTTTTCCTGGACTTGGCAAAATTTAATAAAGCAATCTCAGTAATTACATTCAATAGAAAAGAACGTTTGCTCATAATTTTAGTAACCATGTATATTGATTATAAATTAAATTATTATGAATTATATACAAGGCATCTTAATTAACCTACAACTTTAAAATGAAATAACTTCGCAGAGACTCACTAGATGGTGCTACTGATTCATGCAGTGGCGGAGGGTATAAAAGGAAACTGTTTTACGTTGATTTCATGCCATTACGAAAATGTCTCCCAAAGTGAGATATTCAATCGAAGACCGTATATTAATTGTCAAAAATTGGTATTTATGTGGTGAAAATGCAACACTACTGCTGCGGAAGTGGGCTACAACGTACAAAAACCGACCTAAGCCTTCTAGAACAATGATAAGTGATCTTATAAATTTGAGATGTTTGGATTCATGCTCTGGGTATGAACACTGGTGGATATTGGTTCATGCAGGATGGTGCCCCTCTGCATCAAACAGGCAGAGTGTTTGACACCATTAACAGTGTGTTTGGAACTCGAGTTATTGCTTATCAATACCCGAACAACTATCCTGGTGCATTGCATTGGCCACCTTATTCACCGGATATGAATCCATGTGATTTCTATCTTTGGGGTCACATGAAAGACATGGTGTACAAGAAGAAGCCAACAGACCTCAATAGTCTCAAGAAATCCATTACTGACTCATTTGCAAGCATTAAAAGAAAAACACTTGAACAAGTAACTGATAACTTTGTGACTAGGTTGTGCTACTGCATTACCTCTGAAAATTCTCAGTTTGTAAACCTTGTGCATTAATTACCTTTTCGAAGTTCTTTTCAATAAAAAAAATTTTGCTGCGATATCTGCAACGATTCTTGTGTTATTTCCTTTTAAAGTTGTAGTTAATTAAAAGACACCTTGTACATACAGCATAGTTTACTTAAATTTTGCATAGTATGAAAAAACATATAACACAACTTTAAATGCACTTCCAGCAATTTCCATATATAGCCTTAATTTATTCGAATTCTTTTGTGTGGCCCTGCAGACAAATGGTAAATGATTTTCATTCCATTTTTTATACAAAACATACTTTTATGACATGAATATAAAAAATAAACATTAATTTCATTTTGTTTAATGCTGTCTAAAGACATTAAAATGTACATACCAGAAATTCTGCCCATAGATGTAATGTGTTTGAATTCATGCATGATCCTGGACACAAACTATTGCTAAGAATTTAACAAAAAGTTTCAAGTAGCATCTCCATATGATACAGATTTAGAATAACAAGTTTAGACTTCCTGCTATTTGTTTTTCAGTTATAGTGACAATAGACAGACTGCTAAAAATTTCATTTTCAGATTCAGGAAACCTCAAAATGTGCAAATAAATCAAAATCTGAATTTTAAAAATTCAACTGATAAACAATACTTTTCCTGCCAAATACATTTAAGAGAAAGTAATAGAAACAACTTGTATAACAATATGTAAATCCGACTGATTATACTTGGACTGGGTGGGTGAGCATGCATTTAAGACCAGTTGTCTACGACACTAGGGTCTTAAGACTGAGTGGGAATATCTGAATTGGACATGGGAATTTTGTAAAGGATCCTAGCTGATGTTCATTTGAGTTTCAGAGAAATCCACAGGAAAACTTTGAATGGCTAGGCCAACGAGGATGACATGGATTCGTACCCAGCACCTCCCATCAACCAGGTTTATAAGCAGATCTTCTTAGCTACTAGAAAAGGTTGGGGAGGAGGGAGGGTTGAGTCTTTGACTGAGTACAAAAAATTATTATTAAGGAAAAATCCACAATATTAATTCAGAAATAGATTATTTTATAACAATAAACTTAAATTAAGGAAAATAGAAGAAAATATCAAAATTAGTTGGATTACTATATCAGCTGTAGTTTAACACCTACAGTGAAATTTATCTAAAAGATCCATCCACCATGCCATAAAAAATGATCTTTTAGAGATGTGCCTTTTTAAGGCTGTACATCAGTCAGATAGCTCCCTATCTCCCTTCCCATGTTATTCTATGGGACTTTTGTTGCTTCGTTTTTATAAGTATATCTCATTAAAAAATGAAGTTTTTCGAATTCTGATTTCTGAATACTACTCTTTGAATATGTTGCTTTTTAGCTTAGTGAGCAATTTCATGAAAAAAATAATTTAATTATTTTATTTCAGTGAGTAAATTTAGGACTCTTAACGGCCCTCTTCACTTACCGTCGCCGGAAGCCCGAGTCAATGTTATTCTATGGGGAAATTTTCTTTACAAATAACTTATTAACTAATACATATTTTTAAATTCAGTTTTCACATCCAGAAAATTCCCAACTCTTAAATTGACGGACCTTTTTTAAAAATGTATTTATTTAATTTTTAATATTTTATTTTGAAATTGCAAAATGAAAAAAATTCACATATTGAAAAAAATTCACATATTGAAAATTTGTATTTTGCAGCTTCAAAATAAAATATAAAAAATTAAAAAAATATTTTTCTTAAAAAAGGTCCGTCAATTTAACAGCTGGGAATTTTCAGAATGGGAAAACAGAATTTAAAAATATGTATTAGTTAATAAGTTATTTGTAAAGAAAAATTTCCCATAGAATAACATTAGTTTCGGCTTCCGGCAGCGGTGAGTGAAGCGGGCCCTTAAGTTTGGATCTCTGAATGAAAAATTTATTTTTTCCAAAAATCGCTCACTTACTTAAACGGCGATATATTCAAAGAGTAATACTCAAATAACAGAATTTGAAAAACTTCATTTTTGAATGAGATTTTCTTATAAAACAAAGCATCAAAAATCCCACTGAATCACATGGGAAGAAAAAAAAGAGGGAATCTTACTGATGTACAGCCTTAACAGGGGTTATTTGAAAATAATAATTTGGGCGACAAATACAAATACTGTAAATTAAGTAGCTTT
The DNA here is from genome assembly GCA_963930645.1 of Salticus scenicus. Lineage (NCBI taxonomy): Eukaryota > Metazoa > Arthropoda > Arachnida > Araneae > Salticidae > Salticus > Salticus scenicus. The sequence continues at coordinate 246,719,146 of OZ005656.1, forward strand.
AATTTACATTATCTATCTTCAATGATTTATAATAAATAATCAAATCAACGATATAACACTGTTTGAATTTGAAAGCTTTTAAGGAATTTTTTAAGAATTTTTTTATATACATATACTGGAATTAACTGTTCAGTTTAATATCATTTTTGAGTGAAAAGTTGGTTTTTCCCAATGAAGTTTCCAGGCAGAAAATATGAATTTTAGCTTTTAACTTTTATCTATAAGCTTTTATTTTGTTATTTAGAGCCAATATCAACCATTTAGCCAACATATTTAAATGTAATACTAGGTAATTAATAGTGACACAAAATTTTCTTTTCTAATTCAAGCGTCAAATCTCTAAGATTTTTCTCAACACACAGATAATTATTATACATAAATGGAGATCAACCTCAGTTATTTGGTTGAGAGTAATGGTCAGTTAAAAGCAGGTGAAAAAAAAATTATCTGCTCTCACAAATTGTGACCCTTAAGAGAGGAACACAATTATAAATGGACCTTTAATAGAAGTAAATTATTATTAAATTCTAGGGGAAAATTTAGGGGGGGGGGCGGTAGTGGTGTAGAGACTAAAGCTGATTGTCTATACAGTCGAACCTCATTCACGTGAATCTCAAGGGGGGATAAAAATTTTGTTCAGATTATCAGTAGTTCATGCTATCAGTAATTCAGAAATTAATCTTCCTTTTGACGGGGATTGCGGAAACAGTTCACCTTAAAAGTAGTTCACATTAATGAGGTTTGACTGTACTAGGGACCTAGGACCTTGAATGAAAGAAATTTAAGAAATCAACAAATTGATCTTTTTTAAAAATATTTCACTGCAAAATCTAATTAACTTTTTTTTAAATTATTATTATCAAATTTAAATAGAAATAAAATAGAAAACATGCAAGACTCTTAACATTTCAGAAATTACCAAAAATTTGCAGATTTATAAAATATTATCTTCAAGGGTAAGATGTTTGGATTCAAGTTAAGTAAATTCCTACTAAAGACCGTCTATAAAGCACCATGAAATACAATGCAACATCTTAAAACAAGTCATCACTGAACAACATATTTTTTTTTAAAGAAGCAAAATGTATTTGATCACTTACTTGACTAATTCTATTGAAACCATACTGTCTAAATCTTTCATCATATAAAGGTACATTGTTCCTGCCAATGTAAAAAGGTTCCCATGGATCCCGCCACAGCACTTCAAACAACACATCTAACTTTTTAGAAGGTGGTTCCCGCTGCCAAGCTTCATAATCAGTATGTTTTTGGCACTTCCAACACAATTCAAAGTAGAAAGGTCGAGCTTCCATTGCTTCAACCTGCTGCAATAACAAAGCTTTGTTTCTTGGTATAGTGGCATCTTCTTTGACTTCAAATGCTGGCACAACATACACAGTTTTATCATCTTTATTAGACTCGGTAAAGAGTTTTTTTTCTCTTGCAAACTGCAAAAAGTCATTGTGTAAATTCTCACTTGGCACCATGTCGATATCAATCATGAAAACAAACTCAGTAAGTGCACTTCTTCTAGCGACATTTCTCAATAGATTATTAGGATACGCAACACCTAACGCATAGTTCTTCCCAAAACTAACCTTTTGGAGGTTATTGGTTAAAAAGTCACATGAATCCACATTAGGGTATGAAGAGGGCATAGCATTATTAGTAGGTCCATTTAAAGGATATACTAAATGAAAACTTGTGTTATAATGGATACTCTGGTAGCACCTTCTAAGATGTAGGATTGTTTCTACAGCAAGGGGAACATCTTCAGTTAAACTGAAAACAGCAACAGATATAGGTCCTTGCCATGAAGCGGCTAAAACGTCTAAATTATGAAGACCATTAATGGTTGTCTGAGTAGCTAAAGTAAGATCTTGTTTTGCATGATAGTGATTTTTTATTAATTCACCTTTCATCAGGTAGCTTATAATATGAAATTCACCAGATGAATCTAACACACTACTCTGATGAATGGATTTCATCATGCTGGCTCTGTCTTTTTGTATTTCAGTTTCTTTGTAGTCCCGAACTTTAGATTCCCAACCCATGCCATTCACTTCCCTCTGATGCCGTTGATTTTTACGGGCTTCTAAACGACTAAGAAGAGTCATATGAATCACCTGAAATAAAACATTAACTTAAATTAGACTATGTAAAATATTTACTATTTTTCTTAATAATAATTAAAGTAATAATGAATTACTAGAATCAATTTTAGAAGAAAAAAAAAATTCAAATGCTGTTCTAACCTGATACTTCAGTCACTAAAAATTAATTACTGTTATTAAATTTCATAATTTTTAAACTATCATAAAACCAAGTTACTTGGACTCTGAGGCAGTGCTGCCATATTGAGAGAAATTTGTATTCAATATCTACCACTAAATTTTAATTGTAATGGTTGCCTAATTATTTCTGTAATGCCGGCGAGTCCAACACCTTTATGGTAGCCCCCTATGGAGGGGAATATATGTGATTGCAACCCTTAAAGGGGTCGTGGAAGGATGCAGAGAGAAAAGCATCCGCCCATGTAGTAAATAGTGAGCTGGTTGGAGAGACGGAGGAGTGTGTCCTGCCATTCTCTTAGCTCAGGTTTATTATTTGTAATATTTTTATGCACTGTTAGCGACTGCAGGGAACTTATCTAAATCTTGAAATAGATATTTTTGTATATGTTTGTTGTAAATATTAATCATTAAATCCTGCTACAATTAGCAAAAGGATAAATTTAGCTTATTTGGAAACTTCCCCCCCCCCCCCACATACCTCACCGAACCACCCATCAAGCTGTTACAATTTCAAAGACATTTTTTAAAGAAGTCATCAGAATTATTAGACAACCGTTACAAATAAAATTTAGTGGTGGTGAATGTTGAATAAAAAATTCGTTCAATCTGGCAGCACTGCTCTGAGGGGGTTAACTTGAACCTAAAACAATAAAATAATTAAAAATTGCACTGGTTTATTAAAGTAATGGACGTAGTTTGCAGTTAGTCTGCAAAAATACAAACTGAGTCCATCACTAAATACCAGTACTTAGAAGCAACTTTATTCATTTTATCATTTTGTGTTCAAGTAATTTCTCAAATTCCAAGTAATCCAGTTTTATGGTACATCTACAATCAATTAACTTTAAAAAGAAAAAAAAAATTGCATTTACTAAGAGTTAAATTTAACATCAGAAATACTTCAAACAAACATATTTTATGCTTTAGAAGATAATTTCTAAATTTGTTTATTTTTTAGACACAACTAAAATACTTTCATTTGCAAATAAATTCAAAACATTTTAATGCAATTGTTTTATTTTTTAATCTTTATTTTTCCAAAACTAAATTACTTTTTAAAAAAGAAGAAAAAAAAATATTTAATGAAACAAGTTCCATTATAGCAAAATTATATTGGTTCTTGGATTCTGAATGTATGCCATTACTTCAAAAGTATTAAATCTGAAGAGCAAGTTTTATGATTTTTTTTTTTTAAATATATCATGCACTGAAGACGTACGCTAAATGCTACCGAAACAGCTGCCTGCTTTCCTATTATTTTTATTTGGTATTCTAGACTTGTTGTTTGCCTTGATTTTATAGTTAACTATTTTAACTTATCTTTAAAAAAAATAATATATAAATAAATAAAAATAAACTAACACTTTATTTTTTTTAAATCACACTAATTTATCAAACTTTTAAAGAAACAAGTTTATTAACCACTTTGCTTCAGTGAGGTTAAAAATTGTATAAGGATTTTTGTATTAAATAATAAAAATCATCATTATCCTTTATTTATTTTATTTTATTTATTTATTTATTTTTATTTTTATTTATTTATTTTTTTTTTTTTGGGGGGGGGGAAGCATTGTCTCATCTTTTAGTATTCTATTACACTCACATTCTATATTTTTTTCTATTCCAATGCAGATTTCCTAAAATTACTGTAATAGTGCTGACTCTAGGCTAATTTGGCAGGGTGCTCCACTGGGCGGCCCTTTTAAATCCATTTTAGCACCTGGCGACCCTTTTAAAAACATTTTAGTACCAAGTGGCCTTTTCTAACATTTTAAATGTTCAGAGGCCTTTATATACTTTTCTTTCTGACATGTAACCTGCTTGCAAAAGTTCTACAGCAATCCTGGGCGAACAAATGCATATAGCTTACATATATTATACACGTAAAATTAGTAATTTACTTTTGTCACATACAAAAAATAACAACATAGAAGAACGCAAATTATGCAAATACCACCTTTTTTGAAAATAGGTTGCCCTTTATTCTGAATTCCCCCAGCGGCTTTTTTATTCTAGAGTCAGCACTATATAAATACCAATATAACTCTACTATAAATACAATTATGGTACACTTTTGGACATCAGTTTTTGCATACTCTTTTTTGGCATAGATTTGATATTTGTCGTCCTTGAGGACTTTTGTATTTCGTAATCAAACATACATATGCATGACAGATGTATATTTCCGCAATGAAATATTGTTTCATATTATTGGTTGCTCTTTTAATATGTTATTAAAATAACCATGATTTTTGAAAGGAACTAAATATATTCACTAGATAACTTGGCAATCTTTTTTCCTTTTCTCCAAAAACAACAGATATCAAATTTGATTTTTTTTTTTTTTTTTTTTGTATACTTTCAAAAACAAATTTAGATTAATACAGCTGAATTTTGTTAATGTGAAGGATAAAAAATGTGTTCATGTTATCAGTAGTTCATGCTATCAGTAACTAATCTTCATATGACTAAACTAATCTTCATTTTGACGGAGATTGTGGAAACAGTTCATGTTAAAAGTAATTCATGTTAACAGTGTTCATGTTAACGAGGTTCGACTGTAATTATCATCTTTAGCAATTTATCCTCAACAGCCTTAAGAACTGAAATACCGGTTTGTACCATTCTGTTTGAAAGAAATTTGTCATTATTGTTGAAAAATAATAAGCAATAAACTTTCGCATTTTAGCACTTCATGAAAGTGATACCATTTGAATAAGATTTAAAAAATAAAATTCATTCAACTGAATATCAACACCATCATTTTTGGTAGATTTGTTGGAGTTCATTGATTTAAATAATAAACTAGACCTACAAAATTCACCATTTGATTTGCAGAAATAATCTTATTTAAAAATTTTCATTTCAGAATAGTATAGAACTATAGAATATATTTGTTTGTTATGGTCACAGAAAACAAAGTTTGCTTAACCATTTTTTCATCATACACAAAACAATTTTCTTTTTTTGTTTATGATTTGTGTAGTTAATTTAAATCATGACTAAAAATGTTCTTAAATAACTAATAAGCATTCATATAAGTATTATAATTACATTAAAATTTTCAGCATGACAGTTTTTTAATGTATCTCTTTAATAATTCATAAAATTAGCCCAGTTTAAGAATGACAGTTTGATACAATATAATACAAATATTCATTAATCACATTTTCTAGAAAATAATAACATATATATCAAAATTTTGTCACGCTAACTATGCTTGATGAAAAAAAGTGAGCATAATGCTCCCCTTAAAATATCAAGGAAACACATACATGAAGGGATAATGGAAATTTTACCTGTAAAATTGCTATTATGATGACTAAAAAGATGACAGCTTTCTTCCATAAAGCCTGCATCATGGTGAAGTCAGGCAGGTTATAAATCTACCAAAGACATCTTTATCAAAAATTTATGTCTAAAATCATCACATACTTCTTAGCCTGAAAGAAATATACTAGTAATTTATATGCCAACATATGATAAAGCCTTTTTTTAATAATAAAAAATGCTTTAATTTTATAATTTATCAGTAAATTGACGACTAAAATTGTTTATTATAATAATTAAAAATACCTTACATTCAGCTGCATTTGGTGACTCCTAATGGTGAAGTACTTTCAAATAGGGGGATCCCCCTCATTTTCGACACTGATCACTTCTGCAGTGCTGTTCTCTTGTGAATCTTCCTTTGAACTGAATCGTTTTGTTCTCTTTTCGATTAGGTGGCGCCAGTTGGCATCGATGCCTGCTTTCAATTCTTTGTGGTTGTTGGTCTAAAATTTCGATTGTTTTGCAGAAAAGAGCATATTGACCGACCGCATGCATGCAACCACGAAGAATTGAAAGCAGGCATCGATGCCAACTGGCACCACCTACTCGAAAAGAGAAGACAACAATTCAGTTCAAAGGAAGATTCACAAGATAACAGCACTGCAGAAGTGACTGGTGTCGAAAATGAAGGGGATCCCCCTATTTGAAAGTACTTCACCATTAGGAATCACCAAATGAAGCTGAATGTAAGGTATTTTAATTATTATAATGAATTTATGGCTTCATTAGTTAGAAACTTAAGTAACTAAAATTGTGTTCAATACATTTTTATCAAGCTTAAGGAGACTTGGCACCTTTGACAGCAGCATTAAAGTAGGTTTTGTATAAAAGCTTATATTTCTATTTAATATTCATAAATTGAACTATATTAGGTTTGTTCAATAAAATATATATTCAGGCAACATTTCTTATAGTTTTTGATACATTTTTTAGAGATTTGAAATCTTTAAATTGCGTTTCCTCAGTTTGCATTTTTTCATGATCTTCAAAATGCTTAAATTTCTACAGATATTTTAGAAAAAACCTAATATATATCTATTTTATGTTCAATAGGACCTACTTAAAAGAATTAGGGATCGATTTTGCAATATCTTTAAAAAGGAAAACATTAAAAATAAAAATTGAACAAAAATAATATATATATTTTTTTAACCTTTTATATAGACATTTCGAATCTATAAAAAATAAATCAAAAACTGTAACACCTGTTGCCTGAATCTATATTTCATAGAACGAAACTAATATAGCTCAATTTATAAATATTCAATGGAAACGCAGTCGAACCTCGTTAACATGAATTACTTTTAACATGAACTGTTTCTACAATCCCCATCAAAACGAATATTAGTTTCTGAGTTATTGATAGCATGAACTACTGATAACATGAACAAATTTTTTATTCCACTTGAGATTTCCATTAACGAAGTTCGACTGTAAAAGCTATTATATGAAACCTTCAGTGGTAGCAAGTCCCCTTAATTTGTATGGGAACTAATTCCTATACTTTTATTTCAACAATTTTTTACATATTTCATCCCTCTTATGACAAAGAGGCGTAACTCTAAAAAATCCCCAATTTTGAATCAAGCTTTTTTTTTTTTTAAGACACAAGGTGGTATCTATCTGTGACCTATAAAAATGGCATAACTCAATTCCTATTGGTTGCCAAGTTATGAAGCATTTCTGGTTTGCATTGCACTACTTTTTCACCTAGTGCATTTGACAGACTTTCGAGACCTTTAGTTACAATGACTTTCATCTCAAACAATCCATATTATATGAATTCACACACATAACACAAATATGCAAAATTTTATCTTTTAATACATTTAACACATTTTTATCAGGGTATTTTCCATTTTCAGCAGTAAGCCCCACTTCTGGTAATTTCTCTAATGTCACATTATTTAGTAAAGAAGTTTTATGTATTTGTGTTTAAAAATCATATAGTTTATCCCAAGCAACTGATGTAGTAAATACCACAGACATATAAAACAGTAATTAAGGGATTAAAAAAATAATAAAATAAAATTCTTTTTTTAAACAATGTATTGCTCTAGAACAGGCCTGTCCATCCCAAAACTCTTGGTGGCATTGGAAATATATTTTACACAGGTGGGCCGCTTTGTATAAATGCATGATCCATATATAAAGTAATTCTTTTTCGAGTGGTCTCGTGAGGATTTAAAGCAGAAAATATGTATATTAAATACAGTTTTATTCATAAATAACTATAAAACAGTTAAAAACTCATGATTATACACTCATAAGTATAATAGTAAGAATCATATATTGATCTGATAATGTTTTACTAACATCACAGAGCACAATATTTGTTTCTTTAGCTACCAATTGATGTTTTCAGGAAAAAGTGAGAAACAATTTATTAATTTGAGATGTTTTAACCAAAGATATTAAATTAGAAATTTTCTAAATTCTGTTGCAGGCCGCATAACCTTAAACGGCAGGCCACATGCAGCCCGCGGGCTGGCAAGCCCTATTCTAGAAGAATGCCTAAAGCATAGCTGCCAAACTTTGAGAATCAAAATTAGGGAGATTTTGTACACGACATAGTTTATGCAATAAATAGAACATTAATAGCACAGTAATTGTTGGAAAGAGAAGGAGCAAATAAAAGGAAAATTTTGCAGTATCCAGAGGCTTTCTTCTTATTGCAAATAATATGAGAAAAAATAAACAAAACATACTGAATTTAAAATACTACTAGATTATATTAAATTCTAACCATACGGAATTTATATATACATACACTAAGTTAGGAAAAATTTTCCTACCTAAAAAATCTAGTCTTCATTTTTTCCCCCATGTTTACACTTATGGAATGGATATGACATAAATATTTAATTGAGGAAAAATATATAGATTAATTAACTTCAGCAATAAATTCTAAAAATAATTACATACATGAGAAATATTGAGCACTTCTATTGCTTTATTGTTTTTAGAATTGATCACTGATCACTATCCGGAGATGGGGGAAAGGGGGGGGGATAAAAAAAAATAATTACAGAGTAAGATATATTAAATTTTTTCAGTTCTACTTCTAGAATCTAATAAAGCAAATTTAAAATGAATATTATCATTTATGTTGCAGATGGATAAAGATTGGGAGACAAAAGACTTCTGAAGAACATTTGATTGCCGATTGTTAGTTGGAAATAAAGGGGGCGGGGGTAAAAGATAACGACATGGGCAAGAAATATTTAACAATTATATTTCTTTATATGTTCTAGAATCTCATAAAGCAAGTTTGAAATGAATATTGACATTTATGTTGTGGATGGAAGAAGATTGGGAATCGGGAGCTTTCGTAGAACATTCGATCGCCGATTGTTCCATGGGGTTTCTTTTTATAAAACGAACGATATCCGCGACTTTTTAAAAAATGTACGAAATAAATCCGCGGAATTACGCGAATTAGACGATAAAAAAATAAAAAAAAAAATTGCGTATTTCCGCGAATTCGCGTCAAAAATCACATGCTTTTTAAAACGCCAGCACGGGGAAGACATGATGGGAAAAAAAAAAAATAAATAAATAGGTGCGGCGTGTGACGAAAATTTTGAAAAATTCGGGAGATATGTTTTTCGGGAGATTGCCTCAAAATTCGGGAGCCTCCCAAATTTTTCGGGAGAGTTGGCAGCTATGCTAAAGGCAAGGATTTTATTTTTCATTACATGAGTTTTCTTGTTTGCTGCTTAAGTTGTCTTAAATAAAACAAAGCAGTCAATTACAAAATTCTATGACTTCTTTAGCCATGACTCACTAACAAAGTTTTACAGTTTTCTTTTAGTTATGAGAAAATATTTAACAAAATATAAGTTAAAATGTATTTTTTTATATACATAGATAAACTTTTACTTTACCATAACACTAACATATAACAAAAATATTTTATTATACTTATACACACATTTAAAATCATTGCAAACACAAATCATATGTATATATTTCACATGCACATGCATACTTTTAAAGGTACTTGCAATATTAACTGCATGTAATTTGTAAGATATTTATATACACAAATATAAAAGATAATACAATATATTTCATAGGATAATTTCTGTAATACTCAGAGACATATATATAAATCAGGGCTAATATGTACTATATATAAATATCATATTTTTATATATATGCATATATATAAATCAGGGCGCGAAATTTCCGCTCGCCATTGGCAAGTGGAATTTTTGCTGTGGCGAGTAAAAACTTGGTCTAGTTATAGATAGAATTCTTACATACGGTGACAGAAAACACTCTTTTTATAGATTTAAATATAGCAAAATTTTGCCATCTTATAACTTCATATTTAACCTCTCCTTTTTCTCTTCTCGGAGTGCAGAGTCTGTGTGTCATGTGTGCGCTGTCTGACAATCGCCCCAGCCTGAGAAAGGAAAAATGCTTAGTGCATGCATATAAAAGTTTTAATCTCTTTGGCAGTTTCATTTCTTGCACTGTGATTTCTCCAAGCAAAGTGAGAATAGATGAGCAGAGAGCCTCTCTGCTCATTGCCCACTACCCAATTGAAGAGAAATGCAAAAGTTTGCCTATGCAATATTGGTGTATGAAAATGAGCCTGAGCTCTTTTAAAGATACTGCCTATGTTTATTTTGTTGAATAATGATCAAAAAACAGTCCACATTTTCCAGTTTTTTCCTGAAACGCCAAGGATTTGCACTTGTAATGATTTGTAAGCAACGATTTTATCAAAAAAGTTATTCCGAAATGGCGATTTCAAATGACAACAATGAACAAGTTATACACATCGACATTCCGTCTGATTACAAAAATAAAATGGATGAAAAAGACATTTCAGATGTAAAAAGTTAAATAAATAATACGTAAATAAGGAAGCTTAATCTTTCACTAGCAGGCTATGCCTGCTTCGCTGCCCACTATATTTAAATGAATCTCCAAAAGAATTGGATCATTATTTATTTTTCACATCACATTATAAATAAAAACTAAAATAATTACATTGGAATCGCTCTAGACCTCGCATCGGGTACTCGCTGACTACGGCAGCTCTTTCTCTGCCCGCACTGTATCGGGAGCAGGTCCCCACTGCCTGCAGAAATCTCTTTCCTATGTATTTCAATATGGGTATTTATTGATGATAGGTGGGTCTGCCATTATTTAAGAACTACGATTTTAAAGATAACTGTATCTCAGCGTCTATTAAATATTTTAGTTTTTGAACCAAGTATTTTATTGCTCATGCTATTTACACTGTATTACAATTTGATTCCGACCAATATAATGAAATAAAATAAAAAGTAGATTTTCTTTTAGAATGAATTAAATACATAAAAAACAAATAAATTCCAATCAGTTTAATCCTTTCTACTATATACTACCAACTACCATTATTTCCTGACAAATACTATAAATTAGAAAAAAAAAACTTTTAAAGAAATTAAATTAACAAATGAAAAATAATTGTTGTTATACTACAAAAATTATACATAAACATAACTGTTATAAATACGTTTTTAAATTTTAAATTTAATATATTTAATTTTTTCTACTGCATTACCATTTTATTTTCAATAAATATAATAAATTAAAAAGAGAAAAAAGATTCGCCCTCAAATAAATGTATTAAATAAAAAATAAATTGCATAATATAGCCGTTGCTAAGATACGCAGACGATTACAATCGAAGAATAAATTCATGAAAAATGAAACATAAAAGCCAATGTTTAAAATCGAACAAACATTAATTTAAAAAATTCAAATTCGAAAAAATCTCGATGAGGTGCACACCTGCAGGATCCCAGGTACCTATATGCCAAATTTGGAAGCTCTGCAATCAGTAGTGTGTAGCATTGTTCATGTTTAGATAAATGTATTTATTTTCCTGTTGAAAAAAATAAAAATAAACTCGTATTTTTTTTTTTTTTTTTGGCAACAATTAAATTATGGATTAAATTTAAATGGCTAATTTTTTGCTATTATTAGCTTATTATTTTCATATTTTTATTAATTAAAAGAAAACTAAACAGAAATTCGAAATTCTGACTTCGATGTGCACAATGATCCTTCAGGGGGCACCTTTGTGTTAAATCTCGTGACTGTCCGAGCTACCGTTTTCGAGAACAGTGAAATATATATACAAATATTGCTCACTTAATAGTACAGTATAGGATCCGTTATCCAGAAACCCGTTATCCAGAATGTTCCGAAAACCAGAATGCAAAATGCCAATTACCAAAATTTTTAATTTTCATAAAATTTAAGAATTAAAGTTATACAAGAGCAGTGGTCAGAATTATAGTTTTACAACATACTTTCTTTAATGCTACGGTGTTATTCTGGGGAAATATGGTGAGCACAAAATTGTCCAAATAATTTTACTGAAAATTTTGCAAATTTAGGTTAGAAAATGAATTTTTATGGTATATTATAACAGATAAACATTAATAACACATACTTCTTAAATTGCCCAAGAAGAATTTTATTCTTGAACTTAGGTCACTTGCATGAAGTCTCAATTGTTATAAAAATTTTAAATAGTTTTTATTAATTCCCATTATTTTTAGAATTCATTTCATAAAATTTTAGTAAAATGTGCTAAAAATATTTGAAACATTTATGAACAATTAGTAACAGAGACACACTATAAGCAAAAAAATATCATAGAAATGTTCGCAAAATCCAAATGAAAGGAATTTACTCTCAGGTCCAAAATTAAATTTTATATATGTTTATTTATTTTTCATTTGTTATTACTATTATTATTTATAGTTTAAAATCCTAATTAAGAATGTTTTTTATTTTGTGGAAATAATTTATTGAATGAACAAATATATAGGTAAAGTGTTTATATATATATTTTTTATGTTTATCACTACTATTTATGAAATTATTTTGTACCATTTCATTTTTATACATATAATAAAGTGTTCCGAATTACGGAAAAACCCCTTATCCAGAATATCCCAGGTCCCAAGCTTTCTGGATAACGGATCCTATACTGTATAAGATAATAAAAAGATTTATTAGGATATTGTTTGACAAAGAGTTTTTTTTTCCTTTAATGACTCTGTGTTTATGTTATTAGATATTGTAATCTTTTTCAAATCTCAAATGCATTATAATGATTTTTAATTATAGATGACTATGAGACATGATGATATACGACATACTTTTAATATATATAATTTTAGACATATTTGTAAAAGCATTTCAAATAGTTAGGAAAAATAAAAAAACCCAAAATGTATAAAAGAGAAAAAAATATAAAAAAAATTCTGTCTGTGACAGAATTTAATTTAGCACGACAGGAATATTTAATTCTGTAATTTAGCACAACAGGACTATTTATGGGCTTGGCCATGATGCACTGTGACATGTCTCAAAACTCTACCATAATCGGTAAATCAATGAAAAATTTTTAAAGTCCGAAATGAAAATAGGTGGGGTCAAGCTATTCCATAAAATACATTGTAATATCTCTAATACTGAGAAAATGACTTGGAAATTTTGCAAGTCAAAAGTATAGGTGGACGTGGTTAAAATAAGCGCAGCCAAAGTGGGTGTGGCTTATAAGCCCTATAATATTATTTGGGGCTTATAGGAGGCCATGCCCCCTCAGACCCTCCATGGTGACAGAATAAGAAATTTAATGGTAAAATTGGATACTGGCAGGCATTTTAGCATTTTCGAAGTGGAACACTATAAATTGGTAACAAAGCAAAATGCCAGATTGAAACAAGTCCTGTCGTACTAATTTTTTTTTCCTTATATATATATAATTATTTAGAATTCTTCGTCAACTATTCAGAAGACATTACCATTAAGAACATATAGCCATCTATGTAGAAGCAATTAATTATCAATACATATCCAGAAGAAATAGATATCAAATATTTTTGCCATCAAATATTCAGAAGCCATATGCGATATGTATTCTGAAGATATAAATAAAGAAATATTTAGAAACGATACGTTCGGAAAATATAGCCAACCAATATTCAGAATCCATCCAATTTATGAATATTAATGGTCGCATATACCAAGATCGGCAATTGAGTTCTACATGCGATCGAGGAAGAATCTCTAGATTAAGGATGGACTTTTAAAAATATAAAAGTTTTTACGGATTTCTATAATATTTTAAGATAGAAAAAGAAATTAAATGGTAAAATTGGTTATTGGAAGGCATTTTGGCATTTTCGAAGTGGAATACTATAAATCGGTACTGAAAAAAAAAAAAAAAGACATGTTAATTATAATTAACATTTGGAAACATGAGCCAAAAATTAAAAAAAAGAATATTTAAAAATTTGTTTCTTTTATTCAAATTATGGAATATGAGTAAAGAAATGTATCGTTAAATTATTTATGAAAATTTGTTTTGGTATGAATTCCACAAACTTCTAGATGTAGAAAAAACTACTACATTTAATCACTTTCACTGGAAATTAAAATCTCGAAAATCGTAAGCAAAATTAAAATCCAAAAATGAATTTACAATGGTATTTTAAAAACAGCAACTACATTTTTGCCATTCAAAAATACGCGGCGAAATAGCGTGCTGTTAGTAAAATCATACTCTCACCGCTAAAAACGTGTTAGTTCAAATTGCGAATTTAAATATAGACTTGTGCAAATTTATGCAGGTGTTTTCCAAGTGGAACACTATAAATTGGTAATGACGCAAAATGGCAGATTGAAAGAAATAGTCCTGTTGTACTTTAAAAAAATGACACCCCTATTTTCTGGCGAATAAAACTTTTTCTGGCAAGTGTAATCTAAGTTGAAATTTCGGGCCCTGATATAAATAATAAAATACACAAAAAATATACATTTTATATCAATCTCGTGCCACATAAAATATACATTTTGTATCAATTTCATTACAGTGATTTATCATTGGCATACAGTCAATACATGAATACCTTTATAATACAATATATATATTATATACTTTTTACTATTGTTAAACACAAACATATATATACATGATACATGTATATATTCAGAGTTCCATTCAGGTTTAAATGGGGGGAGGGTGCTTTTATTAGTAAAAAAAAATAGCAATTTTTTAGATTGTTCAGGCCAGTTTTTAATTTTTAAGGACATATTTACCATTCAGTGATGCCGCTAGTCTTTGAAAATTCTGGGTCTCTGGGACCCATGAGTTTAAAAAACCTGGGTCCTTTTTTTTCAAAAAATGGGTCCCCACATAAATGAATTTATATATTACAGATATAAATTAATATTTTATCTTACTGTAGATGAAAAACAGTTTTTTAGGAATTTTTAACCAGCTCTTTTTGAGATTGTCTTAAACTAATATTATGTAGGTGGTGGTTGCTGTTAAGAAACAACTAAAAATATTTAGCTCAATGTGCTCTGGAATCAGAAAAGAAAAAAAGAGAGAGAGAGAGAATATAGTATAATACAGTGGCAAATCCAGAATTTAACTTTTGGGGGGGGCTAAGAGTTTTAAAGATGTTATTCCAGATCAATGAAAAATTTACAATTGTAACTTCCAATTGTGAATGTCAGTGCTTTTTTTTTTTTTTTTTTTTTTTGGGGGGGGGGGGGGGGGGCTCTTAAATCTGCCACTGGTATAGTATAATATCTAATTAAATTATTACTAGAAACATTTTTAAAATTTCCTCTCAATTATTAACATTAAGAGAACAAAATGAGAAAAAAGTTTTTTTTTTGTGTTAGAAATCAGGAGTTTTGGTATAACTTCAGTATAACCCCACAGCTGAATTTGGCAATTTTTCTTTGGTGCCGTTTTGAACGATAACGATGTCGTTCTGGACTGCTTGCGATAAAATATGGCAGCCTATATGTTGTTTATTTTGGATTTATGACTTTATGTTTTATGATTTAGATTATGATTTTATCATTTATGGTTTTTAGATTTATGATTTAGCCATAATTGCCAACAAAAAAATCGCCAAATATCGTTGTGGGGTTATACTGAAGTTGTTTCGGAGTTTTCAGATAAGCAAATTGATTATAAAATTTAGTTACACATTCCACTTCCAATACAGTACAGGATACATTATCCGGCAATTGCGGGACCGACCTGATTTCGATTTTCTGGATTCGGCCCCTGCCGAAAACAGAAATATCACGTCTGCAAAAGCTACCTCAAGTCCCCCACCCTCCTTTGACCACAAAATAACTTACTAATAAACTGTACTGATAACTCAAATAATGTATTAGAGAAAAAAATAAAAGAAGTGTACTTACTTATCTGTAAACAAAATTACTATAATAATAACATTCTGACATTAGCAAAAATATTTTATTTTTTGCTTAACACAGCAAACATATTGCTTTTTTTATAATACTTAGGTTTGCTTAATAATAAAATTTCTTGAATTTTAATACAGACATTATGTCATGTTCCTGTAACTATGTGCGTTTATCTGTTCCATTTGTTTGAACGAACTTAGAACGCAGCAGGGTGATGCGATTCAATGTATCGGCAACAGGTAAATTTTTCGAATAGGGCCTTCATTTTTGTGCCGGCCACTCAAGTGTGTTTACTGTATTGGAATTGGATAGAAATGTATTTGGATTGTTTGAAAGAATGGTTTTGCGACCATTTTTCGAATTTCATATTTTGGCTAAGCTAAGCTTTGATAGAGGGCACCCATTAGTGATTTGTTACGTAGTGACGCGATTCGGTATATCGTACACTTTTTTACTAATAATCTTTTCACATCGAAACTTTGTTTTCTAGTCTCAGAGTCGGAACTTTGTTTTTGATTTTGCGTCGGCTGCTTGTTTGTGTTTAACGTATAGGATATGTTTTTTTTCCTTCATGGTAAAATGAAGTTTTAAAGGATTTTTTTTCTTCTTCAGAGTGGAATGCTTTAAAAATACAAAGAAAATTTTAGTTTTAAACAAGAAATATATTTTAAAATTTATTGTTTTTCTTTCTTACAGTTTAAAAAAAAAAAAAAAAAAAATTTCAAGAATGAAAATTACGCAATCCCTAGGACCCACCAAAATAAATTTTTTGCATCCTGCCTCAGATTTTTCGCGTAATTTACATGCTATAGCATGTAAACGGCATCACTGACCATTTAAAATTCAGTTACAAGTATACGCATACTTGTAAAGGAAAAAATATATAAAGTTTCAACTTTTTTTTTTTTTTTTTACTTTGTTGCAATGTTTTAATGAATGTGTGTGACAAATTTTGATCATCGTCACACACGACAGTTCTATTCATAGCATTTATCTTCAATTAGAAGGTTAATTTCTACAAAGGATAATAAAAGTGCAGTTTTTTTTTTTTTTTTTTTTTTTTTATGAGCGGCAAGAAGAGAAGGATGCTAATTTTTTTAATCAAAAGGCAGGCAGGGCGTAGCATCTTCCTGAAACTGTCTGGGAGAAATTGTATAATATAGAGTAAAGGCCCACAATTCTGCCAAAATATAGGATTAGATGTTATGCTGATTTTAAAAATTAGCAAATTTCAATTTATAAAAGAAATATCCAAGAAGTTGTGCAGATTTTATGTCAGTGGATTTCGGGCATTCTACTATATTTATTATACGCACATTTTAATATATCACACTACATATATTTAATATTACACCCCCCCCCCCTTAACACACACACATACACTTTAAATATTTAAGGCCTAATTTAGCAACCAAGCACCCATAAAGTTTACTTTTATTTAAACCGACCATCTCTTTAATAAAAAAAAAAAAATAATAATAATAAAAATAAATCAATAATTTAAATAAATTTACAGTTTCCAACATCACGTAAAAAGTTCGATCTTATCCAAAATGCACTGCTACTTCAGTTTAACATTTTAATAAGTGTTTTTATATTTCAAAAATATCTTTAGAAACATAGGTGGGATTTCTATATAACAAATATATGCCTTATGAATTTCCACATTCAGTTAATCCTTGGATAAATTTGCTGAATTAGGTACTTTGTGCACTGAAATTTCTACCCTGTAAACCTGTTTATAAAATTCTGCATTTCTAAAAATATACGTTGCTTCAGCTTAAGGGAAAAAAACTATTCGCAGGCAGCTATTTTATTTACTTTTTAAATTGATACTCTATAATTTAACTAGTCGATTATGTCGTTATATGTATCCTTATAAATGTTTGTTGCATTACTAAAATACTTGAGCTACAGAAAAATATGCCTAATAAAATATACTTCAAAATAGTTAATGACTTTACATATGAGTGTGTTCATTTTGAAAAGCGCATTGATAAAGCCCTGCGGAGTTAAGAAATAATCAAAATGGGAGAATTTTATTTCTTACTTTGTTAATGAGTGAAAAGATAAAATTAAAATATGATTATACAAAATACTTTAAAAACACCTACTAGCACAATTTTACGAATTTTAATTATTTAGAATTGATGCGGAAATATTTTTTTAATTATATGCTATAGTATACACAAATGTACTTTAAAAAAAAAGGTATTTAAAACTAAATTGTCAATATAAATTACCCAAAATTCCTATAAATTCACATTTCGGCTTTGCAAGAAAGTTGTTTATTTTAGAACCAGAAACAAGCTAAAGAAGCTAAACAGCAGAAGGAAAAAATCGAATTTTGTATATCGATAAATATATAATAATTTTTTTTTATTTATAAGCCATTTAATTTCCATCTAATTTCATTAATAATAAACACATATTTTAACTCTTATTTTAGTGGATAAAATGTAATTTCTTAATGATATTTTAGCGTGTTTGATGTTTGAATCAATAAACTCTCATTGAACAGCAATGTTACTACATCTCAACCATGCAAATAACATGTGCCGTTGCAATTTCGTTTTGTTTGTAAACTAAACGAAGTTATCGTATGGTAACTAGTGTCAAATTGTAGTATACTTTGTAAATTTAAAAATTAAAATTTCGCAATGGTAATTTATAATTCTGATATGTTATTTTTCAATAGTAACATCTCTAATTTTTTTTTTTTTTTTTTTATACATTCAACCTAAATAAGATTTTGTTCAGAAATCATTCGTTAAAATGTATCAAAAATAGCGAAAATTTTATTTAAGTTGTATGTGTAGACCTAAGTGTTTGAGATTAAGCATATTGTAACTGAAATCGTTTTTGAATAGAGCAACATGTATGAAAAATTATTAAATGCTGATGTTATATTTTATCCTAAAGAAAAATATTAGACTAGAATTTTCATTGTTTTAAAATATATGTATTTACAATTTATTTCTTTTGAAGTTTAAAAAAAAAAATTATTTATTGTTATTTAGGGAAAGTGCAAGCCTAAATTTGCTTCATCTAAAAAAGTATTAAGTTTATCTGATAGTAGAATGTAAGTATATATTTTTTTTAATGTTTTTAACATATTATCAAACTATTATGGGTATCCATTTATGCTCGTGTAATAACACACCAACAGGCTTGATGCGTCACCTGGAGAACACAGAGTGTTTTAAAAATCCCTTAGCCAGGGTTGGCCAATTTTTGCCGAAGTGGAAAAAACCGCGGAAAAAACCACCCCGGCAAAAATAGTTTTTGCCAGTGGCAAAAATTACCAGTATTTCAAACAGGGTTTTAAGGATTTTAATTACACGATCTTAATGTTTAAATCATAATTTTAACAAATTAAAACCAGGAATTTAATTACACTCTTGATCAACTAATTCTTATGTAAATCATTAAAATAATGCATTCTAAAATTTCTTTAAAATGAAATTTTCAACATCAACAATTAACATAATTTTTTTCATTTTTAAAAATATTTAAATAACCTATCTAAAAAATATCCTTCTATAATTGTGTTTTTCAATATATTACATATTTTTGTTTACAGTGGGTAAAAGTCAAATTATTAAGTCAATTATTGACTCAGCTGTTCTAAAATTTGCCAGTCAGTCACTGATCATGCATTTTTTGGAATTGAAATGTAAATTGCAAGTTAACTCTCTCTCTCTCTGAATATGTCTTACTTAAGATTTTTTTACTTCAATAAAATAAAAATATAATTTTGTAGTTTTATTTTTATGGTTATGTTCAGGGACTGACAAAGTTTCAATATCTTAGGAGCCAGAAATATTGAATTATTTCTATGACAATACTCACAGCAAAACTTAATATTTCGTAATTGTATAATTAATGCAGGTCATTCACATATTATTTTACATTGAATAAATGAACTATTCAGTTAAAAATGTGAACTAAAGAAATTTTTAAGAAAATAACTATTTTTTTTTTTTTTTTTTTTTTTATAAAAATAAAAACAAACTATTGGAAAAAAAAAAAATCCAGAAATAAATATTATTTTTAACTTTAATATCATCATCAAATAAATTGAAAGTGTTTAAGTTTTGGCTTTAAAATGCTATTTGTCTATTAATTTTTTTAGGATAGAATTCCTTTAAAGAGAATCCATTTGATAAATATCATACTATTTAAACTTTCTCGTTGTAAATTCGAACGTAGTTTGCTTCAGATAGTGTTTATGATGCTTGAATCTTGTTTAACACAAAGATGTTGACATGGAAAGTATCAGTATAGTAATAAGATTTATCAAATATGGGAATTTATCTTTCATACAAAAACATCTTTCAAAAACAGAAATAATTGTTAAATTTTTCAGAAAACATTAAACTCATACTGTTCATTCAATACATCAGCAATGTCATCTTTTATACTAAGACAAGCAGGTGGGTGGAAAAACAAAAATATACATAAAAAATATTGTAAATGCATGAAAATTTTTTTGTCAGTCTGCCGTAACTAGTCACCAATGGATATTTATAGTCATTCTGGCACCCGGAATTTGTTGGACACTGGTTATATATTATTATTAATTAATTAATTATAATTACTTTTTAAATTAAAAAATCTTCAAATATTTTTTTCATTGAGGTGCCAAAGTGTAAAGGGTAAAAATTGAAAGGGATTGTGTTGTTCTAATTTTATTTTTCCACTTTTCCTAATTTTTTCCATTTTTGCCAATTTTTACCGCTTTTTGCCTGGTTTTTTCCACTTTTTGCCACTGTCCTGGCAAAAATGCATTTTTGCCGGCAAAAACCCAACCCTGCCCTTAGCAGTTAGGGAATATAAAAAATTTCCTTTAAAATTAGAAAAATACAAAAAATTTCTAACTGCTAACTTTTTTTGTCCAAGAAATGCTATAATGCATTTTTTTTTTTTTTTTTTTTTTTTAAGAGAACTTCATTTAGTTTAATAAGTTTTAAGAATAAATTATATCATAAATGCCAAAAATTGGAAGTTTTTCTTTTGCTTGCATGCTTTTGTATTGGTTTAAACTTGAGTATATGAAATTTGTACTGAATAGTCTCTTTTTTTTTTTTCTTCTGAGTTGTTCAATTTGTTTTCAAAGTCTAGGCATTTTAATAAAGAAAGAATTTTTGTACTGTAATAATCTATATCTTTTAATTATCATGTTTATTCGGTAGTAAAAATTTTTAAATATTGATTTCTTTCCTTGATAGAAATAAAATGGGATGTTTTAATGGAAGTTGCAAGTATATGTATGGTATTCTGGTACTATCCCATTTATGTAAAACTGTGCATATATCTGAAAGAAAACATGGGGAAATTTTTTCCCCAGCTAAATGTAGCAATCATGACCAAATTATATTAAAATAAGTATCCAAATACAATATATATATTTACTCACTTCTTCCCCCCCCCCCCCCCCTCTCAGCTATGACATGAAAAGCACGTGTTACACATTTTAAGATAAACTTATATACAGTTTCAAAATAAGCAAAACAATGACATAAATAGTAAGCCTAATTTAAATGAGAAAATCTTATTTTATTGTTTATTAATAAATGATTGCACACATGGAAAAAGTTATGCCTAATATAAAAGAGTCAAAATTTAGAGGTTTTTAATTCATAAAAAGTCCTCAATAGATGACTGTTTCTCGCTTTTAGCCTTATTCCACAACACAATGTCTCTCCTTGTTCGCAAGCAGCTGATGTCACTTCCTCCCACTGACTACTAATGTACTGATAGTGCTTCCTCAATCATCTTGAACCCTTCTGAAAGTGCAATGAGTTTTTTTCATGTTGTCCTCTTATTCTATTTTTTCTGTTACTTCTGCCTGTGTTACCATTCCTGCAATATCATTGTCAGTTATTTCCTTGACTTCATCTATTCTCTTATGTCCTCTGCAGTGACATCGTCGGAGCCTGATATATTTTCTTAACAAAAACAAACAAAAGAAGCTTATCATTCTCATCTTCCACTTCAGTTTTCCATATGGGTTTATGTCTGCTTTTATGGTTCAAAAGAATGTTCCAAGGGATTGTAAGTATTAAGTTTGGAATTTTTTCCCATACTTCTGCCATCCAGCATGTCAATCTTTTTCAGAGAAGTTAAGCAGTCTTTATACCTCATTCAGACCCCTTTCGGGTCTGTTTGTATTCAAGTTCTCCTTCTTTGGTGTATAATTTTGTTTTTCTGGCCCTGTTCTTCTTCACCCCATGCACCTGGCTAACAATCCTTTTTAAGTTCTCTTTTTCTATTCTCTCCCTGTTTCTCAGCCCCCCTTCCTCCCCACACCAAGGTTTACTTGAATTTTGTATTCATGAAAAGATGTATTTCATGCCAAAAATTCTTATTATGGTGCCCACTTGTGTTGCCTTTAGTACTTGGCCACTTGCAAAATTCCTTATTTTATTTACTAGGACAGATAGTACAGAGTGCCGGATAGTCGGGAGTTAAAAAAAGTTTGCTGGATAGTCGTAAAAGACAATCTTAAAATAAAATAATTAAAATGATTATAAATTAAAATAATAAATATAATTAAATTTCCATTTGTGAAAATTTGCCAGTATAAATGGTATGTGAGTTGACGATAATTTTGATGCTGTTTTGATAATGGGGGTTATCAGAGTCAAGTAAAAGTGTGGAATCCGGACTAATTTGGCAGAGCACAGTACCAACGGCTTTATTTAAAACATTTTAGCATTTGGCAGCCCTTTAAAAAAACATTAGCATCTATCTGGTAGTCCGTTCCTACATGTTTTCATGTTAAAATATCAAAACGGATTTATCAGTTTTTACTATTTAATAAATAGATATCAAATTATAAATTGCATTAATTCCATCACAAGTTCCATTCTATTGTCAAGAGTCATCACTAAAGTAATACCTACAAAAATATTCCAATTATATGTAATAATAAATTTGTTTTTGTTTTCATACAGAAAAAAGAAAGATCGTATAATCAAAGTCAAGAAGAAAAAGGATGATGCACCAAAAGTTAAAGAAGTGTAAGTAAACCATTATGTTAAATATTTTTAACTTTATTTAATAAAAAAAAAAATACTTATTGCTATAGGTACATATAAAATTTATTTATTGAAATAATAATTATTAATCTGAGTCTTTAAAAATATTTTTACTGTTTTGATATTCAGCTATAATAAAATTATGTTATGTGGTTTTAAAATTTTTAAGTTAGGGTTTGTGTTTCTGATTTGGTGATGGTAAAACTGTACTTTTGCACATTTAAATTCTGTTAAAACAAATCAGCTATAAGTATGTAACAAAATGGAAAATAAATCTCAATGGGATGTACATGTTCCATTAATAGTTAAAGAACATCTAAGAATGAATTTTGTTTTGAGTATTAACATTTAGCATGCTTTAAAGATGAAAAAGTATTATTAAAGTTTTCTCTCAACTTTAAAAACCCTTAAATTTTAATGCAGATTTAGAATCCCCTATAAAACCTTTGATTCAAAATATTTTATAATACAGTCAAACCTCTTTAACATGAATCTCAAAGGCGATAAAAACTTGTTCATGCTATCCATAACTAATCTTCATTTTAACAAGGATTGTGGAAACAGTTCATGTTAATGAGGTTCGGCTGTATTTATTTTCTTTATGCCATATGCAGTAATTCTATCTTGTTTTAGAGATGAAAAAGCATTGTCGAGGTACCCATGGATATTAAAAGCCCTTAAATTTCTATATGAATCTTGGAACTCCTAAAAAGCTCTTACTTTAAAATGTTTTTATTTATTTCTCTGTATACTGCATGCTATACTAGCCCAGTAGCAGAAATTTTTCTGCCAATCTGCGACAACTATTTGGGCATTAGAAAATAATCTGCAGCATAATTTCACAATAAATTACAGAAAAAAAAAATTTACTAGATTCAGTAAGCATATTTTTATCACAAGTTTGCATTTATCTAATGTTATTAATCTGTTAGTTATGTCAAAACATTGTAGTTATAAAATTTCGATTACATAGAGCTAGGTAAAGAATTGGCATTAGCCACATTATCCTTCATTTTGTATAAAAACTACCTTTGTTTATGACTTTGTCGTACTGACTCTAGTAAAATACTTGTAGTGAGAGACTCTAAACATTGAAATTAATGCCGCTTTCTAAAATTTTCTGGTTCCTGTGTAACCAGATGGACGGATATTAAGACGTATAAACGTTCTTATCAACAATTACAGCTTGTTTGTCATTGCCATCTGTACATCTTAATTGCATTTTGCTCACCATCTAAATGTCTGAGCCCCAACTTTTACAGAAATCTTCCGATACTGAAATTGAAACTGCAAATTTAAGTAACTTAATAAGCAAACAGGTATTTTCTTTAACAGCTCACTAAAAGACTTTTCGTAAAAAACCTGCGATCCTTTCAGATCCACTTTCTTCTTCTATAGTGCTAACGATTCATTTACAAAAACACTGGTATTCAAGCAAAAAGGTGTCAAAATCATCAAACTTTGAAATTGATACAAAATCTTGTATATATTCAAAGAAGCAACAACAAAAATTACATGAGCAGTGAGCGATATTGATTCTACCTCTAAACAGGTTCTTCAATTTACTTCAACAAGTTTAAACAGAATATTGGCAGTTAGGCTGCATACAGAGAAAGGTTGAGAATCATAACACTTCTGCAGGAAGTTTCATTACCGATCAGTTCTAAATGGTAATGGGGGAGGGGGGAGGGACACCAAAATATTATATGAATGAGAAATATTGAACAATTCTACTTCTTTATACATTCTAGAATCTAATAAAGTAAGTTTAAAATGAACATTGACATTTATGCTGTGGATGGAAAACGATTGTAAATCAAAATGCTTCTGTGAAGCGTTTGATTGCCGATCATTAGCGTAGTGTGGAGTTGGGGGTGGAGGGGAGGGAGTAAAACAAATATACGAGTGACAGATATTGAACAATTCTACTTTTTTTTTATATGTTCTGCAATCTAAGTAAATAAGTTTAAAAAGAACATTGAGATTTATGTTGCGGATGGAGAAATATTTGATTCAAGAATTTCGGATTGACACAAGAATTTCGCGAGGGGAGGGGGGGGGGGGGGCTCACAAAAAATTACATGAGTGAGAGATATTGAACAATTTTACTTTTCATAGGTTCTAGAATATACTAAACCATGTTTTTAATGAATATTGACATTTATGCTGCGGATGAAGGAAGATTAAAAATTACAACGCTTTTGTAGAATGTCGGATCACTGATCGTTATTGGGAGGGGGGGGGGACTAACACAAATATGAGTGAGATATTGAACAATTCTACTTCTTTATAGGTTCTGGAATCTAATTAAGTAAGTTTAAAAAGAATACTGACATTTATGTTGCCGATGGGGAAAAATTTTTAAATCGCAAAGATTCCGCGATCTGTTTGATCGCTGATCTTTAACAGGTGTAGGGGGGGGGGAGGGGGTGTCACAAAAAATTACTTGAGTGAGAGATATTAAACAGTTCTACCTCTTTATAGGTTCTAGAATTTAATAAAGCGTGTTTAAAATGAATATTGACAATTATGCTGTGGATGCAAAAAGATTGAAAATCGCTATCTTTCCTGCCAAAATCGATAGATTTGGGAATTTCTGCATAATGCTGATTTGGAAAATAATCTGCAGACTAAAAAAAAAAAATCTGCAACGCACGTCGCACGTCTCGCATTTTCTGCTATGGGGTATACTAGCATAATTAGAATCCATTGAAAATACTTTTTTGTGTCTTAAAAACAAATCACATACACTATATACATGAGAAAACTATTCAGCAAATTCCATATAACTCATAAATATTTGCACTAAATTTCAAGATGAATGATTTTTTTTTTTTTTTTAATCTGATATAATATCACCAAAATGTACATCCAATACCCATCATGCACAATACATAATGTATTGATTATTTATTTATTTATTTATTTATTTAGCTCTATAAACTAATTAATTCTATGCATAGCATTTTCTGCAGAAATTGTGCTTAAGCATCTTAATAACATATGTTTATTTCATTATGTTGAATGTAGGGTAACATTGTTAAAATGCACTTTAAAATAATACTATCCATGAACGAAAATATAAACAAACGAAGTATTAAACTATTAAATAAATTAATTAAAATAAACCTTAACTTTACTTCGTGCTGTCATTAACATTTTCACTGGGCGCTCAGCTCTCATCAGACGACGGCTTCTGTTGTGGAGAGCTTGAGTACTGGTCTTGTGTAATCTCAGCCATAATGTGGCGCCACACTCTGTCGGGTGCCACTGCGCCGCTGTCGTTACATGCCTTCTGATTGGTAGCTATTTCTATTGTTTCCCGGTACATTGCGTAATTGTAATCTTCGTAATCTGCAATTTTACTAATTTTTCCAAAATTAATTATGATATCTTGCTTATTAAAGTTTTAGCTAACACTGTATTTAGTTTGTCGGTTTTTATGTCGTTTTAATACTCGTTTATTCTGGTTGTAATTTTTCTCTTGGTGACTCCGATATTTGAATCTGGTTTATTATTTTGATCGATGAAAGGTATTTTATAAATTCCTGCCATTTCCAAAGTGGGGATGGGGTCTTTATCACTTCTTATCAATTGAAAAATATTTCTATTGGGTTTAATAGGGATATTAATGCTGTATTTATTTTATTAGAGGCTCCGCGGTCGAAAGAAATAGAAGAGGTGAATTTCAAGGATTTTTTTTTTAAAGCTAGGTATACTATCAAGTGTTTTTATTCTACTTTTAATCATTTTGTTAACAATTTTATCCGGGTAACCCGCTTTATTAGTGAAAACTTTAATTAAATTTTATTCGCTATTAAGATCTTCAAAATCGTTACAAATTAAAAATGCAAGATTAATGTAGGAACATATTGCATTTGTAACGGTAAGGTGTTTTACTATTATAGTGGATGATTTCGTTACTATTTGTTGATTTGCAATAAATAGTGGTTTTAACTTTATTATTGGTACGCGTAATTTTAACATCAAGGAAATTAATTTGTTGGTTATGTTCTTCGTAGGGAAATTAGATATTGGAGTCAAAGCTGTTTATTTTGTTTAAAATTTGGTTAACATGATATTTTTTATTGATGACGGTGAAAACGTCGTCGACATACCTATACCAGAAGTAAATTTGGTTCTTTGATTTTTCTAGGATTTCTTTTTCTAATAACCTTAATTTAAACTCTACAATAAAGCCCGAAATGGGCGATCCCATTGGGACACCTTTCTTTTGTTGGTAAATTAACAAAAAAAAAATTTTTTTAATCTTTTGTTATTAAATTTAAAATAGTTTTCATTTAGTAAGAAGTTCATAGTTGCAGTAAGGGTTTGCCCTATTTTGGTGTCGGGGTAATTTTCATTTATTGTTTTATTTACGGTTTGACTAGCTTCTTCAAGGATAATGGAAGGGTATAGATTCATCACATCAAAACTTACAAAATGGTAACTACTTTTATTTTCAATTTCTCTCAGTTTTTTAATAAAATCTTTTGTAGATTCTAAAGAATGCTGTGAGAGGAGAATAATTTTACGATAAATTTTAGCCATATATTTTTCGAGACAGTGGGTGGGAGCTTCGTTTTTATTAACAACGGGTCGGATTTTTAAATTTTTATTTATTTATTTATTTTGGGGGGGGGGGGTGATCCTTAAATCTACCAAAAATGTGGGGGGAGGGGGTTGTTAGTTGTGTGGTTTTGAATTTTGGGGGGGGGGGGGAAACCGTAAAATCATTAAAGAAGGTAAATGGCGTGATAAAAATAATAATAATAATAATAATAATAATCCGACCCGTTGTTAATAAAAACGAAGCTCCCACCTACTGTCTTGAAAAATATATGTTTAAAAATTATTGTGAAATTATTGCCCCCTCACAGCATTCTTTAGAATCCACCGAAGACTTTATTAAAAAACTGAGATAAATTGAAAATAAAAGTAATTAACATTTTGTAAGTTTTGATGTGATCAATCGATACCCTTTCATAAACCTTGAAGAAGCTAGTCAAATCATAAATAAAACAATAAATGAAAATTACCCCGACCCCAAAATAGTGCAAACCCCTACTGCAACTACGAACTTCTTACTAAATGAAAGCTGTTTTAAATTTAATAAAACATACCAACAAAAGAAAGGTGTCCCAATGGGATCGCCCATTTCAGGCTTTATTGCAGAGTTTAAGGTTATTAGGAAAAAAAAACCTAGAAAAATCAAAGAACCAAATTTACTTCTGGTGTAGGTATGTCAACGACATTTTCACCGTCATCGATAAACAATATCATGTTAACCAAATTTTAAATGAAATAAATAGCTTTGACTCCAATATCTAATTCACCTACAAAGAAGAAAATAGCCAACAAATTAATTTCATTGATGTTAAAATTACCCGTACCGATAATAAAATTAAAACGACTGTTTATCGCAAACCAACAAATAGTAACGAAATCATCCACTATAATAGTAAAACACCTTACCGTTACAAAACTAATGCAATACGTTCCTATATTAATCGCGATTTTTTAATTTGTAATGATTCCGAAGATCTTAATAGTGAATTAAATTTAATTAAAGTTTTCACTAAAAAAACAGGTTACCCGGGCAAAATTGTTAACAAAACGATTAAAAGTAGAATAAAAACATTTGATAATATACCTAACTTAAAAAAAAAAAAAAAAAAACTTGAAATTCATCTCTTCTGTTCCTTTCGATCGTGGAGCCTCTAATAAAATAAAAAACGTAGCAAGTAAATACGGCATTAATATCCCTATTAAACCCAATAGAAATATTTTTCAATTGATAAGAAGCGATAAAGATCATATCCCCCTTTGGAAACGGAATTTATAAAATACCTTTCAGTGATCAAAATAATAAACCTGAATAAACAAGCATAAAAACTGGCAAATTAAATACAGCATTAGCTACAACTTTTAATAATCAAGTTATCGTAATTAATTTTGAAAAAACTAGTAAAATCGCAGATTACGAAGATTACAATTATGCAATGTACAGTCACCCAAAAAAAAAACGCCACCCCCCCACCTAATTTCGCCGTAAATTATCGTAGAAACATTTGACTGGTACCGATCGATTTGTAATAACGTCTAGTTTATAACGGTATAGTTAAATTTTGCCTAAGGGGTCGTCTACATATTAAAACTGGCATTAACTTCATTTTCTTCAATGGCAACCCCTCTTTTTGACTTCATATTCAGATTTCTGAGATCAAGGCGGTTCGAAAAACATACTTATTTCTATACTTTAAATCAGTTTTAAATAGAGTAACACGTGAAAATGTATTAGGGGTCCGTCTATACATTTAGAAAATATAAATCATGATCTACCACCCAGTATACATTATTTATTAAGTTTCACACCGGAAAAAAATTTCAGAAATGTTAATTATAAAATAAAAAAAATGACTAATTCACAGAACTTTCTGAGTTAGTTTATGAATTAAAAGATTTTTATTGGTTTCTATTGATTAAACATCAGATAGTTCACTTCATACGAAGAAAATTAAATAGCTTGAATAGATATTAAAATATCTATCAAAAGGAAAAAAAAAAAAAAAAGATGAATGGTTTTAAATTTGTTTGAAAATTCAAAATTATTTTAACTCAAGCTGCCGTATAATTGTCTGAAACGGCGGCACTCAACCTGGTTCCCACGGCCGTTTCACAGTGACAATGGGAGTTTGTTCTGATACTGCAGTACTTTCATTTTCTTTAATTGACCTTTTTAAAATATTAAAACAGATTTTTTTATTTTTATTTATTTATTTTTTTAATTATTATTTATTTTTTTTCATGACATTATTAAAAACTTTTACATAAATCTCCACGATATTCTTTTGCTTTTATATTTTATAATGTGTAACAAATTAATATGCAAAATAATAAATCCTACTACTTAATGGGATGTTCTAAAATTCTACACTTTAACACACATACCGAAGTGGACGGTGGGTGTAGAAAGGCTGGCTACCCTTAATCTAAATCTTCACTTGAAAAGGTCAAAATGTTACATAACTCTTTTTTTTTAAGGAAAAAAGAAGAAGATAAGGAGGAGAAGGAAAGATCAAAACGAATATAAAGCATATTAAACGTTAATACCCTTTAAACACTGAAAAAAAAAGGCGGGGTTTTGTATTGTGTGTCATTTGGGAGCTGTAGAGTGCCAGAAAATTACTTTATGTAATAAAACTTTTCATTTAAAGGGTATTTAAAGCAGCATTATATTTAATACATAGACTATTCAGAAAAAAAGTACCATTCATCTGGTTCATGAAAAATAAAGAACATTTTCTGGCATTGCTCTATGTATATACATTCTTGTCAACCTATCCCGGAAGATTACTGGTCCCGCCCCTTTCCGTACATTTTTTTCACATTAGTCATTTTAGAGCCGTGTCAGCCATCGGTGGCTGACACTGATCTTTCCATTTAGGCTAAGTCAGCCGGCAGTGTAAAATATGATATAAAACTACAGAACTTACATAGTTTTAAGTAATTACTGACAATTTATTTAAAATTTACTTCATGTTTTTTTTTTTTTTTTTTAATAGGATTTTTATAGGATTATATCGTTAAGGCCTAATGGGGTTTATTGAAACTCGATAAACATAACACGCTTCTAAGCAGCACGTGTGGCCTGAATGGGATTTCCATAAGAATTCGCGTGGCGCTCAATGAGTTAATCGTAAATGTATTTGAAGTTAATTACTCTAAAAATTAAATTGTGTACACACAGGGGCGGGAACTAACAATGTTACGGGATAGGTTGGCAAGTATGCACATATATTTTGCTTGATTTATAAAAAATTTTAACACATTTTCTTCTTTTTTTTCAGTATTTTGTGTTTATATCTCTCATTAAAAATAAATACAATATTCATATATAAACATTTCCATACAGTAATGTATATAAACATATTGATTAAAGAAGATTTGTTGATATTATATAATTATTCTTCTATCTGTATAGTATATTAACACAAATATATTTTGTAAATTTCGCAGCATCGAAAAACAGCAACATAGCTTCCATATCAAGGCTTAATGTAAATAGGACGTAAGCGTACTGTAGCTAGTGTTGAAATTTGAAAAAAAAGAAAAAAGAATAACAGTGGGCTAAAAATACGCCGGAATAAATTAAAATGTTGTTTATTCTGGTTTTAGTCAGGTGATATCACTCGTGCTAAATAGCTGGATCTGCCCTCTCTTAAGCTCAGGTTCAGCTCATCATAAAAATATTGTTTTTAATATCTGCCGCCCCAAAATGTTCAAAACACAAATGCCAATTTTCATATATTTTGAAATCTTCCCGTTTCAACTTTAAAAGCATTTAGATTATTTTATTTTATTTTGAATTTTTTAATTTAGACGTTTAAAGTCTTTTAAATGAAATTTCAGGATTCTGTAAGATCAGTATCTATATATTTGAAAGTAATAAGACAATTCCTTTGTTTTAAATTTTTATTCCATAATAACTGTGACTTTGATTTCGTGATTAGGAAATTGAAAATAAATACTATTGAGCTATGTTCCAATAATAGATCTTATAAACTTAAAAAAAAAAAAAAAAGAATAATAATAATAAAGCAATTTTTCACTATTTGATTCTGTATTAAAAAACTTTTAATAGAAATTTGATATTTTATTATGTTACATAATGGGATAAATTTTAAATAACACAAAGCTACAAACGGTACAGTAACCAAATGCAAATATGTCAAAACAAAATTTAAACAGAAAATTTATGGTAAAAAGTCTTTTTAAAATTATTAAATATTCATAATAATAATAATAATAAAACAATTATCGAATGCATAATTGCTGTTTCATGCAATCAGTTTCGCTGTACCGTGTTTTCTAAAACATGATATTTAACAAGAGGTGTACGTACTCTTGAATATTGAAATGCGAAAAAAAGTGTAACAGGGTTAAAATAGAATTTTAGCAGCGAAAAACTAGAAAAAGATATTTAATACTTATGAAGAAAGACTTAACATATTAAGATCGGATATATTCTTCTCTTGTACCGTAAGCCACGCCTTTTCACAATTTTTTTAAAACTTTATAATATAAAGCAAAATAATTTTGCATATTTGTAATTAAATCATTTAAGTTTTGTCTTCAATAATCGATGTAGTAAATACCATTGTGATTTATGCATACCAGCGTCACATATAGAGTCAAATAGAAATATGCAAATTTGTCTTTTTTTTTAAATAGTGTTTCAGCGAATCAGAGGCGGGGCTTCTTTTCTTTTGAAATTCTTTCACAATCCCTCGCCTACATTGTGATAACTTTACAAAAATATGCCAATTTGTATAATAAACATCGAAATATTGCTTAGGAAACAATAAAAATAACATAAAGGTAAGTTAAAATAGTTTTTCGTCAAATTATATACAAACATTTACTTATAGAGGATACAGATTATAACAAGTGACGGCCCCCTAACAGGAATAAAAAGTGAAAGATCACTGTAACTCAAAAAATAATGTTAGGAACGAGCTGTAAATTTGGAAACCCATGTTTTTGATGATGCCCGTTCTATTCGTGCAAAAATTAACATAGGTCATAATTCATAATTTTTTCAAATATGAATTTATTAATAATTTTCATAATTCAAAAAATGTTTTTTTAGCAAAAATTTGCATGGAATATGTTTGGGTCACTTCATTCTAACGAATAAAAAAAACAGAATTTAAATATCATAATTATTTCGGAAGATATGATTTAATGTTTGTCACATTCATTTAACATTAGCACCCCCAAACTTTGACAGCTTATAACTCTATGAAAAATTGAGCGAAATATATAAACTATACCATTTTCCGTGATGATTTGATCCAAAGAATTCAAATAAATTATAAAAAATGGGGGTTACCATTGAAAAAAATGAAGTTGATGTCAGTTTTAATATGTAGACGACCCCCTAAGTAAAATCTAACTATAACATTATAAACTAGACGTTATTACAAACTGATTGGTACCAGTCGCATGTTTCTACGATAATTTACGGCAAAATTAGGTGGGGGGGTGGCGTTTTTTTTTTGGGTGACTGTACCAGGAAGCAATAGAAATAGCTACCAATCAGAAGGCATGTAACGACAGTGGCGCAGTGGCACCCGACAGAGTGTAGCGCCACCTTATGGCCGAGACTACACAAGACCAGTACTCAAGATCTCCACAACAGAAGTCGTCGTCTGATGAGAGCTGGGTGCCCAGCTGAAAATGTTAATGACAACACGAAGTTAAGTTTTATACTTTATTTTAATTTATTTATTTACTATCCATAAGTCATAATATAACAAGATTCTTTTGAATGTCCCTGTACACAAGTTACAAATATTTTATATGCCAAAAACTATACAGCTAATTCCATATAACTCATTAATATGTGTACCAATTTAAATACAATTGGATTGCTTTTTGATAAATCAATGCTAAAATTATTTTAAGTCTCAACGGAGAGGTTTCACTGTTTTGCGTCAAGTAATTTAAAATTTTAACTAAATAATTATTTGAAGCCAAAAATTTTTAATGAGTAAGAATTAAAGATATTATGAAAAGGAATTAGTAGTTGATTAATAATCGCTAATTAAAATACCTTATCTACATTATAAATTATTAAAACCTATTTAGGTTATCTCAAGTACTTTTTGCTGTATACAACTTTCATCATATCTACTGTCTGCTAAATTGTAGTTGATTTGATTGCCTTTGTCTCTTCTCCTTTCCTCAGGACAGGAGGCAGTGTTGCCTTACATCGATCTCTGAAGACCATATGTTATTGCTAGCCAAAGTTTCGACTGCCTCACATTTACTACACATGAGTAATTGTTAAAATTTGTGATATTTTTAGTGTTATTAAATTTTGATGTTTTCATTTAGATTTGTATTAGTAAGCGTTATTTTTTATACTGTAAAAGTATTTTTTGATTCTATTTTTAATATTTCTCTTAGTCAGTCATTCCTATCCAACTTTCTTTTCTTAATTCTGAAAATTAATTTCATATATATTAACTGTTTCTAAATATTTCATATAATCTTTGTCATTGCTAATTCTTTGGTAAATATTTTTATTAGGTTTTGTTAGTATATTAATTGCAGTTTTTGCAGCTTCAGTTTTTAAATTGCCTGTGTTACTTTTATTGTATTGGATAGATATGGTGTATTTAGATGAATTTGTCTTTGTCATTTAATTCAAAAAATAAATAAATAAAATGGACAATAACAAAAATTTAAAAACATCACATCCATCCCATACAATAAAAGTTACATAGACCAATTAAAATATGAAGTTATGAAGATAGGAATTAGTATAACAAAAAAAACTAATAAAAGTATCCAACAAAGAATTAAAAGCAATAAAGGTGACATAGAACATTCAGAAACAGTCAGTATATACTGACTTAACTTTAAAAATATATAGGAAAACTGGATCTTATATAGGAATGAGTAAGAGATAAAAAAAGAGGGGGTGGGGGACAGAATCAAAGAGCACTTTAACAATATAAAATACAGTAAACTAATCACAGCTCATATTAAAACTTATATAAATGAAGGTATCAAAATCAGTTTTAATAATGTTAAAAAATTCACACTTTATAACAATTACTCCTATGAAGTAATAAAGCCTGCAACAATGCGGAGCCTTCAGAAATAGATGTAAGGTGGCTCAGCCTGCTGACAAGAGCTGAATTTATAATAACTAGTTGATGCTTTATATAATGAATAATTATTTTTTATTTTAAATATTTTTCTTTCTCCTTCAGGCCCCAATATTCTTCTGCTCTGTTCTTTAAATATAACACAGCACTTGGACCGCCTTATCATATAATTGTTGATACAAATTTTGTTAATTTCTCTATAAAGAACAAACTTGATGTGTTCTCTTCAATGATGGATTGTTTGTATGGTAAATGTAAGTATTTTTTTAAGTAGTAATAATATAATCATTTTAACTAATCATTAAAGTAAAATAATTTATTGTGTCATACATTGTTTAAAAAATTAAGTAATTTTCTGTATTTTAATAATTTGCTTTCAAAATTATTAATACAAATTTCATTTTAAAATATAAAGTAACTAGCAGGCGACGCCCGCTTCGCTGGTCCCTATTTTTAAATCGCTATAATTACTTCTCACTGCCTTCGGAAAAAATTCCCAAAATGCTCTAAATCTTATTTCTATTATTTTCCCCCTTCAGCCCCCCCCCCGTCTATCCTAATAATTTTACAAATTCAAAAATATCTGCAATCGATTTGTAAGTATCAAAAACCTCTATGCACCAGTTTTGAACGATCTATCTCTATTTTATTTTTTTGCCCCTCCCAATAATTTTAAAAATTCAAAAATATCCGTAATCGATTTATAGGTATCGAAAACCTCTATGTACCAATGTTAAATGATCTAACTCTATTTTATTTTTATTTTTTTGCCCCTCCGCCCCCCCCTTCCCGACCGTCCTAATAACTTTACACTTTCAAAAATATCCCCATTCGACTTGCAGGCCTTTAAAACCTATCTGTACCAATTTTGAATGGCCTAACTGTATTTCTATTTGTTTTTGCCCATAGCTCCCCCTTACCGCCCCTCCTAATAATTTTACAAATTCGAAAATATCTGCAATTGATTTGTAAGTATCGAAAACCTCTATATACCAATTTGAACGATCTAACTCTATTTTTATTTTATTTCCCCCCCCCCTCCCCTCCCCTTTCTCGCCCCTCCTAATAACTTTACACTTTCGAAAATATCCCCATTCGACTTGCAGGCCTCTTAAACCTATCTGTACCAATTTTGAACGGCTTAACTGTATTTCTATTTGTTTTTGCCCCATAGCCCCCCCCTTACCGACCCACCCCTTACCCGCCCCTCCTAATAATTTTACAAATTCAAAAATATCCGCAATCGATTTGTAAGTATCGAAAA
This sequence comes from Salticus scenicus, assembly GCA_963930645.1. NCBI lineage: Eukaryota > Metazoa > Arthropoda > Arachnida > Araneae > Salticidae > Salticus > Salticus scenicus. Next base: position 246,755,015 of record OZ005656.1, read on the forward strand.
CCTCTATGTACCAATTTTGAACGATCTGACACTATTTTTATTTTTTTGCCCCCACCCCTCCCCCCCCTTCTTGCCCCTCCTAATAACTTTACACAATCGAAAATATCCCCATTCGACTTGCAGGCCTTTAAAACCTATCTGTACCAATTTTGAACGGCCTAACTGTATTTCTATTTGTTTGTGCTCCATAGTCCCCCCCCCCTTGCTGCCCCACCTTGGGGCTGAATTTCTAAAATTCCAGAAATTGGTTTTTAGATAGTTGCATTAGCTATATTTTAGAGCAAAAATTTCACGTATATCTATTTTTTTTGTTTGAGATATATAGGATTATACGAAATCACATTTTATGCATGAGAAATCACGTTTTGCCCCCCGCCCCCCTTGGGGACCAAATTTCAAAAATTCCAGAAACCAATTTTTAGACATTTGTATTAGCTATATTTTAAAGCAAAAAATTTACGGATATCTGTTTTTTTGTTTGAGATATGAAGGATTTTGTGAAATTACATTTTGCCCACCCTCCCTCCTTGGGGGGCGAATTTTGTAAAATCACTTGCGGCGTTGTGTTTCTCGGGTCGTAAACATTAACCGTGCCAAATTTTGTCCCGGTCGGTGAAACTTTCTATAGAGGACAGACAGACACACACACACACACACAGAGACAGACTCTGCTCTTTTATATATATAGATATGTTTGAAACCCTTGTGTGTGTGTGTGTGTATAGAACTAAATATGAATGTATGCTTTTTTTTTAAGAAGATGAGAATACTATTTCAGTTAAATGCTAATAGAGTATACATTAAGTGTAAAATATTTTTCATCTTTTGTTTCATAATGCATACTTGTTTGTTAGTATACCAGCCTGATTGTGGTTGTTAAGAGCATCTAGGCTCCTAATTGGAAGATTGTGAGTTTAGTACTCAAGCCAGCCAAAAACTGTATGTTATGTGCACTAATGACGATTGATCCATTAAATGTATTGTGAATTGTGGTCAAGTCTAAGTTTTCATCAAAATTATAACTCTGGGGTTACTGGATCAGGGATTACTAAGTCCTGATTTGGATTAAAATTGTGAGATTTATTTGCTGGTGCTGCCATATTTCTCTAATTTATTGAGCTGAAGTTGTGCTTCCACCCCTGCAATGCCTTCAAAAATGGAAAGCACTACCTTATCACTTTAATTTAGGTGGTTTCTCTACTGAATTCAGAGTCTCAGAGTGGCATTATGAACAACAACAATTGTTAGCAAATAGATTATAACAACTTTTTCATGAAAAAACAAAAAACATAATATGACAATTATTATCTTTATTGTTATTATTTTGTGTGTGTGTGTGCCCACATTTTTCATTCGCTAGCTGCTATTTTTTCATTTTTTCTTAAATTTCAGATTTTAGTTAATTAAAAAAAAAAAAAAAAAAAAAAAAAAGCTGAAAGGCGCTACCAAAAAATGTGAGGCCACCAACCAAATTTCGTGTGTAAAGAGGTGTGAAATTAAATAGGCACATGTGTGGGTATATGCTGTGGAAACCCACTAATTTCTAAGGAATTTTTAGAGTTTTTATTTTTAATATTTCATTTAAAATAGTGACCTGCTAGTGGACGAAGCTCACTAGTTTATTTATTATTATTATTATTATACTGCACAAAAACAAAGGTTTCCACTGATTTTATACAATATTTGCACCCAAATTATCTTTTTGTTTTGATAAAAGTGCATGTAATGACTAGTGTTTTCACCAATATTATTATTTAGGTAGCCAAATCGATTGAGATAGAGAGATGATTGGAAGTCATCTGTAGATTGATAAATTAGTATTTTGTGCTGCAATTATTCCATGGTACTACGCCTCAATTCAGCAGTTTTAATAAAAGAGTATTTTTTAACATTTGTTTTGAAGAATTGTAAGTTTAATGCTGTTATAAGTGTTGCACATCTGCTTTTTTCAGGGTTTTTTTTTTTTTTTATTTTTTTTTTTTTTTATTAAGTTAAAATGCCAGGTACTTTTTTTGTTAAAACCTGCTCCTAACACATTAAGATTAGCAGTCTCATATCCGTTTTTAATGTTTACATCATTATATTAATATCCAAGTCTGCTAAAATAATATCTAATAAAATAAAATCTATACAAATGTATTTATTAATGAAATATTTCGTCACAGCAAAATTTTTTTACAAATGATTTCTATGTAGTAGTCTCATATCAATTTTTAATATTTACATATTTATATTAATATCTAAGGCTGTTAAAGTAATATTTAAATTTCTTACAATTGTATTTGTTTATGAAACATTTCGTCATTGCAAAAAATTGTCAGTAATAATTTCTTTATAGTATCAATGGTAATATAAAATTTGTTGTTAGTAGGTACCAATGTTTTAGCTTGATGGCTAATTTTCTTCTTGTTAAACAAAAAATACTGAATGCTATATTGTATAATTCTTATCAATGTATTATTCCTTCATCTTAATCTTGTGACCTAAAAAAAAATTATGATATTTGCAATATACAAATCTTTCCATTTTTAAAATTTCACGGCACTTTGTATGTGTAGTGTTTTATTCTGAATGTTCATTGTTATTATCAGTTATTTTAATTTTTATTTATTTCCTCCTTTGTGATAAGGTTCATTTAAACAGAAAAATCTTTAAAGTGTTTAGTGTTCTCACATTTAATTCATGTACATTAATCTCTAATTATTATTTTGTTTATATATACACATATGTGATTTTAAAATTTTACATTAACGTAAGGGTTGAGTTGTGTAAGATTAAAACAAAATTGCTAAAAAAAAAAAAAATATTACAATTTCTTGTGAGGACATGATTGTATATATAGTGTAACCTGACTTTAACATTTTCTAAGGTTCATAACATAAAAAGCGTAAAATTGCAGGAAAGTATAATTGATGAGAAATAATTTTTGAGGTACAACTGACCACAAAAAAAATCAATAAGTAAAGATTGTTAGTCAAATAAGTTATTATATTTTATTTTAGATAACTCATTACTTTTGAAAAAGACTCTTGAGACTATTAAGTCTCAGTACCCAACAATTGAAAAAATTAAGATGCAAATGGATTACATACAATGCATGGGCTCAGAAGTATGACATTAAACAATATAAAATAATTTATTCATGAATTAATCAACCGTGAATATTCATTTTAAGTAAATTGGAGTGTAAAGGTTGATATTTTTATTTACCAACTATGTGAAAAATACCAGAGCCGGGAATCGAACCCGGGCACCTCCGCTTAACGCACGGATGCTCTACCACTGAGCTACCCTGGCTGACAACCAGCTAGGCATTTCTCACATAATATTCATTGGCCAAGTCACCGATTAATATTGTCACTTGATACAGACTCGGTGTCTTGGCCAACGAATATTATGTGAGAAATGCCTAGCTGGTTGTCAGCCAGGGTAGCTCAGTGGTAGAGCATCCGTGCGTTAAGCGTAGGTGCCGAGGTTCGATTCCCGGCTCTGGTATTTTTCACATAGTTGGTAAATAAAAATATCAACCTTTACACTCCAATTTACTTAAAATGAATATAAAATAAAACAACATACATAAACACTTTTTTTTTTCCTGTTAAAGTCCAAAATTATTTTCTGTTTTGCCTTTTTGTTATAGATGTTTGATTTTTTTCAATAACTTATAAAGCACTGATAAAATTAACACATGGATATGATTCACAGTTAAATATATGCACTTAAACTATCACTTTCAGTATAAATTAGCAGATCACCTTCCATTTGCAATCTTGGTGCATTGTTTATTTGTTCTTCAACAGACAAAATGATATTATTATTTGCATTTTTTAAATCTTTTTCTCAAGTGTTTTTATTTTGTATTACTTTTTTTAATTAAATCACAATAGTATATAATTCCTTTGATAGTCTATTCATCCACAACATAAAGGTCAATGATAATTTCAAACTTGTTTTGTTAGATTCTAGAACGTATAAAGAAGTAAAATTGTACAATATCTCTAATTCATATATATGTATATATATATTTATCCTCTTCTCTGCACCCCTTCTTACTGCTAACGATCAGAGATAAAACACCTCACAAAAGCCTTGTGATTTCAAATCTTTCTCCATCCACACCATAAATGTCAGTGATACTAATTTTAAACTTGCTTTATTAGATTTTAGAACCAATGAAGAGATAGAATTTTGTTGGATCTCTCTCACTCATATATATATATATTTTTTTTTTTTTTTTTTTTGTGACACCCCCTCACCTTTCTTGTTTAATGAATGTTTAATGAACAATTTTTATAGTTAAAATTATAATGATTAACAATTAAAAAGGATTTTACTATAATTAATATATATATTGAATCATCTTAAGAGTTGATAAAACTGGGCACATATCTGTCTATCTATCTAATATATATATTATCAATTGCTTGCTTTGAATCTGTCCGTCAAATATTTTTATTTTGTGTTATTCTTTTTAATTAAATTGCAATTATGTAATTCTTTTATATTCATAATATATTTAAATGTAAATGGCGGGAAATTCAAAATTATGTTTATGTAAAAGCAAAATTTGAAATTTATTGCAAACATAGGAAAAATAAAAGTATCTAAAAAAATATTACTAGGAAACAGTATATTCTGAGAATGTAAAAATGAGGTTATATTTCATATATATGTTTATGGTTCTTTATTATTGATTTATTATTACTTTTGATCATTTATATGTAAGCTAATATTATTATTTATGATTTTGTTAAAAATTTCTTTAGGTATACCATACATCACAGACTGTGTTCTTGGTGAATTAGAAAAACTAGGGAAAAAATTCCGCTTAGCTCTAAAGTAAGTTTATTTTATATTTCCATCAAAGGTTTACTATCAAGTCCAAAAAGCAAGCATGAATATATATTTTTTTAATAATGATTAGATGAGTTCCCCCATAGTGATGAAAAATAAGCAGCCCAAAAAAAGTTATGATTTAGAAACAAGGTTGTGATTTAGTGATTCAAAATTATCAAATGGTATAAAATAATTTTATTTTAAGAAAAATGCTATTAAAAAATTAGGAATTGCTATTAAAAATTATAGATTACTAATAAATCATAAATTTCTCCTGTAAACTTTTTTAACATGGCAAGACACTTTATTATGCAAGAATTAAAAAAATAAATAAATTGAAGAACTTTATGATTAATTTTGTAGACGTAAGTGGAATTTGATTTTGACTGTAATTAAAAAATGCATATTATTTAATCCCTAGACATCTAGAACTATGCCAAAGTGTCAACTATAAGATCAATAATCAGTTAGACTTACAAAATGTCAACAAGCCCTCTTATGGTAAGCATAGAAACTGCAAGATTAAAAGCAAGCTTTACAGCACCAGATCTCAACTTTTGACATGATTTAATAGGCTCTTCCCACTTGACGTCAGAGGTCACATGATAGAGGAAAACCAAATAGCAGACAAAGTCTTGTTTATCTAGAGCGATTGCTGAAATAACGTATTTTCTATTCTTATTTTTGATCAATCGTATTTAATCTGTGTTATTTTTTTATACATCATTTTTAATCCATTTTATATCATTATTCATCATCTTTTGTTTGCTGTAAACATTTACAATCATGTTTATATTTGTTATTGATGTTCATGAAGAACATGTTAAGTACTCTGATTTTTAGTACTTAAATCAGTGACAGTGCAATATCGTACTGTGTAAATCCATTTAGACCAATAACTGAGTTAATTAACTTGTTGTAACACCTTTATGCAATTAAATTAAATGAAAACATTTTAAAATTTCAAATTAATTCATAAACATTCCACAAGAACAAGCTATTATTTATTGCTAGATCAGTTAATGTTATAGTTACACTACAACATACTAAAATCGATTCTTACAGTTGAAAATAAATAAACACATAAAGTGTTTTTAAAAAATTATTAAATTTACAAATACAATTATTCTACTGTTTACAAATGTACAATATTACTTTTATTTTATTTTATATTAAATATTAACATTTTTGTTCTTAAGAACAATATTTAATGGAATTCGATTCTCAGAATTCGATTATTCGTTTTCCTCTATCACGTGATTGAGCAGACGAAACTGGGAAGAGTCCATTGTCCATTGTATAACAAAACTATGAGCTCCAGGGCAAAGCCTCGATCTCAAGGCAAATTGCCAATGTTATGGCCAAGTGTGGCTGCTTATCAAAGTTTAACAAGATTATGATCAAACTCCCTGCTCAGGGTGCTTATTATGGCCAAAATTATATCTCTGCATTATAAGACTCAATAAAAGAAGATTAATTACTTTAAATGACTTCGCTTCATTTAAAAGACAGTTTTGTGAAATCTGTACATTTTTTTTTTATAACTTATTTTCCCATCTGTCATAAAGCATGATAACGTTTTTCTTTTTTTTTGGCAATATAGGTAATATTCACCCCATCTCATCAAACTTATTTAAAGATTTAACGCTTTCCTGTTATTACGCCGTAAGTTTGCTCTACATCGGCACTTCACGTATTTTCCCTCTTCGATCTTCATTTGAGGTTCGCCTTTCCCCCGGTCTTGCATACGGCATCTATTTCTATGATTAGTTTTTCATCACCCCTTTTCTCTCTGGGATGGTTCTTCCCAATTGGTTGCTCTGGGCAGTGACATTTGAGCGCTTGCCGGTTAGGAGAAAGCGTGCGGTCTTGAACAGTTAGTTTTTTTTGGGGGGGGGGGGGGCAGAAAGAAGCTAGGGACGATCATCGGCGTGTGACCGGACTCTAGCCGTATGATGGGCACGTTTTATTCCCAGCTTTAAAATGAAGATTAAACATGATATTAATATAAATAACTTAATATATAACTTTTAGCAGCCATAAACAATTTGGGAGTTTTTTTTTTTTTTTTTTTTTTTTTTGATGGCTAACCAGGAACCTGATCCAATTGGATTGTATTTAACTTAGATGTCCATACCATGTGGAGCCAGACGTTAAAGTTTGTAAGCTATCTTTCCTTTCATTTTCTTAAACTAAAATTAAAGATTTGATTTAAAAAAAAGAATGTTATCGCCTTCTTCATCAACTTCTGGATGACTTCTTTTTGTAATTTCAATTTCATTATTTTTAAAAAAGGGTATGCATAAAACGATACTTCATTAATAAGAACCTGGAATATTTTAGAAAATAAACTTTCTACTCTAAAATTGGTATAAAGGATCTGCACTATCAAAATAATTAAAAACATACGTTTTGAATTAAATTCAGGATAAACAGTTGATAATTTACAATTTTCCTTCTTTTTTAAAGTTTGTTTTAGCCCATAATAAGATTATCTCCTTAATTGATAGTTACCTTACAAAATAATATTATATTGTTTATCTTGTCATACCATCTAATTTAAATCTCAAATATTTAATTTTTACTTAAAAATAGAATTTATTTATAATATTTCTTTGAAATAAAGAAAATTGCGATTTTACAACTAAAATTTTCACAAAAAATTATTATTATCATCACAGTTTTAGATGAATAAGTTTTATTATTATTTTATTTATTTATTTGTTTTACTTGTTCTTATTACAAATATATATCAGTGTTCTTTTGTGAAAATAGCACAAATATTTTCATTTTTAAGTATTCTAAGCATAAACTGTGTGTTTTTATTTGAATATTAATTCTTGGAAATTTAAAATTCTAAAATAAAATAATTAACAAAAATTTGTTTTAAATTATCTTTTAATAAGATGAAGTGGTATCTAATAAGATGAAATGATAGGTGTATTTAGTGAAACTAATTTTTTTCACCAATATATCAATTTGGCAGCCTTTGAGGGGAGAAAATATTAAAAGTCATCTGTAAGTGTGGCATAACTTTTATGTCATTACAATAAATTTGAATCATATAAGAAAAATCTGGAGTGACTCCACTCGACTTTCCGAACATTGAGTAATTAACAGTTTGTAGATAAAGTAAAGAAAGAGGAGTTGTTAAACAAACAAAAGAGAGAAAACCATAATAGAGTGTTTGAGTATTTTTCTCCATATATTACACGATGTTTTATTTAACGCTACTGAACTTTGAGCCCATTAATCATAATGATAAAGAATTTTTCGTTGTGTCCCTGTAAAAACCTATGAATGCTAGATTCACCAAAATGCTTATAGTTAGTGCAACAGTGATTTATAATGTTCATATAAATTTTCAGCTCAATTGAATAAGGCGTTTAGATGCTATCGCACTTTTAAAAATTTGGTCCCATAAGCCATAATAATAAAAACATTTTCTTTGGGTCCCTGTAAAAAAACTGTAAGTGTTAAATTCACCAAATTCTGTACAGTTGGTGCAACTGTGACCTATAACATGTGTATAAATTTTTTCCTCAGATTAATAAAGTGTTTAGACACTATCGCACTTTTAAAAATTTGGCCCCATAGGCCATAATGATAAAGAATTTTTCCTGGTGTCCCTGTAAAAAAACTATAAGTGCTAGATTTACCAAAATCAATAAGGTTCCTACTATGGTGACTTACAATATACATACCAACTTTCAGCTTATTCGAACAAAGCGTTTAGACGCTAGCGTGTTCACTCACAGACATACACACACACATACATACATCATCGTAAAAATAGTGAAAACGGACTCAGAGGACCTCGAAATGTATAGAAACATCAAAATATCTAATTTGGATTTTTGACATGATTACAATACTTTCCTCACTATAGTGTTCAGAAAGTAAAAATATTACTGACATAAAATGCATTTGAAAATTAAAGAAACATATGTAACTGGTAATGGTCACACCCTGTATTGCTAGGATATCAATGAGGATGCTCAAAACCAGTTTCTTGGAAAATTGGTTTTGTTATGTGAGGAAGTTATTTAGCCAACCTGTTTGCCAGGTCTCACCCCAAATGATTTTTTTCTTTGGGGTCATTTTAACCCATATTTCACCATTGTCCTATAAATAGGATACCATGCATAAATGGTATTTATATAAATTCTTCTTTTGAATATTTTAATTCAAATTAAAGGTGATATATTATTTAAAAGTCCAATAAATACATATGTGTCTTTATCGTTAGTTTAAATTAACGTTTAATATATTTTTTTTAATTTTTAAAATTATGATTTTTGAAGATTTATTCATTACATTTTCAACTCATTATTACTCAAAAAGGTTTTACTTTCAAGAATAACGGACATATAAATTTATTGGGGTAATATTCTATATTTTTGTACTGGTAAAACAATTTTGTAAAAAAAATTATATCTAGATGGTCTGTTTTCCTTATATTTCTGACAGTCCTAAACCATTGTCCTATTTTTAGGACAGTCTGTACCGATTAAGCTAATGAAAGGTTAGTAAGTTTAGGAAAAAATGTGTTTTCACTGCTTGGTACGATAAAGGTTAAATCTAAGGATTACATGCTTGCCAACCTCAAGTATACCGGTATAAAGAATCCGAATATAAGAGATGATAGCTGTTATTCTAGAAGACATGGCATATCTGGTGATGATAGATTTCTGATATTTTAAAATGTGTATTGTTCACAATAAACAACACTTACCAGGTATCTTTTTCAAAACATACTCATTACAAAACTGTTGCCATATCATTGTATATCTATTTTTAAATAAATAGCTTAATTTTTTTTTTCAGCTTTTTTTTATGTTTCTAATGTGCATTTGTTCTTTCTTTATACATTGGAGATTAAAATAAATATTTATTATTCTAATATAATAGATTATGTCATCAAAAGTCTAGTATTTGATTTATGCCTTGCCTTTGTGTACAGTTTCAGCATTTTTGCTAATTTCATCCCTGTTTCAAGCTTCAATGCTGGTAGACCTTTTGGCCCCCCAACATCCTCAACAGCTACATCAAAGTGTTTCTTAGTGAAACTGCTGCTGTTCGCAGTAGTGTGCATTGTCAAAACTGCAGTCTGTAAAAAGCAACAGCCTTGCTAAGAAACACCACTGTGTAGCTGCTGAGGATGTTGGGGGCCCCAACGAAAGGTCTACACATACTTGCCAACTCTATTGTTTTTACCAGTAGACTACTGTTTTTTGGCTATTTCTACTGATCTATTGGTTTTTATTAAAAATCTACTGTTTTTTAGGAACTTACAAGAAAAATTGTAAAATTGAGCAATTTTCCTATAAAATATATGGAGAAATATATGCAGAAAATAAATATATTGATAGAATGAAGCTTATTAAATGTATGTGTAAAAATTGCAATATTAATTTTAATTATCTAAAAATAATCTTAAATTTTTGGGGTTTTCAAATAATTTTTTGTTATTAAATGTATTTACATAGTCATTGTGAGTGTATTTTCAGTCAGATAACATAATTAAAAACTAAGTTTTGATTCTTATTATCTGATAAAAATCTGTAAAATATTTTAATTTCTAAATACAATGAAAATTTTATTTAAAATAGTTATGAACAACAATTTAATTGTTCTTTTCTTAATAAAGCAAAATCTGCTGCAAGTGTAAGGCAACATTTTCTTTTTTCTAATGTTTGGGATTTGAAATCAATTTTTTAATATACATAATCTCAATATTTTATTTGTTTTCGTTTGAAAGAGGGGTGATTTATTTAAGAAATATTACTATTTGTAGACAATCTTTTGTAAATATTATTATTATTATTATTATTATTTATATTTTATTTATTTATTTATTTATTTTTTTTTTTTAATTATATATTTATATAAATTCAGTTTCAGTTGTTAAAAATGTCAATTTATAAAATCTTTTTTTTTTTTTTTTTTTTTTTTAATAAAATCAGCTGTTTTTAAAAATTGAAAGGGTGGCAAGTATGTCTACAGCATTGAAGCTTGAAAGTACAATTTACTTATCCTCTAGTAATGCATTATTGTTTTATTAACCTTTTAAATATGGGAGGCTTCTTTTTTTTTTTGGGGGGTGGGGGGGGTGGGGGGGGGGGAGAACCTTATATATCAGTGTAATTTGTATGTAGTAGTTAATATATGTATGTAAACAATAAAAGATTTTTATTGTTTTCATAGAATAGTTAAAGATCCCAGATTTGTTAGATTAGCATGTTTGCATAAAGGAACTTATGCTGATGATTGTATTGTTGAAAGAGTATCCCAGGTAACTTTTGTTTGTTTTTTACCTTTCTTGAATTTGACAATTTAACCTTCTCAAACATCTTTGGTTTCTTCTTATTTTTGCTATTTTTAAAAAAATCTTTCACATGTTTTTCTGCCTTCTATTTGAAGGGATTCTAATAAACTATCTTAAAAAAAAAAAAAAAAAAAAAAAAAAAAAAATAAGTGTTTGGTATGTCATTTAATAATTCCTTGCAATGGTCTTTATATCAGTTAAGTTGTTGAAATATTTGTTAGTTTAATTGAAAGAAGTAGTGGAAGAGTATGTACCATGAAATTTATTGGTATACCAATTAATAATAAAATGCTTTATAGGATCTTTTGGGGACTCTCTACCTATCATCTCCAAAAACCGATGACAATGTTATTCTATGGGAAATTTTGCTCATTATAATTCATTAACTAATACATATTTTTAAATTCAGTTTTCACTTTTCGAAAATTCACAACTATTAAACAATTTATCGCTTTCTAAAAATCGATTCTCTTTATTTTTAAGATTTCATTTTTAAGCTCAAAAAGTAAAAATTTCGCATTGTAAAAATTCGCATTTTACAACCTCAAAATAAAATATTAAAAATTTTAGAAAATAATTTTTAGAAAGCAATAAATTGTTTAATAGTTGTGAAGTTTCTCAAAATGAAAACGGAATTTAAAAATATATTAGTTAATAAGTTATAATGGGGAATTTCTCCGTAGAATAACATTGGCTTCGGCTTCTGGGGACGATAAGTGGAGAGGTCTCTTAAATCATTCTTTTTCTTCAAAGTCAACTGTAACAATGTATTGTTTCTTAAAAATTATCGACAGCTTCTAAACAGAGTTTGAACTAAGTTCTAAATTTTTGTAGCAAGAAAACTAAAACAAATAAGTAAAAAATATTAGCATACCATTTTAGATGCATCTATATATTTCATTTTAACTCCTTCTGGGTCGGCATTGCATCTCACACATTCGACATTTTAATGCCCATACGGTCAGTATCACATTACATGCAAGATAAAGATTTTATCTTAGACTTTGTTACTACTTACACATCTTTTTAAATTCCGCATTTTTTTTTTTTTTTTTTTTTCTTATTTCTGAATATTGCTAAGGCTAAGAGATAGCCTAACTAATTCTACTTTATTGACAATTTTCACAGTCATATTTCCTACCTTGTATTGAAATCAAAGTCATTTTGTACTTTTTGTAATTTTGTTTTCATTGGTGTTACTTTTAATTGTCAAAATAGCATCTAAGGACAGTGAATTTAATATATTTCGTTGGAAGATGATACTTCTGATTTTTCAAGAGATTATATTTATATGAATGAGGTTTCTATGCTCTGATGTCCAAGTCAGATTGTAAAACTATTTTAATGGTAAAGTTTGAAAACAATTTTCCTAAACATTTTTTACATAATTTTAGTAATTATTTTTATGTAGATGTTCATCTTAAACACCTCAAAGTTATAAAGATAATAATTATACTGTTTGATTATATTTTTTTTAATGTAACACTTGGGTGCATTGCAGGAAAAACTGGTGATCAGTGGACAGGATATTACATATTTAGCCACCCATTGGTCTAGTGCAAAAAACTGCTAATTGAAAAAAATATTTTGCATTTTCATTTAGGATAGAACGTATATTACATATTTTGGGGGGGGGGAGGAGGGGGGGGTGTTAGATATTTAAAAATATATATATATATCTGACCAAGAAGGGTTTAACTTTAAACTTAATTTTAAATTTTAGTCGTAATGTGTTTAAAAATTTACTACTACACAACAATGAGAAAAATATTGAAAAATAATTTAAAATTATATTTACCATTGTGACATGCATTGTAACTTTCCAGTACAAGCCCAATCATAATGTGATGTGGTATGTACTGCATTGTAACCAAACATTATTAAATTTAAATTAATTTGAACATCTTAGCTATGATTTACAATCTTTTTGATGAATATAGTTAATACCATAATATATAAAACTGCTCTCAAAAATATTGCCATACTGTATTTAATTTCACCTGACCTAACATAATGTAGCAGAATAATGAAAGTAATCCAAATAAAATTTGCTTATTAATATTAAAAGTCTTTTGGTTTTGGTCTTGTAATTTTTCTTTCTTTCATAGTAGCCCATTTTAAAAATGCATCTTGAAAACTAAATCTACTTTCAGGATCTTTAATATTTATCAGCAATAGATTGTTTATATTATTTAGTGATAGCCTGTTTCCAATATCTTCTCTTTCAAATTTAAGTGATTAAAATGTTTTTGTGATGTCACAATACTTTTCAGAAAGCTTTGTCGCTAATTACAACATTTTTTGTGGTAGTTTCTTTAAAAAAAAAAGTGGTAGGGGTACATTTAATCGAATTCTTTAGCAAAGAAATCTCCTTTAATTTTCACATTTTGGTTAAATGTTTCACTGTTTGCAAAAACTGCAACCATGCTTTGATGACAATTATAATGGGAAAATAATACATTAATAAACATATTATTTTGTTTGTTTGTAGTAGTAATTCTTTCAGTTTAGCCTTTGTAAATTTCTGTACATAGGTTCTACCAGTTGTAAGTGTAGTTTTTTTTTAACAGAAAATAATTCATATTTTTTCCACTTTATGTCATTTTTTTTATTTTTTGCCCTAACTCAAATTCTTGTAAACATTTTCTAATGTGATTGTGTGTATAGTATTACCTGACTTCCTGTCCAAATATAATCATAGTTTAATATTTTTTATGAATCATTTTTTTTTTTTTATTTATATAAGTTTTGTATTTCAGAAGATTTCATTATCACTTAAGTAAAAACAGAATCAAATGCATAATTAATTAAATATAAAAACCTTAATAGATACTTCATATTTCATCGTTAATATTTTCGACTGGGCACCCAGCTCTTTTCAAACGATCTTCATCTCGGTTGGATCTCTTAGAGTTGTGGTCTTTTATGGACTTCATGAGTTGATTCCACATCCGGTCAGGAGCCATTGCATCGCTGTCATTGCACATATCCGGTGTTGTTGCTATTTCTATGGCTTCTCTAAACATCGCGTAATTATAATTATTGTAATTCGTTATCTTTTTAGTTTTTTCAAAATTTATTTTAATTTCTTCATTATCGAAAGTTTTAGCTGAAGCTGTATTTATTTTTCCTGTTTTGATATCGTTTTTATGTTCTTTGAGTCTGGTTTTAATCTTTCTTTTCGTTACACCAATGTATGAACCTGGTTTATTGTCTTGATTATTTGTGAACGGTATTTGGTAAATTCCGGAGGTTTCAAAAGGGGGGATGGGGTCTTTATTAATTGAAAAATATTCCAGTTAGGTTTTATAGGGATATTTATGCCGATTTTATTTGCAACATTTTAAATTTTATTCGATGCTCCGCGATCGTAAGGTATGGAAGAGGTGAATTTTTAAGAGGGGTTTTGAAAATTAGGTATATAGTTACTGGCTTTTAATCTGGTTTTAATTAGCTTTTTAATGATTTTGTTAGGGTAACCCGCTTTTTTATGAAATCTTTAATTAAATTAAATTCATTATTTAGATCGACAGGGTCATTACATATTAATATTGCACGATTTATATATGAACTAACGGCGTTAATTTTTTTAACAGAAAGGGGTTTTAGATTTATAATGTATAATTTCATTGCTATTTGTTTGTTTACGGTACACAGTAGTATTAATTTGGTTTCCGGTTCTATTAATTTTAACATCTAAGAAGTTTATCTGTCGGTCATTTTCTTCTTCATATGTGAATTTTATGTTATTATCTAAGCTATTTATTTCATTTAGTATCTGTTTAACATCGTAATTTTTATTGATGACAGCAAAAACATCATTGACGTATCTTAACCAAAAAAATATCTTATCTTTACATTTTCCAAAAATTTCTTTTTCCAGCGATCTTAACTTGAATTCTACAATAAAACCCGATATAGGCGATTCCATCGGGAGCCCCTTCTTTTGTTGATATATTCTATTGTTAAACTTAAAATAATTTTCATGGAGCAAAAAGTTTGTAGTTGCAGTCAAGGTTTGGGCTATTTTAGGATCTGTGTATTTTAGTTTAATTACTTTATTAACTATCTGGTTAGCTTCTTCAATGTCGATGGATGCGTATAGGTTAAGGACGTCAAAACTGACAAAATGGTATTCTTTTTTATTTTTTATATTCCTAAGTTTTTTAATAAATTCTTCTGTAGATTCTAATGAATGCTGAGAGGGGGGAATAATTTTGCGATATATATCTGCCATGTATTTCTCGAGGTAGTAAGTTGGAGCTTCATTTTTATTTACAACTGGTCTGAATTTTTGGGGGGGGGGGGGTTATGATCCTCATACTTGCCATCTTTTCCGGTTTTCTCAGAAGACTTCCGGTTTTTTAACGTATCTTCCGGTGTTCCGGACAGATGATGAAATCTTCCGTTTTTAAAAAAGTCGCGGATATCGTTCGTTTTAAAAAGAAAATCCAAATGTTCTACGAAAATTCCTGATTCCCAATCTTTTTCCATCCATAACATAAATGTCAATATTCATTTCAAACTTGCTTTATGAGATTCTAGAACATGTAAAGAAGTAGAATTGTTAAATATTTCCTGCTGATGTAATTATTTTTTGCCCTCCCCCCCTTTTCATTTATCTCCTACTAGTGATCAGCAGTCAAATGTTCTGCAGAAACCTTTTGTTTCCTAATATTTATCCATCAGCAACATAAATGATAATATTAATTTTAAACTTATTTCATTAGATTCTAGAAGTAGAGTTGAAAGAGTTTAATATTTCTTACTCAGTAATTATTTTTGTGTACACCCCTCCCACTTTCCCCGGATTGTGATCAATTTTAGAAACAATAAAGCAATGGAAGTGCTCAATATTTCTCACGTATGTAATTATTTTTGGATCTTTATTGCTGAATTTAATGAATCTGTTTATTTTTCTTCAATTAAATTAAATATTTGTATATTATATTTATAAGGGAAAAAATAAAGAATAATTTTTTCAGGTAGGAGAATTTTTCCCAAATCAATTGAATATTAATACTCAGTTGGTTTTATGCACGTTTGAAACTGATAATTAGCTACTGCTACTTTTTCTTATATATATGATTAATGTACATACACAAAAATCATATTCTATATTTATTTAAAAAATTAGTTATACTTTAACTTAACTAAGTTTTTTTGTCTGTTGTTAAGTAAATTTCTTACAGATTCTGTTTTGTAGATATTTATATGGTGAAGAGGAATAACTTCATTTAAAACTTTTATATATTTAGTATAATCAATCTATAGTAAAACGTTTTTATAGATTGCTTCTAAATATTAAAATTGTAAAACTGTATTGTTTAATACGTCAAAGAGAAAAAAAATCTTCCCTTTTTTTATGAAATCTTCTGGTTTTTCAACAAAAAGCTTCCCTTTTTTTATTGAAATTGGTTGGCAAGTATGGATCCTTGAATCTGCAAAAAGTACGAGGGGTATTGGGTGCATGGTTTATAAATTTAGGAGGGTTATTGTCAGGCCATTTACCATCTTTAATGATTGTTTTAGTTTTTTCAATTAATCTATTGTTGGGGTCTTTATCATTCTTTCTAATGCCAATATCATTTATTGTTGCTTCCATTTTTTTCTTCATATTGATTTCTGTAAAAAATAGCTATTTTATAGGTTTTATCTGTAAGTGTGCAGGTTATGTCATTGTTTCATTTTAGTTTATTCAGCTCACGTAGGTCTTCCCTATTAATATTTCTATTTTGAGCAGATTTTGTAATTTCGGTGATAGCTGTGCTTATAATTTTAACTTTACTTTCTTCAGGGATTCTATTAATGGCGGATTCGATTTTCGCGATACTTTCTTTAATATTTACAGTTTGATCTAGAATGTATTTCGGTCCTAATAAAAAAAACTGAATTTTATCTGAAACCCATATAAATAACCATCAAGATGAACTTTTAAAATTATGACCGAAATACATTCTAGATCAACCTGTAAATATTAAAGAAAGTATCGTGAAAATCAAATCCGCCATTAATAGAATCCCTGAAGAAAGTAAAGTTAGAATTATAAGCACAGCTATCACCGAAATTACAAAATCTGCTCAAAATAGAAATATTAATAGGTAAGACCTATGCGAACTGAATAAACTAAAAAGAAACAATGACATAACCTGCACATTTACAGATAAAACCCATAAAATAGCTATTTTTGACAGATCAATATGTAGAAAAAAAATGGAAGCAACAATAAATGATATTGGCATTAGAAAGAATGATAAAGACCCCCAACAATAGATTAATTGAAAAAACTAAAACAATCATTAAAGATAGTAAATGACCTGACAATAACCCTCCTAAATTTATAAATTATGCATCCAATACCCCTCTTATTTTTGGCAGATTCAAGGATCATAACCGCCCCTCCCCCCCCCCCCCAAAAAAAAAAAAAAAAAAAAAAAAAAATTCAGACCAGTTGTAAATAAAAATGAAGCTCCAACTTACTATCTCGAGAAATACGTGGCAGATATATATCGCAAAATTATTCCCCCCTCTCAGCATTCATTAGAATCTACAGAATAATTTATTAAAAAACTTAGGGATATAAAAAATAAAAAAGAATACCATTTTGTCAGTTTTGACGTCCTTAACCTATACCCATCCATCGACATTGAAGAAGCTAACCAGATAGTTAATAAAGTAATTAAACTAAAATACACAGATCCTAAAATAGCCCAAACCTTGACTGCAACTACAAACTTTTTGCTCCATGAAAATTATTTTAAGTTTAACAATAGAATATATCAACAAAAGAAGGGGGTCCCGATGGGATCGCCTATATCGGGTTTTATTGTAGAATTCAAGTTAAGATCGCTGGAAAAAGAAATTTTTGGAAAATGTAAAGATAAGATATTTTTTTGGTTAAGATACGTCAATGATGTTTTTGCTGTCATCAATAAAAATTACGATGTTAAATAGATACTAAATGAAATAAATAGCTTAGATAATAACATAAAATTCACATATGAAGAAGAAAATGACCGACCGATAAACTTCTTAGATGTTAAAATTAATAGAACCGGAAACCAAATTAATACTACTGTGTACCGTAAACAAACAAATAGCAATGAAATTATACATTATAAATCTAAAACCCCTTTCTGTTAAAAAAATTAACGCCGTTAGTTCATATATAAATCGTGCAATATTAATATGTAATGACCCTGTCGATCTAAATAATGAATTTAATTTAATTAAAGATTTCACTAAAAAAGCGGGTTGCCCTAACAAAATCATTAAAAAGCTAATTAAAACCAGATTAAAAGCCAGTAACTATATACCTAATTTTCAAAAACCCCTTTAAAATTCACCTCTTCCATACCTTACGATCGCGGAGCATCGAATAAAATTAACAATGTTGCAAATAAAATTGGCGTAAATATCCCTATAAAACCTAACCCGAATATTTTTCAATTATTAAAGACCCCATTCCCCCTTTGGAAACCGCCGGAATTTACCAAATATCGTTTGCAAATAATCAAGACAATAAACCAGGTTCATACATTGGTGTAACGAAAAGAAAGATTAAAACCAGACTCAAAGAACATAAAAACGATATCAAAACAGGAAAAATAAATACAGCTTTAGCTGAAACTTTCAATAATGAAGAAATTAAAATAAATTTTGAAAAAACTAAAATGATAGCAAATTACAATAATTATAATTACGCGATGTTTAGAGAAGCCATAGAAATAGCAACAACACCGGATGTGTGAAATGACAGCGACGCAATGGCTCCTGACCGGATGTGGAATCAACTCATGAAGTCCATAAAAGACCACAACTCTAAGAGATTCAACACAGATGAAGATCGTTTGAAAAGAGCTGGGTGCCCTGCCGAAAATATTAACGATGAAATATGAAGTACCTATTAAGATTTTTATATTTAATTAATTATGTATAAAGTGCTTCAGTGTAATTTTAATTTTATTTATTGTTTACTTGTTGAGAATCAAATGCTTTTCATAAATTATGACGGTGTAGAATCTCCCTAAAAGTTGCATTACTGTTTGAATATGATCCATTTTGAAATCCCATCAGTATTTTAGATGGAGCTCAATCATAGACTAATTCAAGGCATATTGTTATGAAAACTTTATTACTTTCTTATACAAAGTATAAGGAACTATTGTAGTCCCGATTTGCGAAATGGATTTTATACCTCGCATAGCTCAAAAACAAATCATCATAGAATGTTGCAAATTTATATGTGTGACTGTCATGATGTCTAGTTGTACACTTGCAAGTTTCGTCTTAATACAAGCTCACGTTTTAGAGATATCAGCGACTTTACATGATTTTTTGTGACATCTGTATGTTTGTATGTGTGTATGTATGTATCTTGCATAACTCAAAACAGTTCGACGCAGAACATTACAAATTGGTATATAGGTTTATCATAATACCTAGTTGTGCACCTCCCTTTTTGGTCTTTCTGTTACTTTTTGTTTTGGAGATATTTATGAAAATTATATTCATAATGACCAAATGTACAAAGGTTTTGGCCATTATATGTGACCTATCATCATAGAGATTTCAGAACAAGCTAATGACATTATTATGAAAGTTATTGACATCTTTGCCTATAGGAAGTAATCTGTAAAGACATAAGCACGTTCTAGTCGACGAATGCATTTTATTTAATGAATATAGCCCATAAATAGAGCCTGTAAGGATATTTTTATGAAATATGATGACATTTTTGCTTGTAGAAAGTAATTCTTAAAGACATAGAAAGTTTCTAGGCGACTAATACACTTTTATGAATATTCAGCACATAGTGATATTGTTATAAAAGTTGCCGACATTTTTGAGTATAGAAAGTAATTCTTAATATATAAGCAGGTTCTAGTTGACGAATGCACTTTATTTTGTTTTAGTTTTGTTTGTCATTTAAAAAAATTTTGAGAATTTAGTTCAGTGCTATAAACCAATGAATCTTTCCGGAAAATTCCAGAATTCTGTTCTTATTGAAGTTAGAGCTTCCAAACTTTGGCAACCCTAAACTACAAATTTTTGCTATATTCGGCCACCAAGTTGTCAAATTCAACACAAGATCACAAAAATCAGCATTGACTACAAACTTGGCGAGATTAGCAGTCAAATTTGGCGTCAAATATTGTTTGGGGGGGGGGGGGGGGGGGGCTAAATTTCAGGAAATTTCAATATACAAAATTTAAGTGTACTCCACATAGCAAAATTAAAGTCATAAGCTTTTACTAATTTTACTATAAATATGACCAAAAGAATGTTAGTAATAATTAAGAGAAGTAGAATTTATATAAATTATAAAAAAAAAAAAAAAAAAAAAAAAAATTCTAAATAGGATAGTGTCAATATTTGTGATAATACTTAACAGAGCATCATGCATGTAAATTAATCCCATAATAAAATTCCTTCCTACCTCACCAGATTGACTTATGATCTACAGAATTGCATTTGTTTCATGTTTATTGTGCAATTTGTTCGTTGCTTTTCATGCAAAATGAAAAAGTACAAAGATTTAATAATATTAACTTAATATCAACGGCAATAGATCACAGTATTTCAGTGAAGGACATGAAAGAAATAGATTTCACTCACTTTCAAAATATATATTTATTTCTATTTTGCCAAGACAATAATAAATATATTTTAAGCGTAATAAAATCATAGCTTTGATTCTGATTTTTTCTTTCCATATTTATTTATAAAAACTATTTGGATTTAATTGAAAATATTAATTAATTGTGAAAAATATATTGCAAATCAGTATAAATTTAAAATATATTTTTACTGTAAAAAAAAAAAAAAAAAAATTAATTTAATTCATAAATAGTCTTGTAAAATAATTAAAAACAAATAAGAATTAAACACTTAAAAATTTTTTATATTAAATGACAATATCAAGGATATTACATATCACATGTTAAAAATAAATATAAAATCAAAATAACTTAAATCTTTCAAATAAAACTATTACACAGGTCGACGTGTAAAATTTTGATTTTATAATTTTGGCTGATCTTTATGTTTTTTGGTGTGCTGAAACCGAATTAAGCCAGTTTTTCTCTATCACGTATAGATTTTTGTCAATACAGGGTGCCTGCCTATACAATTTCTTCCATTACTCTTCCACCATTATAATTATATAGTAAGTTTTATAGTATGTTTCCATGATTAATTAATCATAGATACCTATTGTTGTAATTGTGAAGTGCTAGTGCGACTTAAAACTATATCAACCAGCCAATTGTTATGATGGTATATGTAAGAAATTGTGTCAGTAAACACACTGTATTAACAAAAATCTATACGTGATAGAGAAAAATGGGCTGCATTTTCGGTTTCAGCATATCAAAAAAAAGTAAAGATCAGCTGAAATCATCAAATAAAATTTTGTCAACTTCATTTTTGTAGGTTTGTGTTATGTATTACGAAAATTAAAAATAAATCTTCAAATCAGAATATCTTAAAAGTAAAGATTAGATAAAAATAATTTTCAAGGATCATCTTTGAAATGCAACTATGGTAAATTGAAAATAAAATTCAGACAGAAACGCGTTGAAATATGTTGAATAATGAGAAAGGAGGGGGTAGGAAATCATATATGAAATTGTGCCTTCCTCTTATGAATTATTTATATTTAATTTAGGAGAAAGTTGAGCATGTAAATTTAAGAATAAAGCTGTAGAAAACCCATGAAGACATCACAAAAATGACAGAAATGAAACTTTATCCCTTTTGAAACCAAAGATAATGGATTTAAAATACAATTGTTAAAATAAGAAAGAAATAGAAGATGGGGGATAAGCAAAATTGTGAGTTTGGTTAAAATAACTTTACTGCTGTGCAATGATTAAAAAATATAGTTAAAAGATTATTGCCTTACTAATGTAAATAAAGCTTTCCTTTCTTCAAACTAATCTATATGCCAAATATAGTTTACTATACAGCATGAAAATGAAATTTGTGGTGCATCCATGATACTCCATCTTAATATGACAGTTTTTGTGCTATCTATGAGCTATAATGTCAAGCAAAACTAAAAATATTTTTTATTTCTTTTATTTTCTCTCTCTCACTCTTTTTTTTTTGAGATTTATAAAAAGATACATTTTTAAAATCACATTAATTTATAAAAGGCAAAATAATTTAATTTAAAATAAATTTTATTAGTGTTTTGTATTTTCTTTATCCCTTTCCGACCTAAGCTGCAGAATTGTGTAGGTTAGACATCCACATATCCTTATACATATTTGCATCTGCATCAGTCGTATGTAATAAAAACAGGAAATGAACGATCATACTGATTCCCAGAAAGTGTAAAGTACCAATATCAAACAAGAAATGGCAGTTGTATTCCATATTTTTCTTTCAGGCGGCAAAAACAAAAGAATGTAATGTTTTAAGGTAAAAATGTTCCGGTCAGAAAGGGTTAAATTCCATAATTAAAATTTTATTTGTACTTGAAAATAGACCATGCTATTTAAAAAATAAATGACATCTTTATTTGATTTTGATTGAAACCCACAATAACTTTTTTTTTTTTTTTTTAACATAATAACACTTTATTTTATCAAAATACTGCAATTCAGCAAAAGTGTGCTATTAAAAAAGTAAAAATGAATCTGATATTATTTTTTTAAAAAATAATAATTTGCTCATTAAATTTCTAATAATAAATTATACTATGTAAATCTTTATTCATATAAGATTTCAGTATTTTAAGTTTTATTATTATTATTGTTTCTATAACATAGTATGGAAATGAAATATCAAAGATTATAATAGATCAAAGATATATAAGATCAAAGATATATAAGATTATAATAGATCAAAGATAAATATCAAAGATTATAATTAGATTTAAAAAAATAAATAAACCTACTTTGATTTTAAATATTCATCTTTTCTAAACCTGATAAAATTTAACTTTAAAAAAACAATAAACTATGTTAATTTGTTAAAAAATACCCTTATTTTTTCTATTAAGGAATTGGGGGGGGGGGATATTTCATGAATATATATGTTTTTATGTTAATAGATGGTCAAAAATAGATGTTAAAACTAAAAATCTTGAAATACTATGATGTCTAAGGAAATTTTCGATGAAAATTCGTGTGACGGTAAGCAGAAGCAGTTCACAAATTGTTTTGTTTTTAATATACTGCCTTGGAAAGTATGAATCAATGAATTAATATTGTGAATTATTCTTATCATTGAGCTTTAATTAGTCATCTGCTCAATCTCTATCATCGATGTTCATATTGCACTGCATAAAGAGAAAAGAATATTCCCATTCTAAATTGGTTCAAAATTTTCTCGTCCATGCCCAGATTGTACAATTTTGGTCTTAAAGAAAGTACTTTGTATTTTAATATAATAGATCCATAAAATTATAATTCTTTAAAGTTAGTTAAGTTTCTTAAATAATCTTTTTTGCGCAGTTAAGTTTGATTCAGTTTCAAAAGTAATGAGTGAGTAAAATTTTTCCAAACTTAGAAATTGTTGCCTAAAATGTGAGTCAAGTGCGAGATCTGTTTATAAGTTAATGGAAATTTAGGATTCTCTTATCGTTAAAGAATAGAAGAAATTTTCGTATAAGCGTGTCTTAAGAGGATTATTTTCATCATAACAATATTGGGCCAATTTTAAATATCATTTATAATATTGACATGAACATTCTACTTTAAAAACTTTATAAATTATTCAAAATTTACAATTTTCTTAACATGGCAAAATAAGACAATACTTCACATAAACTTATATCATGGGGATTATTGAATGTGAAATAATATGGCATTGCATGAAAACTGAAATATAAAACATACATTACTAAACAGGCATTTATATCTTTACCTACCTGTAATGCATCGTTAACAGCCTTTCTCATTTAGTTTTCTTTTCTAAAATTGTTTAAATATTTCATTTCTCCCCAAAGCTTACTTCCGAGAAAAATTAATTTCATATCAGTTTTTAAAACTATGTTACTTGTGTTAAAATTGTATAAAATTTGATTAATAATTTTATAACAAACATGCCATATAAATTTTTGTTTATATATCATTTGTATAAAAATTATATGCAAATGAAGGGAAACAGGTTTTTGTGATTTTAATTTTGCATGTTAGTATAGTTTTGTATATTTAAATAGTTACAAAGAGACAGTTACTTTTATTTCTTAATGAAATGTATACATGGCCACTCCAAAAACATTCTCAGAAAATAATAATAATCTAAGATCAAATTAGAAAAATGAAACTTTAACAGAATTATGTCACAAAAATACATTAAGCATTAAGAATTTGCAGCTCTAATTACTTAATTAATTTATTATAAATTTAAATTTAAATACATTATTAGTTCTGTTGTTCTAAGTCTTTTTGGTCAGGTGTCGGACTCTTCAGGAATTTTATTTCTTTGATTGCCAGTTCTTCTGTTGTTGATTTTCACTATGCAGTGTCACACATCATAAAAATCAACAACGGATGAGCTAGTTCCTGAAAAAAAAAGTTCCTGAAGATGGTCAGACACCTGACCAAAAAGACTTAGAACAACAGAACTAAAAAGGTATTTAAATTGATTTTTCATGTAATAATTTTGTTTAAACAGAACTTATGTGCATGAATTTCTGTAAATATTTTAGTGATAGAGGTATTGATAGTTTATAAAGGAAATTAACCTTACTTCACTGCTCCATTATCTTTATTAGCCGCTTTTCGTCTTTGGGACCCCAGACATCATCAGTCATGGCTTGAGTGGAAAGTGGTTGGACTTCCAAAGGTTCATTGTCGCCTTTGATCAGGTGGCATCACTGTGTGTCAATTCCGGTTTTCGACTCGTGGTCATTTATGGCATCACGGTTGCGCCACTGTGTGTCAATTCCAGTTTTCAACTTGTGGTCATTTATGGCATCACAGTTACGAATAATCTGAACCCTGTGATGCCGTAAATGACCACGAGTCGAAAACCGGAATTGACACACAGTGGCGCCACCTGATCACAGGCGATGATGAACCTTTGGAAGTCCAGCCACTTTCCACTCAAGCCATGACTGATGACGTTTGGGGCCCCAAGACAAAAAGCGGCTTATAAAGATAATGGAGCAGTCAAGTAAGGTTAATTTCCTTTATAAATTAAGTAAAGCTTCATTTTTTTAAATAATTAAAGGTATTGATAGTGTTTAATTTTCTGCTAAACTGAATATGTCTTTTTTACAGCACAAATGTTATATTGTTGCAACTTGTGATAAAGATCTGAAAAGAAGAATTCGGAAAATTCCTGGTGTTCCTATTATGTATATAAATCAGCACAGGTATTTTAGATTTTTATTCATGCAACCATTGTTATTTAATCATTTTTTATACATAAATAATCCAAGTCATTATATTTTTGTTTTAGCAAAATTTATAAATTGTCGAAATTTAAAATTTTTCATATTACAGAAAAACAATGACTGCGATTTTTCTATCTAGTAAGAAGAGGCTAAAATGTAATATTGTTCAAACAGCTGTCTAGCTGCATTGAGTTATGATTTTTTACAAAATGTAATATGAATATGTAAAGTACATTGTTGCCTTGCAAAAAATAAATTTACAAAGATTTTTTTTAACATGACAGGAATCTTTCTGTTAGACAGTGATTTGCATTGTCACCATTTATGGTATTACACCTTGAATTTGCCAAGATGCCCTCTGATATCCAATTTTGCCATTTATTTTTTTTTAAATATCTTAAAATCAAATCTAATTAAAATAAACTATTTTAAAATCAGGGATCGATACAGGCAAATTTGGGTGACTTTTGCAGCCCCTTCACAAAATTCCATGTTGTAAAAAGGGACCCTTCAAAAAATTTAAATTCATGAAAAGGAACCCTTCACAAAATTCAAATTTGAGTCCCTTCACAAAATTTTGTTTTATAAAAATAATCCTTTTGTTAGATGTTTTCAGTATTATTTTTAATTAATGACTTAATTTGGCTCTATAAAACTCTATTAACTTGATATTAAACATTATATACAGTGATTGTAAGAATGGAAGATTTTACACAATATTTTATTTTTTCATAAAAATAAATAAAAAAATTTCATGAAAAAGGTGATTCCAATCTGCCCTGTTTACTGCAATTCGTCTCCATTCTGCAGTACCAAACTTCACAATTTCATCTCTCCAATGACACTGCGGTCTCTTCCTCGATCTTTTCTTATATCTGGGTATCCAAATAGGACTTTGGTGGTCCATCTAATCATCATTTCTTCTGGCAAGATGCCCAGCTCCATTTTAACTTCTTTGCTCTAGAAGTAACATCAATAACTGTGGTTTGCTTCCTAATCCTTGTGTTTTGCTTTCTGTCTCTTCAGGTGAATCCTAACATGCATCTCTTTTGCATTTAAATATGCATTTCCACTTTTTGTTTACAAAGCTATTTTCCTACCAAGCATCAAATTTCTTTTTGCACTCTTCAAACCTTTATTTTTTTCACTGCCTTGCCAGATCATATTACAATTAAATTTCCTGCTGTCTTTTATAAACTTTTTCCTCTGATTTTTACATAGTTCTAAAAAGTCCACTTTTACAGTAATATTTTCCTTGTTATGTTTCATTTTTCTTCTCTTTTCCACAAACTGTAAGCAGACTTAGTAAATACACTTTTTAAATTTCCATTATATTGAATAATGAAATTTAAATGATAGGTTGGGGGGAGGTGCCTGATTTATGTATTCATTAATATGACTCTGTATGTTCACACATCTGAAAAAAGTGTGTTTTATTCAAACTAAATCTCAAATTAATTCATAATTTTTAACATGTTTACTTAAATCCTTCCTTTGGTTTTGCAATTTCTCCTTTAAGCATAATTTTAAACGTTAACTGCATAAGTATATGAAAATAATGTTAAGACCTATTAAGTCTTTGTTAAATATAATCTCTCTTGTAAAATGTTTTGTTTATCTTTGCAATACAGCTTTGACTACTATCAAGTTGATTATGATTAACAATAAGCAAATTTTGTTACTAGGTTAAATGCCAGTTACATGAGAAATTATTTATGTTTGGTCCAAAACTAGACTAATTCAGGTTATTTAATCTTTTTGATAACTTTTCTAAATCACTGCTTTCTTTTACTTTTATTAATGTATTTTTTTCTTTTGTTGAGAAATGGATATAGATTATGTTTAAGAGACACCATATTTATTTTACTTATTTTTTTATTATTTTTTTTTTTTTTTTTAAGTATGACAGGACTATTTCTTTCAATCTGGCATTTTACGTCATTACCAATTTATAGTGTTCCACTTCGAAAATACCTGCCAATATCCAATTTTACCATTTAATTTCTTATTCTATCTTAAAATACTTTGTGAAATCCGTAAAAACTTTTATTTATTTATTTATTTATTTTCACTTCCCATCGGTGAGGGTCGAACTCACAACCTTCGGGTTCGTAGTTCTGTACTCTGACTACAGAGCCAACTTGTCTCGGCTGAATATTTCCTGATTATTTAGACTAGTGTTTTCAGATTTTTTTTTTTTTTTTTTTCTTTTAAAGGGTGTTAAAATACAAATATAAGTAGTCCTGTCGTACTAAATTAAATTCTGTTGTACTAAATTAAATTCTGTCATAGACGGAATTTCATCCATAGTTTTAATGATTGCGAAGCGAGCATACATAGAGATACTCACCACTGCTGTACATACTTTTTTCTCATTTATAGTTTGGAAATGAAAATTCCCTTCTTTGAAACACAATAACGTCTGTTTTTATAATTATTATCGTTATTCTTTTATTTATTTTTTTCAATTCATTACCAAAGTATATTTTAAACTATCTTTTCCTATGCAGAATATTTGCATGATAGTACCTACATACCTAATATGATTTTCAGAAAAATCTCTTAAATAAAACCATTCTCTGAAAAATTTCAGTTTTTATTCTTTTTTTTTTTTTTTCTTCAATAAAAGAGATTTAATGTCATTGATATTTGCATTATAATTTCAATTTAAAAAATAATTTTTTTTCAATGCTAAGTTCAAAATTTTTAAATAAAATTTTTGTTACATTAAAATTGTATCTTAATATGAAAATTTTGATTTTGATCAATAGATGGCACCACCACCATCCTGCGGAGTAGCCAGCAATAAAATGTGAGGCTTAACTGGTTTTAAATTCTTCCAGATATACTTTTGAATGTGATATTTTGAGCATATGTTTCAGCACAGAAAATTAATATTTTTTCAATTTCTATAAAAAATATATATATGCATTTTAAGTGTATTAGATTAAATTTTTGTGTCTAGCAGCTGAATTTATAATTTCACGAATCCGATTTGCATTGTCCAATCAGATAATACGCTACATTACTATTGTATCGCTTCGACAAAATTTAATCGTAACTAGTCCACATTAGAGAAATATTATATAGATCTTACATCGATTTATTACTATCCATTTATATCTTTATGTATAGTAACAATTTATTTTTTATGTTTACCAGGTACTCAATTGAAAGAATGCCAGATGCTTATGGAGCTCCTGCTTTATAGTTGAAAATAAATTCTTTATTTTTACCTGTTTCATCTCTTATTTATTTATTATTTGTGCTGAATTTTATATAATATATAAGTTCTTTTACAATCTATTCTTACAAATTTAGTTTTTTTAATTGTAACAAACTCAAATATATATACATACTTGCCAACTTTTCCGGTTTTGCCGGAAGACTTCCGGTTTTTTAACGTATCTTCCGGCCTTCCGGACAGATGATGAAATCTTCCTTTTTTAAAAAAATCGCGGATATCGTTCATTTTAAAAAGAAACCCAAATGCTCTACGAAAACTCCTGATTTCCAATCTTTTTCCATCCATAACATAAATGTCAATATTCATTTCAAACTTGCTTTATGATATTCTAGAACATTTAAAGAAATAGAATTGTTAAATATTTCTTGCTGATGTAATTATTTTTTGCCTCTCCCCTCTTTATTTATCTACAATTAGTGATCAGCAATCAAATGTTCTGCAGAAGTCTTTTCTTTCCTAATCTTTATCCATCTGCAACATAAATTAATAATATTAATTTTAAAGTTATTACATTAGATTCTAGAAGTAGAGTTGAAAGAGTTTAAATATTTCTTACTCTGTAATTATTTTTGTATTCCCCCCCCCCATCCTTTCCTCGGATTGTGATCAATTCTAGAAACAATAAAGCAATGGAAGTGCTCAATATTTCTCACGTATGTAATTATTTTTAGATCTTTATTGCTGAATTTAATGAATCTGTTTATTTTTCCTCAATTAAATTAAATATTTGTATGTCATATTTATATCATGTGTAAACATGGGAAAAAAACGAAGAATAATTTTTTCAGGTAGGACAGTTTTTCCCAAATCAATTTAAGAATATTAATACTCAGTTGGTTTTATGCACGTTTGAAACTGATAATTAGCTACTGCTACAATTTCTTATATGTATGATTAATGTACATACACAAAAATCATATTCTATATTTATTTAAAAAATTAGTTATACTTTAACTTAACTAAGTTTTTTGTCTAATGTGAAATAAATTTCGTACAGATTCTGTTTTGTAGATATTTATATGTTGAAGAGGAATAACTTCATTTAAAACTTTTATATATTTAGTATAATCAATCTATAATAAAACGTTTTTATAGATTGCTTCTAAATATTAAAATTGTAAAACTGTATTGTTTAATTCGTCAAAGAGAAAAAAAAAAAAAAAATCTTCCCTTTTTTTATGAAATCTTCTGGTTTTTCAACAAAAAGCTTCCCTTTTTTTATTAAAATTGGTTGGCAAGTATGTATGTATATATATATATATATATATAATAAAGATGATCTATTAAGCATAGTAGAAGCCAAGCAACAGATACAAGATCACTGAAACACCAATGACCAATAAGAAAAAAAAAAAAATCATCAGTGGATGAAATACACTAATGTAAAGAAACCAAATCTATTAATTAACAACCTGCAAAACAAACGAATCAATAAAGTAAAACAACAAATCTTAACTTAAAACCATAAACTGATCAAAATTAATGAAAAGACAACCCAAGAAACACAAGATAGGAAGAAGGAGGCAGGCGGCAAGACTTGTGACTTGCCTGTGGGGTTACACTAGTTTTACGCCGGCAACACTCCCCAAACCTGCCACAACCAGAACAGGAACCATATGGATTTAAAAATGCAAAATTTCAAAGCAGATGAACAACAATGAAACCACGAAGCCACAATGAGATTCACCGATTGATCACATTGTGTTTAACAGTATAATTAGAACATTAAATATAGTTGACAACTCAAAAAGGAAAAATCTGAAATTTTATTGGAAAATGAAAGTTTGCATAGTAATACAAAGCAAATGCCATTTTAATTTTTTACTTATTTCCTATATTTTGTGCTCAATGAATACTTAAATATAGCAAATAAAAAAAAATTCTGTCCATTGAAAAATTTGTTATAATTTATCAGGGTTGGTGCAGTACCTGAAAAACTCAGGGAATTAAAAAAATTTAGTGCAGAAACAAGCAAAATCTATTGAATTTAGAAAATTTTTAGAACATCATAAAAAAAAAAAAAAAAAAAAAAACTTTTCACAAAAAAAAATTAATTTCAGTTTTTAACTGTAAGTTGTCTAGTTTTATAGTTTGGATAAAAATATTTTTAAAATTTTAATGATTTTAATAAAGTAAAGGCAATTTAGTTTTTTTGCGATCAATATAGTAAGTTAATAAAATTTATAGATATATTCAATTGACTTATAGATGTGTTAGATACTAATGTTGCATGATTGGGTATTATTTTATTTTACTTTAAAAAAAGGCAGGGAAAACTCAGGAAATTTTTACACAGATTTGTGCAGCAACCCTGTTTATGTATTTACTATTTTTAAGAGAAAAATTTGAAGGTAAGAGCTTAATTAAGGTTGCTTAACAATGATATTTAATTACAATTTCTTCTACTTACTGCAGAGTAGGAGGAGAGGGTGTTTGTATGTGTGCATGTATGTATGTTGGTTTTTTTTTTTTTTTTTCCCCTCACATGTACATGTCTGAAACTTTGATTTTTAGCTACTTGTATCTCACCAAAATTAAAAGTCTTGCTTTTGCCTCCAAGGCAGTAGCACATGTTTTTTTGCACCTCATGAAGAAAGGCTACGTCCTTTCGAAACTGGTTGTGCTGACTTAAAATTTATGGTGTGTGAAGAAGTTTTAATTTCTTTCTACTCATATCTCAGGCTAATTTATTTTGGCTTGGAATGTAATGAATGCTTATTTGACCAAATACAAAGTACAGTATTTTCAAATGAAACCAAATTTAAATATTGACTTATTAACTGCAATTAATGAATACAATTTCAATTTCTACATAGAATTATTATTTATTTTATTGTACTTATAAAAGCGCATCATAAAAAAAACAGGGCAAGAATTTAACTTAACAAAAATGTTTGGACCAGATATCATCTAAAAAGAATTTTGCTCAATAAAATATTTTCACACTAAAAAATATTGTATCTACAATTTTTAATATGTTGTATCATATGTTTCAAGTTATGAAACTTTCACAACATTTTATGAAGAAATCTAAAAGACAAAATTAATACTTATACAGGGTTCATATGCATCATGGAAAACCTGGAATACTCAGGGAATTTGGATTTTGGTAAAAAGAACTCAGGGGAAATACAAATTTTTATTAAAATTCTGAAAAAAAATTATTGATTTTTGTTGTTTAGTATCATTTCAAGATTCAAACAATTAAGTATTACAAAAAAAAATACACATGTAAACAATGATTTCTATCGGAATTTTTACCATCATTGACAATAACATGACATCATACAGTAGATATAAAAGTATTTTCTCTTTTGTAAAGGAATGTTTCTTATAATATGTCGCTAATGTTTTCTTGAAATTTGTCTGGAAAATTTAGGAAATTTGTTTTTTGATACTTAAAAATGTATCCTGTTATATTCATAATAAACCCACAGATTCAATGTGTATTTGGTTTAAATCTATGTTTGGTTATCTATGTGCAGGTAGATTTTTATCCTATACAATTTTAACAGAAATTGCCACATTTTTTTCTTTATACAAATAGTTATAAAATAAACATTTTGCATGTTTACCAATGCAAATAAATAAATACTAAAATTTTATTTTGTATGATTAAGTAAACACTGTTCATTTAATTTCAGTATAAAAATGAGAAAAAATTTAAATATGAAAAAATATCAGTAATGATTTTAAATAATTGATCACCAATTAGAAAATGTTGGTCATCAATGGTGAGCTGGTAACCATGTTTGTTAAGTGACACTTAAGAAGTTACAGATAAAAAAGGCTGATTATTCATGCTAAAATGGAAGAGAATTATTGGAAAAGTCAGGATAATTTACCTTTAATTGTACTGAAAATAAAAGGAAAATTCCTTAACAGATTTATTTATATAACAATGTACAGATATTAAAGGAGAAAATGTGGATGCAGTGAATATACACTATGGTTAAGGAGTGAGGAAACAGCTCTTTTATGTATTATAGATAATATTTTTCCGTTAGACAATTGCCATTTGACGATTTAGCGGGTGTCTTTCTAGAGATTGGATAAACAGTTACTTTTCATTAACCCAGTGGTAGAAAGTTTTGTAGCTGTCTGCGACAGACTTTTAAAATTTCATAATCTGTCTGCGAAATTTGCGTATAATCAGGGGTGAAAATGGCTTACACTCAAAAAGCCTGAATGCTGATAGCAGTAATCTTGGGTGGTAGGGGGGGGAGGGCTTAACAACAGTGGTGATCTCGTGCAACAATACCCAAATACAATTTTACTACAGAACAATATAGTATAAACAATTATAAAATAATAAGTTGAACTCATTCAATTAAATATTTTATATTGACACAACACAATATGAATAATTATAAATAATAAAAGTATTAGTTTTAGTGTTGATATAGAAATTTTTATAAGTGAATTTTTAAGTGGAGGAGAATTTTTGGAGCAGTTTTAAATAAAATTAGCACTTTTCTACGTTCCCGTAGAATCTCAGTAACAGGTAACTGGAGAAAAGAATACACGCATAACGCTGCCTATCAAGGGAGATCTAGGCTCCCTAGGTCGCCGTTGTTAAGCACTGTTTTGTGTGTTCCTACCAAGACCAAGGCACCTATAGGGGGCTCTAGAGTTCCTACTAAGACTCCTATTGGAGGATCTCTAGTTCCTACCAGAGAGCATCTAAGACGTCATATATCGGTAGCACATTGTCGCAGGCGAAAAATGTTCATAAATTGCAGACAATTTTTTATGACTGCAGACAAAGACTGTTCGAAAGTTGTGGGCAATTTTTTTATTACTGCAGACAAAGAGTGTCCGAAAGTGACAGACTAATTTTTTTATTAGTGCAGACAATGAGTGTCCAAAAGTGACAGACTAATTTTTTTATTAGTGCAGACAAAAACTGTCTGCAAACTGTGTTTCTGTGTCTGCAACTATGTTGCGGTGTTTCTGCCACTGGGTTCATTAATAGGTACTTTGTTCCACACTACCTCTTTATTTTTGTGACTTATTATTGCTTAACTGATATATAGCCAATATATGTTCTAGTCATTAATATTAGAAACTTTACTTGAGCTTCTTAATTTCGCCATAGCACTTTCAAAAGGGGCCCTTCTCTTCTCCTGTGATGTTCCAGTGGGTAGTTCCACCCCCACTGCAATACCATAGAAGAAAAGGGCCCCTCTTGAAAGTACTATGGTCAAATTAAGAAGCTCAAGTAAGGTTCTAATTAGTATATTCATATTGATTAAGTGCTTCTTTTTGCAAATAATTAAATATATTCTGGTCATACAATATATATACATGTATCATGCATAGTGAATATAGTTTGTTTTTTATTTCCATACTTTCGAACAGTAGCCTTTACTTTATCTAATTGTAGAATTTCTGCGATTTAAAAAGACAAAACACACTAATATAAAATACTGGTAGTCAAAGTTTAAGAAGTCATACATAAACAATTGTCCTGGGTACGTAAACACAAGATCCTGATAAACACAAAATACTTATGTTTAAACATGAAAACAGAATACATAATGTCGAAACACACAAGTGCTATTCTCTGTAACAAACAACATGCAGTATAGAGACCATACCACTCATTATTTTTAGAAAACAGCTATTAAAAAAGGTTAATATCTCGAATACCAAACTACTGAATCATTGTTTCTTTTGATTTTCGGAAGAACTTGAATATTCCAAATTGACATCAGAATCAGTATTCTTCACAGTCATATTTGGCAAATGCACAGTAGGATGATGGCTTTAAATATCTTTTTTTTTTTTTTTAATTAAAAATTGTTATTTTCAAGACAAAATTTTGTCTATACAGTTAGCATGATGGGATTTTTTCCACTGATTTTTAATGGTGACATATGACCATAAATAACTAGCTTTAACCTTTCTACTCATATTAAATTATTAAAAATAGTCTCAATAATAATAATAATAAAGAAATAAAATAATAAAAGAAATAGATGAGCAATTTCCTTATTAAATTAAACTTGAAAGTGGCATAAAATTAAATAAAATGTCCGCTAATGTCACGTGCTATTATGCATTTTCAATTCCATTTCAGTTCTAACACCTGCTATCAGCAATTTCAAAGAAAAACATTTTTTTTTTTTTTTTAGAATAGTTTGGCACACTACCAAAGTATTTGAAAATATTATTTGAGAACTATAAAGTCTTCGAAATTATTAAGTATTATGATGCATTGATTCATTCATTTCCTGTTAATAGCTTGGCAAAGAGATAAAAGTTAAAAGTTGTTTATTTAATAAGGAATTGTCTTAATATATTACTGTGTTTAATAGGCTATATCACAGTAAAATTTTTATTTATGCTGTTATGCAATATAATGCCCATCTCTATTTCTTTCATGACTCCTGTGATAAACTACCAAATTAGGTTCAAAACATTTAACTAAATTGGAGGCAACATTTTAAAAAATAACTAAATTGATAATAATAAATTTATAATTGTCATTTATTTTATTCTTAATTACAAACAAAACATAAGCTGAAAATAGCACGAACAGACAAAAAATAAAATAAAAAATAACTTTACAAATATCATTTTCTTAATGAATAGAACATACACAGAAATTAACATCCTATTTATGAGTCCTCGAATAGTGTGGTAGTTGTCTAATGGAAAAGTATCAAACAAAATGCGTTGCTGAGAAATTCTTCAGAATATTTATTGGATCCTCTGCATATACTGAATTTGCTCTACAGCTTTTGTGATTATGTGACCTCCAATAACAAGTCAGTGTTTATTTTTCTGATAGCAATGATGGTTATGTTCTACAAGCAAGATTATTCCCCATTCTGTTATCATTATTATTTACACTAGCATACAACAATAATATAGCAACAATTGTTGCCGAGTCTTCAAGAAATGTTGTCATAGTTACAGAGGTGGATAACAAATTTTCCGTCTGAAATACTTTTTTATTTTTCTATTTGTATTAATAAATGGAAACAAATATATTTTGATATTTACAAAATGTCAGTAAAAAAGTATTTATAGAAATCTAAACCCATGCATTTTCAGGATGGCTAGCTGTCAGGAAAAATCAAGGAGTTAAGAAATTTTGATCATTTTTGTGAAAATAAGCTACATTAATCACTAAATTGTTAATGCTCTTTAAATCACTAAATTTTTTGCTAATATCATGAAATTTTCGAATTTCTATCTTTCTTTCTTTTTTTTTTTTTTTTTTTTTTTTCAAAAAAGAATAATACTCACTTTAAAATAATTCTAATGAGAATACTAAATTTACTTTGTATTAATTTGCAGTCTTTCTTTTTCCATGAAATTTTCAGTTTCTCCATTGTTGAGTTGTCAACTATTCTTAAAAATCTAATCATACTATTAAACACATAGTAATCAATCTATAAATTTCATTATTGCTTCATAGTTTCATTATTCTTTATCTGCTATGAAATTTTGCTTTTCTTAATCCATATGACTCCTATTCTGGTCTTTGGCAGGCTGGGAGAGTGTTGCCGGCGTGAAACTAGTTTAACCCCACAGGCAAGTCACAAGTCTTGCCGCCTGCCTCCTTCCTTCCTTTCTTAAGTTTCTTAAATTAATTTATCATAAATTTCGATGTAGTTTATGTTTTTCTGTTAAGATTTTGTTAAGTTAGTTTATTGTTTTGTTCATTATGCAGGCTGTTAATTAATAAATTTGGTTTCTTTAAATATGTGTATTTCATCCCCGGATGAATTTTTTTCACCTTTCTGAACATCTGCTACATAAATTTTTCATTCTTATTGGTCTTTGTGGTTTCAGTGATCTTGTTTCTGTTGCTTAGCTTCTACTATGCTTAATAAATCATTATTATATATATTAAATCTACGCAGTTTATGATTCCAATCTGTGTGGATTTTTGTAGCTGAAATACCCGGATAAAATATATTCTGCACATTAATGGATCCTAATGTACATAAGGTTTTAAATGCTATTAATATTCATTTGTTAGGTTTCTCGAAGGTATAGATTAAAGTAACCCAGTATTTGTGAGATTTTTTAAGTTTAAAGCTAGGAGAGATTCGAATGCAGACATTGACATCGGCAAATAGGGACGAGAGCGGTTTCTTCTCCTTAGAAATTCTAATCGGTAAAAAATAATTCTTTTTAATTATATTTAAAGCTTTAAAAGTATATTGATAGAATTTTGATGACTTTCTAAACTTCTAAATAAAATGTATATCATATCACAGAGACGATTAGACTCTGCTAATACTTGCTGATACGTGTAAAATCTCTCATCCTTCATGTTCCTATCCAAATTATATTTTTCGAGGTCACTGAAGCTAGGGAGCCATTCCTTCCATGGAGGATCAAAATTTTGATACTACATACACAAAATTTTTTTCCCAGTTGACTATGACAAATAATTCTCTCTATGCACATTTATACAAAATTTTGTCCTATACCACCATGTTAAAAATTTGAAAAAGCAGGATGGCAACGTAAGCTATTGAACAATTTTTACCAAAAGTTGCTAGCCACTAATTTATGTCAATGTGTAATTACATACCAATTTGTATGAAATTCTGTGCAGTTGTACCTGATATACAGTCACCACAAAATTTTATCACACACACACAGACAGACTTTTTCTAAAAATGGTCAAATAGTGTTTGTTTTACAGCTCTCAAATCATGTAAATCCATCAAAAACCCGAGGTCAAAAATTTTTACAAATCCAATACTTTCTTCTATTGAAGAAAGTAAAAAAAAATCTGAAGTGACTCCGCTTGACTTTGTGAGTAGTAAATAATTAATGGGTGTATACATAAATTAAAGTAAGAGAAATCATTAAATAAACAAAAGAGGCATGTTGTTGCATTTAATGCTATTGCACTTCAAACAATTTTAAACGAAATGATAAAGAATTTTTCATTGAGGCCCTGTTAAAATATATAAGTGCTCGATTCACCAAAATCTTAACAGTTTGTGCGACTCTAACCTATAACATGTGTATAAATTTTCAGCTTATTTGGATTAGACATTTAGATGCTATCACACTTTAAATAATTTAACTTATAGGGCATAATGATAAAGAATTTTTCATTTGTGTCCTTGTAAGAAATCTAAGTGCTGAATTTTCCAAAGTTCATATAGTTTGTGTGAGGATGATCTATATGTCTATAAATTTTCAGTTCATATGAATAAGGAGTTTAGATGCTATTGCACTTTAAATAATTTGAACCCATATGCCATAATGATAAAGAATTTTTTCTTCATGTCCCTGTAAAAAAAAAAAAAAAAAAAAAAAAAAAACTAAGTGCTAAATGCACCGAAATTCCTACAGTTTGTACAAGAGTAATCTATAATTTTATGTATAAAAATTTTCAGCCCAATCAGATAAGAATTTTAGACACTATTGCACTTTAAATAATTTGAATCCATTGGCTATAATAATAAAGATTTTTTTTGTGTGTGTGTCCCTGTAAAAAAAAAAAAAAAAAAAAAAAAAAGTACTAAATTTACCAAAATCAATAAGGTTCATGCTACAGTGACCTATAACATATCTACCAACATTCAACTCATTCAAATAAACTGTTTAGACATTATTGAATTGTGCTAACACATAATCAACAAATACATATGTGCATCACCTTGAAAATATCTAAAATGAACTCAGGAGAGCTCAAAACATATAAATACACCAAAGTCGAATGATTACAATACTTTCCTTACATATATATGTTCAGAAAATAATAAAGTCTAAACAATTACATATATATATATATATATATAATGTAATTGTTCAGACATTTTTTTATCAAACTGTTTGGACTTTGATAAATTTTCATATATATATATATATATATTTAATTTATTTTAAAGTTTCAAAATTCAAAAACATGTTACAGCTTCAAAATGAAATATTTAAAAAAAAATTAAATAAATTTTCAGGAAACAAAGACTTATCTTTGGTCATGAATTTTTTAGATGTTAAAAGTGAATTTAACTAGTATGTTGGGGCCATCACAAAATTTTCTTCTTTATTATTTTATACAAATCCATGCAGTTATTAAAATTTTATTATTTATGAAAATTATTTTGTACCCTCATCCAAGATTTTTTTTTTTTTTTTTTTACTTTCCGAACATGCATATGTAAGGAAATTATTGTAATCCTGTCAAAAATCCAAATTTGAGATTTTGATGTTTCTGTACGTTTTGAGGTCCCCTGAGTCTGTTTCCATTATTTTTACGATGATGTGTGTGTGTGAGGGAACACTCTAGCGTCTAAACGCTTGGCTCGAATGAGCTGGAAGTTGGTATGCATATTGTAAGTCAACGTAGCATGAACCCTATTAATTTTGGTGAATCTGGCACTTATAGTTTCTTTACAGGGACACAAAGAAAAATTCTTTATCATTATGGTCTATGGAACCAAATTTATGTGCAATAGTGTCTAAACTCCTCATTCAACTGAGCAAAAAATTTATACACATATTATTGGTCTCAGTTGCACGAACTGTATCGATTTTGGTGATTATAGTTTTTTTACAGGGACACACAAAAAAAAAAAAAAAAAATTATCATTATGGCCTATGTGAAAAATTTTTTTAAAGTGTGATAGCATCTAAATGCCTAATTCAGTTAAGCTAAAAAATTATACACAGATGCACAAACTTTATAAGTTTTAGTGAATGTAGCACTTATAGTTTTTTTACAGGGACGAAACAAAAAATTCTGTGTCATTATGGCCTATGGGGTGAAATTATTTAAAATGCGATAGCATCTAAATGCCTTATTTTTTTGAGCTGAAAATTAATATACATGTCATCCCAAGTAACACATAACGTTGTTATAACTAATTTTTCACTGTGGCTCAAATTTTTTAAAGTGTGATAGCCACTAAATGCTTTTTTACTTCCTTATACAAAGTATAATTAAGTATAGTAATCCCGATTTGGGAAATGGATTTTGTATTTCACATTACTCGAAAACGAATGATCGCTGAATGTTGCCAATTTATACGTGTAACTGTCATGATGTCTAGTTACACACCTGCAAGTGTCGTCTTAACACGAGCTCTCGTTTTAGAGATATAAGGGATTTCACACGATTTTTCGTGACGTCTGTATGTGTGTGTGTGTGTCTGTGTGTGTGTATGTCGCATAACTCAAAAACGGTTGGACTTAGAAAGTTGCGAATCGGTACATAGGTTTGTTATAACATCTAGTTGTGCACCTCCCTTTTTGGATTTTGTAGAAGTTTCCGTTGTGGAGATATTTAGGAAAATTAGGTTCATAATGACAAAAATACATAGGTTTTGGCCATAATGTATCAAAAAACGGTAATAACTCAAAAACGGTTTAGACAAATCTTGCAATTTAACTGACTTCCCGACTAGCTAGATATTTGAAACTTTCAAAAAAGCTCAGAACACGTTGACAATGCATTTTTTAAATATTTTTAGCCAACTGTTTCCGATACCTGCTGCCTTCAGCAGCGTTTATGTGATTCAACAGAAAATTTATTTAACTAACTTCCCGACTAGCTAGACATTTGAAACTTTCAGACTAGATCAGAACACGGTGAAAATGCATTTTTTAATACTTTTAGCCAACTGTGTAGGGTCCCTGCTGCCTTCGGCAGCGTTACCAGTACAAATTTTGGAATCAATTTTTAACTAACTTCCCGACTAGCTAGACATTTAAAACTTCAGGAAAGTTCAGAAGACGGTGACAATGCATTTTTTAAATACTTTTAGCCAATTGTTTCCGGTCACTGCTGCCTTCGGCAGCGTTTATATGGTTCAACAGAAAATTTATTTAACTAACTTCCCGACTAGCTAGACATTTGAAATTTTCAGAATAGTTTAGAACACGGTGAAAATGCCTTTTTTAAATACTTTTAGCCAATTTTTTCGGGTCCCTGCTGCCTTCGTCAGCGTTACCAGTACAAATCTTGCAATCGGTTTTTAACTAACTTTCAGAAAATCTCAGAACACGGTGATAATTCATTTTTTTTTTTTTTTTTTAATATTTTTAGCCAAATGTTTCGGGTCTATTGTCAAAGTTTTTTAACATTATGCATATTTCTAAAAGTGTATAAGGAAGTCATGTGGTGCCCACATCAGATTTTTTATACTTGTTTTTATACTAAATTTTTATACTTGTTAAATTTATATAAATGTTATAAGTCACTGTTGCACTAACTATATGCATTTTGGGAGATCTACCATTTATCGATTTTTACAGGGACACAGCGAAAAACTTTGTCATTATGATCTATGAGCTCAAAGTACAGTAGAATTATGGTAAAATGGGTTCAAAGTACAATAATGTTAAATTAAACGTACTATAAGAAGAAAATTATTCAAACACCCTATTATAATTTTCTCTTTTGTTTATTTAACAACTCCTCTTACTTTACTTTATCTACAAAACCGTTAATTATCCGATGTTTGGAAAGTCAAGTGGAGCCACTCCATTTTTTTTTTGTTAAAAGTGAAAAAAAAAAAAAAAAAAAAAAAAAATCAATAAGTTATTTTTAAGTTATTATGTATCTGTTGTTCAACAATTCGTTTGAAAGATATTGATGAGCTCAATTCAATGAAAGATATTTATATCCCCCGGGAATACTTTTATCCCAGGGGTAGAATCAATACCCCTACAAATACCGAATTTTTTTTCTAGTTGACTGTTACAAACACAAATATTTATTTTTTAATAAATATATATAAATTATTTTTTAATTTCACATTAAAATGTTTAAGATAATTATCCATATGTATATTTATTCAAAATTTTGTCCGATAATTCCATGTTAAAATAAAAAGGGGATAACAGCACTGCCTGTTGTGTGTTGGATTGTGTGTTGATCCCCAAATGTAATCAGCATCACTTTTTTAAGTAAAGGTCCAACTAAATATCAAGTTTGGTTAAATTTCATCCATTGGTTTGTAAGATATATTGTCCACAAAATTTTTTATGTACACATACACAGACATTAGAAGACACAGAAAATTAAAACATTTTCTAAAATTGTCAGCTCGTGTTCAGAATATTCTCAAAATGTGCAAATCCATTGGAAACTGGAGGTTGAAAAAGTTTCCGAATTCAGTATTTTCTCCTGACATACTAAGGAAGCTGTGCCCCATGCTCATTCTGCTCACAAATTGTATATTATCTGTTTAAATAAAATAATGATATAATTTAGCCCACCGAGAAGAAAGCTATACTCAAGGAGTTAAAATTCTCTGGAATTCAAATCCAGAAACAAAACCCAACCAAACTCACTGGAACTGAACTCCAAAATATGCATGTCTATAGTGTGACATTAAATCCACCCCACTCTTTTTTATTTCTATTTTTCTATTTTTACACTATGGTTGGCATTTTATTTTCTCTGGTGACTGAGATGACATAGACTGAAGGAACAATGATTTGAAGAAACTATTTGCAAGTCAGCTAACAACGTATCTTTATTAAATATTAACAATTTAATTGATAATTTTGTTAATTAAGGTGATAGAAATTTCATACCAAGATAAACATGTTCCTTAGATTATTCTGCTGTTTTCTATAGGATATGGTATGATAAAATGTTTATGGATGTTTGAGTGTAGACAGACATACTGATAAACAATCTAAAGTGATAAACACTTTTTAACTTTGTTGGAAAGTGTTAAAAATGCATAAACAACTAAAAAATCATTTTTGACTATTTTCACTACTTATTACACCTAATGTATCTGAATAATTTTGTGTGGCCTTGTAAGCTTTTGCACTGTATGACCATGAGGTTTACAAGGCCATAAAAAATGATTCAGATACATTAAGTGATATAAGTGGAAATTACTGAAAGTAATTTTTTAAAAAGTGTTTAGGACTTCAGTTTGTCTATCTGTATGTCTGTCTATACTCTAACATTTTTAGAATGCCATGAAACTGATATCTTATTCATGCTCACTGTGGCATGTTCTCTACTGAAAATATTTCACAAAGTGTTACTAGTTCATGTATAGCAGAGTGGATATCAAACTAAACAAACTTGTATTAAAAGGAGACTTGGCGCTGGATTATTAAAACCAGTAAAAGAAGACTGTACACTTAAAGCTACCGAAACAGCTGTATGCTTCCCAAATATTTTTCTTTGGCGTTTCTGACTTTGTAGTTTTACTGGTTTTAAACAAACTTGTCTTGTAATGAAAATGGGTACCTATAAGTAGTTGCAGTATGGCTCTATGAAAATTTTTGCAAAGTATATATCATCTTCAGACTGTGCAAGAAACCTAAATTTTGAA
This sequence comes from Salticus scenicus, assembly GCA_963930645.1. Taxonomy (NCBI): domain Eukaryota; kingdom Metazoa; phylum Arthropoda; class Arachnida; order Araneae; family Salticidae; genus Salticus; species Salticus scenicus. Next base: position 246,798,067 of record OZ005656.1, read on the forward strand.
ATATTTGCAATTTTCTTGTGATTTTTTTTTCCCCGTTATTTATATTTACAATATAAATATGATGCTAATATGTTAAAAATAATGTACTTTTTTCTCAAAATTAATTTGAAAGTTTAAGATTCTCAAAAATAACTTTAAAATGAGAGAAATTCTCTAAAACTGAGCCGTATGATATATATATATGTGTAATCTGAAGATATTAAATAAATGCCAAAAAATAAAAGGACATTGTTTTTCAAACATATTTTTATTAATTATGTTAACACTATCCCAAATAAATTTTATCAATATAAATTGTGGAAAAGAAATTAAAAGCAGGGCCGGCGCCAGGGGTGAGGCAACTGAGGAAGCCGCCTCAGGCGCAATTATGCCAGGGGCGGCATTTGGCGCGTTTACATTGAACATAGAATTCATCATTATGAGAAGAAAAAAAAAAAAACTATTTCGTGGTTTATATAGATTACGAAACATTTTCTAACTGCATGTACTTTACTATTATAATTTTTAACCTTCAAATTTAACCCTTTGCAATCTATTGTCCATTGCTATGTTATTGTTGTCCACTGGTATGCAACAGAATATGATGGTCAAAAACCATCACATTCTGTGGAACTGGACAATGTATCGTAAAGCGATGTGCAAACTTGTGACTAAAATACAAAAAATTAAATCCTTTGCTGTTAACTGTATAGTGGAACTAGACAGCGGAGATATTCAACCGAAACGCAATGGCCAGTATTGCTGAACAGTGAAACGCAGAAGGTTACTCTTTTATTCTTAGTATTAAAAATACAAAACATACTTTGACCAATCTCCACCTATATATTAAAATATACCTGAATATTTTTATATTGTCCTTTAAACTAATCAATAATGCTAATTATAGCATATTTTATAGAAAAAAAAAAAAAAACATTTATGCATTTAAATATTGTATGGTAAATTTGTTATGTTTGCATAATATAAAGATGTAAATTAGCTTTAAAGAAAAAACTCTTCATACACTAGTATACGAATACTTTTGTGATTTTCGGTGCTTTATTTAATATTTCATTTGTTCCAATGATGGATGAAGAATCTCTCACAAGGACAATAATTATAGCTTTACATACAAAATATAATAACAAAATGAGTTTATTTACCGAAAGTTGAGCTCGGACAGACAGGCAAATCGATGTCATAAATCTTTTTAAGTTTTGTTGGAAAATTTTAAAACGGAGGGGTGCAGAATTTATTTATTTTGCAGATCGAATAATAGCATAAATAAGCAAAAGTCCTGTTTCTATGACTGTTGAGTTTTGTAATCCTTATTATAAAAAATAAATATATATTATTATTTTTTAACTAAAATAAAAATGACCTAATGTTCACTTTCGATTTTCGAAAGTAATATTGTATCTGGAATATGATACAGATATAGAATACCGAATGTGGACTTCCTGCTACTATTCTTTCTTGAGATATGATAAGACACACAGACAAGCAGACACACAGATCAACCACTAAAAACGTGATCTTCAGATTCTGGGGCCACTCAAAACGTGTAAATATAACAAAAACTCAATTTCAAAATTTCCACCCCAAAACAAAACTTTCTCTACCATATATATGGGTAAGAGAAAGTAGTTGCCGAAACGTCAGTGGAGGCCCTCTGTTGAGACCCAAAACGGTTTTGGGTTCCGTCTGTTTGTCTGTCTGTGTGTTTGTCGCGCGATAGCGGCCGCAAAAAACCCGCTGTTGACTTGAAATTTAGTACACATGTTCAAAATCCCCACGAAATTAGCTGTATAGTTTTGGGTATGCCTTCCATTTGTAGTTCGTGTACAGGGACACACCAAAATTTTTTTTTATCATTACGGCCTATGGGAAGAATTTGTATGTTGCGCGATAGCGGCCGCAAAAATCATGCTATTGACTTGTAATTTGGTACACATATTCATGAACCCAACGGAATTAGCTGTATAGTTTTAGGTGTGTATTACATTTGCAGTTCGTGTACAGGGACACGCCAAAGTTTTTCTTATTATTACGACCTATGGGAAGAATCTGTATGTACCGCGATAGCAACCGCAAAAATCAAGCTATTGACTTCCAGTTTTTGCTGAAACATCAGTGGAGGCCCTCTGTTGAGACTCAAAAAGATTTTGGGTTCCGTCTGTGTGTTTGTCGTGCGATAGCGGCCGCCAAAATCACGCTATTGACTTGAAATTTCGTACACATTTTCATGATCCCACGAAATTAGCTGTATAATTTTGGGTGAGCATTCCGTTTGTAGTTCGTGTACGGGGACACTCCAAAGTTTTTTTTTATCAATACGGCCTATGGGAAGAATTTGTATGTACCGCGACAGCGGCCGCAAAAGTCACGCTATTGACTTGCAATTTGGTACACATATTTATGAACCACACAGAATTTTTGCTGTATAGTTTTGGGTGTGTATACCATTTGTAGTTCGTGTACACGGACACACAAAATTTTTTCTTATCATTACGGCCTATGGGCAGAATTTGTATGTACCGCAATACCGGCCACAAAAATTCTCCGATTGACTTGCAAATTGACACGCACATTCAGGCTCGGTATAGAAATAGCTATATAATTTTTTATGTCTATACTTTTTATGGATTGTGTACAGGAACACGCCAAAATACGTAACATTACGGCGTATGGGGTGAATTTCGTTTAAACGCACTTTAACATCATTACTTTGCAATCAAGAAAATTAAACAAGCGTACGTGAGTAAGATGCTTAAACTTATGTTGTTTGAAGAAAATATGTGCTTTAAGCTTTCTAATTAATGTACAGGACCTTACAAAAGTGTTCTGACAATGTCACGTAGTCATCCAAACGATGTCAAATTTTGATCAATTATTCATGAAAAACGTAGAATAAGCTGAATAGTTTTTACTGGTGTATACAATCTTTATGGTTCGTTTACAGAGACACACAAAAGAATATCGTAACATTAGAGCCTATGGAAAAATTTTTAGTTAAGCACGCACTTTAATGCCTTTATGCTGCATTGAACTTAATAGAATTAACATACATTATAAAGATGCTTAAAATCATGTTTACTCTTAAAAAAGGGTATGTATAGACTAAATAATTTATGGATCCACACAAAATAATTCCGAGTAAGTACTGTAATCATCCAAATGATGTCAAATTAGTTTGAAAAATTAATGAGTTATAATTAATTAGGTGTATTCTTATTATTGGCGTTTATAATAACTGTGGCTACTTTTCCGGGATACATAAAATAATTTCGTACTATTACGGTCTATAGTCGGTATTTCTTAAAAGTGTATTTTAACATGGTTACACCCCGTTAAATATAATGAAATTTTATTAGAATTTTAAAAGCATGTTTTTCTGTTGAAAATTGTAGGCATAGAATTGGTAATTAGTTTACATGGTTACGCAAAATTCCGATATGCTATGAAAATTGGTACTTCTGAAATTTGGTATTTATGAATTTCAGGGAAATAATACAAGACCGTCGTTTATTAAGAATACATATATATGATATACAGATAGGTATACAAAGAAAGATACAGCGGGGGGGGTTGATGGGGGCTGACGCCCCCCTCAGGAATGTATCTGATTATGGTAACAAGTCGATCGAATCAATATATACTATTATATAATAAGGAATAAATAAAAATGCCCTATTGAATAATGTCTGATGCAAATAGGACATTGAGGCTCCTGATATGTAGATCCACTAGTTGCCGAAACGTTAGTGGAGGCCCTCTGTTGAGACCCAAAACGGTTTTGGGTTCCGTCTGTTTGTCTGTCTGTGTGTTTGTGGCGCGATAGCTGCCGCACGAATCCCGCTATTGACTTGAAATTTGGTACACATGTTCATGATCCCCACGAAATTAGCTGTATAGTTTTGGGTGTGTATTCCATTTGTAGTTCATGAACAGGGACAGTTTTTCTTATCGTTACGGCCTATGGGAAGAATTTGTATGTACCGTGATAGCGGCTGGAAAAATCACGCTATTGACTTGCAATTTGGTACACATGTTCATTAGTCCAACGGAATTAGCTCTATAGTTTTGGTTGTAATTCCGTTCGTAGTTCGTGTACAGGGACACGCCAAAGTTTTTCTTGTCATTACGGCCTATGGGAATAATTTGTACGAATCGCGATAGCGACCGCAAAAATCCTCCGATTGACTTGTAAATTAGCACACACGTTCAGGCTCTGTATAGAAATAACTGTATAGTTTTTTATGTGTATATTGTTTATGAATTGTGTACAGGGACACGGCAAAATTCTTATCATTACGGCATCTGGGGTGAATTTCGTTTAAACACATTTTAACATCTTTACTTTGCAATGAACTAAGGGAAATTAGCGTGCATTAGTGTGATGTTTAAACTTATGTTTTTTTTTTTTTTTGCAGAAAATACGTGCACGAAGGCTTCCTAATTAATGTACAGGACCTTACAAAACTGTTCTGACAATGCCACGTAATCATCGAAATTATGTCAAATTCCGACCAATTATTCATGAAAAACGTAGAATAAGCTGAATAGTTTTTACTGGTGTATACAATGTTTATGGTTCGTTTACAGAGACACACAAAATAATTTCGTGACATTAGAGCCTATGGACAAATTTTTATTTAAACGCGCACTTAAATGCGTTTATGCTGCATTGAACATAATAGAATTAACATACATTATGAAAATGCTTAAAATCATGTTTACTCTTAAAAAAGGGTATGTATAGATTAAATAATTTATAGGACCACACAAAATAATACCGAGGACGTACTGTAATCATCCAAATGATGTCAAAATAATTTGAAAAATTAATGAGTTATAATTAATTAGGCGTATTCTTATTATTGGCGTTTATAATAAATGTGGCTCCGTTTCCGGACCACATAAAAGAATTCTGTACTATTACGGTCTATTTTCGGTATTTCTTAAAAGTGTATTTTAACATGGTTACACCCCATTAAATATAATGACATTTAATTAGAATTTTAAAAGCATATTTTTCTGCTAAAAACTGTGGGCAACGAATTGGTATTTAGTTTACAGGGTTATGCAAAATATTTCCGATATGCTATGTAATCTTTTTGCATGAAATTTGGTACAAATATTTATGAATTTCAGGGAAATAATACAAGACCGTCGGTTATGAAGAATACATATATATGATATGCAGATAGGTATAGAAAGAGGGATACAGCGGGGGGGGGGGTGCGTCTGCCCCCTTCAGGAATGTATCTGATTATGGTAACAAGTCGATCGAATCAATATATACTATTATATAATAAGGAATAAATAAAAATGACCTGTTGAATAATGTCTGATGCAAATAGGATGTTGAGGCTCCTGATCTGCAGAACCACTATAGTTATAGTTAAAGTTAGCATGTTGATTTTCTTATGCTAATAAACATTTGCGTAGTGATGACGTTATATGGGTGGCAGATAAATGCTTGCCTCAGGCGGCAAAATACCTAGCGCCGACTCCCCGATTAAAAGTAACAATTTCAATATGTATACCAGGCTGTAAATATAGTTATTCAAAAATAATAATTATCATTATATTTTGCAAAAATGTTCACAAGGCCAAAAGACCACTTTTGATAGGTACCTATTTTGATAAGTCAGTTTTTTTATACCCCCCCCCCCATCCCTTCTAATGTATAGTGACCTGTAAAACATTATAATACCCTGCAAGTTATCAGAAGTATCTCATTAAAGCATATTTTAATATCTTTATACTGAACACAACATGATAAATCTAAAATAAATTATTCAGATGCAAAAATTTAGGTTTTCTATAGAATATAGTATTATTAGCATTAATGATTATTTTACTCAACCTGACAATGTTGTTCAGACACATTATGGGATATAAATCAAAAATTTTTAATCCAAGTTTTAAGTGATATTAGGATATCATGCTTTCTTTATTATTATTATATATATATATATATATATATATATATATATATATATATATATATATACTAGCAGGCAACGCCCGCTTCGCTGGTCCCTATTTTTAAATGAATCACTATAATGAATTCTCAAAATTGCATTAATTTTTATCACATGGAAAAAAAGAGAAACAAAATCTGAGTAGGAAAAATGTCGCACCGGGTTCTCACTGCCTTCGGAAAAAATTCCCAAAATGCTCTAACTCTTATTTCTATTATTTTCCCACTTCGCCCCCCCCCCCTCCTGTCTATCCTAATAATTTTACAAATTTGAAAATATCCGCAATCGATTTGTAAGTATCAAAAACCTCTATGCACCAGTTTTGAACGATATATCTCTATTTTTATTTTTTTACCGCTCTACTCCCCCCCTTCCCGCCCTCCCAATAATTTTAAAAATTCGAAAATATCCGCAATCGATTTGTAGGTATTGGAAACCTCTATGTACCAATTTTGAATGATCTAACTCTATTTTCTTTTTTTTTGCCCCTCTGCCCCCCCTTCCCGGCCCTCCTAATAACTTTACACTTTCGAAAAAATCCCCATTCGACTTGCAGGCCTCTAAAATCTATCTGTACCGATTTTGAACGGCCTAACTGTATTTCTATTTGTTTTTGACCATAGCCCCCCCTTCCCGCCCCCCTAATAATTTTAAAAATTCGAAAGTATCCGCAATCGATTTGTAAGTATCGAAAACATCTATATACCAATTTTGAACGATCTAACTCTATTTTTATTTTTTTGCCCCCCCTCTCCCCTCCCCCTTTCCCGGCCCTCCTAATAACTTTACACTTTCGAAAATATCCCCATTCGACTTGCAGGCATCTGAAACCTAACTGTACCAATTTTGAACGGCCTAACTGTATTTCTATTTGTTTTTGCCCCATAGCCCCCCCCCTTGCTGCCCCTCCTAATAATTTTACAAATTCGAAAATATCCGAAATCGATTTGTAGGTATCGAAAACCTCTATATACCAATTTTGAACGATCTAACTCTCTTTTTATTTTTTGCCCCCCCCCTCTCCCCCCCTGCTGCCCCACCTGGGGGCTGAATTTCTAAAATTCCAGAAATTGGTTTTTAGATATTTGCATTAGCTATATTTTAGAGCAAAAACTTCACGCATATCTATTTTTTTGTTTGAGATATATAGGATTATGCGAAATCACGTTTTTACGCATATGAAATCACGTTTTGCCCCCCCCCCCCGCCCCCCTTGGGGACCGAATTTTGAAAATTCCAGAAAATGGTTTTTTGACATTTGTATTAGCTATATTTTAAAGCAAAAATTTTACGGATATCTGTTTTTTTGTTTGAGATATGAAGGATTTTGTGAAATCACGTTTTGCCCCCCCCTCCCCCCTTGGGGGGCGAATTTTGTAAAATCGCTTCTTAATGGATACCTACGTCATAGAAAGAACATTGTCACAAAATTTCATGCTTCTAGGTCCAGGGGTTTGGTCTGAGCGTTGATAGATCACCCCCTCACTCACTAATTCACTCAGGAAGTGTTCTTTTATATATATAGATTAATTTTTCTATAATATTTATGGCTATACAAAACAGATATATTTGTGCTTTCTCTTTAGATGTAAAACTATTAAAACAGTTTTTGTGAGATTCTTTCCTCCATGGTTAAAGGAAAAAATATTTTTGTGTCAACTTGCAGTTTTTCGACAGTATATAAGTTTTATCCGTGATTGTAATGAAATGCTCGCCCTCTGGTGGGCTAAGGTGAAATTACAATTAACATGAATAACTTTCGACGAGACGCCATTGCTTGCCGATGTTTAGTTTCACATATATTTATTGAATAGAAATCAATAAATCCGGTAAAAAAGATAACACATACTGTTGTGTGCTACAGTGTAACTCCAAAGGATCAAGAAATCCAGAAGTAAGCTTCCATTTATTTCCAAATGACAAATTTAAAATTACAGTTTGTTCGGCTAATGGAAGTAAAGAATTAATCAGATGATTTGAAACTAATATTTGTTCAGCTTCAGTTAAAAATCTACTTCCGATCGAACTTTGAATAAACTAAAATATTTTTTTCCAAAAGCAATCAATTTTCCAAGATGTAGTGGCGGAGAAATTATAGCACGAATATTAAGTAGTAACACAAATAGAACAATAATAAATACACGTGGCTATTATATTTACTAACAGCAAAAGCTGAAAAAGCGCCATCTATCGATCATTACATATCGATCATCGGATACCAAAGCAATCTATTGTATGCTTTTTCTTTAAAAATAAAGCTATAAACACAATATTTAAGTGATTTCTTCTTCTATAACTAAAAACTTTTTTTTTTTTTTTTTTTTTTGGGGGGGGGGGGTCACAGCAATTTTTAAGTAGTTTACAGCACTATACAGATGCTATCAATCTTATGCTTTCTCTTTAAAAGAAAAACGATAATGGTATTTTTAGTGAGATTTTTTTCTTCCATAATCCCCAATAAAATGTAAGATGTTATCAAGAAGGTAGAGTACATTGAAAATTAAACGATGTAACGGAGAAGTACAATTGGAAAGCGTTATTTAAGATGTGTGAACTGCATAATTTTTCCATCTTGTTTTTAATAATATAAGAAATTATACAAAAAACAGTTTTTAAAATTTTTATTTGCCATTCTTTCATTATAGGCTCAAAAATTGTAATATGACTACCGTTAAACTTATAACGGTTTGATGGTAAATGTTTCTTACCATAGTCTGCAATTTATATTTTCTAATTTCACATGTAGTTTTCAAAAATTCCAGAGAAAAAATAAATAAATAAAAAAGCAATATTTTTATCCCCCCCCCCCTCCTTCTTAGTGTAACCATTATTGTAACTGGCACAAACTTGAAATTACATTGTTGCCAACATTGGTATTTACCCAGTCACAGAATATTAGCTAAAATCACACTTATATGCTATAACTGATGAACTAATCGATAAAATTTAATCAATCTTGCTTTAGTCGAAAAACTCGTTCCATTTTTTTTTCTTTTTTTTACAGCTTATCGTTTTGCATATTCATTACATATTTTCTCATTAACTTGATACAAAAATATGTGCTTGCACTAAACAGGTGTTCCAGTTCCAAAGTTTCTTTCCATATTTTCATATCAAATCTTTAGTTATCGTATTTAACGCTAACAATTTGCACCAAATATGATAAATATGGTTCAAAGAGTTAGAGAGTGGATTTTACGTAACATTTGTGCTATGTTATGAGTAACTGGCAAAATGTCTTTCAGAAAATACAGTGGGTGATCAAATTATTAGAATTTTTTTTTATTTTGACATTTTTTCGATTAGCTAAAAAAAATACTACACGAAATGGCCTGAAACTTCATACATGCAAACAACATTTAAAAACTCATATTTTCCTCTATCGATTTAGTCCAGAGTGCAATTAGGGGACCAACCGCAAATTGAGGAAGAGCAAAAATACTTTGAATCGCCCTATATCACAAAAAGCTACAAATGACTTGTAAATTTAAAACGTTGCGCATACTATGTGCAATATTTGTATGTTTTGTTACGGGAGTTTTGTAATTACTTAGGTAGTTATAATTTTTTTTTTCCAAAAATTACAAATTGTTTTGACTAGTTTCTGGCTTATAGCTAGAGCGGAATTTCATAAAATTTTGCAAAACTTGCTGAAAGACTGACAAAAATTATTCTGAAACATAAAATTCACACGTGTAATATTCGTTGAGATATGAGCATTTTTTACATTTTTAGTAAATATTTTACTGTGCATGCGTGAAAGATTAAAAAAAAAAAAAAAAAAAAAAAAAAAAAAATGTTGCATATATATTGAGCAACTGTTGTCAAAAGTTCATTTGAGTGGAATAAAAATTAAACAAATTGTCGGCATAAAAACGACCTAGATTTTAGGTATTTTCCAGAGTTAAAAATTCATAAGGGCTTTTACACATGCTACATATTTAATTTAAAGGTCCAATTATTGCAACCACATTGCAAAAGTTCTTTTTTGTGAAAAACCTCTTATAGGCTTGTAACTTTAACATACTTTTATTTATTTACTAAGATTTGTGAGTTCATAAGGGGTTTTTCACAAAAAAGAACTTTTGCAACGTGATTGAAATTTTAATTTGCCATTTTTAATTTTAATTAAAAATTTAAATAATAAAATTAGGTAAAAATTCAGAATAAAGATTGTGAATCTCGATTATTCACTTTTAACTAAGAATTGCTGTAAATTTACAGAGACTCTGGATAAATATTTACATTATATTTACAGAAATTTTTAACAGTGTATGTGCAACAATGTATTAAAATTACAAGTAATTTGTAGCTTTTTGAGATACAGAATGATCTAAAGTATTTTTGCTCTTCCTCAATTTGTGATTGGTCCCCTAATTGCACTCTGGACTAAATCGATACCGGAAAATATGAGTTTTTAAATGTTGTTTGCATGTGTGAAGTTTCAGGCTATTTTATCTAGTGTTTTTACTTTCTCTTACTCATAAGATAAAGAAAGTATTGTTTTTGGGTCAAATTTTTGAAACTGAGTTTTTGTTATACTTACACATTTTGAGGTCCTCTGAATCCAAAAATAATATTTTTAGTGGTTGGTCTGTTTGTCTTTCTGTTATCAGCATATCTCAAAAACATATTATAGCAGAAAGTCCAAACTTTGTATTCTAAATGTGTATCATAGAGGGATGCTACACTAACTTTTCGTTGAGATCAAGCAAATGGTTCGTGTACAGTGGCACCCAAGATAACTCAAATACATTACATTTATGGGGAAAATTGCAGGTAAGTAGAGTTTAAGATCTTTAGACTGCACTAAACCAAATGAAACGAATATATATTTTTTATGTGGGTAAAACCATGTTTCATGTATAATATGGTATAGAAATCATTCCCTATTCGTTTACATTGCTACACAAAAGAACTAGATTGTAGTGCGACAATACTTGAAAACTAATGGAAGTATACTTCAAGTTGTGGCGTGTGTTATTAATATCTGATTATATTTACATGCACCCTGTGATGTGTACGTAACTTTCTGAAGATATAAAGGGTTGCCAATATTTAAGCCGTAACATTCTTTAGTGGAAGTGCCTCATTATAAAATTTTACCATATCCAGGAAAGCTGCTCAGGAACTGAAATTAAGTCCTCATAGCCATATGGTAAATAATGTATTTTTTAAGCTAAATATTCATTGCTTGGTTTTTGTATATTTACATGTTTTGAGGCCTCCTGAATACAAAAGTCAAGTTTATAACTTTGTCTGTGTCTCTTAGAGTAAATTAAAAATGACTAATTTCAGGCGATTCAAATGCTGTACTAGAAAAATTTTATCAAGATTGATAAGTTTCAAGAAACGTTGCGTGTGAAAGTTGTTTGAATAATTTTAAATGAACTTTTGAATTTAATAACAGATTTGAATTCTATGTGAATGTAGATACAGTAAGGAAAAGGGGGCAGTTGAGGGGGGGGGGCGGAAGCCTCTCTCACATAGAATTTTATTTGTCATATAAAACTGTTCCAAAGCCTAATTTGAATTGTTTTAACATAGGTTTACATAACGGTACTCGTTATGTTACCCCTTAATCTCCCATCTGTATTTATAGTATATCAAGTTACAGGGTAAGAGAAAGTTGTGTGAGTAACACACCAGATTATTTTAGATAATCGAAAAAAGCCAAAAAAAAAAAAAAGTTTCTACTTATTTGATTACCTACTATATAGAATGCAACAACTGAACTCATGAATAAAATCTCTCATCTGCACTAAATCATCATCACATAGTCTGGAGGCCCAATTGCAAAATATTAAATAATTTATATAAATCGGTTATAACGCTGAATCAACTAACGTTCTACCACCTAATTACAATAAATAAATAATGCAAGAAGACTAAAAAAATTGTCATAAGGGCAATATGCCCTCTGGTTGCATTATTATTATTATTTTTTTTTTTTTGTGGCGAATAAAAGAAAATGTTAAAAACTCAAATATTGCAAAGATCATGATTTTTCTGTTAATGCATAAACACTTGATTACAAAGAAACATTTAGTGAATTAAATTTCATTGAAATTAGTCTCAATGTGAATTTGCGAGTGAACGAGAAGGAACACGAGTATAGAGCGCATGCTTTTTATCTAAAAAAAAAGTACAATGTTGAAAGTGTTTTAAACTTTATCAAAGATCGTCCATATATTTCTCATTCCCTCACAATTTAAGAATTAACTAAAATTAAATCGCTATAAAATGTGCTCTTTTTACATTTAACTAAATCTTTTCTTATCCCTTCCATCACTAACATAGTGATAAATTTTATGACCTTTCTAAAATTCAAAAACCTAATATGCCTTATCGCCCCACAATCTCTAATATTAATACTGTTCCCTGTTGCTTAGCTAAATGTCTCACCACTAGTTTGCTCCTCACTGAGAAAAAATCCTGTAACTGATATCTTTAATCTGCATTGTGGCTCTAGAAAAAATAGTTCCATGTCATCCTTATAAATTCTAGCCCACTTTGGTAGGGAGTTCTAGAAACCCCTATTAGAATTCTAGAGCGTTTACCTACATTATAAAGGGCAAAGTTATTTAAAAATCTGTGAAAAATGAGAATACAAGAGGCGGGTTTCAGCAACTATAATCGTGGTTAATCTATAACAGTGGCGGATTTAAGGGGGGGAGGGACTAGGGGGCTGAAGCCCCCCCCCCCCCAAAAAAAAAAAAAAAGCACTAACATTCCCAATTGGATGTTACAATTGTAAATTTTTCATTGATCTGGAATACTGGAATAACATCTTGAAAACACTTAGCCCCCCCCCCCCCCCAGAAAAAAAAATTAAGTTCTGGATCCGCCACTGGTTAATTACCCAATTCTAGAACGTCAAGCGAGAATTTCTCGCAATACAAAAGATTCGGAATATTCATAATAATCAAAATATTGTTTCACCATCTAGAAATGTGTAGACTAGAAATTCTCGATCATTTCGTCTCTTTAGGTTATTGACGTGCCTTATGTGCATAGCTCGGTAATCTATATTTCTAGTCAAGGGATTTAGAAAATAGTCACTTATTAATTCTAGGTGAAAGCGGTATATTTTTTTTCTCAGTTCTACTTCTCTAAACATTTAGAATTTTTTTCACCCTAATCTTACTATGATCACTATTCATGCAAAGTCCCTTTTTACTAATGTTCTAATAAATATCGTTCTGTCCTATTGAGAAGAGAGATTGCATGTATTTCACATCTTATTTTATTATTATTTATTTATTTTCGAAATATAAGAATTGCTATCTCTTATTCTTCGCCGGATCACCTCTAGGATTGAATCCCAGACCATCACCAATAGCATTTAGGCAGCTTTCATGCGATTTTAAAACTCACTCACGTGTACTTTTCTATTTACAAACGATGACCTTTACATTTTGATAAAATACTAGTGTCAATTCTGAGGCTACCGCGATTTAAAAAAACTACAACCTGTTTTTTATATTTTCTGTGCTTATTTAGAATCTATCTAAAAAAAAAAAAAAAAAAAAAAAAAAGGTCTAAAGACAACTTTCTTGCGAAAATCTATGCAATTAAAACAGATAATTTGCAAAAAAATGGTATACTCGAAATGAACCGTTCACGAAAATCGAACGATAAAATAATCATGTATTTTCAGAAACAGCTCTAAGCGAGAATATTATCAGTTTAGCAGTGTAATAAGAGACTATTTCTGCAATGAAAAGTAAATTTTGACAATTAGCAGCAAAATTATTCATATTTTGAAATATCGCATATCTTAGGAATCAGCTTTGAAAAATGCGAATTTTGACGATTGGTAATAAAAATAGGCTATCTTAGCAATTAGTTACGATTAAACGTAAATTTTAACAATTAGCATTGAAAGAATTTCGGCAATCGGCAACAAATTTAACGCATGTAGTAGGGAAAGTTTTGAAAAGAAAGAGCGAATTTTACCAGTTAGTGGTGAAATAATTTAGTACAGCAGTTACGATTAAACGTATACATGTTGTAAATTAGTTGCGAAACGATTAACCGGAAAAATATAACATATTTCAGGCATAAAAAACAAATTTTATCTATTTGCAGGGACATGATTCCGTATTTTGACAATCGATTAAAAAAAAAAAAGAAAGAAAATTGAACTAATTCATCAATTAACGATTTAAAATCCATTTGAAGAAATATTTTGTAGTACATCATCAGTTACTCGCAACAAAGTGGTTAAACAGTTTCAGAATTTATATTCCCTACACACATGCATACAGACCTAGTCTAAATTTCTAAATAAAGTACTTAGGTCTTGCGTAACGTCTAGTTCTGAACCTTCCTTCTTGTTCACTATTTGACGCTTTTCTTTTAAAATTCGGGATTTTAGTTATTGAATATATATATATAAAGAGAAAGAAAAAGGTATATGAGTGTGATTGTCGCATCTCTCTCTTTCTCTCTCTCCCCCCCCCCCCCCCCTTCTCTTTTGACAGAAAGTATTGTTTTTGGCTCAAATTTTCGAATGCGAGATTTTGTTATATTTACATGTTTTGAGGTCCCCTGAATACGAAAATCATGTTTTTAGCAAATGGTCTGTGTGTGTGTGTGTGTGTGTCTGTCTGTTATCAGCATATCTCAAAAACAAATTATGGCAGAAAGTTCAAACTTGGTATTCTAAATGTGTATCATATAGGGATGCTACAGTAAGCTTTTCGTTGAGATCAAGCAGATGGTTCGTGTACAGGGACAATCAAGAGAATTCTAATACATTACGTCTATGGGGGAAATTGCAGGAAAGTAGAGTTTAACGTCTATAGACTGCACTAAATCAAATGAAACAAATATATATTTTTTAAAATAGAGACAGTTAACTGGGAAAAAATTTTTGTGTATGTAGTAATTTAAAACAAAGTTATCGATTTTTTTTACTTTTAACGAAAAAAAAAACTTTGAAAAAAATCGTACTTTTTTTTTTTTTTTTTTTTTCTTTTTATTGAGAATAAAATGGACTTTTTTTTGATATTTGGTGTTAAACTACTTCTCTAATATGGAAATCGTCTGCCTTATCATTAAAGATAATTTTTTTAAATAATAATTTTAATAAATTATTTTTTAAAAAGAGAAATATTTTTTAATAACCGAATTAAATTCTATATAAATGTAGGCGCATTAATGAAACGGGGGGTTGAGAGGGGCGGTAGCCCCCTCACACAGAACTAATTATCATATAAAACTCTTCAGAAGCCTAATATGAATTGTTTAACATAGGTTTACATAACAGTACTCGTTATCTTACCTATTAATCTGCAACCTGTATTTATAGTATTAAATTTCAGGGTAAGAGAAAGTCGTGTGAGTGACACACCAGATTATTTCAAGTATAATAATACTATGTTTTTGGTAGTGTGGGTTAAGCCATTTGACTACACTCGAGTACTAGACCTGGGTGGAATGTCCTTTGTGGGGGGCTGTTTCAAAGAGGTCATCGCCTGTATTTACGCGAGTTTCGGAGAAAATCACAAAAAATCTTGAATATACAAGCGTGACTTGGTACCGATCCAGACACCATCCGTCTTCTAACTTTGACAGCAAAACCTCTCGGCCATACTTTTTTTTTTTTAATTTCCTATGCTTTCTGATGTGTTTTTCTATATTTAAAACTTGCTATATTGCAAATAATAAATGTTCAAATCTTTTGTTTTTTTCTTTCTTAAATTAAAACGTCTCCCCCCCCCCCTCCTTCCCGCTTTTTAATTGCTTTCTTTTTCTTTTTGCGTAATAACTAAAATCATTTGAATTTAAATAAATTAAAAGTTTCTGTAAAACTTTTGAACTCGATCCATAAAGATAATTTCAATTAAAAAGCTCCATTATTTAAACCCCAGTTCGATTTCTCATCGTGCATATAAATGAGTATATATGCATTTACGACGACTCTTGCATCCTAATTGAAAAATATTATAATTAAAATATTAGCCCTATTCCCCATTTAATATAAATTTCTATTTGATCCGTGCGTCATCGAACGAAACCCACACTATCTATTTTCATCTGACAGTGCAGAATTGTCATGGAGTTCGGACAATCATCTCTAATTTGAACGAGCTCGTTATTGTTTAGAGGGAGAACTATTAATTTCCGAGACGCGCGCAAGCAAATTAAAGGGAACACTTGAAAAAGGTCTAATTTCCGGAGCGCAACATTGGTGGTGCTTCTCTTTCGAGTGAATAGAGAGTAAGTTCCTTTCCGCCGATTTGTTCCTTTTCAAAACAAGACGTAAGACACGGCTTCTACGCATCTAATTTATCGGGTTAGTCGGTTGTAACAGACGGCAGGCTTCTTAACAATACATTGTTTCATCCCCTTAATATGCGCCTATTAGCCGCTTTACAGCATAAGAGACTGCAAAAGTGTGGCATTCGGGTTGCCACATTTGGCGCAGTCATCAGTTGTGTAAATTTCATACTATTTTTCAGGCGAGAGTTCGAGTTATAACGAATGGCTAAGACTATAATCTCAATTACGTGAGGTTTAAGTATCAAGCGTTAATCTGTACGGAAACGTAAATGATTTATGCGATAATTATTTCCAATGATTGATAAGGGTTTTTATTTTTTAATATTAACTGATTCAGAAGTATCATGAGAATTACTTTTTCTTTCTTTATTTGTAAGTCAAACAGTTCTGTTTTGTCTTGGCTAAATTGCAGAGAAACAATATAATTTTAGTACATTATTTTTTAACAACTACAAGGCCGTAGCCAGGAAGGGTAGGAGGAGACCGAAATTTAGAAATATGTCGAAATTTTTTTTGAGTCATGCATAATTTTTAACATTCAACATTATGTACTAACGTTTAAGCCCTCTTTCCTACACCCTCCCCCCCCTGAAAATGTTTTTCTGCCTAATAGTAGGGGAGAAGTGAGGGTTTTGCGGTGAATGGTGGTGGAGTAGGGGACTGCGGTGGAAACTCTCTTATGTTACAGGATGTTGATATCGTATCTCCACGGATATGTTATCTTCTGTGCAGTTACATCCAGTCTGTTATCATGAAAGATTATGAAATGAAAATAATAGTGATTGAAAATAGTCATTAATTGTGATAAGTGTTATGTTTTTTATTCTGTTATATGTTCAAGCAGATTTAAAAAAAAAATCTGTGTAAATATATATTGAATTCCTTTTTTTATTTAATTTTTGGAACTGTGCTAAAAAGTTCCTTTTTTTTCTGTAAAATTCTCAAAGGAGAATTTCTTAATTTTTTTATTAAAAGAAATGTATTCAACTTCAGTCTGGCTTGGAATCAAACCAGACATTTTCAGTGTTTCTTTTATTTTTTTTTTATAAAACTTTAAAATATACTCACCTCTTGGGCACGAACCAAGATCCTACTGTCATCTGACTTCAGTGTTAGACCACTGGTGTGGTCATATTATTATTATTATTTAAGGGGTCCCACCACCACTCGTCGCATTTATAGAAAAACGCGACACCCCATTTTTTATTTTTTATTTTTTTCTGGGCTTCCAGCTTTCTGCTCTTCGACTTTCATTATTTATTTATTTACTCTTTTTTAAATTATTCAAGAGAACTTAAACAAATGTTTTATACGGTAATGGCCATATGCATAAGTGGCCATATCCCGTCCTCTAACAAAAATCTTTTGTCATCAAATGGTGACAATTATATTTTATTCTGATAAACCGTGTGAAGATGATGGTTTTCTTGAAAAATCTTACATTGTTTATTCATTGAGACTTACTGTTTTATTAAACAGTTTTTATAATATTGGTGGGATGTCTTGTTTCAGGTCCTATAAACTCCAAAGCAGTGATACCATTTAAATCGTCTTTAAACTTCCCCGCTATCTTTTTTTTTTTTTTTTTTTTTTTTTTAATATAAAGGATGAGAAATCGAATAAGTGGCTGTGAAATTGCATATCTTGATAAATGTCTGGAGTTTTTATAATATAAGTTAATGAATCGGTATCTGTAAAAAGTAAGGTTGCTTGATCTTGGTACAGCTTCTTTATTTGATTATAATGAAAATCAAACATTAATACTTTTGTCGACTCTAAACTGTGAACCCAACATAAATTAGTCGATTCATTAAAATGTGTGGTTTGAAACGTTCCACACCACTCATATTATAAAAACTCCAGATATTTATCGAGATACGCAAATTCACAGTTACTTATTCGATTTCTCGGACTATCCGAAAAATTATCCTTTATATTCAGAAAAAAAGAAAAAGGTAGTAGGGAAGTTTAAAGACGAATTAAATTGTATCACCGCTTTGGACTTTATAGGACCAGAAACACGTCATCCCACCAAGATTATAAAAACTGTTTAATAAAACAGCAAGTCTCAATGAATAAACAATGTAAAATTTTTCAAGAAAATCACCATCTTCACATGGTTTATCAGAATAAAATATCATTGTCACTATTTGATGACAAAAGATTTTTGTTAGAGGACGGGATAACCACTTATGCTCAGGGTCATTACCGAAAAAAACAATAGTTTAACTTCTCTTGAATATTTTAAAAAGAGTGTAAAAAAAAAAAATAATAATAATTGGGGCGTCGCATTGCGACGAGTGGTGGTGGGACCCCTAAAAAAAAAAAAAATAATAATAATAATAATAATAATAATAATAATAATAATATGACCACACCAATGGTCTAACACTGAGGTCAAAAAACAGTAGGTTCTTA
Organism: Salticus scenicus; assembly: GCA_963930645.1. Taxonomy (NCBI): domain Eukaryota; kingdom Metazoa; phylum Arthropoda; class Arachnida; order Araneae; family Salticidae; genus Salticus; species Salticus scenicus. The sequence continues at coordinate 246,816,744 of OZ005656.1, forward strand.
GTTCGAGCCCAAGAGGTGAGTATATTTTAAAGTTTTATACAAAAAAAAATAATCTGGTGTGTCACTCACACGACTTTCTCTTACCCTGAAATTTAATACTATAAATACAGGTTACAGATTAAAAGGTAAGATAACGAGTACTGTTATTATGTAAACCTATGTTAAACAATTCATATTAGGCTTCTGAAGATTTTTATATGATAATTAGTTCTGTGCCCCCCTCAATCCCCCGTTTCATTAATGCACCTACATTTATATAGAATTTAATTCGGTTATTAAAAAATAATTTATTAAAATTATTATTTAAAAAAATTATCTTTTATGGTAATGCAGACGATTTCTATATTAGAGAAGTAGTATAATACCAAATATCCAAAAAAAAGTCCATTTTATTCTCAATAAAAAAAAAATACGATTTTTTTTCTAAGTTTTTTTTTTTTTTTTTTTTTTTTTTTTTCGTTTAAAAAAAAAAAAAAAAAGATAACTTTGTTTTAAATTATCGCAGCTCGATAGTTCAACCATTCGTTTAAAAGGTATTGGCGAGTTTTTTTGAAAGATACCCATCATGAAAATTTACTTCCCTCGAGGGGGGACTCCCCCCCCCCCCCCAGGGAGGACGCGAGGCTCCTACATGCAAATTTGTTTTTTCCCAGTTAACTATCTCTATTACAAAAAATATATATTCGTTTCATTTGGTTTAGTGCAGTCTATAGATGTTAAACTCTACTTACCTGTAATTTCCCCCATAGACGTAATGTATTAGAATTCTCTTGATTGTCCCTGTACACGAACCATTTGCTTGATCTTAACTAAAAGCTTACTGTAGCATCCCTATATGATACACACTTAGAATACCAAGTTTGAACTTTCTGCCATAATTTGTTTTTGAGATATGCTGATAACAGATACACACACACACAGACATACACACAGACCATTTGCTAAAAACATGATTTTCGTATTCAGGGGACCCCAAAACGTGTAAATATAACAAAACCTTGCGTTCGAAAATTTGACCCAAAAACAATACTTTCTCTACCTTATGGGTAAGAGAAAGTAAAAACACTGAAAACGTCTGGTTTGATTCCAAGCCAGACTGAAGTTGAATACATTTCTTTTAATAAAACAATCTGGAGTGACTCCACTCGACTTTCCGAACATTGAGTAATTAACGGTTTTGTAGATAAAGTAAAGGAAGAGCAATTGTTAAATAAACAAAATAGAAAATTATAATAGGATGTTTGAGTATTTTTCTTTATATAGTACACGGTGTTTAATTTAACACTATTTTACCGAACACGTAGATCATAATGATAAAGAATATTTCGCTGTGTCCCTGTAAAAATCTACACATGCTAGATTCACCAAAATGCTTATAGTTAGTACAACAGTGACATAATATTTTTTATAAATTTTCAGCTTCATCGGATAAGGCATTTAGACGCTATCGCACTCTAAAGTTTGAGCCCATATGCCACAATTATAAAGAAATTTGCATTTTGTCCATGTAAAAAGAACCATAAGTGCTAGATTCTTCAAAGTTCATAAAGTTCGTGTGATGGTGACGTATAACATGTATATAAATTTTCAGTCTATTTGAATAAGGCGTTTAGTCGCTGTCTCACTTTAAATAATTTGAGCCTATATGTCTTAATGATTAACAATTTTTATTTGTGTCCCTGTAAAACTCGTTAAGTGTCACCAAAAACTATACAGTTTGTGTGATGGTGACCTATAACTCGTATATAAATTTTCCACTCAAACAAATAAGGCATTTAGATGCTATCGCAGTGTAAAAAATTTCCCCCCATAGGCCATAATGATACAGAATTATTTGTTGTATCCCTGTAAAAAAACTAGAAGTGCTATATTCACCAAAACCTATACAGATCGTGAAACTGTGACCTATAATATGTGTATATATTTTTTTTTTTTTTTTGGTTCAATTGAATAAGGCGTTTAGACGCTATCGCACTTTTTAAAATTTGGTCCCATAGGCCATAATGATAAAGAATTTTTCTTTGTGTCCCTGTAAAAAAAAATATAAGTGCCAGATTCACCAAAATCAGTAGGGTTCGTGCTATGGTGGCTTGCAACATGCGTACCAACTTACAGCTCATTCTAAGAAAGCGTTTAGACGTTAGCGTGTTCACTCACACACTTACATATATCATCGTAAAAATAGTGAAAACGGACTCAGGGGACCTCAAAACGTATAGAAACACCAAAATCTCGAATTCGGATTTTTGACATGATTACAATACTTCCCTTACATATGTATGTTCGGAAAAAAAAAAATCAAGAAATTCTCTTTTGAGAATTTCACAGAAAAAAAGGAACTCTTTAGCAGAGTTCCAAAAATTAAATAAAAGAAAAGGAATTCAATATATATTTACGCAGATTAAAAAAAAAAAAAAATCTTCTTGGACACATAACAGTATAAAAAACATATATTTATCACAATTAATGACTATTTTTAATCACTATTATTTTCATCTCATAACCTTTCATGATTATAGACTGGATGTAATTGCACAGAAGATAACATCCCCGCGGAGATACGATATCAACATCCTGTAAGATAAGAGAGCTTCCACCGCAGTCCACCACTCCACCACCCTTCGCAGCAAAACCCCCACATCTCCCCTACTGTCAATTTTCGTTTGGTGATTACGTCGAAATGCGATTTTCGAAAATGGTTGCCAAAGATTCCAAACTCTAAACGTAAACAAAGCGAAAAAACGTTTTTTTTTTTTTTTTTTTTTTTTAATGGCATCTGTTTTGTAATGTATACAAATAAATTAAGCCTATTTTTAATATTAATTAAACAAATTTTTAAAATTAACTTACCTTACATTCCATGAGAAAACAACTGCATGAAGTTCTATACTGCAAGGATCATCAATATACATAAATATATTATATGCTCCCCGTACATTTACACTATTCAAATGTTCTACAGTTGCCGGAAAAATATGATTATATAAACCAGATTTTCTAACCCACATTTTTTCAAAAATTCCAAAAACGTTTCTCTCTCTTTAAACAATTCTAGTACATTCACCTTCTTTTCTGAAAAAATGCCTATCTTTCGTTAAATAAAATAAATAGAATAGCATACTGAATATTTAAATGTCGATCAAATTATCTACATAAATATTTGGAATGCTGGTTGCCATGGTCATCAAAAATAAACAACAAACAAATTGCTATATCAAGTTGCAAATAATCCAGAATGGCATCGTTATCGTTGAAAACGACGCCAAAAGAAAATCACCAAGGAGGGTTGTGGACCAACGTGTAAGTTGTACCAAATGCATCATAGAAATATTTAATTATGTAATCTTAAAAAATTATCATTGCGAAATTAGAAGATGTTCATTTATAAATGAGTCTGAATTTGACTCTAAAATATATTTTTATGCCAAAATGGTAATATAAATTAATTACAAGTAATATAAAAGAAAATTTTTCAAAGTCAATTCCTACTTACAAACACTATTGAAAAAGTTTTTTTAAAATAGTTTTGAATTAGGAAACAAAAAGCGCGCGTGCAAAATGAAATAAAAATAATTATAAGATTAAAAAAAAAAAAACTTTTTATATACCATGTTTTAAATTTTCTGATGAATCATAGAGCTCTTATCAATGTGCATAAAATTTTTAAAGTGATAATGACGTCAATTTTTGTGAGATGCATAATTTAACTTTTTATATATTTTTAATGTTCACGTGTAATTAAATGTATTTATTTATATGTCGAAAGAAAATGAACTCGTATTTTTTTTATTTATTTATTTATTTATTTTTTTTTTGGCAACAATTAAATTATAGCTAATATTTTAATGGCTCTTTTAACGCTATTATTATGTTATTATTTTTATATTTTAATTAATTATAAGAAAACTAATAGAAAATTTGAAAATCGGACTTCGAAGTATTGTGTTGTCACCGGGTTCTGAGCAATCTTGAAAGTTTCAAATTTCTAGCTAGTCGGGAAGTTAGTTAAAAATCGATTTCAAGATTTGTACAAGATATATATAGAGAGAGTGTGAACTAATAGTATAGATAAAGTCTTATTTATAAGTCTTCTCTATACTATTATGTTATTATTTTTCCCCTTTGTTGCCAATCTATCTTATTCTACCATGAGAAGTCAACTGATGTGTAAATATTAATTGTTATCATTAAACCCATCATTGGGTTTAATGATATTTTTCATTTTTCATCCTTTATTTATATAGTTTTAAATAAACAATTTATATAGAACTTTTTATTTCATGAAATACTAGATTTGTTTTGTTGCTATAATGGAAAAGTACAGATTTAAGATAATAATTTGAAATTAAAATTTTATAAGTCAATTTTTAAAATATAAACGTTGCATTTGACTTTCTATTTTTTTTTTTTTTTTTTCAAATTTTAATGCACACTGTAAGTTTGGGTCTGTGTATCACAAACTTTGTGGACATTGTACCCATAGAATAGTAATAGAGGAAGAAGGAGCATGCTAATACTCTAATGCTTACAAACTCCTTCTAGTGAAATGCCAGCGAAAGCTACTTTTGCTCCTCTCAACATTGAAGTTTGTTAATAAAGGCTTGTTAATAATCGCTGTTTTTTGTGGCAATACAACAGCTTATGTAGAAACACTTATGCTCCTTCTTCCTTTATTATTATTCTATGATTGTACCTCACGAATTAATGAACGAAATTTAATCAAATTTGGTATTTAATTCCACCATGACCTAAATTGGCGCTGATTAGATTTGAAGATCAATCGCTCAACAGATGGCGCTGTGATCCAATTTTTTTTTTTTTTTTTCTAAATTTTTAACATGGCAGTATAAGACAAAATTTCGTACGGAATGTAAGCAATGAGACGGGACGGAAATGTACACAATGAGAGGTATTTTTAACGTGTGATTGTAAAATTTATTTGAATTATTGATAATAGTAGTAGTAAATTAGGGAAAAAGTTTGTGGATGTAGGAGCCTCGTCCTCTCCCCCCCTTTCCATGGGGGAGTAAATTTTCAATATGGGTTATGGGTATCTTTCGAAAGAACTCGTCAATACCTTTAAAACGAATGGTTGAACCATAGATCTGTGATAATTTAAAACAAAATTATCGATTTTTTTCATTTTTAACGAAAAAAAAAGAAAGAAAAAGAAAATTGATTTCTTCCCATGTTAGCACAAAATTGACTCACTTTCGGCATTTAGAGTTATAATTCTGGGAGATAAAAATTGTCTGCATTCATCCTGGAAAATAATTTTAATAAATATTAATTTACTAAATAATTTGTACTGCCTCAATTTGTGTAAAGTTATATAGAAGAAAGTCTTGTGATGGCCACAACATACTATTTTCCTTGTGTAGAGCACTCCTTTGTATACCAGTTTCCTTTTGCTATTTTTCGTGATCTTATTATCTAGTACTGAAATTGCTAACACGCCTCTGATACATAACATACTTTAAGGTATATTTCTCTGCACTAGAACTCCACCAAAGGAAAAACAACATTTACAGGTATGGACTTACGCTGAGGCGATCGCCGATTTTGACTGATTTAATTTCCCTTTCATAGTATATTTTGTTGCTTTTTCTTAGAAATGCATTCCGAGGAGAAGGAAAATTATTTCATAAAAATTTCACATAATAGAGTGTTATTTGGAGTTATAAAATGGGAGTTCATGCAAGTGTTGATTTCAATTTTCGAGTGATGTAACAGAATTTAAAATGATAATCATTAGGTTTTCAATCAATGTCTATTCGTTTCTGTATAGCAAAATTGGTTACACTTCTCTGACATATAACATACTTTCAAGTTTTATTTTTCTGTATAAGAGGTCTATCAAAGGAAAAACGACATCTGCAGGTAAGAACCTGTGCCAAGGTGAAGTATCGCTGCATAATAATGACAATAATAGTTAGTATATTGTAGCCACCGCAAGACTTTCTTCTATATTTTCCTATAAAAATTCCCTAAGTGCAAATAATTAATTTTCATCTTAGAGAAAATTAACAGTTATCTCGCATATCAAGTTTCGTGCAGTTATATGCCATAGAAGTTGAGATATAGCTTTCCCGTTATCAAGGAACTTTGCAGTATAGCAGCACCACCTATTGGCCGATAACCATCCAAATTGAATCAGCATAATTTTTCATAATGGCCTTCACTTATATCATGTTTTGTTCGATTATACGCAATATAACCTGAGATATAGCCTCCCCATAAATTGCAGAAACCGCTGTATAGCAGCGCCACCTGTAGAGCTGTTGACACAAAAAGTTGACAGACACTCATGTAGGTTAAGGTACATCAACATACAAATTTATATGCAATTCTGTGCAGTAGTTCCTGAGATATAGCTTTCCCTTAAATTGTAGAAATCGCTGTATAGCAGCGCCACCTGCGGTACATAAGCATTCAAATTGAATAAGCATAATGTCTCATAATGGCCTGCTCTTATATCAACTTTTGATTGATTATACGCAATAGAACCTGAGATATAGCTTTGGGAAAATCGATGTATAGCAGCGTCACCTGTTGAGCGGTTGGCACCAAAAGTTGACAGGCACTAATTTAGATCAAAGTGCATATACATGTAAATTTGTATGCAATTCTGAGCAGTAGTTCCGGAGATACAGTTGCCACAAAATGTTTCTCACACACACACAGACAGACGGATAGACAGAGAGACATTTTCTAAAAATAGTCAAATCGTGTTCTAGACCTCTCAAAACGTGTAAATCCTTCGGAAACAGGAAGTCGAAAGTTTTTACGAACCTAATACTGTCTTCTATTGAATAAAGAAGAAAGTCATAAATAAAAAGTATGAAATGTAAAATTAGATTAAAACGAGAAAAATATAGTTTAAAAAAGCACTTTTAAAGTTAAAACCTTTTTTTTTTTTTTTTTTTTTTTTTTTTAGTGCTAGAGGCCTATTTCAGTCGGTACAGTTGTCGAATTTTTATAGGTCACTCTTAATTAGTGCTAGAGGCCTATTTCAGTCGGTTTATTGAATGGTGATTTATTGAATGAGGTCCCCCCCAGGCACAACTTTGACATGAGTCCCCCCCAAGGTACCCCTATTTCAGTCGGTACAGCGTTGTCGAATTTTTATAAGTCACTCTTAATTATTGCTAAGGGCCTATTTCAGTCGGTTTATTGAATGGGGATTTATTGAATGAAGTCCCCCCAAAGCACAACTTTGACATGAGTCCCCCCCAAGGTACCCCTATTTCAGTCGGTACAGCGTTGTCGAATTTTTATAGGTCACTCTTAATTAGTGCTAAGGGCCTATTTCAGTCGGTTTATTGAATGGGAATTTATTGAATGAAGTCCCCCCAAGGCACAACTTTGACATGAGTCCCCCCCCAGGCCCAAATTTGACATGAGTCCCCCCCAAGGTACCCCTATTTCAGTCGGTACAGCGTTGTCGAATTTTTATAGGTCACTCTTAATAGTGCTAAGGGCCTATTTCAGTCGGTTTATTGAATGGGGATTTATTGAATGAAGTCCCCCAAGGCACAACTTTGACATGAGTCCCCCCCAGGCCCAACTTTGACATGAGTCCCCCCCCAAGGCACAACTTTGACATGAGTCCCCCCCAGGCCCAACTTTGACATGAGTCCCCCCCCAAGGTACAACTTTAACATGAGTCCCCCCCAGGCCCAACTTTGACATGAGTCCCCCCCCCCAAGGTACAACTTTGACATGAGTTCCCCCAAGGCCCAACTTTGACATGAGTCCCCCCCCCAGGCCCAACTTTGACATAAGTCCCCTCAAGGCCCAACTTTGACATGAGTCCCCCCCAAGGTACAACTTTGACATGAGTCCCCCTCCCAAGGCACACCTTTGACATGAGTCCCCCCAAGGCACACCTCCCCCTCATTGGGAAAAAGAGAAAAAACGTTGTTTTGCGGCTATAAGACAGTTTGGACTTCCAACGTTATTTGTTACAATATCTGCAGCTGAAACACATTGGTTTGATTTAATGAAAACTTTATCATGGAATTTAGATCGTCACGAATTAACTAAAGAAGAATTTGTCGATATTAACAAGTTTAGCAGTAGGCCTCTGGCACTAAATTAAATCTGTCAATGTCAGATTTTCATGTTTTAAATAATGAAATAATGTCGTGTCTGTTTTATTTTTTTTTTTTACTTTCTTCTATATTTAATAGAAGAAAATATTGGTTTCATAAAAATTTTCGACCTCGGGTTTTCGACGGATATACATGTTTCAAGAGGTCTAAACACGATTTGACAATTTTTTAGAAAATGTCTGTCTGTGTGTGTGTGGCAAAATTTTGTGGCAACTATATCCGAGGAACTACTGCCGAGAATTTCATAAAATTTGCTATATAGTTGCACCTTGACATAAATTAGTGCTTATCAACTTTTGGTGAAAATCTTCCAATAGGTGGCGTTGGCATCCAGCTTTTTCTAAATTTTTAACTCGGCGTTATAGGACAAAATTTCGTATAAATGTGAACAAAGAGAATTATTACTTTCTTCTGTATTCAATAGAATAAAATATTGGATTCGTAAAAATTTTCGACTTCTGGGTTTCGATAGATTTTCACGTTTTGAGAGGTTCCAAAACACGATTTGGCCATTTTTAGAAAATGTATATCAAGATCTACTATAGAGAATTGCATATAAATTTTTATATAGGTTCACCTTGACCTAGATTAATGCCTATCCACTTTTGGTGTCAATTACTCAACATGTGGCGCTGCTATAAAGTGATTTCCACAATTTTAAGGAAGGCTATATCTCACGGACTACTATATAAATTTATTTGTAGATGCACCTTGACAGGAATAAGTGCATATTAGGTTTTGGTATTGACTTCTCAACAGGAGGCGCTGTAATACAGCGATTTCTACAGTTTAAGAGAATGCTATATCTCAGGAACTACTGCACGGAGTGACATTTAAATTTCTGTGTAAATGCACTTCTTATGAGAAAAAAAATCGTCTGCATTTATAGTATATATAAAATAGTTTTGCTGCCTCGATCGGGGTTGAAACAATATAAATTGCTATGATTAGCTATATTGTTTTACGAAATCGATGCAGCTTTCACAGATTTATGAAGTACATGCCCCCTGACGAGTTTTTACTTCAAATTTTAAGCATTTTTATCCAATTATTATTTCTGTGGTCCTTTATTTTTCTTTCTCCGTCATTACGTTTAATGGTCCTTTTTTATTATTATTATTCATGTCGGCGTAAGTAATTTAAATTGTTTTTGTCTCTTATTGGTTCTTAATCTGTATCGCAACATTTTTGTGTCAGTCTTATCTAAATGTTACAATCAGTTCTATTTTTGTTGTGTTGGTATTGTTTTGTAACTATTAATTGCTAAATTTTAAGGTTAAATTTTATTACGATATTTATCATTTATATATATGTGTGTGTGTGTAACTTTTATGAATTATTTGCACTGAGTAAATTTGCATAGGAAAATGTAGAAAAATGTTTTGTGATTGGCCACAAGATACTAGTTTTATATTGAATTATGAAAGTAGAATTGAAAAACACTTAAAAATAAATTTGGGGCGTCTTTGGAATTCAGAGGGTAAGTCCCTGGCTCATGGGCCTATTCGTTGAAAAGCAATGATCGTTGGTTCGCAAATAACATTCCAATACTATAAATATTTAGAATATCGAGTTTGGACTTCCGGCTAATATTTGCTTTCGAATTATTCTAATAATAGGCTTAGAAGCGTACAGTCAAACAGATACTCAATCCAACCTTTTTCCGTTTGTCTCTCCGTGGCTCAGGTGGTTAGAGCGCCATTTTAGTAACGCGGTGGTCGAGCGTTCGAAGGTCTGAAGTGCTAATTTTTGCAGATAATTAGTAGAAAAGATGTCAATTGATAAAAGAAAATTTTTCGTTGATTACACAATATCCTAAGAATTTTTGAAGAGTTTTTTTAAGAAGCCTTTTTTTTAATGTTCAAATGCTGAAATTTAAGGCAAAAATTTAGTATTCAAACATAAAAATGTCTTATAAAAATTAACTCATCGATAAATTCACAAAGTAGTACACAAACATATTTAAAATATTTTTTAAAACTCAAAATTAAAAAATTGTTTGCAGGGAGAAACATTGTATGCCTATTTTTATGATTCTAAAACAATTATGCAGTTATTTACAAAGGAAAAAAAAAAGTTTTTATGCATATTTGCGTTTGTAATGACCGATAGATGGCACAACCAGAGCAATAACTAATGGCCTATCATAGCAATGCATCGGTCAATGGATCAAATGCCTCAGAATTTTTTTTTTTTTTTTTTTTTTTTTTTTTTTTTTCGTGGTTTATAAAAGAGTACAAATTCTTTTCCGCTGAAATTTATCATTTCGCCTTCATACAAAAAAATTTGCAAAATCATAACTTCGAAAAGATTTATGTGATATGATACATTAAGAATTTGGGTTTTAAAAGTTTTTTTAAATAGATTATTTAGTTTCAAGGCCTTCAAAACATGAAATTATTGCAAAAACTCAATTTTGAAAATTCAACTAAAAACACAATAGATGGGTAAAAGAAAATAAACTAGTATGTTGTGACCACCACAAGACTTTCTTCTATATTTTCCTTACAAAGTCACTCAGTAACAATAAAAAAAAAAAAAAAAAAAAAAACGATTTTTTCAAAGTTTTTTTTTCTTTAAAAGTAAAAAAAAAACGATAACTTTGTTTTAAATTATCACATATTTATAGTTCAACCATTCGTTTTAAAAGTATTGATGAGACCTTACGAAAGATACCCATCTTGAAAATTTACTTGAAGCGATGTCCCCACATGCTTAATTTTTTTTTCCTAATTAACTACTACAATTATCAATAATTCATGTTAATTTTACAAACACAGGTTAAGAATAACTCTCATTATGTACGTTTATACGAAATTTTGTCCTATACTGCCATGTTAAAAATTTAGAAAAAATACGATCACAGCGCCACCTGTTGAGCGATTAATCCCCAAATCTAATCAGCACCAGTTTATGTTAGGGGCCAACTAAATACCAAGTTTGGTTAAATTTCGTTAAAAAAAAAAAAAAAAAGATTTTTTTTTTGTTGTTGTTAAAAGTAAAAAAAAATCGATAACTTTGTTTCAAATTATCAGAGATTTATAGTTCAACCATTCGTTTTAAAGGTATTGACGAGACCTTTCGAAAGATATGAAAATTTACTCCCCTCGAGGGGGGGTGGCAAGGCTCCTACACATAAAAAAAAATTTCCCAGTTGACAATCTCTATTGTAAATAAATCTTGTAAATTTCATAATGATTACTAAAAAATAATTCTCTTTATATACATTTATACAAAATTTTGTCCTATATCACCATGTTAAAAATTTTGAAAAAGCGGGATGGCAACGCAACCTGTAAAACAATTTTTACCAAAAGTTGATAGGCACTAATTTATGTCAAGTTACAACTACATACCAATTTGCATGAAATTCTGTGCAGTAGTTCCTGAGATATAGTTGCCACAAAATTTTGTCACACACACACGCAGACAGACATTTTCTAAAAATGGTCAAATCGTGTTCTACAGCTCTCAAAACGTGTAAATCCATCAAAAACCCGAGGTTGAAAATTTTTACAAATCCAATACTTTCTTCTATTGAGTATAGAAGAAAGTAAAAATATTGCACTTTTAAATGTTCCTTCCTATTCGATGTTTCAATATAGGTTTGGCAAAATTTCAATCCAAATCCCTTTTGCAAAGATTTACTTGATTATGACCTGTACATTTTCTTTCTTAGGAGCTTTCATATCTAATACGACATTTTTACATGGCTTAAAGAAAGAAAGAAAATATTATTGATTTGGAACGTGAATCAAGCCGATCTCTTTCGTTGCAAGATTTTTTTGTCACAGAGTTTTGCCATTTTTCTTCCGATGTTATTCCTAAAGTTAAAATAAAATTAGTACGTTGTGGCCACTACAAAATTTTCTTCTGTATTTTCCTATAAAAATTCATGCAGTACACCTTAAAATTATTATTTATCAAAATCATTTTTCATGATGAAAGCAATATCAGAGAAGTACAACACTAACTATCAAAATAAAATTCATTTCATGCTACATAAGAAATATCTTTAAAAATACTTTTTTTAATGAAAAAAAATCAATAACTTTGTTTTAAATCATCACTGGTGTATAATCCAACCATGCGATTTAAAGGTATGGACGAGTTTTTTTTAAAGACACCAATATTGAAAATTTTTATCCCCAGGGAAGAAGGTGGAGCGATGTTACTACATATACATAAAACTGGTTGATTATTATATATGTATATATATATATTTAATTTTATAATGAAAAGTTAAAAAATAATTCCCATTATGAACATTTATATGAAAATTTATTCTACATTGCTGCATTAAATATGGGGGGGGGGGGGAGAGGGGATGATGACAAGGCCACCTGTTGAGAGATGTAACCTCAAATCAATGTAATCAACACCAGTTTGGGTGTTACACACTACATTTGGTTAAATTTGGTTCAGTGGTTCGTAAGTTACGGCGTCCACAAACACACGAAAATGCATCAAAAGCTGGAGTTTTACAACTTTCACGAATCCAATATTTCCTTCTTATGTATATAGAAGAAAGTATTTATTTTATTTTATTTTATTTTATTTATTTATTTACTTTTAGAGTTCGATAATAAACAATTTTTGATCTAATTTATATTATATAATGTATTAAAATCAATGCGAAGAGAAATTTATTTTATGATAGGTTTTATTTTTCATTATATATATTAAAGAAAAAGAAAAAGAAAGAAAGAAAAATAACATAAAGAAAAATAAAGGAAGAAGAAAGTATATACAAGACCGCTGACCGAAATGGAAACGTCTGCATTTATATGGGTGTAATAGTTTAACTTTCAAACCATTCCTATTATTTAAATTTAACAGGAAACAATATACAACGCCTTGTGCATTGTCTATGTATTTCATATGCTCCATACACTGCACTGCAATTTGGTTTATAAAAAAGGGTGACATTACACTTTTGAAAATGCATTTTAAAGCATTTTTCATTGATAGCTATAATCTATAATATTAAAACACAAAGCCTTTTCTGTAAGACCAAAATCGTACGATATGGGCATGCGCGAGAACATTTTGAACCAATTGGAACAAGTATCTATAATATTAAAACACAAAGCCTTTTTTGTAAGACCAAAATCGTACGATCTGGGCATGGGTGAGAAAATTTTGAACCAATTGGAACGGGAATATTCCTTTCTCTTTATGCAGTGCAATACGAATACCGATGATAAAGTTTGATTGAGCAGACGACATTAATACGTAACGATTTTGGTCTTACAGAAAAGGCTTTGTGTTTTAATATTATAGATTTCATATGTCTATGGCAGACGCTAATTGAAACTCAATCATAAAAATAATTCACACGATTAATTCATCGATTCATATTTCTCAAGGAAGTATATTAAAAACAAAGCAATTCGCGAATACTTATCTGTTGCATTTATGTATGATCGGTTATCATTGTATGCTTTTTCGACGAACATTTCTTTACACAGGATGTGGCGCCATCTGTTTTTTCCATTTCTTAAAAGAAGAAGAAATTTTTTTTTTTTTTTAATTAACAAATTGTCAGAGTTTATTGTTCTTTAAAAGTTAACTTTTTTATCAGTTGAAAACTTTGTTTAGAAAAGATGGAGATAGATATTTAAAATCAAAGGAGATTTTATTTTATTTTATTTATGTACATTTATTTTTTTACTATAATTATTATAATCTCTGATACTTCATTTTGATACCATATTACAGTAAAAATAATTCAACAAGAATAACATTAAAATATCGATAATTTATACGAGTAAAAATTTACATTGTGTAGTTTATTATTAAAAATGTAAAGTATTAAATTCATTCTTATTTATTTATTTATTTTTAACAGTATACTTTTGTTGAAATATACTATTTTCTTGGAATAAAGTGTTATAATACTATTCCAGTAAAAACAAATTTTAACTGTATTTCGATTTGCAGTTTATTTTGAGAATACAATGAATTAATATTTTGGAATATATCCAAGTGGTTTTACAAATATAGGAAGGAAAAATCAGAATCAAAACTATTATTTTACACTTAAAATGCACTTATTGTCTTGGCAAATTAGAATTAATGATACATTTTACAAGTGAATGAAATCTTTGTCTTTCATGCATATCTTTTATTAAAAAACTGTGACCTGTTATCGTTGATAGTAAGTTAATATAATTATAATCTGGTAGTAAGTCTTTGTATTTATTCATTTTGCGTGAAAAACAACTAATAAATTTCACAGTAAGCATAAAACGAGTTATTATTATAGATTATAGATTATTAGTCGATTTGGTGTGACAGGGAGGAATTCTATTGCGGAATTAATTTACATGCTTGATGCTTTGATAAGTATTATCTCAAATATTGATACTATGTCATTGAGAAATATTTATTCTTTCGATAATTTATATAAATTCTGCTTTTCTTCTAATTACTCCTAACACTCTTTTGGTCATATTTAGAGTAAAAATAGGAAAACCTTGGGATTTTATTTTTAATATATGAAGTATGCTCAAATTTTGTATATTGAAATTTCATGAAATTTATCCCTCCTCCCTCCAACCAAAAGATAATTGATTAAAGCAGGGGTTTTAAACCAGTTAAGAGCAATACGAAATATTAAAGCAAGGGTGTTTTTAACTTTATGCCGTGAAAAGATTTTAATTGCACATAATTCGTCAAATTTTGACGAGTATTAACTAGTAGATCTTAAATTCTTTTATGTTTCTTCACATAAAATATAAATTTTTCCTAATGTGGAAGACCTTCGTTTGAACTTTAATTAGAGATTCGTCTGCTTAGAAAAGAGACAGTTTATGGGATTTGTCGCATAAATAACCGTGGCGCTGAAATGCGTAAAATTATTTTAACAAACGATTAGATAAATTCACATCGAAGCAAGAAATTTATGCAATGCACCATTTTTTTATTTTATTTATTTATTTATTTATTTTTTTTACTTTAATCGGATAACTCGGGGCAAGTTGGCCATAGAGGTATGTTGGCCAAGTTCGTATTTTTTTTTTTTTCCGTCAGACAGCGTTTTAAGGGTAGCCATGGTTGTACCGTCTTCATTCTGTCACATAAATGTCATTGAAGAAAGAGCGTCCATTAAGGAACGAGGGAGAATTTCAAAAATTTCATAAGATGAGTAAATGTCGTCGTTCATAAATAATCGTTTTTCATTTGTTTGTAAAGTACATTTTAGGTTTTGATAAGTGGTCTTCAGGAAGGTAATTTTGTTATTATAGGATGTCTTTGTTTATTGAAATGCATAAGAAATATTTTTTTTACATTGATGAAAAATAAAAACTGCGATATGGGGCTAGTTGGCCCATTTCGCACGAGCGCTCGCCCGGTGGGCCAACATCTCCAAAGAGTAATTGTAACGAAGGTCTCGAAAAACAACTTATTTACACACTGGAAAAAACGGAATTTGATTCTGGGTGGAAGGAGAGAATGGAATTTTGATATCTATATAATTGGTTCAGCTTATTTGAATTCCTGGTTATTCGAATCAGCCTTAAATAATAATAATAATAATAAGGTTGTTTACCGCTTACTCACATTAAATTACCGACTCTGTTGTAAAAAACTTTAATATTTTTACAGATACATATTTTATGACATCGTACATCACAAATCGACCTAACGCAGATTCCACCTCGGAACCCGCTGCAGTTAAAACTCCAAGTTTGGCACCGATTTCACTGAGTTCTCTTCCAGGACCATCTGGTATCAATTAATTCTCAAACAAAAACCTTGATAGAAAGGATGATTCTTCGCCAAACGCTGTGGGGCATTTTCTAAGGGCATAAGCCTGGAAAAACTTGCAGCGAAAGGGACCATATGGAATTTGTAATAAAGAGAAAATGGAACTGTGTGTTATTACATGATACAACAGACAAACAAACATTGCAATAAGAACAAATGACGGCAAAACAGAAAAAAGAAAACATGCTACAAAAAGGAAGAAAATTTTACAAAAAGATTATTTTACCGAAAAAAGAAAAAGAAAAAAAAAAAAAAAATTGAACGACGACTTCGAAGCAAGAAACGGGTAAGCGAAAATGAGGCAGGACAATCTGTATCTCTGCTGTCTTAAATCATTTGAAAGCAGCAAACTAGGAGAACAATGGGTTCAATGTACCATGTGCAAATGCTGGGTACATAAATCATATGTTACTGATTTGAAAAACGATATTTTATGTTTCTCTTCATTCTAAATTATATCTATAAAAGCAATTTATTAGATTATAATTAAAGTTACGATTTGAAAACGCTATAATTTTAAAACTATCCATCAGAGCGATTTGATATTTTACCAGAGCTATCGTGAAGCAATGGAATTTTGTTTGGGAGAAGAAAAGAGTAGTTCCAACACGTTTCTATAGATGGCGCTGTCAGGGTAATGTCAGGGGAAACGCCTGAATGGACTCATTAAACACAGGAATATTATTAGCAACGCAATGGAGTAGCAGGAAACAATAGACTTCAAGGGCTTATTACAATATTTTTAGCAAAAGGACAAGAATACGTGTTTATAGTGAAAAGAGAAAAAGATGAGCTTCATGAAACAAATACTTTACGGATAATTAACGGCACATTTTGGAACTACTTTTTTCCTCCCCCAAACAAAATTTTATTGCCTCACGATTGCTTTGGTAAAATATGAAATCGCTCTAATGGGTAGTTTTAAAATTATATCGTTTTGAAATCGTAACTTTAATTATAATCACCCTGTATTTATAATTTAAAATTGATTATTCTTTTAAATTTAAGATTTTTTCCCTCGTGTATAATTTTGCATGTTTATAATTTTATGGTTTTATTGAGTAATGTTATATGAATGATTTTCATTAAATTATGTTCTGTTTTCGTTTACACGATATAAAAATCAAGATTCGATACAATTTTTGAGCATTTCTTTAATTTCAACACTATCAGAATATTAAACATGTAACGTGAGCAAACTTACCCCACAATCGGGGTAGGTTGAGTGAGCCAAGCAACTTGGTGTCAGTTTGAGCTTCTAAACTAATACTGATAGTTAATATTTTCAAATTTCACTATGATGACTTCTTCCTGTAGGTACATTGGTATTAACGTAAAAATAAATTTAAAATAATGAGTTGTAATTTAAAATAAATAAATAAATAATAGAAGAAAAAGTGGAGCAACTAACCCCGGTCTACCCTAGTTGTTACAATTACATAACGATTCTAGACATTTTTTCAAATAGTGAAATACTTATATTTGTCACTACTTGCCTAGTAATGATTTAATAAAATCCTTCTAAAACTATATGTAGAGACAATAAGTCTCTGGCAGGGGTGGCACCAGCTAGGTGACCAGGTAGGCACGGGCCCCCATGTCGGGAAGTCCCCCCCCCCCCCCATAAGGTCATATCTCTAAAATCTGTCGGAGAAAATGAGGATGTTTTCAGTTTTTCTCTTTTTAGCAGCATTTTTTTTTTTCCTTTTACAAATATGGAGCATTTAAATTTTTTTTCAACGAATCTCTATAATTTTTTATACTAAGTAAAGGAAATATTAGAACCTTGATTTACGAAATGTATATTGTATCTTGTATAACTTAAAACGACTAGCTGTAGAATGTTGAAATTTTTATACAATGGCGTTCAAAATTAAAGGAACAACTTCCTTTCCCATTTTCTTCTTTTGCACATAACTTTTAAACAAATAAACGTATGAACATAAAATTTGGATGGCATGTTTGTTATTCTATCATTAATCAAATTTTATATAACTTTAGCATAAGTAATAATTTTTAAACTAATAATTATTTAATTTTTCTCAAAAGTAAGCTTTGAAAAAAATGAAAAATTGCAACAATTTTAGAAAAGAAAACTTAAGGAAAAATGGTGGTAAGGATGCATTACGGATAGGTGAAGTCGCACATGCCTTCAAATATCAAACTAAATCCCGATTTTTCTTTCCGTATTCACTTTTTTTTTTAACTTTTATAACAGATTCTTTGAAAAAATATAATTACTATTTCATAAACTATGAGCTCCACCATGATAGTAAAAATGTCGATAAGTAACTTTATAATGAACGTCTTATCCAATTTTAATGTTTGTATGTGTATATATTTTTTAAGTTATTCACATGCGAAAAAAAGAAGGAAAAATAAGAAGCAGAAAATTGAATACAAGAAGAAAAATCTAGTTTTATTCTAACACATGCATGTATGTGCACCTTCACCTGTCTGTAATGCATCCTTATGAGCATTTTTCATTAAGTTTTATTTTCTAAAATTGTTGAAATTTTCCATTTTTTCCAAAGCTTACTTTTCAGAAAAATGAATAATTATTAGTTTAAAAATTATTACTTATGCTAAAATTATATAAAATTCGATTGCTGATATGATAACGGACATCATATCCAAATTTTATGTTTCTGTGTTTATTTGTTTAAAACTTACGGGCAAAAGAAGAAAACGAGAAAACAAGTTATTGCTTTAATTTTGTACACCAGTGTATTTGAGGCTTTTGTAACATTTTATTACTCACTACCAATTTTTCTGTACTTCACCGCCCACCTTAGAGATTTCTGAGTTTTGTCGTGATGTACCAGTATATTTAACTAAAACGCTTAAATTCAATGAATTCTGATTGTGTAATGTTGTCTTTTCTTTAATGCAATATAAAATTATTAAAATTACCTAAGATTAAAAGCTAAAATCAAAAATTAGTATTTCTTTACAGGAAACTTAAGTGGTAATGTACAGATTATTAGAGAACTCTTTGTATTCAGAAATGATGCCAAGATAAAAAAAAATTTGTTTTAGTATGTAAAAATAAAATCGGGGTAAGCTAAATTATTTCCTCTGAAAGTCGCGTGATTATGCGCTTGGATTTCTTAAAAAGACTACCACAGAGAACACCTCACCCAGACCTAGAACCATAGCTTAGTTAATTTGTCTTAATTTGTCCCAACACCATCAAACTGCGTATATTTAATTGCACTGGTTTTTACATGCCACTAGTGGTCGATAAGTTCTGCTCTAAAAACTGGTAGACGGGAAGCCCCAATTTAGGACGTACAGTCGGTAACAAAAGTGTCCGAACACTAGCAAAAATTCCTATGTAAAAAAAGGAAAATTCATACGGTTTTGTTAAACAACTCCTTATCGAATCATGTTCTTAGTCAGTGTAAGAACATGATTCGATAAGGATTTATTTAACAAAACGGTATGAAGTGTACTTTTTTTACATAGGAATTTTTGCTAGTGTTCGGACACTTTTGTTACCGACTGTACGTCGTGCTCTTCTGCTTAGCCTTTCTTAGTTTTCTGTGGTTTTTTCTGAAACTCGCATGAATATAGGCAAGGATCCCTTAGGAAGACCCTCCACGGTGAGCATACCACCCAGACCAGTGTTGCCAATTTAGAGGAATTTCTGCTAAATTTAGTGGATTTTTGAAACGATCTACGGAAAAAAAAAATAAAAATTTAGGGGATTGGATTTTACATTGTACTAGTGCTACACTATGGGCAATTGAATTTTTAGCGGATTTCCATGTGTACTTTTAGCGGGGGAAAAAAGTTTGTGTTGGCAACACTGACCCAGACCCTAGCATAGTCAACTGGCCTTCTTAAACCTTTCACGCCCAAGGGAAATATTTTTCCCTTTTACAAAAATCGTTATCGATTGTTCAATTATTATTGAATCGATATTTTTTTTTACTGAATGTCAAAATAAAACGTATGTCCAAGGCAGCAAATGTGTTTCTTAACGAATAAAAAAAAAACGTATAGAAAATAGGACACATAATAAATTTGTTATGTGCAATGTCCACTTGTGCTTCACAAGTAAACGAAATTGTTTCGTAGAATACCATAACTAGCTATTTATTTTACTTTTCTGATAATTTTTATATTACAAAGCAATAAATTTGTACTACAAAGCAATAAATAAAATACCGATATAATAAACCTAACTCTTCGTTTATTTACTTTTATGGTCCATAGGGAAAATATTTCCCATGAAATTATAGGAAACCTATAAACCCTGCTATGTTTTTCTGGTGATATTCTCTTACTTTACACCCACAATAGCTAAAATATTGTGTTGTATTGGCATATTTAGTCTTGGAAATCTTATGGTCCTGAAAGGGTTAACCAACACCATAAAGCATGCGCATGTTTTTTTTTTTTTTTTGTTTTTTTTTTGCGTTGGTTTTTATACATCATAGAGTCCTATTCTGTAGTACTTATTCTATTTGAACGATTATTCTGAATATCAGTTACGATACGTATTTTAGATTTTTTCGCCAAAACTTGTTCGCCAAATGTTGTCTGTCACAGATACTTCGTTCTGTGTGAAGCCGGCCAAGTGCCATGACCTGAGCTTGCTGCCTCAATGCGGCTAATGCCCGTTGCTGATCGTATTAGAGAGAAACTGCACTTGTCCGGCTTGCATCGACGAAGAATCAGTTATTGCCATGTTTCTCCCCCCTTTCTCTTTTATATTTTTGCCCTATACATACACATATTGGGAGAAATTTCTCATTCTCTCTCTTTTACGGTAGAACTTCGTAGCAATCTGAATTTGTACACTCAATTGAAAATGGTTACAGGTCGCATATTCATTCATCTTACATTTGCATTTCGGAGGAAACCTTACATCATTTGGAAAATGACATTGCGTTTTGAATATTGGCCTCCTCCTCCAGATAGAACGTTTTTGACAATATTGCCTACATTTAAATATGCTCACAAAATATGTCTTTATGGATAAGAGAATAGAGGCATGTTTTTCATGGTAGAAACCGATGAAATGTTTCATAATTGCAATTAGGAATGAAAACTTTCGTTTCTATAAACTGAATTATTTATTTAAATTAGATTTCAGAAAATACCTATCTAATAATTCTAATAGAGACAGTAGAAATGTGTATTGTTTGAAGTTTATTAAAAAAAAAAAAAAAAATGAAAAATTTACTAATTACTTTATTTGTAGTAAAGTCTATGAATAAAATAATTAGATAACTTTTTTTTTTTTTTTTTTTTTTTTTTTTTTTAAGGGATTCAATACAATTTAATTCAAAGTTAACAACTTTTACATTTTTTATAACTATGCAAATTACTTCATTGCTAAATTAGTTGTTATAGGTGGATTCTGTTCAATTCTCCATCACATATTTGATCTTATAAATTTATACGATAGGGCATATTATATTCTATTCATATTAAGTGAAATGAACTGGACCATTTCCTCAGCATAGTCTACATTGTAATGCTCTATCCAATAAGCTACCCTATCACCGATTCGACAGATTTACCTTATTCTAATCTGCTGACTAGTTTTATTTGTGTTAATTTCTTATTTTAGTTTTCATGCAATCTCATACTATTTCCAATGCAATGATCCTCATAATGCAAATTTGTGCAAAATTTTGTCTTATTTTGCAATGTTATAAAAAAACTTAAATTTCGAATAATTTACGAATCTTTCAAATTAGAATATTCATAGTCCAAAGATATATTTATTTCAGCATTTTAAATGATACTTTAAAACCGATTCGATGTTTTTACGATGAAAATAATTCTCATAATACACTTTTATGCAGCATTTTGCCCTAGTCTCCCATGTTAAAAAATGATCCTTTCATTTTATTTATTTCTCACTGAAATAATTCTTTTGCCAGCCAAGCCCGTACGAAATTTTCGCACTTTTTAAAATTATTATTATTATTTTTATAGACGCCATTTTTTCATATGCATAAGCAAATTTAATATTATACATATATATATATATATTTATTTATTTATTTATTTATTTTTATTTATTTATTTTTTTTTTTTCACGTGAAAGCGTATTTTGTTTTATGCTGAAGAAAAAAAAAAAAAAAAAAGCAACAATTAAAAATTTAAATGTCTATTTTAAAGCAATGTCTATTTTCCTATTTTAATTAATTTAACAAAAAAAAGAAAATCGAATCAGAAATTCGTTACAAATACGGTACCAAATGAAAGGGGCGATTTTTCTGAATCCGTCGGATTAAACAGCTTATCGATCGGACAATTAGATTTTTAAAATTAACTAAAGTATGAAATTTAGGTGGCAACTTGCGTTCACAGACAGACGGAATCCAAGGAAATCTCTTAAGCCTTTCTAAGCGTGACAGAGTCAGTTAGTCAGTGATGAGCATAACTATATATGCTGATTTCAAAGAAAATGTATGCAAATTTTCCCAACGCTAAGACAGTAATTTACAAAAAAAAAATTGTATAACCCCCACTATCTCCTTAACATCATTTATTTTTACATTTTCTAAGAACAGAAAATTAAAAGAGGTCATGTTGGAAAAAGCTTCTATCTGTTTTTGACAGATGCATCATCATAACTTTTAAAACAGAATGCTGTTTTAAAATAAATAAGCTTCTTCTTTTAAAAAGATCGACCGTATCATAGCTTTTTAAATCTCTATTACGTAAGCTAAAGCGTTATTCAACCTTTATGACGTCAACATAAAACAAAACTTCGAAATTAAATCGCATTAGAAAAAATTCTGGAGTGGCTCCACTCGACTTGCTGAATATTTAAGGGACAATGGACATCATAAATATTTTTTTTATAAAATACTGTCTTAAAGTTATGAAATTTTGCATACATGTTGTTATGCTCTTGTTTAAATCAACAGCTGTAATAAAACCAAGAGAGCTATTTTGCGCAATCCTCTTTACCAGGTAGGTTTGATTGCGCATTTGGGTAGGAAAGATTGCGCTTAAGTATAACTGCAATCAAATTATTAACAATAATAATTAAACTTAAAGGACATTGTTGTAATTTTTTTGTAAACAAATATTTTCGTATTAGGAGTGGATGCTTCAATTTAATAGCTAAAAAATATCACAAAAATAAAAGAAATAAAAAAAAGAATTATATACATACATACATATGCTCTTTAACTACATTTCTTGCGACCATGGAAGACTCTGCGCAAGTGCGGATTCAACGAGTCCACTAGTAAAGTAGGGGAGACAAGCTTTTCGTTGAGAGAAAATAAGCGATAAGGGAATACTGAATGACTGGATGTTTACTAAATTCAAACCTGTTGGTCAACTTGGAAACCCTCCAAGATTTTCCACTCGTCCTCACTGCTAGGCGTAGGAAACGTGGTTACGCTATACACTCCTTCTCATATTTATAAGGACACTTTATGTTTTGAAATAGCTAATGTAAAAATAATTGTGAACAAGATTATACTAAGTGCACTTAATATATCTAGTATTCTAAAAACCAAAACTGCTATAATTTTTTTAATATGAAACAAAATTAATAAAAAGCAATGCAAAATATTTTTTTCTCCACGTTTTTAGATGTTCATATTCATAATTATAGGGACAATCAAGATTTTTTTCGTTTTATTTAACTTACTAGCGGATAAATTACAGTTGACATGCGAATTTGTTAACTACTGGGCTAGATTAATTTATATATAAGCCTTTAATTTTTCTTGGACGGACATTACTGATAATTCCTCGAAAAAAAGAACGCTCATGTATAGTGAAGTATGATAAATGTGTTTTTGAAGGTGAAGGATAATTTCAATCCACCGAATTTCTAATGAAATTCGAAGATCTAAAATTGCTGAAGGAAATGTGATCAAACTTTGAACTGCTGGTTCGATAGGAGAGAGATATGAAGCAAAATCAGAGTTGTTTTACAGAGATCGAAGACTCATAATTCTTCTTACTGTTCTACTGATAATGGCTGCTGCTGAATTTGCTCGTAATTTTTAACGAAAGGTTGGGGTCCACATTTATGCATGTTTAAAATAATTAATAATATGTTAAAATGAATAGAAAACCTGTAATAATCAATAAGCACTTAATGGGGGAAAGAACGTCTGTGTTAAAGTTGAATAAAGACAATATTAAATGGTAAAATGTTGCATTTTCGGATGAAAAACATTTTATTCTTGATTAACGAAATGGTTTTAACAGTTACGGGCACGATCTGAAGATAGCGAAAGACAGAGTCGATTTTTTAAAGGCAGATATGAATCGGGCATTTTAAAGGTAGATCTATGGAGCTCTGGGGAGCTGTTTCTACTGAAGGCAGAATGAATTTAGTAATGTTTTCTATTATTATGAACATTAAGAGAATATCCGCAAATTTTAAACGTGGAATTCTCAGATTTTTGTTAGATTTTCGGGGGTAATAATATTTTTTTCAACAAGACTTACATTTTTGCTCTACTTCTAGAGCAATAGGAAATAGTTTGAAGAAAGAAATTTCTGTATTATTGCCTTTCTCGTGGCCTAAAAGTTGAAAAAACCTTAACTTATCATATTAGAAAAGTGCATGAAAGTGGAAAGCAATTTTAAATAGTTTAAATATATTCAGAATATCATTTATGCAGTATGAAATGGTATTGAAACTAAATAATAATAATCATAATCATAATGCGTATATATATACCAGAGAAAATGTCTGACTGTTTCACCCTAAAAAGAGACCCCATAAAATATTAATTTAAAAAATAACTGAAAAAAAAAATTACTAAGATTCGAGCTGTCTTTATAATTGTGAACACCAGAAAAATCATCTTTTTGACCGTATTTAAAGTTTTTTAAGATAGAAAAACGATAAAACTTTTTAAATATAGTCTATTAATGAAATTCAAATTAATAAAAAATATATTTGTTTAAATAATAGTGTTCAGTGTTTAGTTAATATAGAAAAACGGGTGTCCTTATAATTATGAGAACCAGTATATATATATTTAAAAAAAAAAAAAAATAACGCATCCAAGTGAAAATTAGTTCAATTCCTTTTCAGTTTGAACGGTTTCCTGTTTGCTGACCTAACCTGTCATTGTCCACAATCGTTGCACTTTTTTAAAAAATAGTGCAGCTTTCGTCCAACCATTTGCCACAAAATAACTCATTCGACACTGATTGCACGGAATATATTTCTGCGGCTAAAGACAGGTGGCACCAAAGCTACCAAGATCGTTACACAGTAACAATCTAGGTGCATTTGTGTTGTCTCTTGGAACAGTTCCAGACATTCATTAAACTCATTCTCATTATCTTGTCATTAACAATAAGCTGCGTAATCTCTCCTAGTAAGGAATTTAATGGATCAATGCGCAATTTCTCCTAAGCAACAAATGCGCAAACTCTACCATTTTGATTGAAGAGATTATGCAATCTTCTATTTAATGATTATTCGCTTTTATAAAGAACTGTTGATGTTAGCACCATTAGTCTAGGTTAATAGTTTATGAGAAATTGAAATTTAAAAATATTTTGTACTACTGGCATTTTATAAAAATTCCTCGGAAGTGAGATGAAAATTTAAGCATTTATTTTTGAAAACATGACAAATAACCTTGTTTTATCGAAGACAATTGAAACAATCAGCATGCATTTTACTAACTATTGCTGTTGTACAACCAAAGAATCTCTAACGTTATAGGTTCTTTGGTACAACTACCTGGAGTAACAGCGCTCGCACTCTACTCCTTCCTTTCGATCCTCTATGTGAGCAATTTCACCTATCGCGGAATCCCTCCAAACTTTACCTTAATTTATGACAATATATGGCTACCCAAAATTAAGCGAAAACGTTATTTTCGATTTAATGTAAATGATGAAAATTCTTTATTAAATTTTACTATAGTGTTGACTCTAGGCTAAATTGGCAGGGCGTTCCACCCTGCGGCCCTTTTCTAACCCATTTTAGCACCCGACGGCCCTTTTAAAAACATTTTAGTACCAAGTAGCCTTTTCAAATATTTTAAATGTTCAGTGGCCTTTAGATACTTTTTTGCCTGACATGTAACCCTCTAGCATATGTTTTACAGCATTCCAGGAACATCAAATGCATATAGCCCACATATATACACGTAAACTTAGTAATTTACTTTTGTGACGTACAAAAATCACAACACAGAAGACCGCAAATTATGCAAATAATGCCCTTTTTGAAAATAGGTTGCCCTTTTTATTGAATTCCCCTCGGTGTCCCTTTTATTCTAGAGTTAGCACTATACTAAGGGCAGAAAGTTTTTAGGAATGATAATTATTTTCTCATACATAAATGATAGACAAAGTAATGTTTGAAATATAATTTTTAACGCTGATTTTTTGCTATAATTACGCTGCTGATGAGGTCTGCTGAATACGAAAATTGAGTTTTTAGTGGGTGATTTTTGGGTATGACTTATGTCAGTAAAATATAACAAGAGATAATTGTAGGAAATTCAAAATTCATTTTGTAAAGATCATATGAGTTTGCTACTTGCAAAATTTGATCCAGATTGGTCAATTTCAAGGTGTGTTTTGTATTATAGTTGTCTGAATAATATTTTACTTTCTTCTATATTCAATAGAAGAAAGTGTTGGATTCTTAAAAATTTTTAACCTCGGATTTTTGATGGCTTTACACGTTTTGAGAGATTTAGAACACTATTTGACCATTTTTAGAAAATGTCTGTCTGTCTGTGTGTGTAACAAAATTTTGTGGCAACTGTATCTCTGGAACTACTGCACAGAATTTCATACAAATTGGTATGTAGTTACACCTTCACATAAATTAGTGCCTATTAACTTTTGGTAAAAATTGTCTAACAGGTTGCGGTGCCATCCCGCTTTTTTTTTAAATTTCTAACATGGTGGTATAGAACAAAATTTTGTATAAATGTGCAGAAAGTGAATTATTTTTTAATAATTATTTTGAAATTTACAAGAATTATTTATAATAGAGATAGTCAACTGGGAAAAAAATTTTGTATATGTAGGAGCATCGCCTCCCCCCCCTCCGGGGGGAGAAGTCACCCCTCGAGGTTAATACATTTTCATGATAGGTATCTTTCAAAAGAGCTCGCCAATACCTTTGAAATGAATGGTTGAACCATCGATCTGCGATAATTTAAAATAAAGTTATCGATTGTTTTTTTTTTTTTTTTTTTTTTTTTTTTTTTTTTTACTATATATGTAATATCGAGAATAAAATTAACCTTTTTTTGGATATTTAGTGTTATACTACTTCCGTAATATGGAAATCATACTGCATTATCATGGGAGATAATTTTATTATATAATGATTTTAATAAATTATTTTTACTGAGTGAATTCGCATAGTAAAATATAAAAGAAGATCGTGTGGTGGCCACAACATTCTAGTTTTATTTAATAACAAGCTTATTATTTTTTAATTAATATAGGTACTATATTCAAACGGGAGTTGAGGAGTGGGGATAGTAGCTTCGCCATATATACATCCTCTTCACAAATATATATGCCATTTTAAATTGTTTTTAAAAATATTTTGAACTGTATATTCATATGCAATACTAATTATCTTACCTCTTAATCTATAATCTCTCTTTATGGTATTGAAATGCAGGGTAAGAGAAAGTTGTGTGTGCCCTATACCAGATTATTTAAAATTATTTTGATATATATTTTAAAATATACTATGGAAATACATGATGAATTTCAAAGTTTTTACAGTCAAGAAAATTTATTTTATTTGCAAAGTAATCAGGCAGATAATTAAAATAATAATATTATTAATAAAATACATTAGAAAAGAAATTTTAAATTACAGCATGCAATATAACAGAAATCAAAGTAATTAATATGTGTTACAAAATAATTAAGACTTTTTATATTTTAGAAAGTTTTCAAAACAAAATAGATTTAACTCAGGTAATGTGAAGCAGTTAAGGTTATCTATCCTCGACAACAGTCAAAACCCATGTTATTCTATGGGGAAATTTTTTTATAGAATTACTCATTCCTTTTTTTTTTTTTTTTTTTTTTTTTTAAATGGCGTTTTTACAATCGAAAGTTTCACAATCGTATTTGTAAAATGAAATGTTCTTAATTCAAGAAATATCTTTTGGAAAAGGAGCACAAATTTAAGGGTTGTGAATTGTCTGAATGTGAAAACAGAATTAACTAGTAATAATGTGGCCACCACATGACTTTCTTCAATATAATTTTATACAAAATTTATTTAATAGAAATTATTTATTAAATTATCAAATTATTTTCCATTATAAATGCAAACGATTTTTATCTGACAGAATCATATTATCATTAAATGCCGAAAGATGTCAATTTTTTGCGAATCAGAAGAAATGACCCCCCCCCCCCTCCCCCTCCCCGCAAGTTTTTTTTTTTTTTTTTTTTTTTAAGATTTTTTTTTTTTTTTTAAATCGATAACATTGTTTTAAATTATCATAGATCTATAGTTCAACCATTCGTTTTAAAGGTATTGACGACATCTTTCAAATGGTACCCATATTGAAAATTTACTCCCCAAGGGGGCGAAATCGATGCTCCCACATGTACATTTTTTTTTCCTAGTTAACTACTACTATTATCAATAATTCATATTAATTTTACAATCACACGATTAAAATAACTCACATTATGTACATTTATACGAAATTTTATCCTATACTGCCATGTTAAAAATTTAGAAAAAAATGCGATCACAGCGCGACCTATTGAGCTATTGTTCCACAAATCTATTCAATACCAGTTTAATGTCAGGGTCCAGCTAAATACCAAGTTTGGTTAAATTTCATTCATTGGTTAGTGAGATACAGCGTCCACAAAATTTGTGATACACACACACACAGACAGACAGACGTTTTCTAAAAACAGTCAAATCGTGTTCAGGACATCCCAAAACGTGTAAATCCATCGAAAACTGGAGTTCGAAAATTTGCACGAATCCAATACTTTCTCTATATATACATATAGCAGAAAGTAAAAATGCATAATTCTATTCAGAAATTATAGAATAACATGGACTTTGGCTGTTGGGAAGTTTAGGTATTGCACGTTCTTAATAGTAAATTCTGACCTAATTATGGAACAGATTAATCACAAATATTTTCAGTGTAATAGCATACACTGCAGAAGCTACGGAATTAAACAATAGCGGATATTGTAAAATAAAAAACTAGTATGTTGTGGCCACCACATGACTTTCTTCTATATTTTCCTATACAAATTCACTCAGTAAAATAATTTATTAAAATTATTATTTAAAAAATTATCTTCCATGATAATGCAGACAATTTTCATATTAGAGAAGTGGTATAACACTAAATATAAAAAAAAAAAAGTCAATTTTATTGTCAATATTACTTTTTTTTTTTTTTTTTTTTTTGTTAAAAATGAAAAAAAAATCGATAACTTTATTTTAAATTATGGCAGATCGATTGTGCAACCATTCGTTTTAAAGGTATTGGCGAGCTCTTTTGAAAGATACCCATCATGAAAATTTACCCCCCCCCCCCGGGGGAGGGCGGTAACAAGGCTTCTACACATACAATTTTTTTTTCCAATTGACTATCTTTATTATAAATAATTCTTGTAAATTTCAGAATGATTACTAAAAAATAATTCTCTTTATGCACATTTATACAATTTTTTGTCCTATATCACCATGTTATAAATTTAGAAAAAGCGGGATGGCAACGCAACCTGTAAGACAATCTTTACCAAAAGTTGATAGGCCCTAATTTATGTCAAGGTGCAACTACATACCAATCTGTATGAAATTATGTGCAATAGTTCCTGAGAGACAGTTGCCACAAAATTTTGTCACACACACACACACAGACAGACAGACATTTTCTAAAAATGGTCAAATCGTGTTCTACAACTCTCAAAACGTGTAAATCCATCAAAAACCCGAGGTCGAAAATGTTTACGAATCCAATACTTTCTTCTATTGAATATAGAAGAAAGTAATAAAAATAAAGCTAGCGAAGCATTATCCACTCTTAATATAGTGTTTCTAGACAACACTGTGTAATCACTAATCAGCTTCTACAAGATATTTTTAGATCTTTTTCAGCAAACGACCTGTTATCAGTTGGCTCTGAGCTCTGACGGATTCACAAACGGGAAATTTCCCTTTTCTTATCTTTGTAAAGTTTTGGTTTATATTTTGGATTGATTATGATATTTTTAAAAAGAAGAAAAATGTGCTCTTGTTGTTCAGATTTGCAGTTGATGAAAATCTTTATAAAGTTTTCGTTTACATTTTGGACTGATAAAGATATTTAAAAAGGGTCAAATTTGCTGTTTTTGTTCAGATTTGCAGTTGAAGAAAATCTTTGTAAAGTTTTCGTTTACATTTTGGACTTGAGAAACATATTTAAAAAGGGTCAAATTTGGTCTTTAGATGTAGTTCAGATTTTGAACGTTTTTAGTGACAGTTGCAGAAAATTAATCTTATATCTTCGTTATGATGAACTTAATTGACAAAGACATGTTCGATTTGACGGAAAATGTTCGTGATATCGAGAGAAATTTTTGTGAGTTTTATTTTGAAGTTCTAAAAGCATATTTTTACTCAGATAATTTTTCAATAGGGAACAGAAATTCATGCAGAGGAACTCATGAGAAAAAACATGATGGTTTGTTCTATCAAGTACAAAAATTCCTTTTATTAGGAATCCAAGATACCTGTCTAGGATTTCGAAAATTCTGTTCATCAGTCTTGAAATATAAAGAAATTGCAAAGTATTTGTCAATGAAAAATCCTATAGGAATATATTGCGTTTCAGGACAATCCTTTTTTACAGCTATAGGTATATGCATATTGATAGACGAAGCTACTGAAAAATATGGATTTTCAAATTCAATAAATTATAAGCAAATTCAGCTAACAATCAATGAGAAAAGGCAGAATTGGAAACAAATATGTTCCTTTATTGCAGAAAGAATTAACCCATGTTTTAAGAATTTGGAAATTGAGCTTGAACTTATTGATGAACGATCAGATAGTTTTTCATTTGAGAATTTCTGCAGAATTAAAGAGGCTGATATCGTAATTATGTCACGATACCTCTCTCGATTCCCTTATTCGGCAAGAACTGGTTTCTTGGAGGTAAGAAATATTTTTATTGTTTACTAGGTGTACTTATACATCATTTATTTAGAATAGATGTTAAGCAGAAAAGTTACTGGTATTTGGAAATTATTCATGTAACTCAATTGGAATTTTATATTAAATCTAAGAAAATTTAATAAATATCACTATCAAATCAATTAGTTTCACCCTTTCTCCCTTCCCATGTAATCCTAAAGGAATTTTTTAATTCCGTATTATAAGAATATCTCACAGAAAATTAAGTTTTTGGAATTATGTTTTTTCCCTCTTTCAACATATTGCCTTTTAGCATAGACAACATTATTACTTTCTTCTATATTCAATAGAAAAAAGTATTGGATTTGTAAAAATTTTGGACCTCAGGTTTTTGATGGATTTAGATTTTCTGAAAGCTATAGAACACGATTTGACCATTTTTAGAAAATGTCTGTCTGTCTGTGTGTGTGTGACAAAATTTTGTGGCGACTGTGTCTCAGGTACTACTGCACAGAATTTCATACAAATTGGTATGCGGTTACACATTGACATAAATTAGTGCCTATCAACTTTTGGTAAAAATTGTCCAACAGCTTACGTTGCCATCCCGCTTTTTCTAAATTTTTAACAATGTGCATAAAGAGAATTATTTTTTAATAATCATTATGAAATTTAAAAGAATTATTTGTAATAGAGATAGTCAACTGAAAAAAAAATGTATATGTATAGGAGCATCAGTCCCCCCTTGAGGGGAGTAAATTTTCATGATATATATCTTTCAAAAGAGCTCGCCAATACCTTTAAAACAAATGGTTGAACCATCGATTTGCGATAAGTTAAAATAAAGTTATCGATTCTTTTCATTTTTAACAATTTTTTTTCTTTCTATGTAATATTGAGAATAAAATTGACTTTCTTTTTATATTTAGTAATGTACTACTTCTCTAATATGGAAATCGTCTGCATTATCATAGAAGATAATTTTTTTAAATAATAATTTTAATAAATTATTTTTACTGAGTGAATTTGTACAGGAAAATATAGAAGAAAGGCATGTGGTAGCCACAACATACTAGTTTTATAGGTAAACTTAAATATTTCTTTTAATTATTTAAACTCAGGAAATTAATATCTCGAAAAGAAACATTTAAATTTATTTATTTGTTTATTTTTAATTTCTTACTTTAATAAAAGGCGACATGTCCAAAATTTGAAAAAAAAAAAAAAAATATTGAATGGCATATCTTAATAAAACGAAACAACAAAAATCCCATTGGATAACATTGAAATGGAGAAAAAATTGATTTCACTGATGTACATCCTTAAATATCCGAAAATATATACAAGTGCTAATCAAGTAAATTTTAGATCGAAAATTAAATGTCAATAATGAATATTCCGTTTAACAAAATGCAATTTTACTTCCCTTCATGGAAAATATCACAACACGGATACTACTCAGCTGAACTGCAAAATATATTTATACAATATAACTCATAATTTTTGGTAGGTGATATATATATACAGGGTGTTTCACAAGTCTGGATACTCCAAAATATCTCGAAAAGAAGGCAAATTCATTGAACACTTTGATTTCAAAAGTTTCGTGGATTTAAATGATCTATCACATGAGGTACCACAAGTGGGCCCCTGGGGAACCCACCTAAAAGAGAAACCGTACATTTTTCTTTGTAGAATCATATTGATCAAAAAAAAAAATCTGTTTTAAATCATATATTACTTTTTTTATTTTGCAGAGTAAGGGGTCTTGGAACTCCGATTCTTATGTTATAAAAAATCTGGATATCACAAAATACCTGAATAAAAATGCAATTCCAATTAGACACATTCATTTCAAAAGTTTCGTTTATTGAAATGACCTATCATATGAACCATCACAAATGAGCCCCCAGGGTCCTTACGTGACACAAATAAATTTTTTCGAAACCATGCTTTTTCTTCCCAAAGTATTGGATTTGTAAAACTTTTTGACCTCTGGTTTTCGATGAATATACACGTTTTGAAATGTCTTGAACAAGATTTGACGATTTATAGAAAATGTCTGTCTCCGAATTTTTTTTTTTTTTTTTAATTAATCTCTTCTGTAAATAATAACAAAAAAGAATTGGATTCGTAAAAATTACTGACCTCTGGTTTTTAAGGAATATAGATGTTTTGAAATGTCTTGAAGAAGATTTGACGATTTATAGAAAATGTGTATCTCTGTGTGTATTTTAAATCTTTTGCCTTTAATTTTCTATTTGTTTTTCTTCTTCTACTTCTTTTCCTTCTTCTTTTTGTGTAAATAAAATTTTTAAAAACATACATATGATCATGCAATTTGGATGCGATGTTTCTTATTAAATTATTTATTAAAGTTTTCAATATTCTGGAAATGTTTAAAGATTACAAATTAATAATAATAATAATAATAATAATAATAATAACAATATGTATTAATAACGACATCCGTTGGAAATAAAAATAAAAATGAATACAGGAACAATAAAATCTGGCTTTGATGAAACATTTGTATCTTTGTCTAACTTTAATGCATTTTTAGTAAACACCAATTCTCATTTAAATTTCTTTTCTAGCAATATTCTTTTATATATACATACATATATATATATAAAACATACATTTCAGAAAAGTTGCATTCATATCAAGTTATTTATTTGTTTATTTATTTTTATATTAAAGTTATATAAAATTCG
The DNA here is from genome assembly GCA_963930645.1 of Salticus scenicus. Taxonomy (NCBI): domain Eukaryota; kingdom Metazoa; phylum Arthropoda; class Arachnida; order Araneae; family Salticidae; genus Salticus; species Salticus scenicus. The sequence goes on from OZ005656.1 coordinate 246,850,454, forward strand.
ATTAATCGTTAGGTAATGAGAGTGATGTTGAAATTTTATCTTCGTTTGTTTATTGGTTTAAAAGTTATGCTCAAAAGAAGACAGAAAAAAAAAAAAGTTGTTGCTGAACTTTTGGAAGTGAATGTGTGTTAAAATGTAAAGTATGTTTCGATTTAATTTATGTGCAGAGAATGACACAAAAATGTTAGTGAGTGCCAATTTGTTTCTGCAACTGCTATATGTGCCAGGACAGGACTAGAGATGAGATAAATAGTTACTTCTCAGTAATAGGTTACTTCGTTCCATACTTCTTTTGCACTGTAAAAAGATAACTGTTACCAGCTGCAAGAAACTCTCTGTGATTGGAGAAAATAATTATTTTCTCCAATCACAGAGAGTTTCTTGCAGCTGGTAATAGTTACTTTTTTACTTTATTTTTTACTTTATGTTTTTAAGTCCCAATGCTTTCGAATAGTAATCTTCACTTTATTTAACACTAGAATTTCTTCAATTAAAAAAAAAAAAAAAAAAAAAAAAATGGAGGTTGTGCGGTTCTGTAAACAAGGTTAAATTGCGTCATAGCAGTGTCATCTAGCTGACGATATGCTCCTAATAAATTGAATCATCATAATTTTTCATAATATCCATTTCATATACCAAGTTTGGTGCAATTATACACGATAGAAGCTGAGATATACCCTTCCCTGAATTGGGAAAAATCGCGTATAACAGCACCACCTATCAGGTGAAATTATATGGATTAGTAAGATCATAGCCTCCTAAACGAGATGCCTTCCGCGTGGCTCGGAAACTTGGCGGTAGATAGCGCCACCTGGTACAGATTGTGCGACTTTTTTATTCAACAGCCACCAAAAAATTTTTAAAGTGGGATTTGATATGCTTAAAAGGCGAATAGAATCGAAGAAACGTCGATTATATATATCCTATATCACTTCTAAAAATTATTGGTGACAGTTGAATAAAAAAGTCCCGCAATCTGTGCCAGGTGGCGCTGTCTACCGCTTGAACTGTTGCCAAGTTTCCGAGCCACGTAGAAGGCATCTAGTTTAGGAGGCTATGGTAAGATAAACAAAACCATTTTCCAACAGAATATATATATATATTTTTAGTACAAATGACTGATTTACAGCGCCGCACAAAGTTGTTAAGATATATTATGGGATATAAATGGAAATTGCTCAATATAAATTTTTAGCGTTAAAGAGAATTTTTCTAGTACAAGTATTCGTACGTATGTAAATTTTAGACGATATACAGGGATACGCAAAACTAAATTCTTACTGCTTTTTCTTTTAGTAATAAAGCTATTTTTGCGAGTTTTCTTCCTTCACGTCATCATGCAGGCAAAATACATTGGACATTAAACATATAACTATAACTGGAAAGGTGTTCAAAATTAATGCGAAAGGCATGATTTTTCTTTCTTGTTCTAAATTGTATTCTGATTTAAATATGTCTCTTTTTTTTTTTTTTTTTTTTTAGTACGAAGGACTATTAGTTTCAATCTACGGATTTTTACGATACCAGATTTACGATAGTTGGACATTTATCGAAATCGAAAATTTATTGAAAATATAATTGAATAATTTGAAAAAAATAAAAAAATAATAAATAATAGTCCTGCATACTAAAGTAAATTCTGCTTTTGCCAGAATTTCATCAAAGTCCTTTTTTTTTTTTTTTTTTTAAGAAAAAGAGAGAAAAGAAAAATTAATAAATTAATAATAGTCAGTATCAAAACGGACAGTATCGGAAAGTTTTTTTTTTTCGGAGAGGGAAAGGTGAGAAGGTGAGTTTTATTAATATTACTCCTAAATATTTTACAATAGCATTGTATTATGATTGATTTATATTTTGATTTATTGCCGAAACGTCAGTGGAGGCCCTCTGTTGAGACTCAAAACGGTTTTGGGCTGTGTCTGTCTGTCTGTCTGTCTGTCGCGCGATAGCGGCCGCAAAAATAGCGCTATTGACTTGAAATTTGGTACACATGTTCATGAGCCCTACGAAATCAGCTGTATAGTTTTTGGTATGTATTCCATTTGCAGTTTGTATACAGGGACACGCCAATTTTTTTCTTATCATTACAGCCTATGGGAGAAATCTGTATGTATCGCGATAGCGGCCACAAAAATCACGCTATTGACTTGCAATTTGGTACACGTGTTCATGTGCCCCACGAAATCCGCTGTATAGTTTTGGGTGTGTATTCCATTTGTAATTCGTGTACAGGGACACGCCAAAGGTTTTCTTATCATTACGGCCTATGGGAGGAATTTGTATGTACCGCGATAGCGGCCACAAAAATCACGCTATTGACTTGCAATTTGGTACACATGTTCATGAGCCCAACGGAATCAGCTGTATTGTTTTAGGTGTGTATTGCATTTGTAGTTCGTGTACAGGGACACGCCAAAAATTTTCTATCATTACGGCCTATGGGAAGAATCTGTATGTACCGCGATAGTCACCGCAAAAATCAAGCTATTGACTTCCAATTTTTGCCGAAACGTCAATGGAGGCCCTCTATTGAGACTCAAAAGGATTTTGGGCTCCGTCTGTCCATCTGTCTGTCTGTCTGTCGCGCGATAGCGCCTGCAAAAATAGCGCTATTGACTTGAAATTTGGTACACATGTTCATGAGCCCCACGAAATAAGCTGTATAGTTTTTGGTATGTATTCCATTTGTAGTTCGTATACAGGGACAAGCCAAAGTTTTTCTTATCATTACGGGCTATGGGAGAAATTTGTATGTATCGCGATAGCGGCCACAAAAATCACGCTATTGACTTGCAATTTGGTACACGTGTTGATGTGCCCCACGAAATCAGCTGTATGGTTTTGGTTGTGTATTCCATTTGTAATTCGTGTACAGGGACACGCCAAAGTTTTTCTTATCATTACGGCCTATGGGATGAATTTGTATGTACCGCGATAGCGGCCACAAAAATCACGCTATTGACTTGCAATTTGGTACACGTGTTCATGTGCCCCACGAAATCCGCTGTATAGTTTTGGGTGTGTATTCCATTTGTAATTCGTGTACAGGGACACGCCAAAGGTTTTCTTATCATTACGGCCTATGGGAGGAATTTGTATGTACCGCGATAGCGGCCACAAAAATCACGCTATTGACTTGCTATTTGGTACACATGTTCATGAGCCCAACGGAATCAGCTGTATGCTTTTAGGTGTGTATTGCGTTTATAGTTCGTGTACAGGGACACGCCAAAGATTTTCTATCATTGCGGCCTATGAGAAGAATTTGTAAGTACCGCAATAGCGGCCGCAAAAGTCCTTCGATTGACTTGCAAATTGGCGCACACGTTCCAGCTTTGCATATAAGTAGCTGTATAATTGTTTTTTGCTATATTTTTTATAAACTGTGTAGAGGGACACGCCAAAATTCTTAACATTACGGCGTATGGGGTGAATTTCGTTTAAACGCATTTTAATAACATTACTTTGCAATGAAGAAAATGAAACTAGCGTACGTGAGTAAAATGCTTAAACTTATGTTGTTTGAAGAAAATATGTGCTCTTAAGCTTTCTAATTAATGTACAGGACCTTACAAAAGTGTTCTGACAATGTCACATAGTCATCCAAACGATGTTAAATTTGGAACAATTATTAATTTTAAACGCAAAATAAGCAGAATAGTTTTTACTGGTGTATACAATGTTTATGGTTCGTTCACAAAGACACACGAAAGAATTTCGTAACATTAGAGCCTATGGACAAATTTTTAATTTAAGCTTAAAATCATGTTTACTCTTAAAAAAGGTTGTGTATAGACTAAATAATTTATGGGACCACACAAAATAATTTCGAGTATGTACTGTAATCATCCAAATGATGCCAAATTAGTTTGAAAAATTAATGAGTTTTAATTAATTAGGTTTTTTCTTATTATTGGCGTTTATAATGACTGTGGCTATTTTTCTGGGATACATAAAGGAATTTCGTACTATTACGGTCTATTCTTAAAAGTGTATTTTAACATGGTTACACCCCATCAAATATAATGAAATTTTATTAGAATTTTAAAAGCATGTTTTCCTGTTGAAAATTGTAGGCATAGAATTGATAATTACTTTAAAGGCTACGCAAAATATATCCGATATGCTATGTAATTTTTTTTGTATGAAATTTGATAGTTGTGGAATTTGGTATTTATGAATTTCAGGGAAATAATACAAGACCGTCGTTTAGTAAGAATACATATTGTTGCGTACTTGGGGGTTCGTAAGTTGTCCGAGAATGAAAAGTGAAACTTGCAAAAATTCAGTGATTTATTCACAGAAAGTTCCAGAAAAATACAGGTCTATAAACCAAGTATCAGCTTCAATTCAACCAGTATACATAGCTTAAACAACAGCAAAACAACAGTACAAACTGTTTATCAATAACACATAAATCAAGTCTTACTCAAAGCGGCTCAAAGCAAAGCAAGAATTTGACGAAACTGACACAGATCTGAGATTGGCCGCCTTGGCTAAAAAAATGCTCCTTTTATACTTTTCTATCGAACACAGACAGGAAAATTCTCGTATCTCATACTGGAAAATTCTCGTATCTCATCAGCCAATGAGATTAGAGCTTTCATATTCAGTATATCCCTAATAAGGATTTTCTCACCAAGGTCGCCAAAAAATCGCCAAGGAGGGAAACAGTCGCCAAATTTGTCGCCAAATCCATTTCTTTCCGTATTGGAGCTTTTTAATGCGTTTTTAAAGGAAAATTAGGCTATTTTAACGCTAAAACGACTAGAAATGCACAAAATTAGCATTTTATCGACTACTAAGCCTCTTTGAAAGAATTTATACAAAAATAAATGCAATTATTTACAATTCCGTAACACTTTATATGATATACAAATAAGCATACAAAGAGAGATACAGCAGGGAGTTGAGGGGGGCTGCCGCCCCCCTCAGGAATGTATCTGATTATGGTAATAAGTCGATCGAATCAATATATACTATTATATAATAAGGAATAAATAAAAATGACCTATTGAATAATGTCTGATGCAAATAGGACGTTGAGGCTTCTGATCTGCAGATCCACTAGTTTTAATATTATATTTGTTGCTGAACGTTAACGTGATATAGAAAAAGGGTGGGGTTTAAGGAGAACGATACAAAATGATCATACAACTTTCTCCGATGTTAGAAACAAAAAGGGGGGGGGATAGGGATATATATATATATATATATATATATATATATACTTTTTTTTTTTTTTTTTTTTTTTTTTTAAATCTTAAATGATAGTATTAATGAGAAACAGCTTCAAAATATTTATCTCATCAAAAATTCTTTAATGAATATTTTATAATGTTTAGAATATAATAAGTGGAGGAAGATTTCCAAAAATACTGGAAATAAAAAAGGTTTTTAATATAATTAGCCAATTTGGCTGTAGAAAACTGAATATTTATTATTATTATTTATTTATTTATTTATTTATTTTTTCAGGTTATCTTGAAGAAAATGAAAGAACTTTCAATTTTATTTTATATGGATGCAAGCGATGAAGCACATCAAGCAACATTGCGACACTTATTTTCAAAGGTAGATTCCTTGATTGAATTAAGAAGCAAGAAAGCAGTATTCGTGTTACCCGAAGATTTAAGAAACAGTGAATATTTTTCAAAGTTGTTATTTTTGTTCCGCACTTCTTTTGAAAACGTCATGTATTCGACTTGCGTTAAGTGTTCCGGAGTTAGGCACGATAACTCTGTTGAAAATGATACAAAAGGAAGTTCATTTTTGTTGAGGAATAGAAGAAAACTGAAACAAGACATCTCCGAAAGGTATAAAAATGACAATTCACAACTTTTAAAAGCGTTTCAAGCAGATGTCTCTCGAGTAAAAAACCTAAACCAACATCCAAAATATTCCCTAAATACATTCAAGTGTTCCTCGGCGTCACAAAAAGTTGTTTGTAAGGAAAACAAAAATAGCAATGTGTCATCAGCATGCAACGTAAAAAAAGAAGAAATTTACAAATCCGCTGAAATATTAAAAAGAAAAAAACTTGTTAGAAAGTCTGCTGAAAGGAATCTACCAAATAAACATGAATATTCTGAACAAGAAAGGAAGTCGAATTCCAAAACACGAAAAAGGAATAAACTCGTGAGAAAATTAGTCAACAGAAAACTACAAAATAAGGATAAACTTTTAGAAAAAAATAAATTAAATTCTGAAATAATCAATACATGTAAAGTTTTGGGAAAACTAAGTGCAGTAAATAAACAGAAGAAAACTGAATATAAATGTCCCTATTTGGAAACAGAAGAATCCACTTTACGTTATGCGATTTTTCTGAGCGAGATTTACTATGCAAAATATTTTGATAAGGAAAAACCCGGTAGTCGAAAAATCAAATCTAACTAACTTTTAAAATGCTAGAATTCAAATCTGCGCAGTATTACAGAAATGTATATTTATTAGTGTTTTTATTTAAGCATGAAAGAATTTGTTCTTTTAAGATAGACAATTTTAAAGAATAGTGTTTGTAATCGAAAATAACTTCATAGATTACTTAGCTTCTTCCTCTTAATTTCACTATAAATATTCTGTTATCGTCTAATTTTTGTGTGTTTATGTGTTTGTTTTTCATATGTTTTATATCTGTTGCTAATAAATCATATTTTTCTGCTTATTTATATCTCTAAAAGTAATAACTATCTATGTTCAATACAACATAATATCATTTATATAATATTTCTCTAACGTGGACCAACTTCAATTAATTTTTCTTGAAACGATACGATAGAAGTGAAATTAATAAAATAAGCGAAGATAAAAAATAATATTTAAAAATTAACAATATTTAAGCACGCGGGCTTAGCACAATGATCTAATGAGAAAACATGACGACATTTGTGTGATCCCATTATTTTATGGAAAATGTATTTTTTTTTTTTTTTTAGATTATTTTTTCAGAATCTTTCCAAGCGTCATTTTAAAACTAGCAATATTTTAAAGATATAAACAAAATAGGAATTATTATCATAAACTGGCTAAAACATGCAATCAAAAAAAGTATAACCAAAATAGGATTATTATTATTATTATTTTTTTTTTTTAATTATACCAAATTAAATAAGATTCTTGGTGATAAAAATTTAAAAGGCGTCATAGGGGTCCTTTACTAAAAGTGTACTGCCTGCGGAAGTATGAAAACTGGGTCGTCAACCATGAATTTTATTTTGAAACTTTTCTTTGAATGAGTCTGGTTTCACTATTGCACAATATTTATTTAGTTATAACAATAATTTGGCTTCTGTTAAATTAAAATTTTAATTAGGTGGTGAAACTGGTATAATATTTATGAGTTACAAATTTTAAAGGTAAATAATAAAAGAAATAAAGTGCAAAAATTTCGCACGGGTTTGTTAGTAATAATAATATTTGTAAAACTGAATTAATTTAGAAATACAGAAAAATGGAGATGCTCGTTTTTTTTTTGTTGTTTTTTTTAAGAAATCAAAGATTACACAAAATGAAGTTGAAGTTCAAATTAAAATAGTCTTATATATTATGTCAGCGTCACACAGAATATGTTAATAACATATTTTCTCATGTATATATATATACCGGGTATCCCATAAGTCTGTAGATATTTTAAAAATTCATAAAAAATGAAGGAATTGGTGGATTTGAACGCGGCTTGCTAAAAAGTTATTCTCGTGAAGGTTTTTTTTTTTTTTTTTTTTTTTTTTTTCAGTAAAGAAAAAAAATAGTTATAATTTTCGTCGATAGAGGGATCTGTACGGATACGTAAAGGAAAATATGCAAATCATAGTCCTACAAATTATATGGTTTTACGATTAACACAGCTTATTCCTTATTTTGTCTCCTACTTGCGCATACCATAGATATAGTAATAAAACATAGATTGATCATGGAGGGGGGAAAAGTGATGCTTTCTTTCTCGGGAAAAGTCACTCTAATGGCTGTCTTTTCCCGAATAAATTACACACAGGCATACACATGGATAATTTAGTAAATAACATTTATGAATAATTTATTTACTAAAGGTGAATGAAAAACTCCAGATACAGTTTCAAATTCCTTTTTCTTTTTTTCAATACTTTCTAATGGCTGATTTTAGAACTTTTTTTCGGCATTAAATATTTTTGCTCGATAACATGGGGATGATAGATCTATATACATATTACTATATCTATGGCGCATACATGAAGTTTTAATTGCGATACTGACTTGGTGGACAAAGCGTTATTGGTGAAGATGTTTTCCCTTATGTAAGAACCGCCGACTGAAGCTACAGTTAAGCAGTGTTGTAACCAGATTGTACAGTCGGTAACAAAAGTGTCCGAACACTAGCAAAAATTCCTACGTAAAAAAAGCACACTTCATATGGTTTTGTTAAATAAATCCTTCTCGAATCCTGTTCTTAGTCAGTGTAAGAACATGATTCGATAAGGATTTACTTAACAAAACCATATGAAGTGTTCTTTTTTTACATAGGAATTTTTGCTAGTGTTCGGACACTTTTGTTACCGACTGTACCTCGATTGCAAACTGTAATTTATGGCGATGGCGGACACTTAGAATAGGATGTATTTACCTCTAAACATTTGCATGCAAATAAATAAAGTTTTTCATGGAAATGCGTGATTTGCTCCCGTACAGCACCCTCTATTGACGAAAATCTTAACTATTTTTTTTTCTTTACCAGAAAAAAAAAAATAAACCTTTCATGAGAACGACTTTTTCGCAAACCGCGTTCAATTCTACCAATTCCTTCATTTTTTATGAATTTTTGAAATTTCTAGAGACTTTTGGGACACCCGTGTGTGGTGTATATACATTCATATATACATATTCCACATTGGAAGAAGCCTCTTCCATCAATATTACTCCTTTAATCCAAAGGATATAAATAGGTAGTTATGTTATGAAAAATCAATTGTTAATAGACAGGCTTAAGGGCCCGCTTCACTCACTGCCGCCGGAAGCTAATGTTATTCTATGGGAAATTTTTCTTTACAAATGACTTATTAACTAATACATATTTTTAAATTCTGTTTTCCCATTCTGAAAATTCCCAACTGTTAAATTGACGGACCTTTTTTAAAAAATTATTTTTTTTTTTTAATTTTTTATATTTTATTTTAAAGCTGCAAAATACGAATTTTCAATATGTGAATTTTTTTCATTTTGCAACTTCAAAATAAAATATTAAAAATAAAAAAAATACATTTTTGAAAAAGGTCCGTCAATTTAACAGTTGGGAATTTTCTGAACGTGAAAACAGAATTTAAAAATATGTATTAGTTAATAAGTTATTTGTAAAGAAAATTTCCTGCTCATAGAATAACATTGGCTCGGGCTTCCGGCGACGGTAAGTGAAGAGGGCCGTTAAGGTTTTCCTGCTGGATGTTCCTTGTTTATTACCTGCAAATAACGTCTAATTTGTAAATGAATGGCTAATTATTACTATTTTTTTCTGATGGAGATTTTATTTGTTTAATTAAAGATTTTATATGGAGAGATAACTAATTATTAGCATTTTATCATTAGAATTTATTATAACAAAACAAAGTAACATGTTACACAACAAAGTGTTGGTATGCTGATTCTATTATAGATTTTATTCATCAGATCAATATAGGACACACACAGAGACACTCTCTCTCACACACACACACGCGCGCACTCATACCAACTGCTAAAATCATGTTTTTCGAATTCAAGGGACATTCAAAAGTGTAAATATAACAAAAATTCAATTTTGTTAATTTGATCCCAAAACAATACTTTCTCTACCTTATACATATATGGCAAAGTGAAAGTAAAACAGTTTTATTTGGTCTATTTTGATTGAAAGAAATAAATCCCCGTCGTTTCAAGAGGCAACAATAAATCAAAAGTAAAAACACGGCATATTAAATTTTCTTTTGATTGCAAACACATTGGTTGGAAACATTGACTATAAAATACTATTATTAAAAAATGATAATTCATCATTTTATTATCATTGGATTTTTCATTAATCTGAAGTATTTTACATATTTTGATACTGTTGCAGTAGAAAATTATATTTTAACATTGTTTAAGGATAAACTTATTACTGAATATTTAAGAAGAAGAAGACGGAGGAAAGAAAACAGAAAGAGAAAAGAAAAAAGAAATTTTGAAAAAGGGAACTAATAAAAGAAAATAATCTGTAAAACACAACTGATGTATTATAGAGCTGTTATTTTTGTCCCTAAAACGATAGACAGACTGACAGTAAACAACTTAATTAGAACATATCAAAATTAAAGTGGACTAAATTCCATCTTGTCCCCAATTTTCTATTTCAAAATATTTCTCTTGCCAGAAATATTTTTGAAATCTTTTCTAAGAACATTGATTTTCAGCTTAGTGAAAAATCGAAAAGCGCAATCCTTCTTTACCGCCCCTCTCCCCCCCCCCCCCCCCCCCCGTCCGTTATTTTCCGGGAAAAGCATATTAGTGGCATCTCTTAATAATATCCCAATACGATTAACCCATCTCACCCTGTTTTTGAAAAACCTCGAATCAGCCCCAGAAAACTCATAAACATCAGCATCTGTGTAAATAATGTCGGGATCTTTTTGGGGTCCTGCGAAAAATAATCCGATCACAGGAAATGTCTGGATCAATCGTCTAAATCACAAAGCCGTTTAAAAGGGAAGGAATCAGCTTTTCTGGACGTCTCGGGGAGTGATTAAAATTCAATTGTAGGGAGGAAGGGGGAGGGGGCTGAGTTCTGTACCCTACTTATTAGCAAAGAGGGGAGGGTATAAAAAGATCGCCCCTTGATTATACGCATGGCCAAAAACCGGAGGCGAAGAGTATAAGCTAACAATTTTATATTTAATTCCGAGCTTGACTGGCTGAAAATGGGCAGCTTATGCTCTTAATAATGGAAAATTGAATTCCTACTAAACAACCGAAAATATAGTATAGAAAACATTGTGAGGAAATTTCGCAAACAATTTTGATATTAATTAATTATGACAGGAAAAAAAGAATAATAATAATGTCAGATATTGTAGATTAATTAATTATTTTACACATTTTATTTCTTGACTTTCCCGCACATTTTTTGCACTTTTGATAAAAGATCACTAAAAGGCTATGTTTAAGTCAATTATACTAAAATATATAAGTTTATTTTTAAATTTTCAAAACATACATAATTATAAAATGTTACATAAATTTGATAAATTTCTTCAATTAAAGTATTTATTGTTGTAAAATTGTATCTGAATTGTAAACATCTATAACTTTATTTTATGTAATACATATCTTTTGAAGTACAGTCGGTAACAAAAGTGTCCGAACACTAGCAAAAATTCCTACGTAAAAAAAGCACACTTCATATGGTTTTGTTAAATAAATCCTTCTCGAATCCTGTTCTTAGTCAGTGTAAGAACATGATTCGATAAGGATTTACTTAACAAAACCATATGAAGTGTTCTTTTTTTACATAGGAATTTTTGCTAGTGTTCGGACACTTTTGTTACCGACTGTACTTCAAAAGATATGTATTACATAAAATAACGAGTAAATTGTCTCATGCGACAGACGTAGCTGGTCATAGCATATTGTAATACTTGGTGTGAAATTGCTGTCATTTTATGGTTGATCGGATAAACAAAAGAAACATAGGAAATAACGTAAAAGCAAATATTATGCGCACCACGTATAGTGTTGTTCATATGTAACTGGGATTCAGATATAAAAGGGATACTTCAATTTTTTCGATACTATCTATTTCGAAACTTAATAGGGACAGGCGCCCGAGTTTTAGCGGATGACCAAATCGTTGCCGAAGGCAGCAGGGACCTGAAGCGAGCTTTTGAGCAATTTCAGTATTTTGTTTTATTTTATTTTTATAAAGCTATATAGAAAAGAGTTTCCTTTAAATTTAGTGACCAGTGAAGCGGGCAAAGCCTGCTAGTATTACATAAAATTACGAATAAATCTTCGTCCTTCATAAAGTTCCTGAAATCTATGCATACCCTTTTTGGTTCTTATCGGCTCAAAATTGTAGATTCAGATACCAGGGGTGGAAATTACTCTACATACAAAACTTTGTAAACTGCTACTTACGTGCAGAATCAGTGGTGGAGGGAAACTTTTTAATTATAAGGCTATTATTAAAGGTATCTATCTATACATATAATAACTAATATTTGGAGAGTTCTTAATACATTATAAGGCAAATTAAACACTCAAAATGAGAAATTTCCATAAAAATAAATTAATTTTTATAAACCCTGAATTCAGGGGTAGCTTCTAAAAAGTTTTACTTTTGGAATAAGAAACAGGTACAAATATATACACTCATTTTTGTAGTACATATACAGATAAATAAATAGACAAACGCGGGGTAAATTTCATTTCTTTAAAAAATTCCTTTCCGGAACGTTTATGCATTTTACATTCGAAAACCTTTTCACTGCCTAAACCGCCCCTTGCCAAATCAACGCAATAGACCTCTGGGGTGTTCGCGGCTTTAAGCTGATTTGTGTCATGTGCATGTGTAAGCAGAGATTACGTGGGTCCCTCGATTGCCACTTAATCTGCGCAGGGGCCCACCCAGGCCGTTTGTCGCTTCCGGATTAAGTCCTCTCTCTCCGGCTACAACACACATCCAGAGGGCTCTCTAAATTCGCACTCTATTATCGTACCTCTGGAGAAGGGGGGCCCGGCACAGAAATTAGAGGTTAAAAGTGTGATTGCGCGTGGTGGCAGGACAATTCTTTTCTCATTATGCAGAAAATCTGGCAGCAGGTGGCGATTTAATACAGTGATGGCAAGAGGGAGTGCATTACTAAGATGGAGTTGTCAATACATGCAGTTTGTCAATGCCCTTTTTAATTTACAGTTTACGGTAAAATGATCCAGAACTTAATGGATTGAATAATAGAATCTTTAAAACAATTTCAAACCTGTTTCGTTAATATTATGAGCTATCAAAATAATAAATAAATGGATAATTTAAATCTTTTAAACCAATTATAATTAGTTAAATATTAAACATTCAATAAATACATTCAAAGGCAAGGTTTTCATGAAATAAAAAAAAAATACAGTAGAAGCTCTCTGAAAGTTCACCTCTATTCGAGGGTCATCTCCCTTTAGGGTTAGTTGTATGCAGTGGCGTATGCAAGGGGGGGGGTTAACCCCCCCCCCCTTGACAAAATGTATGATAAGAAAAATTCGGCTGTTCCTTGCATTTTTTTTCACATTTCAGGCAGAAAAAAATGTATGGCAAGCGTAGAATATTTTTTTTCTACGAAGTGGTTTAAAATTATGACTAACTTTTTTTTTTTTCATTACTCTGCGATAAACACTCCTGAAAATAACTAAACCACTTCATTTGCGCGGCGCGAAACATGTTTCCCCTGAAAACAATTCTCTGAAAGGATTTCACCTTTGCGAGTTCATACTCAAGGACAAGAGGGGTCGACCATATGGGGAAGGGGTGACCATTGAAGTATTGACCTTGAAGGAGTGACCCAAACAATACCCCAACAGTAGAAGACATTTTAAATGAACTAGCGAAAACTTCTCGTCGATTAGACTTCGCTCTGTAAATAAGAAAATTCAATGAAATATTTTGCGTAACTATGTATTGAATTTTATGTTTTGTGTAGCAGTTTGTACAGGCTCTACGTTATTCGTCGCTAATTAAAGATTTTTAGTTTGATCTTCTAATAGGTGAGTTTGTTTTACTATTTTTCATTTTCTTACTCTTATTTTCGGCAAGTAATTATGATATTTTAAAAGATTGTTAAATTTAATTAAAAATAAACTTAATTAAACTTAATTAAAAATAATTCGGAAGGACGAACCCCCCCCCCCCCCCCTTGGAAAAATCCTGGATACGCCACTGGTTGTATGGCTTAAGTCTGACTCCCTCCCTTTAGAGCCAGTTCTTTCTGGTTCCAAACTTTCATCTAAGATTTAATACTAATTTACTTCCGTTAAAGGCTTGTATACAATTGTGTACTATTCTTAAGGAACACATTTTGAGACAGCATGTGATTTTACTTTTCTCTTTACTTCTACTGAATTTTACAATCGCAGTGAATTTCATGCATTACTTTTTACAGGGTAATCCCAATGCGTTCGGCAGTGCCATACCTATTTTTTACTCCCCTTCCTTTGCGGTTAAAGTTGAAAGTTTTGCAAAATCCCATCAAAGTGCGTATTGCGTACTCTTAATCAACACCCACACATCAAAATTCGCCATTCTAAAATAATCTGGAGCATATTTAAGCTTAAAAACGTGGTTTTTGCCCCATCCGTCCCAAAGGGGAGCCGTTAATTTAACAAAACCCCTTTATAATGCATGTTGTATACACATACCTAGCCGAGACAACAAAAAATCGAGATCCTGATATTATATGAAGCAGAGTTATGTTTTAAAACGTGTTTTTTTACCACCACCCTGCTTTTAAAGGAGGGAAGGGGTGGGAATTTTGCAAAATATCTCTAAGGTAATTCCGGGACAGATGCTCCACTTAAGGAAAGGGAGCTATAAAATAAATTGGGTAGTAACAATGACAACGAAAATTTGTGGTAAACACATAATAGATATTCTTTATTACTACTAAGTAGTTTTTTTGTACCATATTGTAAATTTTCTAAAGAAAAAAATAAAATTGCGGTAGTACTACATTTTGCTATCTCTCCCGAAGTTGTGGGTGAGATGCCCCACTCACATGGGAGAGATGCCCTACCTATAAAAACAATAATAAAAGGTTTGAACATTGGTCAATTGTTTTCAGTAGTTTATAACATATATAATTTTTCAGTAGTTTATAACATATGAAAAGTAAGCTATTTAAAATAATAATAATAATAATAATGAATAAGACCTTAGCATTAATTTATAAAATATTAAAATATTTAGCTACAATAGACAAGATGCAAAATTTAAAATAAAACACATAAACTACTGAAAAATATTTCAAATATATACATACATATATATATATATATATATATATATATATATATATGCGAAAATTTCATGTTTACAGTTTAGAAAGTATAATGAAAAAATATTACAAAATGTGTCGAATTTATTCAGATATTTTTCTTTTTCTCTTCTCTAATTTTCGCTTTCCCGAAAACATTGCAAAGATCCCTGTACAATTGTTCGTGATTCATGTAACCATTTATTGCACTTTATGCAATTTATCCAATCTACTGATTCTTTTGTAAAATAATAGTTCTCCTGACAATCGAGGCAATTGTTTGTAGGATATCATTTTCGTACTTTTCAATGGGCATGTCCATCACCAGCTATTTTGGAACTTTGCTAATTTAACAGCGGATTTTAGCTTTTTTTCTTGGATGCGCTTTTGGGATGTAATAACCTTAGCCGACGGTATCTTTCTTTTTCGGCATCTTTCCTCTAACCTAGGTACAGGGGAAGTCTAGTGCAATGTTTTTGTCGGGGAGGTTGTTTGAACAGTTGATTCAGAAATTTGGGACTGTTAATCCGTCTGTTTCAATGCTTCACTTATGGAAGAGAAGGGGTTTGGAATCACTGCTTGGTTTAGAGGAAAAATTCCCGTCTCCCGAAAATCATTAATAGCAGTGTCAACAGAAGTTGCCCTTTCCCAGGATTTACCAATCAGTTCTGAAGTTTGTATTCTCCCAATAGTCCTTCCTGGATGATTAAAAATTCATTTCCTTGCTTCCTCTTTAAAGTAGTGTTTTAGTGGGTAAAGAAAGGCCGGTCAAGAGGCTGAAGAGCTTGTGTCATATGGCTGGTCAGGCGTACAGTTATAATAATATTCTTGTCCGCAAATTCTAGCCAGTCATAACAGTTTAAGTGCGATACGTGATCGTCCAAAATAAATAAGGATTTTCTTTGGGGTTTTCTTGTAACAAAAAAATCTTTAAGTATCTCAAAAAAATATCTGTACTGATGTACGAGGATTTTTCGTTCATGAACACCATAGATCCAGGTGGAAGACCATCAAAAAGTTCTTTTTTTTTTCGAACACCTTTAAAAATAACTGAAAGGGGGAGATATCGTCCTTCTGCATTGCAACAGGCAATGACTGTAACATTTTCTCCTCTCTCTGTAGACGTCAAAACATGAACATCTTTTGCCCCGTTGGTAGAAACGACCTGTCCTGGAACGTTATTTAACTGACAGCCGGTTTTGTCCATATTATAAATACTCCCCGGTCTGGTAAAGATTTCATTTTCTTCAAACACTCTTGAGAGAAATTTAAAAAAATGATCAACACTTTCTCTGTTCATGCCTTCCCCCCTTGCTAGCCTCTGGGCTTGTCTAATACTTAGTTCTGAGTTTCTCCTAAGAAATTATGACAGCCAGGCGTACCCAGCCATTCTTTCTTCTAAATTAAATCGATGCTTGAGAGAGACCTAGTTTTTCAGCAAACTGAAATGCAAGTGTCCTAATTATCTCTCTGTCAGGTGCAAATCCAGATTTTTCTAAACGTTGGATGTGCTTTATGAGATTTTTTTCGTCCTTGTGGCCCCATAGAGCTTTTTTTTTTTTTTTTTTTTGGTATTATTATCTGTTTTTCTTTGACGATGAAGTGTCTGAGAAGGAATTCCATAGTACCTAGCAGCTTCATTGAATTTCCTCTGCTTCTAGTCTCCTAAGAGCTTCTTTTAAATGGTCTTCTGTCCAGGTCCCACGAACTGCTCCAGTATTTTTTCTTTCGTGCGCCCAAAATTGTTTACGTTATAGATTAAATGTCAAAGGGCAGTCTGACATACCTGAGCGTTTTTTTTCGCTTTCTTATCTGGATTCAATCTGCATTTTTGTGATTTCGTTTTGAGTTGCCACTTCTAGCGATCACGCAAATTTGAATTGCATTTGATGAATTTTAATCTAAATTTATAGTTTAAAAAAATATTTTTAAGTTGAAAAATTTAACGATTTACAAATATTACGCATTTTATAAAAACAATATGAATTTAAAAATATTAGTTTAAAATTTAAACAATTAGAAGACTTTTCTCCCTGAAAGGATATGTGGGGCATCTCACCCGAATATAATTTGGGGCGTCTATCCTTTTGGTATGGGAGAGATGCCCCGGCAACTGTCCAAAGTAAAAGACAGCAAAAATGGCGGCACAATGGCGGAAGTCGACTAATCAACTTCTTACTACAGATTTTTAAGCTTATATAAAAAAAAATCCATTTTTATTAACTAGTGCCAGTCTTACAATGCAACATCACTCTTATAACAGAGTAAGAAAAACATGGTACTTACTTGAAATATTGTTGTGACAGGAGAACACAAAGAAATAAGTTCACGTAACTTCCACAGCACACCATTCAACATCTATCTCAAGTAACAATCGGACTTGCAGAGCAATCTAGCGTTGCGTTTCGAAATTACATTAAGTGGGGCATCTCACCCGGAATTACCTTATACTATGAGTTAGATACATATAACTGACTCACACATCAAAAATCTCCTTCCTAAGATAATTTAGTGCAGAATTGCACATGGATACACGTGGATACCCACCAAGAGCGGTAGAGTGGAATTTCACAAAATCCGGTTGTAGTGTGTGTTGAGTACACATTAGCAGCCCACATATCGAACATTGCCATTCTAAGATAATTTGGAACAGAGTTACGCATGGTAACATGTGTTTTTCTCCCCTCCCACCCCTCAAGGAGGGTATAGGACGGAATTTCAAAAAATTCCTTTGTAGTGTGTGTGTTGAGTTGGCAAAATCAATCGACATATCAAAAAAGCGCTTTCCTGAGGTAATTTGAAGTAGAGTAACTCTTAAAAACGTATTTTGATCCCCTGCTATTAAAGGGAGAGATGATGAAATCTCGCAAAATCACTTTATAGAGCGTGTTGGGAACACATAACCAGCCCGCACATAAAAAAATAGCATTTTTAAGATAGTTCGGAGCAGAGTTACGCATAGAAACATGGTTTTTTCCCTTCTATCCCCAAGGGAGAGAGAGTAGAACTTCACGAAGTCCTTTTGTAGTGTGTGTGTTTAGAACGCATAACCAAACGACTTATCAAAAAATCGCTTTCCTGAGATATTTTGGAGTAGAATTATTCTTAAAAGCGCATTTTTGCCTCCCCCCCCCCCACCGCCCATAAACGGGGGGGGGGCAGGGGGAAATTGCGTAAAATCCCTTTATAGTGCGTGTTGAGAACGCATAACCAACCCATGCATAAAAACGAATTTTACTGAGATAATTTGAAGCAAAGTTATGCTTCGAAACGTGCTTATTTGTTCCCCCTTTCTTAAGGGGGAAAAAGGGGAAATTTCACGAAATCATGTTACAATGCGTGTTAAATACACGTAAATAAGCTACACGCTAAATTTGTGGCCTCAACTCCAATAGATTTTCCCGGAAGAATTTTGTCCGCTTGGCTGGTCACTAGGTCACTAAACTTAAAGAAAACTCTCTTCTGTATCGCTTTATAGACAAAAAAAAAAAAAAAAAAAAAATCCATTGAAATTGTTCAAAAGCTCGCTTCGGGTTCTCCATGCCTTCGGCAGCAGCTTGCTTATCCGCAGAATCACGGGTGTGTGTCCCTATTGCCTGCGACAATAGCATGCCTGTGGGCTTCCATTTTTGTACTAATCAGATAACAGTTTCGAAAAAAAAAAGTATCCCTTTCATATCGGAATTTTAATTACGTATGAACAACACACGATACGTACTGTCCACAATATTTACTTTCACTTAATTTGCTATAATATTCATTCGATTTTTCTGGTCGACCATAAAATGACAGCAATTTCACAACAAATATAATATCACAATACGCTATGAGCGCTATGTCTGCCGTATGAGACAACTAATTTTTTGTGGTTATATGTATTTCATAGTTAGTTAATAGTGTTTGGTATATAGAAAAATAAATAAATATAATAAAAAGATAAAAAGAAAAAAAAAAACTTTTTATATACCATGATTTTAAATTTTTTGTTGAATCATAAACTTGACACATTACCCGAATAATTACAAATGCATTGTCATCGTATTCTGAGCTATTCTAAAAATTTCAAATGTCTAGCTAGTGAGGAAGTAAAAATCGATTGCAAGATTTGTAATGGACGAACAAGAAAGCGAGTTGAAAGTGATATGAAAAAACGTTGGTTTTAAAAATAAAATATTAATTATTTTAGAACAATATTTTTTAGCATCATGAACAACATTAGCACTTTATCAATGTGTAGAAAATTTTTTAAAGTTATAATGACGTCAATTTTTGTAAAATACCTAAGTTTAACTTTTTATAAGTTTTTAATGCTCACGTTTAATTAAATGTATTTATTTTTATGTCTAAAGAAAATGAACTCGTAAATTTTTTTTGCAACAATTAAATTATAGTTAATATTTAAATAGCTAATTTTAAAGCTATTAGGAGGTTATTATTTTCATATTTTAATTAATTAAAAGAAAAATAATCGAAAATTCGAAAATCGGCTTCGAGGTATTGTGTTGTCATCGTATTCTGAGCTACTCTGAAGGTTTCAAATGTCTAGCTAGTCGGGAAGTTAGTTAAAAATCGATTGCAAGATTTGTACTGGACAAACAAACAATCAAGGAAACGGGTTAATAAAAACATGGTAAAATAAATACATACGTAACCTGATCGTGGTACAGACTTATTATACCTCCCCTTGGTGACTTTTGAAATTTGTCGCCATTTTAAACAAAAATACATAATTTATTAGATTATTATTTCTATTTTTTCCATTTTTTCCCCTTCAATATGTTATAATTTGTTTGTTTATATTTTTTATGGGCTACTTGGCTTAAAGTGGCTGTCGCGAAAGTAGAGTTCTTGGCGAAAAATGCCCTATCTACTTCAGTACCAAAATTTAAAAAAATTACCCAGGACAATAAGTAAAGCTCTTTAATATGATACTGAATTGGCTTTTATGCCAAGCGTTATCCGTGCCAATATAAACACTATTAAAAAGAAATCTAAAATTAAAGTATGGTAAAAAAGGTTATGAAACAAAATTTGAAGAAACATGCTGAATAAAATAATTTTAATTTTGATGATGACGTCATTTTGTCAAATGCATAAGCAAATTTAATATTTAATATTTGTTTTTTATTATTCGCATGAAAATATATTTTATTATAAGTCGGAAAAAAAAATTAAATCGTACATTTTTTTTTTTTTTTTTTTTTTTTGGCAACAATTAAAAAATTAAATAGCTAATTTTAAAGCTATATAAAAGATATTAATATTATGTAGAAGATATAATATAGATAACGTTTAGCTTCCTCTCCCTCCCCTTGGGGATGGAATTTCTAAAATTCCTAAAACTGTTTTTCAGATATTTGTATTTGCTATATTTTAAAGCAAATATATTACATGTATCTGTTTTTTTTTATTTGAGATATGAAGGGTTATGTGTAATTACGTTTTGCCCCTTGTCCCCCCTTGGGGGCCGAATTTCTAAAATTCCAGAAATAGGTTTTTAGATATTTATGTTAGCTATATTTAAAAGCAAAAATTTTACAGATATCTTTTTTTTTTTTCTTTGAGATACGAAGGGTTCTTTTTTGTGAAATCACTTTTTGCGCATGTGAAATCACATTTTGCCACACACCCCTTCTTATGGACCGAATTTCTAAAAAATCCAGATATTAGTTTTTAGGCATTTGTGTTAGCTATATTTTAAAGCAAAAATTTTACGGATATCTGTTTTTTTTTTTTTTTTTTTTTTTTCTTTGAGATATGAAATTTTGATTTGAACGTGATTTGTGAAATCACGTTCTGCCCTTCTTTCTCTCATCTTGGAATGCGATTTACACAAAATCGTTTCTCCGGGGGTGCTTACACTATATGTTCAATAATCTGGCCCAGTTTTGAGTCAGTGGCTCCAATAGATTTTGCTGTGCGTTGATGAGTCAGTGAATCAGTGAGTGAGTGGAAGTACTCTTATATATATATATATATATATATATATATATATATATATATATATATATGATTGAGATATGAAAATCTGGAGATTTCAATATTTTAATATCACAGATTATAGAACAACCTGAATTTGTGCATTGGTTTGTGGATTTTATTTTATTTTATTTTATTTTTTAATTTTTATTTTCCCCCTTACAATATAGCGATTATTGCTCTTTGTCAAAAGTGTTGTATTTCAGAATAGATGGCAGCCAAACACTCTTTTATGTGCTTCTGAGATATTTAATCAGAAACTAGTATAATAGAGCCTATGTTGCTTTAAACAAAAAAAAAAAAAAAAAAAAAAAAAAAGACCCTTAATTAAATTAAATATTATTTTTCCCTAAAATCTGAAATTTTCAGTTCGAAGAATATTAAGTCACAAACTATAAAAGGTCAATGCAACGATCGCTTTGAAATTAATTGAATATTAGTTTAGTTTAAAATTTTTATTTTCCAACCGAATTTAACAATTTATTTATTTTATTTTATCTCATTTTATTTTAATTTATTTTTTTAAAGGCTAGTCATCTAATTTGATTTAAAAGTTGGAAAATTAATATCTGGCAACTCGCAAATTTTGTAATAGAAAATGGCCTGGAGAAAAAAAATATTACGTTTTCATTAATTAAAATGTACATATATATATATATATATAATTTTTAATTTTCAACCGAGTTTTAAATTTGTTGGACTGTGAGCTCGTGATCCCAATTTATAGCCAATTTTTAGTTTTTATCAAAATTGGCTAAAATTCCACAATTTTTAAAAGAAAGGTCAAAATTTCATTCCAAATAATCACGGGTCTTACCATCTAACATGATTTGGAAGTTCGCAAAATTTAATATATCAATACAAAATAAACTGTGTGTGTGTGGGGGGGGGGATTAAATTAATTTTGGAGAAATCTGTATAACAGAATTTCACCAAACATAACTAAAGAACTATTCCGATATATATATATATATATATATATATATATATATATATGTATAATCCATTTGATAATAATATAAAAGAATGAGAACGAAGAATAGTCAGTCAAATAATTCACCAAAGAAACATACACAGGCCAAACAAAGTAACCAGTTATCTTAAATTGATTTAATTTTTAAGATTAATAATATTACTTACATTAATTATTAATATATATATATATATAACCGAATTGATATCGATATTTGTTTGAGAGTTACAGTGCTACAGACGACAGACATATAGAAAAAAGCTTATTATGATAACTCCTCTTTTTCAGACGGTGGTTAAAAACTCTTCATTTAACAGCACAACTACAAATTTTAAAGAAAGTGATTAACCCGTTAACGCCCAGTGTCCTCATTTGAGGACAGATAATCAAATGGAACGTATATTTTTTGTGGTTTCTTTGAATGATTTCTGCTTTTTTAGTGACAGTTTATAGCGTCACTGTAAATGATTCCTGAAAGTTTTATGTATCTACTATTAATTATTATTTCATAATTTGGATAGTCATTTTATGATTTTTCATTTGTCGCACATGTAATTGCTTTTTGCGCAGGTATACTAACTCAAATCAAGTTGAATAATAATACATATTATAATATTTTACTTTAGAGATCTTTGTTAACATATAATAGCAAATTAATCTGTTATCTTATCTCGAAGTTTTTCTATCTCGAAGTTAGAACACTAGCGCTAGAATCTCGCTAGAACACTAAACGCCAATAAATGAGGACAGGCTTTAAATTTAAAACTATCAGAAGAATTGTTTGTAAGTTAATATATTTTACTGTCAGTTGTCTATATTAATTTAGAAATGAAATAATCAGCTATAATATTTTGAAAAATTAGTTCGGGCGTTAACGGGTTAACCGAAGTATCCATGCCAATGGATAATTTTATTTTAAAAAGTGGATTTTAGAAGATCCTGACAAATTAAGTGTCTTCTAGTGTGGTTTTGTGTAAGAAAGTAAAGTATTTTCATGAGACCAAGTGCGGGTAGAGACTTGTAAAAGTGCGTTTCAATTCCAATAATACTAACATGTAGAATGGTTTAACTTAAACCCGATCAAGAATTATTACATTATAGGAGATCTTTTACTTAATCTTAAAAATTGAAATTCAGAATTGAAAATCCGTAATTTATTACTGATCCTGGACTTTTTCTAAAATTATATTTTGCACATGACAATAAGAATATCTGATGGATATAAAAGTAATAGTGTAAGGTAATAATAGTGTAAGTGTAAGTAACAAGGTAATAAAAATTTGCAAATATTTTGTTATAAACTATTTTTAGTTAATTAATTAATTAATTGAACCATTAAACTATAGAAACTATAGACACACAACATGTCGCGATAGATGTCTTAATTAAATTTAAATATAATTCAGTCCCGCTTTTAAAGATAAGGTGGACGTTTATAATCTTTTTACTTTCTCTTACCCATAAGGTAGAGAAAGTATTGTTTTTGGGTCAAATTTTCGAATGCGAGATTTTGTTATATTTACATGTTTTGAGGTCCCCTGAATACGAAAATCATGTTGTTAGCAAATGATCTGTGTGTATGTCTGTGTGTCTGTGTGTGTGTCTGCGTGTGTGTCTGCCTGTTATCAGCATATCTCAAAAACAAATTATGGCAGAAAGTTCAAACTTGGTATTCTAAATGTGTATCATATAGGGATGCCACAGTAAGCTTTTCGTTAGGATCAAGTAAGTGGTTCGTGTACAGGGACAATCAAGAGAATTCTAATACATTACGTCTATGGGGGAAATTGCAGGTAAGTAGAGTTTAACGTCTATACACTGCACTAAACCAAATGAAACGAATATATATTTTTTGTAACAGAGATGGTTAACTGGGAATTTTTTTTTTTTTTTTT
This sequence comes from Salticus scenicus, assembly GCA_963930645.1. Classification (NCBI taxonomy): domain Eukaryota; kingdom Metazoa; phylum Arthropoda; class Arachnida; order Araneae; family Salticidae; genus Salticus; species Salticus scenicus. Next base: position 246,874,297 of record OZ005656.1, read on the forward strand.
TTTTTTTTTTTGTGTGTGTGTGTGTGTGTATGTAGGAACCTCGCCTCCCCCCTGGGGGGGGAAGTCCCCCCTCGAGGGGAGTAAATTTTGATGATGGGTATCTTTCAAAAGAGCTCGCCAATACCTTTAAAACGAATGGTTGAACCATCCATCTGCGATAATTTAAAACAAAGTTATCAATTTTTGTTACATTTAACGAAAAAAACTTAGAAAAAAAAAACCTTTTTTTTTTTTATATTGAGAATAAAATGGACTTTTTTGGATATTTGGTGTTATACTATTTCTCTAATATGGAAATCGTCTGCATTATCATAAAAGATAATTTTTTTAAATAATAATTTTAATAAATTATTTTTTTAAAAACAGAATTATTTTTTAATAACCGAATTAAATTGTATATAAATGTAGGTGCATTAATGAAACGGGGGTTGAAGGGGGCTATAGTCCCCCCTCGCACAGAACTAATTATCATATAAAACTCTTCAGAAGCCTAATATGTATTGTTTAACACAGGTTTACATAACAGTACTCGTTATCTTACCTTTTAATCTGCAACCTGTATTTAGAGTATTAAATTTCAGAGTAAGAGAAAGTCGTGTGAGTGACACACCAGATTATTTGTATAAATTTTCAGCCTTAAACTAACAAAAAATTATATACATATATAACAATATTAAGAATATTAAATTTTTTCGAAAAATTATTAAATTTAATGAAATTAAATTTAAAAAATAAAACTTTTTAAAATGCTTCTCACCAACTAATCTTTAAAATTTCCTCTGAATTTTACTTTATTATAGTTTAACAATATAGTCTAGACATATCAGCATATGTAGTTACCCTCATCTGTTACTGATTCTGGCCCACTTTAGGCTTAAGAGATAGGCTTAAGAGATTTCCTTGGACTAAATCTCCTAATTTCCATACTTTAGTTAATTTTAAAAAATGTGATTGTCCAATCGATAAACTGTTTAAACAGACGTATTCAGAAAAATTGCGCCTTTCATTTGGTACATTATTTGTAACGAATATATAATTACATTTTTTTTTAATTAATTAAAATATGAAAATAAAAGCTTTAAAATACATTTGAATTTTTAATTGTTGCCCTTTTTTCTCAGCATAAAATGAAATATGCTTTCCCGTAAAAAAATAAAATAAATTTGCTCATGCATATGAAAAAAATGACATCTATAAAATAATAATTTTAAAGGTAACGAAGAAATAAACAAAGTGAAAAAAATTCGCACGGGCTTGCTAGCAAATGAATTATTTAAAGTGATAAATAATTAAAATGAAACGATTGTTTTTCAACGGGTGCCTTAGTCGCTCTACAACAAACTAGTTTGGATATAATATTGTGTATTCGTTGATAAGTTAAAATTTTAAAACTAATTTTAAGTTTGAATGCTAAAAATTTGCATGAAATTTCAGCATTCAAACATAAAAAATATCTTTAAACGATTAACTTATCATTTAATACACAAATTAATGCCCAAATATGCCTAGACTATGTTGTTAAATTATAAGAACGTAAAATAAAGAGGAAGGAGTGAAAATGAGTTAAATAGAAGCATTTAAAAATTTTTAATTTTACTTTTTAAATATAAATAGTTTTGATAAATTTTACTAAACTTAATATTGTCATATTTCAATGCTTATGTATGAAATTTTCATAAATATAAGAAAATAATTTACAAAACTAATATGTTGTGCCAACCACAAGACTTTCTTCTATATTATCTTATACAAATTCATGCAGTACAAAATATTTATTAATTATTATTCATTAAAATTATTTTCTATAATGATTGCAGGCGATTTTTTTTTTTTTAATCACAAATAAGTATAATACTAAATGCTGAAAGAAATTCGATTTTGTGCCAGTATCAGAAGAAATTATTATTATTATTACTATTTTGGTTAAAAGAGGGAAAATAATCAATAACTTTACTTTAAATTATCACAGGTCTATGGTTCAACCATTCGTATTAATGGCATTGACGAGTTCTTTTAAAAGATACCCATATTGAAAATTTATATCTCTTGGTTTGAAACTTTCCCCCTACGGGGAGATCAATGCTCCTACATGCACACATTTTTTTTTTTTTTTTTTCCCTTGTTTACAACTGCTATTTTACAACTGCTGTTACTACTACTGCAATATTAATTTTACAACCATTCGCTAAAAATGACTCTCATTATATACACGAAATTTTGTCCAATACTGCCAAATTAAAAATTATGAAAAAATGTGATTACAGCGCCACCTTTTAAGCGATTAACTCCAAAATGTAATCAGCGCCAGTTTAGGTCAAGGCCAAACTGAATACCAAATTTAGTTAAACTTCGTTCATTGGTACGTTGAGATAGAGCGTCTACAAAATTTATGATACACAGATTAACACACACAGGACAGACAGACATTTTCTTAAAATGGTCCTGTCGTGTTCAGGCGATCTTAAAACATGTAAATCCATCAAAAACCGGAGGTCCAAAATTTTCACGAATCTAATACTTTCTTCTTATATCTTTGTATCTATCTATATCTATCTATCAAGTATTTTACCTCAAATCACTCTTTAAACTTAATACAAACATAAGTAGTAACTTAATGTGCCATTTTATCTAAGAAATTTACACGTTGAACAGATGAACTAAAAGCTGTGTTACTTTGTAACTAATCATCTCCTATAATACGAATTAAATAACTTATTTACGGCTGATGAATTATATAGATAAATATAAATTCAACGTAGGAATAACGAGATTATAGTTGAAAACAAGATTAATGTATGGAGTTAAAACAATTTATTTAAAGTAACTTTGTTTCACTATTCTTGATTAAATGAAATTAAGCATCAATTGTATTAAAAGAAACAAGAACGAAAAATCATGCTGTGCGCATAGATTATTAACATTTTCCAACTGTATGTACTTGTTGCATTGTCTAACATTCAATGCACTTTGCCTATGCGATCACATACTTGCCAACATCCTAATTAATATTCCTTAGTATTGTTAGTCCCGCCCTTTTTCACACACCAGTAAATTTTTAGAGTAATATTCTCCAAATGCAATTACGATTAAATAAGAAGGAAAATATTCTAAAAAGATACTGGTGGGAAAAAGAAGGTGGGACTAACAATTACTACGGAATATTAATTAGTATGTTGGCAAGTATGTGATCACATAGCGGACAGATAGAATGAGAGAAAAACAAATAGATAGACTAAGTGAATTCTTAATCACTCTTAAGCATTATTGAAAAGTGCTAAAAACGCTTAATCCAAACAAAAATGCACTTGCAGCAATATCCAATTGTAAGCTCTTAATATATCTGGATATTTTAGTCTGGCCCTGCAAATCTCAATGCTAATCATACTTTATTTTATAACGCGTAAAATGTAATGCGTTAAATTCTTTCGGGTGTCCCTCTTGACAACCAGTGGTGGTATAATATTTACTCCATTTTCTATAGGGAACATACCGTAGTAAATTTGAATAACATATATTATTTTGAAGAAATTCTGGAAATATTTACGGACACTAGCGGCAGACAGACAGAAAGACAAACTGATAGATTAATTCAAACCATAATCACTTTTAAACATTGTTAGAAACTTTTAAAAACGCATAATGAAAATGAAAATTCAATTGCAGCAATTTTCGATTACGTCCTTCAATGTATCTGAATATTTTTATATGCCCTTGTAAATCTTCATGCCAATCACACTTTATTTAATATATATATATATTTTTAATATGAATATTAAATGTCAATTCCATTATGATTTGTGCAAAATAAAGGTATTAAAATCTGGTTTATAGAAATACATGGAAAATACATAGAACTCAATGTTTTGGAATTCTTTCTGGTATTCCTGTACACAAACCAGTCGAGGTATATACTATATTTTCAATAGGGAACATTCCATCGTGTACTTGAATAATATATATCAGTTTCAAGGAATTCCGAGAACATTTACTGTAATTAGAACGTGGACAGACAGGCAAATCAATGTAATAAGCACAATTCAACTTTGTTGGAAAGTGTTAATAAAAATGAATGAATATTGAAAAATATTGCTCCAGTTTTTTTTTTTTTTTTTTTTTCAAAATTTTTGAATTGTAACTAACTTTATGACCTTGTCAAATGGAGTAAAAATTAACTTTCTAAAATAAAAATTGCAGATTTTATAACTTAAATATTTAATTTTTAGGTAATTAAGGCACCTAACATTAATTCTGTCTTAATTAGGTATAAAATTAATTAGGTGCCTTAATTAGATAGCTAAAGCACCTGTGTTGTCCATTTTAAAACAAATGTCTGTCTTGAGGTCTTGCCCGATTTAGTAAATTTTTTTCGAAGTTTTTAACAAAAACTATAAATCCGGACCCCAGTATTATTGCCAGTTTATGGCGGGGAAAAATCGTCTGTAAAACTGGGAATCCGGGCTATGTTTTTGCAATATTTCACATAAATTTTCCTTTTTGATATTTAGAAAAAGAAAAAGAAAAAAAAATTATTATTATTATAATAAAGTGAAAGTGATTCGTTTAAATAAAGTGAATAGGAATGCGGGCCAAGTCCGTTAGAATGTGAGCGGAAATTGCTGAAAATGCATATTCAGTTACGCTTAATTTCAAAGAATGAATTAATCACTTCATATAGGAACGTAATATTTTACAATGACATTCATTCTTTCTGAGTATCTGCTTTATCAGAAACTGGCAATTTGCGAAAAAAAACTTGTTCCAAATATTCTCTCTTTCGGGGTGAAAGAACAAAGCACTACATTTCGAACTGAAAACGAAAATAATCTTTAAAGGGGTGATTCAAGGGACTTCCCATTGGACCGATTAAGTCATGGGATATTTTGTTATTTAGAGGGATCTACAGATTTAAAATGGCTGCCTTGTGATCCCTTGCTGACTTAGAAGATAACTAAATGCTTTGAAAATAACTGAAAAAGATGATGCTTAAATAATAAAAGGTAAGTACTGTTTTATTTTTCGATCTCAATATGTTTTCTGAAATTACCTACCTAATAACTCGCTTATCTATGTTATTGTAAATGTTTTTCATGTACTGTACTAAAAACGATCGGTACTTACGTATTAGCTGCATGTCATTTTACGAAGTGAAGTATAATCTGCACAAGTTTATCATACTTTTTTATCGTTTAACAGTGTTTTTGTAACTTTTTATCATATAAGTTTGTAATAATAACAGGTTCCTAAATTTTGCATCTGTACCTTACCTTAACAGTAATTTTTAGATTTCTGGTAAAATATAATTAAAAAAAAATAAAGTGAAGTTTATGATAAATCTATACAAATGTTAATTCTTTTAAAGCATACATGTAGTATGCACAGACATCCTTTAAAAATCAGGATTGTATTTTCGGCATGACAGGAAATAATAATAATAAAAAAAACTTACTGTTATTGTTTAAATAAGAACAATCCACAATTTGCTAATTAATATAAAATTTCAAATTAATAGTAATTTAAGTCTGTGTATTGAAATTTCATTATTATGCTATGACAGATTAAGAAAGCTGTTTTGTATTTAATTAATGAAAATTAATTAAAAACTTTATTGTTTTAAAATTTTAGAGATGTGCCATATTCTGATTTTTACATATATATACACTATATATTAAGTTTCACTTCCATATTACATTTTATTTGAGCATATATAGAAAAGACATTCATTCAATATTTTAAGACTATGTTTGGTATTACAATAAATTTAAAAATAATACTGTAAAAAAAAAAAATATATATATACAATAAATCTCATGTTTTTTGGAAAAAAAAAAAAAAAAAAAAAAAAAAGCTATTAAATTGAACCCCCCCCCCCCCTTCCTCCATTTTTTTTTTTTTTTTTAGCTTTAAAATGATAAAAAATATATTCAGATTTCATTAAAATACATTGTTACTGTTCATTTCGTTGTAGATACGTTAAAAAAAAAAGAAAAGAAACCTCTGCATTTTATAAAAAAAAAAAAGAAAAAAAATGTCTGCATAATAAATAAAACTATCTTTTTTTTTTTTTTTTCTTTCAGCTGTGGCCCCCATCAGTGACCGAGGAGTTCTGCTTATGAAGCTGGTAGTTTGACATTGCAAACAAGTTATATATATATAGTCAATAAAAAATAAATAAATAAAAATAAACTCAAGTGTTAAAATAAATAAATAAAATAATATGATCTAGCAATTTTGAAAGTTTGTTTTAAAGGTTATAAGCATATTTTATAATTATTAAAAGAAATATTGTGGTTAATTTATAAATTTTAACACAAATTTCACCTTTTTTGGGGGGAGGGGATAAAGGTAGGAGTAATTATTTATTTATAAGATATATTAAAATAAGGGTTAGATTTTAAGGGAAAATATCTGTCAATAGTACATCATTTTTTCTTTTTAGTAAATATAAATATATATCTATTTGTAAGTGCTATTAAAAAGTAAATATTTTTCTTTAATGTAGATGTATAAGCAATGTGCTGACTTACAATAACGATTATAACTGCCAGCTTAGCATTATGGCTACCAAAAAATTTTAATGAAATTTTTTATTTTACCTTTATCAATGAAAATTGTACAGTTCACTGATTAAATACAATAAATATTCCTATTGATTTTTTCCAACAGCCGAAAGAGTCTAAGTTGGTAACTATGAATGATAATTGAAATAAATATATTAAATTTGTATAGGAAGATAGGAATATATATATATATATATATATATACAGTGAAACCTCTCTAAGTTGGACATTACGGTTCCAGGAAAAAGTGCCCAACTTAGAGAGGTGTACAACATATAGGGGTGCTTACATTTTTCGATTTAATTAAACTATATCTATGCATACCTTTTAACTTTTAATCATATCTAAATATAACATAATTAAGTATTCAAAACTTATATACAAAAAATTTATTAATTTATCAATTTAAAATCTAAATTTAAACTGGTATATTGTGGCCATAATAACACTTTATTCTATAATTTTTTATATAACAGCGCCATCCACTAGTTAATATGCACGAAAATTTAATCAATATAACTTCTCACAGTAAAGATTTTGCATATGCATTTTGGTGCAATTTTATTCAATAGACGCTGTGATAGTCATATGGAAAATAGAAGAATGTGATTAAAAGTAGCACCACTTTGTCTACTGATTTACATCCAAATTAAGATAACATTCATTTTCATAATAGCCATCTCACTTATGAAGTGTGGTGAATTTATTCGCTCTAGAAACTGATATATAGTTTTCCCGTGAACGGGGAAAATTGTAGCATAGCAGCGACACCTGTAGATTGATATGCACCCAAATTGAATCAGCATCTTTTTTCACTATAGACAGATCTCTTACATATTACGTTTAGTGCAATTATACACTCAAGTAAAACTTGGTAGGAAAAATAAAAGGGACGAATGAAGAGGTACCCTAACAACCGAAATGTATTGTCTAATGCTCATTTTAAAACAGTCTAAGTCAAAACATGCCTGTAGGCTCTCTACAGGATATTTCCTGGAGAAAAGGATAAAGACAATTTACGCAAATCAATAAAAAAAAAAAAGATTCTTTCATTATGTGCCAAAATTCAGTAATTTGCGAATTTTTCAATTGAAGAAAATAAATATTTTTTTAGAAGATGAGACAGAGGTGAATATATTGTGACAAAAAACATTGTCTTTTTTTTTTTTTTTTTTTTTTTTTTTAAAGATATTTACAGCTATATCTACAAGTGATAAGTAAAATTTCTAAAAAAAAGCGAGAAAATGGCAGTTTTATATCTTTTTTTTCCTGTCTCATTGGGTAAAAGTGTCCAACTTAGAGCAGTATTTGAATGTCCAACTTCCAAGTTAGAGGGGTGTCCAACTTATAGAGGTTGGACATAATGTTAATCCTATGGATACATTCCGTTCCCAGAAAAAGTGTCCAACTTATAGGGGCGTCCAACTTGAGAGGTTTCACTGTATATGTTTAAAAAGAAAGATTTTTTTTTTTTTTTGTGTGTGTTGTGTGTGTGTGTGTGTGTGTGTGTGTGGTGTCATTTATCTCAAGTGTAGACTGCGGATTGCATTCAATCAAGTTATTCCTTATTTCTTAACAGCCAGTATGAAAGTAATATATGAATCTATTATCTTTTAATTTTGCATATTCCTTCTTCATTGTAAGGAAAAAAGAAAAAGCCAGTTATTTGAAATATTGTCTAAATTCAAAGTCAAAACCAGTAAATTGAAATTCTGAGTTGCATCTTTCAGGAATTGGAGGTTAATACCATTATATTTTATCACATTTACTGAAAGAAAAAAAAAGTTTTCTGAAATTTGAAGTTACAATCTCTATGTTTGAACATTAATTGGAATTTGTATCAAATATTCAGTTAACTTTTTTTAGGTATTTTTTTTTCCCGCTAATTTTCACCAAGAAATTAAAAGAAGGCTATCTATGCTCAAGTTTATTCAATTAAACACTCAATTGTTCTTTTGTCAATGAAAGATTCTGGGATAAACTGTGGAAAGCTGGTCCTGAACAAGCTATATTCGTCCTCTGTGTTGTTTATAATTCTTTTGTGGTTTGAAGAATAGTTTTATTCGTTTGTTTCAAGATTATTCATGGATTCGAACCTGCCTGTTCATTTATGAACCGTTTGCTACACATGACAAAAAGTAATTTTGTCATAAAAGTGTGTATATCTTAATAAGTAAGTAATAAAATTGATTAGACACCATAAAAGGCTAAAACTTGCAACAATTGTTTCTGGTCGAAAGAAGACGGGACCTTAGGTTGGGTGAACAAAGTAGGCACGAGCGTTGCAATCAAAACAGCAATGCATCGCTTTGATTGCAATGCTCGTACCTACTTTATTCACCTGACGAAGGGTCCTGTCGTTTTCCGACCCGAAACAAATGTTGCATTTCTAGCATTTTATGATGTTCATTCAAAGTTTTGTACTTATTACTTTTTAGCGCCAGTTCTGTGGTGCTTTTTTATAAAAAAGCCATGAGTCCAATTATATATATATATACATACATACACGTAATTACCAGTGTCTAATATTTACTACACATAATTCAGATGAACACTTAAAGGTGTATTTTTGGCCAAATAAACTTATTATTTTTTTTTCCTCATATCCATATCAGTTTCTCTCTCTCTCTCTCTCTGTCTCTCTCTCTCTCTCTGCTGTTATAAAATTGATGAAATCTCAAATTTCCTGCTAAATAAATCCTTTAATAAATGCAATACAAAACTAAAATTATGAAATAAAGCACTGAAATTTCTCTAAACATTTGTTTAAATTATTTTTAAAAAATAAAACTTATGGAGGGAAAAAAAAAAACTTCATTTTCTATTAAACATGTAAAAGTTAGTAAAAACTTATTTCTTTAAATAAGAATGAAATCTTACTTTATCAATCAAATTTACTCAAAAAAAGGAGGGAAAAATGACTTATCAAAGAGGAGTGTAATCACTCATTCAACATAATGATTCAGTTCAAATAAAGAGTGCTTATTGTTTATCAAAAAGGAGTGAAAATAATTACTCCGCAAGACAGATGAAATTCACTCCTATAGGAAAAGTGCATTTTCATTACTGGAAAGGAGTGAAAATTAACTCAGTCTGAGCTAAAATCACTGGATTTTTTTAAGAGAGATTGTGTCATACGTTTTAACACTGTCGAACAATATCTTTTAAAGTACCATGACAGAGGTAAAATAAACAATAAATAAAAGAAAACGATGTAATAAAACAGTTTTTTTTTTTTTTTTTTTTTTATCAATGCAAAATGCATATTTTTTCAATTATGTTGTGTGTGTGTGTATTTTATTATTTGATGAAAAAGTTATAGTTAAAATTTTTCGATGTATGTTGAAAGCTAGAACTCATGGTTCTCTTAGACTCACTCAGAAAAATAACAAACTATACAAAAAAAAAAAAAATCACATGAATCTAAAGAGGTAACAAATGTAAAACGCTCATTTTCAGTAAAGCTTGTTATTTTATGATTGACCATAAAGATACTGAGGTATTGCAGACGTATCTAGAGTCTAGCAAAAGAGGCGAAGGTCCATATATAGTAATCAAATACGCGAATTTTTGGGTTTAAAGTAATTGTTTCTTATCAAAAATAAATGTTCTACTTGGGATAAACTTATAGTGGTCTATTTTAAATAACTGAAATGCATTATTATCTTAGGTATCATTCCAATGTGAAAGTTTTTGTGAAAAAAAATTATTGTACGTTTCCTTTATGCTTTTACTGAAAAATGCTAAAATAGTATGAGTAGTATAATCTACTTATCCATATGATATCTGGAGTGGCTGTCTAGGATTTTTAAAAATATCTCAAACTACATATAAGCTCATTCGGTTATCTAGATTAAGTATATATGAAACCAAATCTTTCAATCTTTCTCAATCTGATTGTCTGGAATGGGTTAAACAAACAATTAGGCGGCTAATGATATGTTTACAACATACTGATAGAAAAATTTTTCTGGTAGAATATAAGTAGTAAGCCGCGCCGTTCGTGGGACGGAAGTGACGTCATAGGAGGGGGGAAGGAGGGGGGAGGAAACCGGAAGTGACGTAACGGTTGGTTGCTTGATCGTGAAAGATGACGGGGGGTAGAGTTTCTTTTTACCCGATGGCAACCTGGACTTCTTGTCAAGACATGTGACGCCACGGGAGGGGGAAAGATGACGGGGGTTGAGTTTCGTTTTATCCGTTGGCAACCTGGACTTCTTGTCAGAACATGTGAGGGAGGGGGAGAGTTTTCTTAAAGGGACAACACAGAATCCTGTCAGAACATGAAAGAGAATGACGTCATCAACCGAAAAGAGGACAATGTATTATATTTAGTAATTAATTTTTAATGAGTAGTTCATTAATCAATTTTAATAAGTAATTTTATTATTTTATTGATTATTAATTATTTATTTAACTGACTATTTTAATTCGCTAGATTTTTTACAAAACGATATTGCAATGTAGGAGATTTGAACCTACCATCTATAGCATGCGAGACCAACGCGCTACCGACTGAGCTACGGAGACGTTACCTTGAGCTTTCTTCTTTATGTTTTCACCTCTTACGAGATAGGGGTGGGAAGAGGTTTTCCCCACATGGCTTTTAACTTCAAAGTATAGTCCAAGGAGATTGATAAATGACGTGATTTTCTCAAAATATTCATATGATATTGGTGATTTGTTCATTTTTGTGAACATTTTTTTAAACAACTAGAAAATATTGTTCGAGATATTTCTTTCTTGAAAAAATATTAAAACAATCCCATTTTCTTAAAATTTTATTAATAATACGATCAGATTTTATTTTTAAACATGCAAAAAAAAAAATATTCTGCACATGTTCCTTATTTATTTTACGTTTTTATAAATTACAAAACATATATATATATATATATATTATTTATTTTATTTATTATTTATTTATTTATTTATTTATATTTCATTTTTATTTTTGTGAAAAAAAGTTCAATTCTTTTTCTGGAAAATTTATAAAAACAATTCAAAACTAATGTTTTATTTATTTTTTTTTTTTTTCTAAAAAATTTAAAAAAAATTTATTTACTTACACTTTATTTACAATAGTAAAAATACTATCATATTTAATTTTAAAACATGCGAAATTTTTTTTAACAGTTATTCATTTTTTATTTTTAAGTTTAATAATAATAATTTAAAAAAAAAAATAAAAATTAACAATTCTTTTTTTCATTTTGTTAATTCTGTATTATTATTATTATTATTATTATTATTATTTTTCTGAAATTTTTAAACTTTTTTTATTTTTATTAATGTAACTGTTTTTAGGTTATGTGAAATATTTTTTTTTTTTTTTTTTAAATATTTTTTCTTTTTTCAGTTTGTTAATTCTATATTTTCTGAATTGTTAAACTTTTTTTTTTTTTTAATTTTATTAATGTAACTGTTTTTAGATTTAATAAAATATTTTTTAAACATATCTCTTCTTTTGTTTGAGATTGCGAATTTTATATTTTCTTTTTGTGAAATTTTTTAACTTGTTATTTTTTTTTTCTTTATATTACTAATTTTTAAATTAAAAAAAATATTTAATAAAAAAAAATTATCTTTCTTTTTTTATTTTATAAATTCTTTTATTTTCTTTTAGTGAAAAAATATAACAAAAATTACTTATTATTACTATTTAATGAAACTTAATTGTATTACTATAATTATTATTATCATTATTTAGCAATATAATGAGATTTTTTATGCAATGTTCTTTTTCAGTTTAAAAAAATTATATTTTATCTTGTGAAAAAATTTTTAGTCATTTATTTATTTCTTTAATGTAACTGTATTTTCTTACTCGCAAATTTTCAAAAGAGTTATTGTAATTTAATAATTTGGATTAAGTAAGGAATCTGTTTAATACTGTCATATTTTAAAAGATATTTTAAAGAAAAAAATGTTGAATATTCTATTTTAAGGAAATAAAATTTAACTTATGCATTCTGCTAGATTTGCACAGGGAAATTTACATTGAGTGATTAAAATTATAATTGTAGTCCAATCTAAAACAGAATTCCACTCGGCATGTGTTGAACTAAGGGATTTCCTTATTACTATTTTTATTAAATAAATTGTTTTGGTATTACTATATACCCATTATGATACTTTTTTCATCACACCACAATATAATTCATCATATTCACACAACTTTCCATTATTTTCATATTACTTCTTAAATATATAAATCTACTGAAACAGACACCGAATCTTCAATAAGTTAATTAGTTTTAAAAATAATTTATCTCTTTTTGGGTAAATTTGTATGACATCTTCTATTATTTACACATAACTACATCAATATTCGAAAATAATAATTTGCGAAATTTTCTTGTGCATAACAGTTTTTCATAATTCTGATAGAAATTTATAAAAATGAATTACCTTACAATGACCACCTATATCACTAAAGTCTTCAAAACACAAATCTTCATTCATACACATGAAATATTTTCATTATCTTATCACCTTGTTGACAATTCGAGTTTATGCTATCCTTTTTATTCAAAAGCATGTTAACATTTTAAGCCATGACACTTACCTATGTTTCCATAAAGTTACAATTTAAATGTCCCATAGTTTTTACAATTATTTTTTAATAGCTAAAATAATAATAAAAGTGTTTGAAATTATTAGCTTTATAATTATACATTTTTAAAAATAACGAAGTTTTAGTACCATTTATAAACTGGAAATATATTGTGTTAACTTTCTTATACGATAAATAGTTTAAAAATAAATATTTACATAGTTTTTATATTTACGATAGTTTTATATACAATGATTCATTAAAAAAATATATAAGTTATAACTGATACCTTTTTATTAGAGCAAGAATCTAACTAAATAACATTTATCTCATTTTTAAGCGATCAATAATAAAAAAGTGGCAGTACATTTTTTAAACAAACAGAACATTATATATGCATTCTTTAACTTATTAACTTAGACAACACATTCTGTTTATATTTGTACACATACATCATCTCATTTTGGATTTTAACTTAAATAAATAATGTTTATCACTGTGGTTTACAAAAGAAAAGAAATTCTACACATAAAAGTTCTAATTTATAAATATTTACTGATTAAAATAAATATATCTTATAATGAAAATCATCTTTCATAATGTTCATTAAAAAACTTAATAAAAATTCACAAAAATTTCTAAAAATAATTTTTTTTCACATATACAAATAAAAAATATTTTACTATGTTATCTGTTTTGACAATTTTTTATGTCTGAGTGATATTATTTTAGCATAAAGGAATTTATATCAGATATGAGATTTGTTGGAACTTTCAACATTTTTTGATAATTTTTCAGATATTTTGTTGTAGTAAAATTTATTTTATTTCTCATGCAAGCTGTCAGAAAACGCGATGCAATTTTTTATTTAATTTTTCTTATTACTTTTTCCTGTATCTGAGCATTCTACTTTCAAATATTTTCTAAGTTTAAATATTGAAAATATGGTACCTTGCATACGTTTCATTTCACTTTTGGGAAAAATCATCGAGTTTATTGAGAATATTAGAAAAATCGCACTATTTTTAAAATTTATGCACGGGTTGCGAAATTTTTACTCATTTCTTAATATCCGTTATATTCCATTTAGTATGTTTTATGGAAGATAATAATAGCACACTTACAATAGAAAAAATAGATATAGAGCTCAAGAACTTTAATGACTTAAAAAAAACCGCTTGCCACGAATCTTTTTTTCTTTTCACTTGAATTACATTTTATTTTTTAAAAAGTTTCTTTTAAAATAATTTTCTAATAATCTTAACATGAATTAAACACAATCGATTATTAATTTTTCCGGCAAATTAAATATTTTGAACAAAGTTGACTTTTATGAGAGTTTTGGCGTAACACCAAATGAAATTTCGAAATACTGTTTTTATAAAAAAATACGCTAGATTACTAATAAAATCATCCAACCTATACAGAAAAACGCTATGAATTTTTTAAATTGTGAATAATATGAAAAATAATTTATTGTAAATTGTGTTTATATAACTTATTTTGTAATGAAAATGAAACTTGAACTATGGCTTTATGCAATTTTATTATTATTATTATTAGTTATATTATTAAATATGGAAGATATTATTATTATTATTTTTTTTTTCTGAAAAAAATATTTCATAAATTATATGCTCGGATGATGACCAAAAGCATAATATTTTAATGTGTCTTATAATTAGCTCTTTAACGAACGATAAATGTATATTACCTTAGATTTTCAAATATATTTTTTAAAAAGTACATTCAATCGCATTTATTTACTACACATTATTATAAATGCAAAGGGAATATATCTATCACTTATAGACAGGATATTTTTTCTAAAGAATATTAACATAAACTAAAATATAATTTTTCACAAAGCCTTTTTGTCAAAAGATAAATTTACAAATAGGAATCTAATAAAGTAAATTTTTCCATTAAAATGTCGCATAAATAATAATTATTTACAAAGCAGTTTTTATAATTTTGCATTTTAAAAATCTATATATGATATCGTGCGTAAGTGTATGACTTTCATCATTGAAATAACGAAAGTTATTTTTAAATGTTTAAACTTCCAATATGATATTTCTAATAAGTTTAAAGAGTCGCACCTCCATTCATCTATTAAAATTAATAATAATTCAAATAAAATTATAAATACTCATACCCCAATTTTTTTCTTTATCCTATGACTCTGCATTTTAAGGATTGGAAATCCATTAAGTGAATGGATAATTTATCTTTCAATTGAATGAATGCTTTACACAAGTTACCATCACTATCAGTAAATAAAAAGTCTTTCATACAATACAGCTAAGATAACTAATAATTACAATTTCAAGTAAACAGAGGTAGTATTTTAGAAGTATAGCACTTAGTAAATTTTTTGTTTTAATTGTTTAAATGCATGTCTTTTTTTAAAAAAAAAAAAAAAAAATATTATAAATTAGTACGTTTGAGAGATAAGGTTTTATTACATTCCTAATCAGTCACGATCACAATTAACTAACATTTTTATTTTGAGATAAAAACAATTCTTTGCATGGATAAATATTAACAAAGGATTTAAATAAGTGAACAGAAAATAGTACTTTTTCATAAGTACTTAAATACAAATGTAATTTCAAAATTCAAGATATATTTTTTAAAAATCAAATAATATATTTTTCTAATTTTATTTAAAAAATAAAATAAAATATTTACTTACTTTTCGCAAGAAATTAAATTTAAAAAAAAAAAAAATGTTTTATTTATCCTAAAACTTTATTCAGAAAAGTAAAAAAATCCATTTCCTCTATCCTAAGCATTTAGTTTCATAAGAGAAAAAATTCTACAAAAACCGAATATATTTAAAGTCACATCCAAATATTTATTTATTTCATAACGTTTTATTAAAATTTTTATTTATTTATTTTATTATTTTTTTTATGTATTCAACAGCAGTTTTCCAATACATTTTTACTGCTAACATAGCTTTTACTCAAAATTAAACTTACAAAGTGCTCTCTAAAATTTCTTTTAACAAGACGTTTTGTTAATTTGAGATTTTGAATTTAACCAATTTAACAATCGATCTTTCGATAAAGTTTTAGGATAAATAAAACATTTTTTTTTAAATTTAATTTCTTGCGAAAAGTAAGTAAATATTTTATTTTATTTTTTAAATAAAATTAGAAAAATATATTATATGATTTTTCAAAAATATATCTTGAATTTTAAAATTACATTTGTATTTAAGTACTTATGAAAAAGTATTATTTTCTGTTCACTTATTTAAATCCTTTGTTAATATTTATCCATGCAAAGAATTGTTTTTATCTCAAAATAAAAATGTTAGTTAATTGTGATCGTGACTGATTAGGAATGTAATAAAACCTTATCTCTCAAACGTACTAATTTATAATATTTTTTTTTTTTTTTTTAAAAGACATGCATTTAAACAATTAAAACAAAAAATTTACTAAGTGCTATACTTCTAAAATACTACCTCTGTTTACTTGAAATTGTAATTATTAGTTATCTTAGCTGTATTGTATGAAAGACTTTTTATTTACTGATAGTGATGGTAACTTGTGTAAAGCATTCATTCAATTGAAAGATAAATTATCCATTCACTTAATGGATTTCCAATCCTTAAAATGCAGAGTCATACGATAAAGAAAAAAATTGGGGTATGAGTATTTATAATTTTATTTGAATTATTATTAATTTTAATAGATGAATGGAGGTGCGACTCTTTAAACTTATTAGAAATATCATATTGGAAGTTTAAACATTTAAAAATAACTTTCGTTATTTCAATGATGAAAGTCATACACTTACGCACGATATCATATATAGATTTTTAAAATGCAAAATTATAAAAACTGCTTTGTAAATAATTATTATTTATGCGACATTTTAATGGAAAAATTTACTTTATTAGATTACTATTTGTAAATTTATCTTTTGACAAAAAGGCTTTGTGAAAAATTATATTTTAGTTTATGTTAATATTCTTTAGAAAAAATATCCTGTCTATAAATGATAGATATATTCCCTTTGCATTTATAATAATGTGTAGTAAATAAATGCGATTGAATGTACTTTTTAAAAAACATATTTGAAAATCTAAGGTAATATACATTTATCGTTCGTTAAAGAGCTAATTATAAGACACATTAAAATATTATGCTTTTGGTCATCATCCGAGCATATAATTTATGAAATATTTTTTTCTGAAAAAAAAAAAAATAATAATAATAATAATATCTTCCATATTTAATAATATAACTAATAATAATAATAATAAAATTGCATAAAGCCATAGTTCAAGTTTTATTTTCATTACAAAATAAGTTATATAAACACAATTTACAATAAATTATTTTTCATATTATTCACAATTTAAAAAATTCATAGCGTTTTTCTGTATAGGTTGGATGATTTTATTAGTAATCTAGCGTATTTTTTATAAAAACAGTATTTCGAAATTTCATTTGGTGTTACGCCAAAACTCTCATAAAAGTCAACTTTGTTCAAAATATTTAATTTGCCGGAAAAATTAATAATCGATTGTGTTTAATTCATGTTAAGATTATTAGAAAATTATTTTAAAAGAAACTTTTTAAAAAATAAAATGTAATTCAAGTGAAAAGAAAAAAAGATTCGTGGCAAGCGGTTTTTTTTAAGTCATTAAAGTTCTTGAGCTCTATATCTATTTTTTCTATTGTAAGTGTGCTATTATTATCTTTCATAAAACATACTAAATGGAATATAACGGATATTAATAAATGAGTAAAAATTTCGCAACCCGTGCATAAATTTTAAAAATAGTGCGATTTTTCTAATATTCTCAATAAAATCGATGATTTTCCCCAAAAGTGAAATGAAACGTATGCAAGGTACCATATTTTCAATATTTAAACTTAGAAAATATTTGAAAGTAGAATGCTCAGATACAGGAAAAAGTAATAAGAAAAATTAAATAAAAAATTGCATCGCGTTTTCTGACAGCTTGCATGAGAAATAAAATAAATTTTACTACAACAAAATATCTGAAAAATTATCAAAAAATGTTGAAAGTTCCAACAAATCTCATATCTGATATAAATTCCTTTATGCTAAAATAATATCACTCAGACATAAAAAATTGTCAAAACAGATAACATAGTAAAATATTTTTTATTTGTATATGTGAAAAAAAATTATTTTTAGAAATTTTTGTGAATTTTTATTAAGTTTTTTAATGAACATTATGAAAGATGATTTTCATTATAAGATATATTTATTTTAATCAGTAAATATTTATAAATTAGAACTTTTATGTGTAGAATTTCTTTTCTTTTGTAAACCACAGTGATAAACATTATTTATTTAAGTTAAAATCCAAAATGAGATGATGTATGTGTACAAATATAAACAGAATGTGTTGTCTAAGTTAATAAGTTAAAGAATGCATATATAATGTTCTGTTTGTTTAAAAAATGTACTGCCACTTTTTTATTATTGATCGCTTAAAAATTAGATAAATGTTATTTAGTTAGATTCTTGCTCTAATAAAAAGGTATCAGTTATAACTTATATATTTTTTTAATGAATCATTGTGCATAAAACTATCGTAAATATAAAAACTATGTAAATATTTATTTTTAAACTATTTATCGTATAAGAAAGTTAACACAATATATTTCCAGTTTATAAATGGTACTAAAACTTCGTTATTTTTAAAAATGTATAATTATAAAGCTAATAATTTCAAACACTTTTATTATTATTTTAGCTATTAAAAAATAATTGTAAAAACTATGGGACATTTAAATTGTAACTTTATGGAAACATAGGTAAGTGTCATGGCTTAAAATGTTAACATGCTTTTGAATAAAAAGGATAGCATAAACTCGAATTGTCAACAAGGTGATAAGATAATGAAAATATTTCATGTGTATGAATGAAGATTTGTGTTTTGAAGACTTTAGTGATATAGGTGGTCATTGTAAGGTAATTCATTTTTATAAATTTCTATCAGAATTATGAAAAACTGTTATGCACAAGAAAATTTCGCAAATTATTATTTTCGAATATTGATGTAGTTATGTGTAAATAATACAAGATGTCATACAAATTTACCCAAAAAGAGATAAATTATTTTTAAACTAATTAACTTATTGAAGATTCGGTGTCTGTTTCAGTAGATTTATATATTTAAGAAGTAATATGAAAATAATGGAAAGTTGTGTGAATATGATGAATTATATTGTGGTGTGATGAAAAAAGTATCATAATGGGTATATAGTAATACCAAAACAATTTATTTAATAATAATAGTAATAAGGAAATCCCTTAGTTCAACACATGCCGAGTGGAATTCTGTTTTAGATTGGACTACAATTATAATTTTAATCACTCAATGTAATTTTTCCCTGAGCAAATCTAGCAGAATGCATAAGTTAAATTTTATTTCCTTAAAATAGAATATTCAACATTTTTTTCTTTAAAATATCTTTTAAAATATGACAGTATTAAACAGACTCCTTACTTAATCCAAATTATTAAATTACAATAACTCTTTTGAAAATTTGCGAGTAAGAAAATACAGTTACATTAAAGAAATAAATAAATGACTAAAAAGTTTTTCACAAGATAAAATATAATTTTTTTAAACTGAAAAAGAACATTGCATAAAAAATCTCATTATATTGCTAAATAATGATAATAATAATTATAGTAATACAATTAAGTTTCATTAAATAGTAATAATAAGTAATTTTTGTTATATTTTTTCACTAAAAGAAAATAAAAGAATTTATAAAATAAAAAAAGAAAGATAATTTTTTTTTTATTAAATATTTTTTTTTAACTTAAAAATTAGTAATAAAAAGAAAAAAAAATAACAAGTTAAAAAAATTCACAAAAAGAAAATATAAAATTCACAATCTCAAACAAAAGAAGAGATATGTTTAAAAAATATTTTATTAAATCTAAAAACAGTTACATTAATAAAATTAAAAAAAAAAAAAAAAGTTTAACAATTCAGAAAATATAGAATTAACAAACTGAAAAAAGAAAAAATATTAAAAAAAAAAAAAAAAATATATATATATATATATATTTTACATAACCTAAAAACAGTTACATTAATAAAAATAAAAAAAGTTTAAAAATTTCAGAAAAATAATAATAATAATAATAATAATAATACAGAATTAACAAAATGAAAAAAAAAAGAAAAAAAAAAAAAAGAATTGTTAATATTTATTTTTTTTTTTTTTAATTATTATTATTAAACTTAAAAATAAAAAATGAATAACTGTTAAAAAAAAATTTCGCATGTTTTAAAATTAAATATGATAGTATTTTTACTATTGTAAATAAAGTGTAAGAAAATAAAATTTTTTAAAATTTTTTAGAAAAAAAAAAATAAAACATTAGTTTTGAATTGTTTTTATAAATTTTCCAGAAAAAGAATTGAACTTTTTTTCACAAAAATAAAAATAAAATATAAATAAATAAATAAATAATAAAATAAATTATATATATATATATATATATATATATATATATATATATGTTTTGTAATTTATAAAAACGTAAAATAAATAAGGAACATGTGCAGAATATTTTTTTTTTGCATGTTTAAAAATAAAATCTGATCGTATTATTAATAAAATTTTAAGAAAATGGGATTGTTTTAATATTTTTCCAAGAAAGAAATATCTCGAACAATATTTTCTAGTTGTTTAAAAAAATGTTCACAAAAATGAACAAATCACCAATATCATATGAATATTTTGAGAAAATCACGTCATTTATCAATCTCCTTGGACTATACTTTGAAGTTAAAAGCCATGTGGGGAAAACCTCTTCCCACCCCTATCTCGTAAGAGGTGAAAACATAAAGAAGAAAGCTCAAGGTAACGTCTCCGTAGCTCAGTCGGTAGCGCGTTGGTCTCGCATGCTATAGATGGTGGGTTCAAATCTCCTACAGTGCAATATCGTTTTGTAAAAAATCTAGCGAATTAAAATAGTCAGTTAAATAATTAATTAATAATCAATAAAATAATAAAATTTACTTATTAAACTTGATTAATGAACTACTCATTAAAAATTAATTACTAAATATAATACATTGTCCTCTTTTCGGTTGATGACGTCATTCTCTTTCATGTTCTGACAGGATTCTGTGTTGTCCCTTTAAGAAAACTCTCCCCCTCCCTCACATGTTCTGACAAGAAGTCCAGGTTGCCAACGGATAAAACGAAACTCAACCCCCGTCATCTTTCCCCCTCCCGTGGCGTCACATGTCTTGACAAGAAGTCCAGGTTGCCATCGGGTAAAAAGAAACTCTACCCCCGTCATCTTTCACGATCAAGCAACCAACCGTTACGTCACTTCCGGTTTCCTCCCCCCTCCTTTCCCCCCCTCCTATGACGTCACTTCCGTCCCACGAAGGGGGGCTTACTACTAATATATGGTTTGTTTTATTTAAATATTCATTTTTTTTTTAACCCCTTATCTACCCTGGGCGTATATATTTGTCTGGCTATGCCGATGCGTTAATTACCCCGGACGTACACCCCACGACAAAAAGATAGGTACGAAGGGTTTTTTCTTTGATTTTTCATCTAAATTGTGCTTATCATTTATTATTATTATAAAATAACACTATTCCCGAACTAATTTTTGTTTTAAGACTCATTTAGAAATATTTTAAGACTAAAATTTTTCTAATTTAAGACTACACTCCGCGACAAAAAGATAGGAACAAAAGGCTTTTTTTTTTTTTTTTTTTTTTTGAATATGAATATTTTGAATATGATTCAAATATTTAATATGGTTTTGATATGATAATAATAATAATAAATGATCAGCACAATTTAGATAATGTTATTTTATGAAAAATTAAAAAAAAAAAAAAAAAACCTTTGTCGCAGAGTGTAGTTTTAAATTAGAAAAATTTTAGTCTAACAATTTTTCTAAATGAGTCTTAAAAGAAAAATTATTCTGGGAATAGTGTTGTTTTATGATAATAATAAATCAGCACAATTTAGATAATGTTATTTTATGAAAAATTAAAAATAAAAAACCTTTGTCGCGGAGTGTAGCCTTAAATTAGAAAAATTTTAGTCTTAAAACTTTTCTAAATGAGTCTTAAAACAAAAATGAGTCCAGTAATAGTGTTATTTTATGATAATAATAAATGATAAGCACAATTTAGATAATGTTATTTTATGAAAAATCAAAGAAAAAACCCTTTGTACCTACCTTTTTGCCCCAGACGTATATATACGTCTTGCTGTCGATTCTTTGTGTTATGCTGCTACCAGTGAAACTATTCTCTCGGCTTTGGACTGCAATTAAATGACCATGGCAATGTTTTCGGAGGATTTACTTGTTTCATAGAAGGTGAGGAGTAGGAGAAATTGGAAAGGAAATGTTTTTTGGAACCGTGAACGCATAACTAATAGGCATAACGTGGTAGAAAATTTTATGAATTACGGAATGATGAATACATACATTAAAGTTTTGTCATGAAAAATTCATTATTTAACCCCTTGCCTGCCGAGGAAAAATTACGAGATTCGCTTCCCAGTGCCACCATTGTTTATACAGACGTTCACGTTATGTATTCAGATATAAAAATTTAAATACTCAGATGTGTTTAGTTACATGCAAGAAACACATAGTTAAAAAATAAATAAATAAATAGGAGATTTGAAATAATTTAGAATATGCATGGAGCATTTATTTTGATTTGCCTCATAAAAAAGGCCTTTCCATCTTTAAAGTTAGTTTTATCCTTTAAAATATGCACTATGGATAAAAAATTATAGAATTCATGACATTATGTGATGTGCATGTTTTAAAAAGTGATTGAATGTAAAAAAAAAGAAAAAAAAAACTTTAATTTCAACGTTTCGTGTCTAATTAAGAAATACATTTATTTATTTAATTGCAGATTCAGGTTTAGAATTTTAAACCTAGTACAGTACTATGCTGTACATGTTATTTTATTTTTAAATAAGAAAAAGTTTTAGATTTATGGTGAATCGAAAATTTTTGGTTTCGGAAGCTACTAATTCTCTTAACCCTTTGCCGGTTCTAACACTCTAAATTATTCTAAACAGTGTTGCCAAATTTAGTGACTCTTTTATTGAACTACCACCAATAATTTTGAGGAGTGATATTTGATATACATGATGGACAAATTATCTTCGAAGTGATTAGGCAACAGTTACTGTTAATATTTAGTGGTGAATATTGAATAAAAGAGTCCCTCAATTTGGCAGAACTAGCCAGAGGAGTGAAATTACACTCTCTATATATACAGTCGGTAACAAAAGTGTCCGAACAATAGCAAAAATTCATATGTAAAAAAAGTACACTTCATACGGTTTTGTTAAATAAATCCTTATCGAATCATGTCCTTACACTAAAAAAGAACAGGATTCGACAAGGATTTATTTAACAAAACCGTATGAAGTGTACTTTTTTTACATAGGAATTTTTGCTAGTGTTCGGACACTTTTGTTACCGACTGTATATAAAAAAAAAAAAAAAAAAAAAAAAAAAAAAAGAAAGAAAGAAAAAAAGATGCACCAAGAAAAAGTGGGGACAAAAATTGGTAGATGGGGTGGAATGGGTGGTCCGAATGGGACAAAAATTGGTAGATGTGATGTACATGTGGAGAAAAACAATTGATTACAGTTTCAGAAAATATGAATGATTTAATCAAGAGAAAGGGCCTCACAAAGTAAACAAGTCAATAACGCGTTGGTCCACTTCTGGCCCTTATGTACGCAGTTATTCGGCTTGGTATTAATTGATAGAGTTGGCTCCTGTGAAGTATCGTGCTAAATTCTGTCCAATTGTGGCGTTAGATTGGTAAAATCCCGAGCTGGTTGTAGGACCCTTTTTATGATGCTCCAAACGTCCTTAGTGGAAGAGAGATCCGGGGACTGAGCTCAACCCCACTGAGCTGCCTATTAAGGGTATTTGAAGTCAATGAAGTACCAGTTGCACGTAGGATCGACGATAATGATGAATTGGTGCTTGATTCCATCAAAACCTGTATGTATGTCAATTTGTGTCCAGTTTGCATTACTCCTTCTTGGTGCGTCACTTTTTTTGTTATAGAGTATAAATTGGACGGGCAAAGGGTCAAAATAATTTTATTTTCATATAAATATTACGTAATATTACAAGTCCAGTAATCTTCGTGAGGAATATTGTTAATCTTTTTTATTTAGGGCCTAAAAAGATAGATTAAATAAATAAATAAAGTACGCATTTTGCATTTATCCAACACTACTAATTCCTTCAAAACCTTTGAAATCGCCTTTTTGCCTAAACCTCTCTCTTTTTTTAATAAATGCCATCTCCTAAATCCAGGTGAACTAAAAGACTTCCGATCTTTCACCACTTTTGTAACGAGATCAACAGCAGCGTCCACGTAGGTCTATCTCGACCACAAAAGAGACGTTTTGTAAGCGTATAAGCTCCCAGATTACCTACTATTCAGTGCAGACATAAAAAGACGATCATGCGTTCTTGACTTTTTGTTTTACAAGCCCTCCCTGAAACCATCTGGTATCGGTAGCCTTTAAATCCGGAGTTTCCCCACTTAATCCAGGACCTCCCTGGAGCTAGAAGCGTATTACCATCACAAAACTTGTTTTCGGCATCGCTGATCTCGTTTTGTATCCATCAAAATGAACAATTCTATTCCGAACTTGCTCTTTTTTTTGCATCAACTTTTATC